>JBAMJR010000090.1:765000-1395000 GCA_038501785.1 Myoxocephalus aenaeus
AACAGGACTGCATCCATGCATACACACACACACACACACACACACACACACACACACACACACACACACACACACACACACACACACACACACACTCGACCTACAGGAACATTTCAGTATCAGAGATGGACAGCTTTGTGGACCCATTAATTGATCGAGTTGCTGGTCACAGCTATAAATGCTACACGCTTGGGCATCCTATGTTATTACAAACTTCCAGATGCGATGACGCCTCCATGAGTTGTATTACAGGGTGTGGCTTGTAATATGTGGGTGTATAGGGGTCAGTCCACACCAATGGAAGAGGAAATCTCTGCTGAGATCACTGATGACTCCCACAGGAGTCAGCCCATAGTTATGGCTTACTAGATTAGTTAAAGTTAAAGTGATGTGCCTTTTTGTTATAGGCCAGCCTCACTGATACACCCCATTGTTACCGATTGAAATGAACACAAATACTGACCTTCACTTACACACAGTTGATGTCCATGCCAAATTTCACAATTGTGGTCGCCAAAGGATGGGGAATTATTTGTGGGCCGACTGACTGACAGAGTAAGCTGTAGAGCTGCTGTTCACAGAAATAAACCCTCTCCTTGCTAGGATGCTTGCTAGCCTTGTACAACAAGCAAGCACAATAGCTGCATCGATGTGGCTTTTTTAGCATGTTAACTTAACATATATGGATTTTTGCCTGTACTTCTGTTTGTTTAAAATGAATAAATGTGATATTGGACGTTCTGCTCCAATTCGTTCCTACCAAACAATGACGACTCTGGAAAGGGTCCGTCAGTGAGCGTCATAGTAGCTCGGCTAAACAGCTGCCGTTACCATACAGTCGCAACACAGCAAATACCACAGCGCTACATTTCTCGTGATCACAGTCGGCTGCTTTGTAGTCATGTTGGCAAATTGTGTCATCGGGGTTAACTTTGCCAGTTTACGATTTCAAACTTTTTGTCAGACAACCTCTGAGGCTCCAGCTCACCTCCTGGCCCATGCCAAGTGTTCAGCCAGCTGGCGGTGAGCATCTTTCTGTCACAACACTGGCATGAGAATGAACTTAAAATAAACCAAACAGTTTGCACCAATATGGTACATAGGAAACTCACATTAAATAATCATAATCATAATATAAATGTCTCTTTCTGCCCCTCCGCTAAGTAGCCAATGTTCCGCTTCTACAACACAGTGGCTATCCATATTCTTAGCTGGATGGAAAAACTGCAGCTTGACATATTAAGAAAGAGAAAGGAAAGCCTGTGTCTAGAGTCTTCAGGGTCAGATCAAGCTGTGGTGAACTGTCAGATATGTTCTTTTCTACTGTGACGTTCCTGTATTTTCAGTTTGGTCATCTCTACTGTGATCATTCCCTCATTCCTGTCAACATGAACGATATCAGACTGAAAGCAATGTTAACGTTACAGTCACACATTACTTGTCTCGTTTTATAATTGTCAGCATGCTGGGCCCCTAGTTTGTCCCTGCTTTATTTGCTGTCAGTTGCAGTGAGACAGTAAATTAATTTATTACATGAATTTGTCACTTCTTTTCTTTACGCAAAGCAGTGACGATAGCTAAAATGTTAGCAGTCATGCCATTACTGAAATGCAGGATTCAGCATATTATGAATATGCTCAATATTACAAATTGAGCAGCGAGAACTAATTTGATCAGCATAGGATTCATTTTACCAGGAGCATGGGCCATTCAGGTCATGGAATACGACTGCATTTAAACAGTATTTTCACTTGTACATTTCTTTCAAATTAAGTTTTTGTTTAAGGGCCAAGTTCTATTGACCGAACATTATGATATATGTTATTATAAGATAGGATGCCGTTTTCACTGTCGTCATGAAGGTTGCTGTTCTTTCCAACGTTGTCAAGCCTCATCAGTGTGCAGACCTTCATTTGACAGAACAGCTTAGATGTTCTAAACAGAAAAAACACAGAAAAGAAAGTTACATATCTGGTTGATACAATAGAAAATGACTTTGCGAAAATCTTTCATTATGTTTAAAGGGTACTGTTGGTATACAGGTGAATTAAATCCAAATAATTTGGTGAAGCAAGCGTCGTCTCTCGCTGTCGCACCATCTGGACTAACTGCTCTGGTCTCATTAACGGACAGTGTAGGTGTCTGGTGGGCGATGCTGTTCAGATGTCATAGAGCTCATTTAAAAAATTGGTGTCTTTCATATTATTTCTACCATGCTGCTTTGATATCATGCTGGACACCATTAGCGTCTTTATCCATGCCTTTAACATGGTTTCCCTAGTTGCTGTGGCAATGAGGACCTTTGCAGCACACGTCTGTGGTGCTGCAGTATTGTTGTGTGAACGGAGAGATAGAGGGGCTGAGACAGTGGGCCAGACTAATAGGGACAGCTACTATTAAAAGATGAGCCACGTTCACTAAGTTGTTTATGTCACATGATACTCGGAGTGCAACTCAGCAGAAGGCGAGCAGATTTCTAAGAAGTAGAGAGATTTGAGGAGTGAAAAAGTGGAAAACACTGAAGCATATGCGTGAAGAGGAATAGAAAAGGAGAACAGGTGGGGTTCAGAGAAAGATTAATGAAGAGGGATGAGAAATGTCAAGATGGTATCACAGCTGGGAGCCAGCGGTGCTTTGAAATAGAACTAAGTTCTGCTATATCCCCACCCTACTTTTCCCTATGATTCATACTCATACATATATATACACACACCTACCTGCCAGTACTCACCTTGTGTGTCCCCTCTCATTACCAGACACCAACCTCTGACCTTCACCCATCTGTAGTAATGGCTCCCGTTTACCTTCCATCACTCTTCTTCTGGCCTCTATCCTTCCCCTGCCACCACCTCCTTTACTCTATTTGTCTCTCAGACCCCTCTCTTCTTCCGGAGGCTCCTATCAGGAGAAAGGGCAGCTCAGGTCATATCTAGAGGATATCTTGGTCAGTGTGTGATGCGGTGTAATACGAAGCGTCCGGCTTCTGCTTTTTAATGCTGCAGTCAGCGCACTTTAACATCTCACATTACTGAATCCCCCTCCCTCCATCTTTCCTTCTCCTTTTCTCTCTTTTCAGAAGGTGCAAAGGTTACACCACTGATCAGCCACAGGTCCTAACATCCTATGGCAAAGGGCATACGAATCAGATTTACGGATTTGTAACACTTAAGGAATGTCTGAAGCGTCAACTCGACGCCAAAACAAACAGGACCTTTTGGTTGCTAGTCAGCAAGTCTAAGGGCACTTTTACAGATCAGAGCTTACACCATCTTGGGGAATTTGTTTTGAAGGAAATTGTTTCCTCTTACTTTCCTGCAAGTTTTGACTACTGCTCTCTTTGTTTCGTTGTCTATTGTGTTTAAAAGGTCAGCCATGAGACATCAAACATGGAGGAACCTGCTTTCTTTTCTTCATCTTTCATCATTTTCTTTCTGGAAGTCATTCAAGGTGAATAAATGTCTCCCATCTCTGGCCCCTGTTCAGTCTACTTTTCCTCATATTTTCTCTCTCCCTCTGTATTGCTCTCAGATGCAGAGCTCAATGTGGCTTGTGTTACCAGTGCGAGGGGCCCTGCCATAAATGAAAGTGCAGGTCCATGTGGCTTGCAATTTACATTAATATATCACGATGCGCAGCTCTGTGGTGATTTATTCAACAGTAATGAAAAATATTTGTTAACAAAGTTTCCAAAACTTGACTATAGCTAGGATATAAAGCTAGGATATAAAGCTAGGATATAAAGCTAGGATATAATTTCATCAAAACACTAAGACTGAAGCTATTAAAATGTACATTGGCTCAGTTAAATGAAGCAAAACAATGTATAGCAGGATTTACTTTGAATGGTATTTGTGTAGAGAATGATGAACATAATCCAGTTTTTGCTATGGACATCTCATTTGGTAAGATTCCCATTCATGTAAAACACATTTATTGTTTATGTAATCAGTTCTAAACAGTGAAAAGTAATTCAGCAGCAGTGGTGTCACTGGAGGCTAAATGTGTGTTTCTCCTGGAGAGTTGTCATAGCCATGAAATAATCCAGAGTTCATCCAAACGAGCGGCACCGTTTTAGTAGCCGGATTAGCACAGGATCATGGCTTCCTTTAAAAGAACACTCACTACGCTTTGTACGGACACAAAGTCAACAGCTGAAGTGAGTCCCGAGTGAGACTGAATGTTGAGCTAATATTTTATCGTCTATACTCTCAATGAAGTGTGTGTGTGTGTGTGTGTGTGTGTGTGTGTGTGTGTGTGTGTGTGTGTGTGTGTGTGTGTGTGAGTTGTGGCATTGGGATGTTGGGGGTTGCATACGGTAATATTCCCTGCCTGCCTTCTCTACCTCCCTCTCCATCTCGTTACCTTGGCTAGTTGATCTGATGGTGTAATAATATCTCCTGCCTCTGGCTATGGGAAATGGCCACATGCATTATTCACACAGGCTAAGATGCTTATTGATGACTCCTTTATTTATATATTCCCTCAATGCCAGAGTCATTTCTCACATTTTTTACCCCTCAGTTTTAATTCTCTGTTGTGACGTGAGCTCCGTCTAATGACCCTCCCTCACTCTCGGTTTGCAAATGGGTTGTGCTCGTTTGATGGGAATTTAGTTCAGGCTTTTGCCACCAGACATAACCATGTGGAACTGGGTCTAATAATACATGTAGGTGAAGCCCCACTCATTAAAACTGCTTTATTTGATGTCAAAGCTCACAGCGGCTCATTTTGTCATAGCCGTTTCCACTGGGGAATCACCCAAAGTGAAAATACACAGAAAACATAAATCTTTTGAGAAAACTAGCATGACATTGCCTCGCGACTCTAGGGTAAGTTTGTCTCATCTAATTTGTGTACACTCTCCAGCTATTTGCTTTTATTTCATTCCTGCAGTCATTGCAAATGGGGCATATTCTCTTTCATGTCTGTGCACAGACTTCAGTGCTACTGGATGTTTAGTGGGTTTTCTCTCTAAATCCACATTTCCTATTTGAGCCGTAGCTTCTCTACAACGCTACCACTGTGGTGAGCTGTGTTTCTGGTCCAAAACGGGTGCTTTGGGTGTGTAAGTGTGTGTTTTTTGTTGTCTGGCCATCTTCTTGACAAAAGGTCGTGTTTCACTTTCTATCGCTCTCTGCCTCAAATACATCAACATTAAAATAAAAGCCCTGCTAAGCTGTTCACTAGTGGTTTTGTGTTGAGTTTGTAACTCACAGCAAAGGCCCTTTTTTTAAAATGCATTCATGATTTATTTCTGTAAAACTAAAGTTTATGTTTCAACCTTTAGGAGTCCCGCTCTGCATCCCCAAAACAGGTTATTTTGGGGACGCAGTTGTGCTTCCTAAATGTCTGCAACAAAGGTGACGAGAGCAAAGTCACACTGTTCACTGTGACTTAAGGAATCTCTCTGACAGTATAAACAGAAAGGGTTTATAACGACTATGACTGAGAAACTACAGGTCAGGTCTGGCTTAACGTCACCGACCGGGCACATCGGATTGGTGGCTCTCTAATTGAAATAGAGGCATGTCTTTTCCTTCACACGCAAATTAGTAGGATGTGACGACCCTCTGTGCCACTGTTATCCCTGCAGGTGTTGCAGAGGGTCATCAGGAGAGTGGGAACACCTGGGTTCTGAGAAACACCGCTGAAACCCATCCTGATTAATGTCGACTTAAGAAAGTCTTTAGCGTGACTCAAATCAGAACGGCCACAAATGAAATGAAGAAACACGGGAAAATACCAGAATTTACCTTGATATGAATAAACATTCTTGAGATTATTTGCATTTTTCCTGCTTTCATTTGCATGCAAAACATGCCACATAATATCAACTGTGGCCAGAAAAAGTAGCTCTCCATATATATGGCCGTTCCAAATGGGAGAAGAGAGCATGACACATAAGCATTCAATGTTTAACCAAGGGAGTATTTTTGACTGTATTCGTTTCCTTCATTCCTCGCTTGCTCCTCTTTCTCAAAACCACCACTTTTTTTCTTCTTTTTTTTGCAGTAACCTAGTAATTCCAGATCAAAGATGAATCACTATCACTGTTAAATATCATCAATCTGTGTTTCAGGTTTATTCTGATAAATAGCTGTCCGTCGAGCAAATAGAGCAGGGCGTTCAGTTTTTGACTGCAACCTACATTGTGACTTCTGGTAGGCTTCTGACAATAGGACATGCATAATTAGGAGTAACGAGGAACAACATATTCCTAACGAGTAACGAGGAACAACATATAGGGGGTTGTTAAATATTGTTATTGAAGTCATGCGCATAAACGTCTGTCTGGATGGTTGCTTCACACAACAGTCGTATCTGTGCAGAGCATATCAGCATCCTCATAAAGGCATTTCATCTGAGTGTGGGGGACTTGGGAGTGATGTAACCACATGTGGGATGTCGGGTTAAGAGCACTTACTGTAAGCAGAGCAGCTGTAGGAGTTTTGGGGGCAGTCTGTTCTTTCAACATTCGGGTGTCATGTGAACAGGAAGTGTTTGGATGAGTGGATTTAAGAAGCATGCAGGAATGTGTGTGGCAAAAGAAAAAACCCGGATATGTCACATTCCTTTTTTCCGTGCCTCATAGTGATCTCTTCTAGTCCTCTTCTCTCCTGTCTTAACTGGCCACCTGACAGCAGTGATGCTGGAACCATCTTTTTTTATTTTTTACAAAGGTTTTTAAAGGCTGGTCTGTGTAAATTACAATATTCATGATTTGCATTAAATCAATATCTTTGCATATACCGTATGTCTTTGGGACACATGCACCACATTCTTCTCACTTTCGTTCATCTTTTTTTCTGTCTCTTGATCTCTCTCTTCTTCACTGTTGTCCTTTGAAACTAATTGCCTTTGCCTGAAGGCGTGAGCTTTAATGTTAGCAATATGGTGTTTGATTTGATGTTCCAGCTGAGGGCCTGGCAGTCTCCATGAGGGTTACCGTGAGAGAGGATTTGCAAGAGAATGACTCGGAAACACGTTCGAATGAAGCTGTGTGTCCAAATGTTAGTGTGTTAACCTCGGCGAATGCGTTTGTGTGTGTGTGTGTGTGTGAGTGTGTGTGTCAGTGCGTTAAGCCCTGCTCCACTGACACTCTTCCCCCCTTCTCCACAGAGAGAAGTGCCTTCTTTCCCGTGTGGCTGCGCCTCATCCTCTGTGCCTGTCCATGTCTACCGGAGCTGGCAGCCACAGCAGAAGCACCGGGACCGCCAGACCTGTCGACTTAGCCGGTCGTCACTCCACTGACGCCTTCCTTCTTCCCTCCATCTCCTGCTGCCAGCCAGACCTCTCTCCATCCATGCCACTCTGCCCTCCTCTGTGGAAGTCAACCACTCCTCCATCATCTGCGGACAGAGCCTGATACTGAAGGCAGCTTTTATCGGCTCCTGTGAGCGGAAGGAGTCTCTGTGCTGTCCTTTCCACCGCAGCCTCCTTCCTCGTCCTCCTCCTTCCGTTCATCTTTCTCCTCCTTCCTCCTCTCCCGCAGCCCTGCATCTTTTTATCATGGGCCAGCTCAATCGATAATGTGTTCTGCCATTCATCTCATCTGACAGTTCAGCCGAGGAGCGAGGCGATAGACAGAACAGGTGTGTGTGTGTGTTTGAGAGAAGGAAAGAGAGAGATTACAAAGCAAACCCCTGTGGCCATCACCAGCCAGGCCCTTGGTGACGGGCGGTGAAGGATTCCTGTTACAGCCACAAACAGACTCTTAGGATGGGCCGCAGGTGGTAGGCGAGTCCCAGGCCTCACGGGCTTCACCTCAGAATCAAATCCTGGGGACTAAAACCTCTTCAAACTAGCTTTCTCCCATGTCCTTTACCTATTCCTTCTCACCATTTGCCCCAGTGTCATTAGAGACATACAGTACAGACAGACGTAATTGCATTTGCTGGATATCTATTCCTCTTACTCGCCCCCTCCTGCCTGGTTCAAAATGGCGGTGAATATGACGCAGATCCGGGACACAAAGTGGCTGACATTGGAGGTTTGTCGGGAATTCCAGAGAGGAACGTGTTCACGACCGGACAGCGAGTGCAAGTTTGCCCACCCTGCCAAGAGCTGTCAAGTGGAAAACGGCAGAGTCATTGCTTGTTTTGACTCACTGAAGGTGAGTGTGACAAACACCTGTGATATTCATTCATCACTGCCTGACTTCTCTTCTTTTTTTGTGTCGACGAGCATCATCTCCAGGCTGTTAAGTTCTATTCCGGGGTTTTTGGGGGTGCCAGACCTTGTTAGACCTAAAGAGAAGGTGTAGTTGGGGATCCAGGGCTTTATGTAGAGGCGACCTGTCCACTGCACCACTGTCTGTGGTACGTTGTAAGGAAAAGTATTTCTTTAGACACAAGGTTTCCATGACAGTAATAATAATAATAATAATAATAATAATAATAATAATAATCATAATAATAATCATAATAACTTTATTTATATAGCACCTTTAAAAACAAAGTTCACAAAGTGCTCAACATAGAAGCAAAGAAGACATAACTTAAATATCGGTAAACACAAAGGACCATAGGCAATGAATACTACAATAATTAACACAGACAAATAAATAAAATATACAAACAAAACCAGGGGAACAAAAGAACTGCATCATAGATCATAAAAGGACGACATCACTTAACAGTGATTAACTATTCTATAAAAAGAGTGGGTTTTAAGAAGTGATTTCAAAGAAGTTACTGATTTTTCCAGCCTTATCTCCTCCGGTAAGTCGAGGGGCCCTGATGGCCCTGATGGCCCTGATGGCCCTGATGGCAGTGGGGTAGATGCATCTGTGTATAAATAGTGTGTGTGTGTGTGTGTGTGTGTGTGTGTGTGTGTGTGTGTGTGTGTGTCTCAGTAAGCTGAGATGAGGCAGTAATGGCATTAACATCTGTGAATCAGACTCAGAGTTTCCTTCACTGGCACATGACATTAGCAGGACTGTTAGCTGGCACATTGCTAATCTGTGTGTGATCGTCACATCAACCGGCTGAAAGGAAACATAGAAGTAGGGCAGCACACTGTGTATGTCACGTTGAATATGAGTCTGTGAGTATATGTCTCTGTGTTATTTTGAGGTCATGCAGCACAGTGGGGTGTTCTCAGAAGGCTCTGTAATTTACTGTCTATTTTTGCCGTGGCACTGGGACAACACACTCCCACTATGCAGACCTCTCTCTCTCAGGGGGGATCAAACAGTGGAGACGATTGAAAGAGGGAGGGAAATAGAATGGACTGGGTCGGTGCGTATTCATTGTGGCAAGAAATGTTTTCCTGAAGCTCAAAGGCACAGCTGATTAGAATGTCTATAGTGTCAGTAGACTGCAACGAAATGGCTTGAGTTTCAATATTGAGTGAGTTTTATTTTTTATTTTTTTTATTTTTCAACCAACGCTGTCACTTACACATTTAGTTTAACTGCTACTGTACAAGAATGCCACTGATGATCTTGTCAATAATTATGTTTCCTTCAAACTGAATTGAGCAAACACAGAAGTTGCAGGAAGGTAGCTCGGGATGGATGACCAGACTTTGAAACCAGAGTCCTGAGTCACATGAGTTGTTTTAAACAACATTGGTTTTCGTTACATGTTTTACAAAACTAAGACTCTAGCAGCTTGTGAAGCTGTTATTTATGTCAGGTACCGCGTTTACCTTATGGGCCTCATGAGAATTACGATACTTTTGAAGGTATTTGGAAATGAACCATCATTAAACATTTGATTAAAAAGGTTGATAAAACATCCTCAAAGTTAGTTTCTCTCAAAATGTGTTGGCTAATTTATAATTTCTCAGAGTCAAAGTCACATGTCAAATCACTTCAACTAAAACCCAGAAAAAGAAGAAGAGAGTTTAAAAAAAAAGTACATTCTATAAGCAACACATCTTCTCAAATCCCTCCGTCATAAACAAACGCTTCACTGCTCACAGTGGTGGACGCCCACACACTGCGACTATACATCTGGTCCCTCTTTTAATTTACCACAACAGTAGGAGAGTGTGTCACGGGTCAGCTGTGGCTGCATGTGTCTTGGCTGGGAGCCAAATATAAACACAGGTCTTTAGTAAGATAGCAGATGAAGATAAGTACATGTAGTACGCATGCAGCCAACATATGTGGAATACATGGCACACACACACACACATACACACACACACTCTCTGTCACACTGCGGTATTTCAGCCTGCTGCCTCATTATTCCAGATGCTAATAAACGTGTCAGATACGGCGATATCAGTTAAGTCAATCTGGGTATTTTGGCTCAAGTTAGAACAATGAATCTGGACCCTAGAGCTCTGTCTCCCGCCGTGTGCACATGCTCTGTAATTTATCTCCTATCTGATTGGCAAGCAGGGTGTTATTCAGTGAAACTGGAGGCCAGAGCTGGAAGTCAGTCAAGCCAATCCAGGGGATTTCTCGTTAAGTCAGGCACTATGTTATTACAGTTCTGGGCTGCTTGGTCGGAGCTCCGATGGCTTGGGTGGGTTTGGTTGGTACAGGTGAGACGGGAGTGGAAAAAGGGGGGGGGGGGGGCTGCATCGGCATCGCATGGATCATGAGAACAGACATGCAGGCTGAGCCGGAGCGGGTGAGAGCGGGCGCAGCGGGGAATGTGCGAGGAGGCGTGGCACGATGCTCATCGCCCGTCCCTGCGCTCAGCGCCAGGGCATTCCACAGTCCACCTCACCTCCATGACAGAATGATAGATCTGCTCTATCTGCAGATGAATGTATAATGCAGGCATGAAGAGAGGGGCAAGGGGCTAGGGAAGGACAGGAGGAGGATGTGGAGAGAATAAAGGGAGGAAAGGGATGATACACGTGGCTTTGCATACCAGCCGCCCCTCATTCCTGTTGAAATGCCGGCCGGCACAGAAACAGAGGGCCTGTAGCTGGATGAATAGAAATGCATATGGAAAGCTTTACCTTTTTTGTCTGTCTCTTTGTATTCAAACCGTCATTCTTTCGCAGCTTTTTTTAATTATGAAACCAGTTTCTTGCCAGCTGTTCTGTATATATACTGTAGATGTCTTTCATACATACACTTCATTCAGTCACGCAGTGTAATCTAAAGAAAATGACTGTGTGTAGAGGACAATGCCATGTTATGAGTGGTGTTAACATAGGACGGAGTGATAGAGGTGAACAGGAAACAAGTCAGAGGCAGAGACTGTACGATTTGTTGATATCACAGAGAGACTGAGTCTGTAATCACAAAAGTAACAAAGACATGAGGAAACTTTACTCACTTTACTCATTTAGTATTAGTAGTAATTTAGGAAAAGCGTTAGGGTTATTTGGGTTGATGGAAGTGAATGGGTTCAATTTGCATTATGACTTTATCAGTCTTACAGCATAAACACGTGTATGTGCTGTTATCATCAGTAACTAGAGACTTTCCTCACCAGATTAACGGCAGGATTGGTTGTTTGTTCAATTGCTTAGAACTACATATGTATGTGTTGCTGACAGCAGTGCAGGTGTGTTTACACAAAACTTAAAGCAGACTTTTCCCAATTTTTTATTTGCATGAAATCCTTAACTAGAGAGGTGCCGGATCAGCAAACACTCATATCTAAACAGTTTTTTGAAGGCATGAACAAACAACCAATGTTGGACTAAAAAGCAGTACTAGCTTTACCTTTTGGCTCCTGCCACAGGAATTCAGCAGTGTGTTGCTATTAGCAGCTGGAGACAAAGCTGTTTTCATTGTAAGTGAATGAAAAGCAAAGCTGGTGGTATTTAGGCTGACGGAATACAATAAACTCACCATTAGGCTGTGATGGGAACCAGGTGAGAGTGTGCCAAAGCGCCGCAGGAGCTCCCTTACAGCATGATGGACTGGCTACTGACGGCCACGCTGAAATTGTCTCAGAATTTGCACTTCATTTTATTGCAGCACATTCTCACTCCAATGCGTCAAATACTGCAGTTGCTCCTAAGATTATGATGCTCAATGTACCTATAGAGACAGTTTTGGACACGTCAGGGACGATGCATCAACACATGTTACACGCCTACTGTCTTTTCACCAGTTACTGTACTTAAGTAGTTTTTTGGGATATCTGTGCTCTACTTTACTATTTATATTTCTGTTGACTTTTACTTGTACTTCACTACATTTTGCAAACTAAACTGATACTTTTACTCTGATACATTTCCCCTGAAACCTTCGTTACTCGCTACAAAATCAAATCTATCTTTAGAAAAAAGAAAAAAAAGAATCATGAGACCAACATCTGGGACTGTGGTGGAACACAGACTCCGGCAAGCAGGTTTGGAGAATCACAAAAGGCTCGTTCGAGATGAGCCAGTTCTGCGCAGAGTCGATCGGCGGCGATCGGTGCGCAATGCATGCTGGGTAGATTTGTGTCCGACTTGGTCCCAACTTGCTCTGACGTCATGCACACGTGGTCAACGATACTCTCTCGAGATCGAGGCGGCCGTCGATTTCAGAGTCAGCCGCCGCAGTAGCTCTCAAACGACTGCGTGGCCCAGTGCATGATGGGAAACGCCTGGCTCTCGCCACATCAGAGAGCTGATTGGCTCTTAGATCTGACAGCAAACACCACGTGTTGTAGAAAATCCTTATTTTATGTGTAGTTGTAATACTTAATGCTGGATTGTTGACTATTAGTCTAATGTTTAATCTAAAGACATATCTTGTGTGGTTGATAATACAAAATTGTATTTATACAACACATATCTAAACCAGTATTCATGTATTTCACAGACAGACATAAAAAGACCAAAGGATGCAGCTACACACTCATTTATACATAAATATATATTTACAAACACATATGAATAAATCCAAACGTGATCTGTAAACTACAAGTAGACAAAAGTTCGGAACCAACAGGAAGTCATTTTTTTCTGTGACTTCCTGTGTGTACTTTGATGGCAGCTGAAAACTGTCCGACTTGATCGCAGTTTTTTGACAAGGCCTCCTGCTGCGGCCGCTGCTCTCTCTGGATTCCAGGCGAGGCGCAGCTCTAACGAACGAGCCTAATATGATATGCATTTCCTCTACATCCTCTCGTCCAGCGCTCCCAAACCTTTATGCGTCACGGACCGGTTACGTGAAGACAATATTATCACGGACCGGGTCCGACCTCGGGGAGACGGGAGACAACGACACCCGACGTGTGTTTGTTATGTCCAGTCTACTGCTAACTAAACCTTTAGTCCAGTCTACTGCTAACTAAACCTTTAGTCCAGTCTACTGCTAACTAAACCTTTAGTCCAGTCTACTGTTTAACTTAAACCTTTAGTCCAGTCTACTGCTAACTAAACCTTTAGTCCAGTCTACTGCTAACTAAACCTTTAATCCAGTCTACTGCTAACTAAACCTTTAGTACAGTCTACTGCTAACTAAACCTTTAATCCAGTCTACTCCTAACTAAACCTTTAGTCCAGTCTACTGCTAACTAAACCTTTAGTCCAGTCTACTGCTAACTAAACCTTTAGTCCAGTCTACTCCTAACTAAACCTTTAGTCCAGTCTACTGCTAACTAAACCTTTAGTCCAGTCTACTCCTAACTAAACCTTTAGTCCAGTCTACTCCTAACTAAACCTTTAGTCCAGTCTACTGCTAACTAAACCTTTAGTCCAGTCTACTCCTAACTAAACCTTTAGTCCAGTCTACTCCTAACTAAACCTTTAGTCCAGTCTACTGCTAACTAAACCTTTAGTCCAGTCTACTCCTAACTAAACCTTTAGTCCAGTCTACTCCTAACTAAACCTTTAGTCCAGTCTACTGCTAACTAAACCTTTAGTCCAGTCTACTCCTAACTAAACCTTTAGTCCAGTCTACTCCTAACTAAACCTTTAGTCCAGTCTACTCCTAACTAAACCTTTAGTCCAGTCTACTCCTAACTAAACCTTTAGTCCAGTCTACTGACTCTACTCCTAACTAAACCTTTAGTCCAGTCTACTGCTAACTAAACCTTTAGTCCAGTCTACTGCTAACTAAACCTTTCGTCCAGTCTACTCCTAACTAAACCTTTAGTCCAGTCTACTGCTAACTAAACCTTTAGTCCAGTCTACTGCTAACTAAACCTTTAGTCCAGTCTACTGCTAACTAAACCTTTAGTCCAGTCTACTCCTAACTAAACCTTTAGTCCAGTCTACTGCTAACTAAACCTTTCGTCCAGTCTACTGCTAACTAAACCTTTAGTCCAGTCTACTCCTAACTAAACCTTTAGTCCAGTCTACTCCTAACTAAACCTTTAGTCCAGTCTACTGCTAACTACACCTTTAGTCCAGTCTACTCCTAACTAAACCTTTAGTCCAGTCTACTCCTAACTAAACCTTTAGTCCAGTCTACTGACTCTACTCCTAACTAAACCTTTAGTCCAGTCTACTGACTCTACTGCTAACTAAACCTTTAGTCCAGTCTACTGACTCTACTGCTAACTAAACCTTTAGTCCAGTCTACTGACTCTACTGCTAACTAAACCTTTAGTCCAGTCTACTGACTCTACTGCTAACTAAACCTTTAGTCCAGTCTACTGACTCTACTGCTAACTAAACCTTTAGTCCAGTCTACTGACTCTACTCCTAACTAAACCTTTAGTCCAGTCTACTGACTCTACTCCTAACTAAACCTTTAGTCCAGTCTACTGACTCTACTCCTAACTAAACCTTTAGTCCAGTCTACTGACTCTACTCCTAACTAAACCTTTAGTCCAGTCTACTGACTCTACTGCTAACTAAACCTTTAGTCCAGTCTACTGACTCTACTGCTAACTAAACCTTTAGTCCAGTCTACTGACTCTACTGCTAACTAAACCTTTAGTCCAGTCTACTGCTTAACTTATAACCCGCTTCACAAAGACAGGATGTTGGAAATGGAAGCAGGTTTTCAGGATATTCTTCTGCCTTGGTTTTAATCCAGAACACCGACAGAGTTGAACAGACTTAAGTTTCATTTTTAGAGTAACGTAACATATTGACATGTGTCAAGAGGTTCCGTCTGAGGTTACCACAGACGGATGTATCCGGTCATTTTTCACAATAAAACATCTTTCCGGCCTTGATTTTTTTTAAATTTAATTTAAATTTTTCGGTACCAAGGGCCCCACGGCCCCGGTACCAAGGGACCCAGAAAAATACTTTTGATACTTAAGTACAGAAAATATTAGATACTTTAAGACTTTTACTCAAGTAGTATTTTAATAGGTGACTTTTACTTTTACTGGAGTCATTTTCCAGTAAGGTATCTTTACTTTTACTCAAGTACGGCTTTTGGGTACTTTATACACCACTGCTTTTCACAGGAAGGTTTCGGCCACAAAACCAAAGGTACTTGACAAGTTTCACACAAGACACAAATAGCAATGTGAGATAAAAGTCCTGTGTTGGTTTGACCCGCCCTGTGTGGACTATATCGCACGCTAAGTCAAGTACTCTGAGGCTGTAATGAAGACGCAGGTGCCTCCGTGCATTGGTGTCAGGCGGTACTGACGAAGCGTCGGTAGTGAGAATGGGTTGTCTTTTGACATTTTTATATTTTTTTCTACTGGGAAATCTTGTCATAATAGGAATCTACTGTAACTGTCAGAAGCCACTGTTCTCCATGAAAAGAAACGTAAGAATAAAGATGGTATGTGAAATATTGGGTGCGTGAAAATCCCCAGATTTCCCCCGGATCTAAGCTACCAAAATGTTATATAGTTAAATATACATATACCAACTTCACTTTGTACTATTGGGAATGAAGAATATAGGACTAAAAGAACATTTGGTTTTAGTTTTGGAGTATTGTTGCTGTAATGGCTGCTTTCCTGTCTACACAGATTTGTCTTTTTGTTCTGATTATATTTAAGCTCTAAATAGATATGTTTACTGTGTTAACATGCAGTCTAACAAGCCCACTCAGGAATTACCAATTTACTTATTTACGTGCTTCAAAGAAAATAACGTTCCATGAAAAACTTCAAAGTGGCCATGGATATGAATTAAGTGATTACTTCACGATTCAAGATTCAAGATATTTTTTATGTCATATGCACAGATAACAGACAGTTACTCTGTACAATGAAAAGCTTATTTTGCTGGGTCATCCTAACACAGAATTACAATAAAAGGTAATAAATAAATAAAAATAAGGCACAAAAATATCAGTATATAAAGTGCACTATGCATTGCTACAAATATACAAATGCAAGTATAGTCTTGACATGAAGTCACAGCAGCAGCCGTTCACAGTTCAGTGGTGTGTGTGTGTGTGTGTGTGTGTGTGTGTGTGTGTGTGTGTGTGAGAGCTGTTCACCAGCCTGATGGCCTGCTGTTCTCCAGTCTCGTGGTTCTGGACTTCAGACTCCTGTAGCGTCTGCCTGATGGCAGGAGCGTGTGATGATTAAGATATGTATACTATTCATGTACTTTCTGTCTGACTCCCATCGTTTAGTGTGTTAAAGCTGGGAGGTTTAAAAAAATTGACTATATTTGACTATGTATTTTAATTCTTCACGTGAAAGGATAGGGGTGGCAAATTGTACATTTGACCAGTAATCAACCTCAAGGTCCTCCAGCCCGTAATCAAGAAAACCAAAAAATATGATTACATTCCCATAATCTCCACACCACAAATGTACAATAATGAAACACTGCCATTACCAGGTACAATATACATTTTACATGCAACATGTTGTAGAAAGAGACATGTACTATGTACAAAGCTTTACCGTAACTTAAACCTCCCACTTGGTCTTTTTCGTATTCTTTTCTGGAACTCGGAAGTTGAGATAACTTGTCCTGTCGGTAATATCCTGCAATTTCATGTGTTAACAATGCAGGAATGTAATATTACCACAACTGCACTCCCACTGTGTATTTTCCATGGGATTTAGGAATTTGTTATAGTCTCTACCTGCTTAACTGAAGTGTCATAATACAAAATCCCAATGATGATTCTGTTGGAATTTACAAACTTAGACAATATTGACACAGTATCGTATTGAATTGAAATAATTGAGGAAGAGATAAAAGCTTCAAACAACATATCAAATTGCACCCAATTTATATTTTTTAATTGAATAAGGATACCTTCTTGAATCTGCAACCATGCCATGTTGTACATTAACACACGTGAAAGTTGTCTCGCTTGTTGAATATGTTTTGTAACAGTGATCCTCAAACACGTGACTTGTGGAATTGAATCAGGTGATAAGGTGGCTGCTTTGCATCAATAGGAAAAGCTTTTAAAAGTATTTGCTTTTTCACAGTATCTCACGCTCTCATTATTTTCTGTCTCTCTTTTGTGTACAATGGTTATGTTTAGAACTTAACAACTGGAATAAATACAGTATGTCACATTCACAATCTGTCAGTAATTAAAGACTGCCTTTTGGGTGTGTTAGTTTGAGTATGTATTGTTGGTGATAAACTTTTAATTTATGCTAATTACGCAATCAGACAACAAAGTTTCCCTTGTACCTCTTTATATAGAGTCAGTAAAACAAACGGCTCACACAGAATGTGTTTGATAGAGAGCCATTGGTTTGATTTAATCTGGTTGTCAGAGAAAGTGTTTGGTTGTCAGAACGAAAAAAGTTCAACAAAGACAGAGAAACACTTTTATAGTTGAAGCACTAAAAGAGTTTTCTGGCCAGCGTGGCGCCTGACTGTTCTTAACTGAGGACAAACTTGCCATGCATTCGGTCATTTCACACTCAGTCCACCTGCAGTGGCTTCAAGGTGTCACTGAAGACTGGATCACTGAATTGGACAGTGAACAGTTGACCAGACATATGACGTTTCAGGCTTCTTGGCCATTTAGCAAAGCACAGTTTATTGGGCACTATGAGACGCTCTACAGCCATGTTCTTTACTGAAAGGCCTATAAAAGGTGCTGTTATTGCCTGGGCTTGATGACAACATGGTGCCATGTACATTACATTTACCACACTGCTTTGGGTGTCATTATGCATGACATAATCCTGAAGGTGATGATCGTGCTAGTGATGCCACATGTCCTTGAGAATCGGTGAATTTTTTATTGCAGTAAAACAGGGCATTCTTTTGTGTATTATGTACCCATAATCACTTTAAACAGCCTGTTCAGGGGAATAATGGCTGTCATAAAGTGGAGTCAGTGCCAGTGTTTTCTTGAAGTTGCATACGTTCGAAGCACTATTTCCCGAGATGCCAAAAAAGGCTGAGGGTTGAAACCTATAGTTCAACGTTCAACATTTCTTTCTTTCTTTCTTCTTACCGGTCACTCCTCTGCACACTTCATATTTAAACACTTATGCCACTTAACATACACCTTAACTTAAACACATGTCACTTTAACGTACACTTACATTAACGTATCTGTTGTCTGAGCACTTTATCTTATCTTACACTTATTTTAATACCCATTGCACTGTTGTTGTCGTTGATTGTTGATTGTTGTTTGTCTCGTCTAACGTCTCATGTCTCATGTCTAATGTATGCACCTTCCGCCTAGAAAGATTCCTCGTTTGTGTAAACATTCCTGGCTATAAACGGTTTGTGATTCTGAAGTATCAGCGTGGCAGGAGTGTGGCTTTGGTTTCCACGTGTCTCTTTTACGTAATGACTCATCAAAAGCATGTATACACAATAAAAACTACCAGTGGGACATTAGAGAAGCACATTGTAATTAAAAAGAGAGATGGTCTTTTTATATTTGTTAAAAAATTCCCCCAAGCACCTGAATAATTAAGGAGGGTTTAAAATTATTTAAAAAATAAATAAAATAATCAACTCGCTGAAGGAACAACATGAACAGATTTTAATATCCAGTATGTGTTAAAACCCCAGCTTTTAAATCAATTAAATATGTTCATAATTACGTGACTACTGTCACTGTATGTAAGTCATGAGCAGCACTTGTCTTTCTCCTGTCGGAGTGGTCAGTAATTACAGGCTGGGTACAAGTCGCATACACACATCCACAACCAGACAATTTCTTATTACACAGACAGCAATGAGCTAAGCAACGCAGGGTGACCTAAATATACTTCAGAGTCCTTGAAAAGACCCAATGTGCGTAGAGGAGGGGTGGGGGAAGCAAAGAGAACAGATAAGAGGAGAATAGGAAAGGCAATATGTATTGAGATGCCCAGTAGAAAACAGAGGGGTGTGTGTGTGTTGTGTGTGTGTGTGTGTGTGTGTGTGTGTGTGTGTGTGTGTGTGTGTGCACACAGAGGGATAAGAACTCTTTGAAAGGGAAACGTACTCCAACAGTGTTAATCTGCTCTGCATCTGTATTCCACTGCCATGCTCTCTGCTCTCATCCTATTCTCTCATTACCTCTGTTAATCCTACTTCCTCCTTTCTCCAGTTCTTTTTTCTTTCACATGCAGCATTTAGGTTGTTGTGTCTAAGCAGTGTTCACCGTATTGCTCTCCAAAACCTCAGTTATCTCTGTCAAGACAACCATGTGAGGAACACGTTTTAATGTGTACCTTTTGGGGGGCTGTTTACTAAACGCTTGCTTTTGTGCAGGAAAAATGTTGATCTAAACAGAGAAAAAAGAAAATGCTATTTCAAATTGTTACGTCATCTTATTGTGAATGTGATCTAATATAGATCCAACATTTTCTCTCCTGATAGAAATTCCAATACCTCAACTATGAGTATCTCCTGCAATTCCTAATCCTAATTCCTAATTCCTAAAATGCTCTCTCTCCTTTCACCAAATCTTGTGTATGAATAACTGTGGTGAAAACACAGAATTTTTAAATGACGTTGACTTAGAAACTGTCGTGTCACTTAATAAAGTCGGTGCATATTCTTAAATCCAATCAGTAGGTTGACTATATAAATTACAGGTACATACACAAATAATTGAAACCTTTGAGGTATAAGAGAACAATCAGGATGTTTCTAAACATTTAATAATCTATAATATTGCCTTGTTTGGAAGCTAGTTAGCATAGCTTGCTGAGATTAGTACTGATTCCCACTCGAGTCTAAAGAAGACTTAAGTAGAGGGCCACTCTAAATAAAACAATTACATATAATCTAATACAATTTTGAATCAAAAGAAACACCAAAGATATGGTGACTGATTTCCTTGCTAAACTCCTGTACTTCTGTTATCATCTAGCAGATCTGTTCATAGAATACGTCTTTTGTGCCTCGCTAAATAAGATCACCATACCTGCTTTATCACTCCAGCCTACACAGGACATTATGACAGAAGGCTTCTGCAATAGAGTAAGTGGTGAACACACAGCCAGCAGCTATTAACGTTGTCTGCTTCTATTCATGAGCAGGTTTTCCCTTGAAATGTGTTTCTGTCCTCAGAGAGGCCACCATTTCTACATCCATCTGTGGATACGCTGCCTCAGCACACACACACACACACACACACACACACACGCACACATCCACCTTTAAACATGCTGCATCAGCATGGAGACATGACACAACGCCATCAGAACCAAAATACATACAAGGGCATGCAGGAATAGCTTTTCATGCAACCGTCTCTCTTTCACCTTTTGGCACCGCTCATTCTTTCACTTTAATCCTCCACTTATCAAACTTTTAATGTTGCCTCAAACCCTCTTTATGCCCATTTCTCTCCAAATATGACTGATGTAGTTGTATCTCATTACACCTGTGTTTTCGGATGAGGTTTGAGGACCCTGGACATTCAGGCAGTCTGGAGGTAATATCAGCGTTTCTGTAATACCAGCTTCCCCTCTGCTGAGTCGTGATGTGCCAATGCTATTGCTGCTCCTGCTGCTCCTGTCGTTGTGAATAGAATATCGAATCAATTATGGCCTGATCCATTCCTGTTAGTCTGTCTCAGCACCCTTTCCACCTCACCAATCTAACTCACTGAGTTCTCCAAGAAAACTGATCCCCCCCAACCTCACCGTCTTTCGACTGCTTTCAAAGCATTTGTAATTCTTTGAGAGTGATGCGGAAAAGCAAACATTTTAATTAGACTGCAGACAAGTAATGTGTACAAGGGTGGAGGGAGAAGTAGATGAAGCATTAGTCCACCCTGTCTTTCCTTGCCTTGATCTCTTCTTCCCCTTTCGGTCACTGGACCTCTGCTCTCCATCTGATTTCAGGAGTTCAGGCGCTAGTCGCACCGCTCATGTGTAATCCTCTCTCCTTTCAACCCGGAACAAAGCACACACACTGTTACTCTCCACTGCACACACACACACACACACACACACACACACACACACACACACACACACACACACACACACACACACACACACACACACACACACATTGATCTCAGTAAAGCAGTAAGAGTCCTGTGAGATCTTGAGCGTTCACCTCAGGTAGGTAGTGTGGCTCTGGTGCCTGGTTAATGCTAATGCAGTCTGCATCTGGGCATCAATTTATTATGTGTACGTGTGCCATTATGAAAGCCGTTGCATGATAGCTTTCGAATCATGACGTAATGAAACAATGAAATGAATATACAGTATGGGAGAGGAGAGTGTGGATGATCAAAGTGAAACCAAAGGGCTGATGAGTAGAGTCAAAAGTGACCTGAAGCGTGAGACACAACATGTTTTCTTTATGATCATAAAACCACAGATTTAACATAAATTGTCATAGATTTCTTCCACCTAATGCTCAACATTATTAAAAATATGCTCATAATACAATTTTCCCGCAGTAAGTCCAGCTTGATTTATGTTACTAATGCAACTTTAATATTTACACCAGACACATTAATATTTTACATTATAAACTAAATTAGATTTTAGATTTGTAATTTATTTAAGTTTTGCAAACGTTTCTTTCTGCCAAATGACCTCCATTCCCGAGGGAGTGCAGTAAACACGGCTAGACGGAGAACGACTTCCGTCATTACCATGTTTGTTGTTTTATTCCCCCCCACAGTTATTAACATGCATTCATGAATTTACTCATTGCCCCCATCACTCACTCCTTTAATTAGAAAATAATCAGAGTTGGATGAGAGGTTCATTAAATCTCATCCTCGAGAGCCATCAGCCGCAAACACGGGAGTGGGATATTTATCGGGCTTATGAAAAGAACTCAGATGCCTCCTCTGCTGAGACCGAACATTGGTTTGGAGGAGAGAATCAACAGATATAGACAGAGCAATGGACCCGCGATGAAGCCAAAGAAAAGAAAGGATTGTACTGGAAGGGAGCAATAAAGGGAACAGAAGTACAGAAGGCGAGGGAGTGGGGGAAGGAGGGGTGAAAAAAGAGAAAGAGATCATTAGAGGAGTGCTAATTAACAGAAAGCACAGTGTTTAGTAGCACTTTGTCTCCATGCAATATTGATCCTTCATGATCAGCATGAAGCGGATGTTTTTTTGTTGCTTCCAGCGTGCTCTTCACCTCTTTGTTCCTACTAAAGTGAATACATCAACTCTGTATCACCTTCTTACAGCGACTTTTAAATTACATTGTTATTTTCATGCAAATGTCTATTTAAAGTCATGCAACTCTGCAGCAAAAAAACTAAAAAAAAAAGCTGTGAAATAAATGACCCAAGTAGCCAATTTGGTTTGCGGAAATGCCTGCTTCAGTAATTGCATCATCATGACGTTAAATACGAGGCAAAGAATGTGTCTGCAGTGACTGGCAGACAGGAGGGTGGTGTCAACATGCAGATAAACGCCAGAAAGGAAAAGAGACGGTGCAGTAACGAAATGGAGTGAGAGGGAGTGAAAGAGTGATGGATGGCTGCAGAGACAACGCATGGTGTAACATGGACAGTGATGGACAGATGGAGAGGGGGGGAAGCAGATAGATGGTGTCTGGGTGGGGAGGAAGTAATAACAGAGGAGGGGAGTGTGTAAGTGAACGGGAGTCGTGTCAGTCTTCTGTTCAACGTGCGCAAGATTGAAGAATGTCTGTAATATCCCTTTATTGTTATTGTGCATGTTGCAGGGCTTGCTATTGGACATTGTAATTCTTCAAAAAGGCTATAACTGGATTACAGCGGTATCAGGCTCAGCCATCAGAGAGAGACTCAGCAGCTGTGTTGTGTTGGGTCTGCCGACAGCACTCTGTCTGTCTCCCTGCTGGCTCTCACTGCAGCTTTGCTGCTGATATCAAATATGTGATCTATTCTAAACGACGCTGAGATTACCATCAGAGCCTTAGTATTCATGCAAAACAAATATTTAAGCTTGAATTCAATTTCAGGCCACATTTTTATCTGACCTTTGTATTTTGACTCCTGATATACAACACTGCTTTTTCCACCTACATGCAGTACGTGGCAGCGGCGTCTTTGACGACGGATGAGTCCATTTTGAGAGCGGCTGAGGGAAGGTGATCACCCCGCTCTTTGCTTAAGTGGTACAAGCTGACTTTGATCAATGTGGATCGATGTGGATGAGGGTGCGGCCGGATGGCACGACGTGGTGATGGCCCTCTGCTCTGTCACGGTGTGTGTGTGTGTGTGTGTGTGTGTGTGTGTGTGTGTGTGTGTGTGTGTGTGTGTGTGTGTGTGTGTGTGTGTGTGTGTGTGTGAACTAGGAACTAAGACCCACTGTCATGCTTTCTACACAATGGATTGTGCCAACAAAACATATCCTAACCTTTAAAGGACTCCGTCTCCGTCTCCTTGTCTCTCACTTTCGCAGGAAAATATGTAACTTCAACATGATTGATCATCAATAAATTGATGGATCTTACATTAAATTCTGCAATTATTTTTCATCCATTTCTTGTTCTATTGTTGTCCTTGTTTTGTTTTTGTTTCACTTTTTGGGTCAGGCTTCAGTTTGAGGATTTTCCAGCTCTTTGGTGGTGCAAAGGATTACATGCTGTAGCTCTGTATTTCCCTTTGTGCTTTTTAGCTTTGACGGTGTGTCTTTTAAAAAGGGAAGTGTGTGTGCCTTGAGCATGTCTATGGACTGCTCTGTGTGTGTGCGTGTGCGTGTGCGTGTGCGTGCGTGTGCGTGTGTGTGTGTGTGTGTGTGTGTGTGTATGTGCTTGCGGGAGGTATCATCACTTTATGGAGTAATGAATGCTAATCCTCTCTTATCTGCTTTAACCTCGAGGCAATGAGACTAGCTGATGATGCCAGTACAGGGACACCCTTCATTGGAGTAGAATAGGAGTGTGTGTGTGTGTGTGTGTGTGTGTGTGTGTGTGTGTGTGTGTGTGTGTGTGTGTGTGTGTGTGTGTGAGAAAGTGCCGACACATAGCACGTGTGCATGCAAGAAAAGATGTCTCTACTGGTGTCTGACAACCTTCTCCCACTCTGAGCTGAGAGCTTGGAGGGTGCGGTCTAGTGATTATCTGCCATGTCCTCCATGACTCATCAGAAGAACAGAATAGAACATTCCTGCCCTCTGACTCTACTGCATCTGATCCTGACTTGTTTCATCTGGAGAAAGAAAAACATTGTCATTTGATATACTAAATCCCTCACACTATCAGTACACATACAAAGCAGGCACATGAAACATGTCTGTGCACTCATGCGGCAGCTTCTCTATTGTTTTCAGGCTGGAGTCACTTAGTGTAGCTGTTAAACATCACAGCACAAACCAAAGGCAGATGCCAGTCTTAATTAGTGAGCATCTTTTGTTCATTCACAACTTCTCCTTTTCTTTTTCTGTATTATTTTTTTTAAATGTCACCCATCTCTTGATCAACACTTATTGACAATAGCTTTGAAGCAGAGAAGATTGAGACATGAAAAAAAGATGTAATAAAAAATAAAGAAAGAAAGAGGTCTATTCCCATCAGCCAGTGAGGTCCATATATCTCCAGAATGAGCATTACAAAGATGGACAGAAAATAATTAGGGCTAAAATCCTGTGAATCCTGTGTGCCTGTTCACCAGTCTTCCATTAAGACGGGTTTAATGGGTCTGCTCTCTGCCTGCCTCCATGGCACAGTGAATGGGAGATAAAACTGAATTAGACTAAATTTCAGTGATTGTAAGTAGAGAACACTTGGGCTGAGAGTGGCAGAAAGATGAAGGCAGAAAGAAAAAGATGAACGGATAGATGAAAGAGGAAGAAGGTTAATTGAAAGAGGAATAGAGAAGAGAGGCCAGATCTCTTGGGCTGTGGTTCTCTCGACATCACTATCGTGTGTGTGTGTGTGTGTGTGTGTGTGTGTGTGTGTGTGTGTGTGTGTGTGTGTGTGTGTGTGTGTGTGTGTGTGTGTGTTGGGTTTGAGGGGAGATAGTGTTGTAGACTTAATAAGAACAAAGCTAATTAGAGACTTTGCCTTGCACAATTCCATGGCGTTCCCACAGGAGCCGGGACAACACTCGCCACCTATACTGCACCCTGCAGAGAGAGAGAGGACTTTTTCATTTTCACTGTCTAGCTGATTTTACAAGCAACCGAAAAGTTAACAAGTCTATATGCTGTTGACGAGGCAACATCGTATTTATTCCTTTTATCAGCAACTTTATTCCTTTAAAAGATACTTGTTATGTCGCCAGCCCAATGTGCCGAATCCTTTTTGATGTGTCGCATGTATGTGATGGTTAGACAGTTGAGGTTATTTTGAGTTTGGAGAAGTATTTTAGTTGCGTGTATTTATTTGATTTAAGCTGCATCCTCAGGTCTTTTATCCGTTGCAGTTCCCCTCAGTTGTATTTTATTTGTAAATCTAAGTTACCAATCAAATCAAATAAATAACTTATCAAATCCATCTGTTCATTTGTTTCTTTGCTTTCCCCTAGAGAACTGGGTCGTAACATTCCCGCTGACGTGGAACGTTCACTTCCAAAGCAGTCAAGGGTTCAGGGCCCGCTGTGAATTATAAGTGCTGGAGACTGGATTTTGAGTCTTTTATGCACACTTTTGGAAATCTGGAATTCTGCAGACTTTCCTTCAGGGAATAATACATAATTCATAGTGTTGGGACATTAAAACAGAAATGACAGTATGTCCAAAACAAAACATTATTACAAAAAAAGACCATGGAGCGAGTTGTTAAAAAAGATGTTTTCTGGAACCACACATCTACTTGTTTGCCATACGATAGTGTGACTTCCATGTATAATGACTTGGTAAATCAATACTGTTTTACTTAGCGAACATCAAAAACTCCAGTTCATCAAACCAGGAACATGTACCAACCAATGTACCCCCTTAATGTAACACCTGACTACAATTTCTACTCTAGCTATTGGAACTATTTGTATTATAAAACCTTTCAACCTAAATACTTAAAAGCTGTTTCATTGTACCTAACGGAAACACATGTTCACCTTAAATAATATATATTACGACTCATATACTAATATATTATTTATATAACAGGGTTATTTTACTGAAACTGTATTATGCTGTATTCAACGTTATACTTCTCAAGTAATTGATCTTAAAAGCTTTCAGAAAACAAACAGTAGCAAGACTGGCATAGTCCTAATAACTCCCGATATTCAAACTTACCAATTCAACGCTGACTTTAAGTGAGTGCTTCATCTTAAAAATAATGAACTTATTGCTTTGTGTCACAATTACATCTGAGTTTCTATTAGTCCAAAGTTAGCATGGACTCAATATACTTGTTGTATCGGTGCAAATGGTCCCCATCTGTAGACATGCCATTTATAATGATACAGCACAGTTTCACAATTCATAGAAAATCATTTTACAGAGTTCTGTTAGAGGTCTGGTAGATCTAGACCTCACTCGTTTGCTGGGGTTTAAAGACAGACATTTTAGTTGGGAGAAAAGCTAAAACAATTGAATTTACATGTATTGGTTCATCTTGGGCTCTTGGAACTCGTGACGGACATTTCTTTAATATTTCCTGCATGACACTAAAATGATTCATCAATTTATTGAAAAACTAAGGGAAATATTAATCAATCAAAAGTTTATTCCATTATTGGGAGACAGAGAACAAGTGAACAACCGATGTGTTAGAAACAAGCCGAATGTTGCAAAAAAGTCCTACAAGCAATGTCTTATAAAGAAGATTTTATAGCATTATTAAAAGATTGACATTAGTGTAGAGTGTGCCGCCTCTTAAACTAAACTCAACCAGATTTTAAAACTAAAAGGGCCTGTAATTGGTCTCATAATTAAATAATGTTGTTTATTTACCACCACATCACTGATCATGAAAAACACTGATAACCTCCAGAAATCACAAATCAAATAGTTATGCATTAGTTTAAAATGGACTACTTGAACCAGCCATGTTAGCCATAGGGGATAACAGCACAGATGACAGAGTGCTGCCATGATGGCTAATGATTTTGCCCCATCATTAGCTTCCTGTGCTAACGATTTTGTACCCTCACCCATCCCAAACTAGCCAACACCCTGCCAGGCTAAGTAGTGCTTTTTCATGCTGTAATTGGAGTTTTGGCTAATTGAGCACTTCTGCTAAAAGCTTTTCGCGGACTGGACGGAATTTGTGACGTGAAGGAGCTTCACTTTGCAAGCAGTATTTTTCTGTGAACTGATTATTTCAGTTATAGTTTGATGTAGCTGTGTTGCGTCGCCCCCCCTCTGTCATTGTCAGTGATTATTCTTTCCACATATCTATCTTTGTCACTGTCTCAAAGGCTTATCCCTCTTAAATGAGGTTTTAAGGTCATTAACTGATCCAGGCTATTGTACTAATGCACCGGGGGGTTCCAGATTTGATAAATGATCGGAAAGAGATAATGAGACTTAAATAGACATCTGGTATTGTGTGTCACATGGTAAGAGAACACAACGAACGCGGGATGTTTTTTTCCCTTTGACTTCAAAGGAAAAACATGTTTGTCATCAGGTTGACTTCCTAACATTTGGCATGGTGGGTCAGTGGTATCCAGCTGGTGTGTATTGCTTAATACATGTGCTGTATTAATGCGTTTGTGTGTGTGTGTGTGTGTGTGTGTGTGTGTGTGTGTGTGTGTGTGTGTGTGTGTGTGTGTGTTATTGGCCTGTCTGGCAGCACTCTCAGTCCTCAGACAGGCCGTTCTTTGTGCTCCATCTGATGTCATAATTTGTCTGACGTATGCTTGCCAACAGGAACCTTTGGTTAAGAAAGCGCATGCTTGTGTGCGCGTGTGTGTGTGTGTGTGTGTGTGTGTGTGTATATGCTTGTGTATTCTCATAACGGTCCTCATCCAGACAGCGTTTTCTTGATTGATGTTGTCTTTGGGAGCAGGAGGAGGCAGACAGGGTGCCAATGGGACAGAATTAATAATGTACACGGGTTTGGAACAGCGGTGTCCGGACTTGAGCCCCACAGTCGTCACAATGGTCACGGTATTGTGGAGTCTGAGGGGAGTTCAGACACTGCATGTGCGGAGAGAGAGAAAGAGAGCGTGAATGCGGAAAAGATCAGAAGCTTTTGGATGATGTGTGGTTTTGGATGTGTAGATTAACAGCTCATTTAGAATTACTGGAGGAAAGGTGCAGAAGGGTCTGGTGGAAAGCAATGCACTATCCAATCTAAGGAGGATGTAGGTATCTGCCAGTAAAGACACTGTTGAAATCAGTTAGACATACTTCTGTGATTAATAATAATCTCCCTCTTTCTGCTTTCGTACCTCTCTCCTACTGTCTACTCCTCTCTTCTTCTGTTCTTGTTTTTGTCTCTGTTGCTGCTCTGGGAGCCACAGGTTTTATTCTCTGGGATTCCACAGACACATCTTTCAGAGAGCTGCCAAACATCCACAGGCAACAAATGGTTCTAGGTTTTCATCGTATTGTCCCACAGCGCACACACACACACACACACACACACACACACACACACACACACACACACACACACACACACACACACACACACACACACACCTCTAATTGTAACCCCTCATTTTAACAAGTTGGATCAAACGGATGGAAATAAACTTTCTGAGACAAGAGAGACAAAGAGAATGATGAACATGTAGGGAAGAATACAAAATACCGGCCATCACAAAGAAAAGGAGTGACAGAGCATCAGCAACAGATGGTATTTTTGTGGTAAAAAAGAAATGGTGCAATAAAGTAATGCTGCAGCCTGGATCATGACTGTACAAAACCAGATATATAAACCTAAATAGTGAAGTTTAGAAGCAATTTTATGCTTTTAGTATGCTTAAGTATGCGGAAGAAACAAAGAAATAGAATAGATGGATAAATGGATGAAACAATTACAATAATGAGCTGCATTTTAGCATAAGAAACCTGTTAAGATTTGCCCTCACAGTATTTTCAGCATTAAGATCAATCTTCTTTATCTTACGGTGTCTGCTCATCTTGGCCAAAACTGTGGTCTGTTTCTTGTAAGTCATTATGTACAATTACAGACCCTTAATCCCTCTCATCCTTTTCCCCACACACTGCTCTGTGAGCATAACCAACACTAGAACTTCCACAGACATTATTCAAAAACGTTACATGTAATAAATAAGATAAATGTATTGATCCTTTGATAATTGTTGTAATTTCCAATGAAGTGCCCTTTCGTGAAAATACAGTGTAAAATGCATAGTTGCATAACTGAAACCTTATACCTGCAATAATACATTTTTGGACCACTGTGACAGCAGAAACAAACTGTAAACATAGCATTGACATATGTTTGCTTTATCTTTTTTGCTAAAGAACGTCTTAGCAAGCATTTGGCTATCCATACATCCGGTGCCAAATTAGCATCCATTCATAGTTGTGTTTCTGGTCAAGTAAAATCCAATATGTTGTCTACTTTTAGCTCTGTCTACACACACTCTTCAGGAACAAATCTATCTCTTTCACAGGTGGCAACTTCAGGTTCTGAAGAGTGAAGCTAACGTGGAAGTGTTTTAAATTTGGATTCTCTCTCATGTCCATCAGAGGGTGACTCGCCCTTCTTCTCACTTGATTCATCACCTCAGTAAACATTGTAAACAAGAGTTTATGGTCTCAATTGCTAGTTTCAAGTCTTCTTCAATACAGCATGATTTAATTTGGTAAATTGAGGTCCACAGACCATAAAGTATGCTTTGGGGCGGGCTCACTGTGATTGACAGCGTCTTTATGTCACTCCTTCGCAGACTAAACATGGTGACTTCCGTTCAATGGTTGCAAAAAGTCAAGATGACGACGGCCAAAATGTTAAATGCAAGGCTTCAAAGCGGCTATTAGACTATTGAATGCTTCAGCACATTCACCAGCTATCACACATCGCTTGTCTTTCTGCTGTCTAGTGTTTGGCAGGTAGAGCTCTGTGGGTTTGTAAGTTCATGAGTGTTAAGACTGAACTAAAATAATGAGCTGAAAGACACTCAAATACTCTGTTTAGTTGAAGATTCTCTTTGGGTTTATCACTTTGACTCATGTCATGTGATCCCTTACTAATGTACTGATTTGAGCTGCTTTAAGATTGCAGCGGGTCCAAAGGGTGGACATTAAAGGGTTAAGAAAAGCCAGAGCCCACTGTCCTGCCCTACTGTTGTTTTTATGGACGGCCTCGTTGATGTAACCTCATCGTAGAGGATTATGTGATCCTGATTAAAACCGTGTTGTTGCCGAGGTCAGACACTGCCACTCGTGCGAAACCTGAAACTGCAGTGAAAATGCTGCAGTGGTCATTTAAGTAACTCAAGGTGAGGACACGTATGTGCTTGTGTGTATGCCATGTATATGCAGGCACCTGGAAAATAATTTAGCTGTATTGTTCCCATTATACTGATGAATTAATAAGCATTAAAAACATTCTGGAAACCCAAACCTTGTGTTATATCTCCTAAAAAATGAATATGAGTGAATGTGTGGACGTGTGTCCAGGAGCTGATTTATGGCTGAAAGCTATCTGGTGTAATGAGGCCACGGTTGATTTATAAGTGCAGAATGCCCCATTCCCCATTCCCCATTCCCCAGGGTGCACATGCAAACACATACACTTAAGATTGGGTGTGTGACAGCTGGTTCACTTTCTTTTAATGGCTTGCCAATTAAAAGCAAGTCAAACTAGGCTTTGCCACATCCAACGCCTGGCAAAAACTAATTGGTTCAAATTTCTGAAGCTATATTTGGTTATGAGACGACCGTAGGGGGAAGCTGTTTACCGAGACCTTTCCCCGACATGTTAAACTATATTTTGTAGCTTTGAATGAGGAACACATATCATTTGTTTGGTGCAAAGGCTGCAAGAGCAGACCAGTCCAGACAATCACCTGAAAGGTGAAGAATGGGAGAGAAACAGACAGATGGGAGACAAGACGTAGGAACCGAGATCACGCGGGAGAGACAGACGTAAGCAGGCTGTTAGCATATTAGCGTCCAAGCGGAGGACAAGCAGACAGGTAAAGGAGAAACAGCGTTAGCATGAGTGGAGTCTGGTAGCCATACGCTGAAAGCCAGAGGGAGCGCTGCTCTGGATCAGACAGACTCACCATTAACCTGTACTGACACTGTGGGGGAAACAGCAGAGAAAAGGGGCAGGAGAGACATTAGCATCCAGGCAGTGATCGGTGGGGACTTCATGCAGGATTGAATTCTTCAAAGAACAATAACACAGCAATAGATAATTGGGCTATTGGCGAAATCAGAGGGGTAGGACCTTTTTAAATGCGGTGAGGTAAATCCTCATCACTCCAAGCGTAACAATTATGATTATGCCTTCATTCTCATGAGATAATGGGTTCACACCTGTCTATCTTCAATGAACTAAATAATCTACAGTACCGCTTTAAAAAAACTATTAATGATGATACGCATACACAGTTATCCACATCAGATTGCATTGTATTAAAAGTGATTCCACCCCACGGTATTATTGCTACAACTGATCGAGAAGATAACCGCATGAAAGCCACCGACCTGCAATTTACGAAGTGAAAGACAGACATTCCCGAACAAGGCTCTTTTGATCCTTCTTAATGTTGTGCTTCCACTCTTTCAACTATTTTTTTAGATGTCCCTTCAGCTTCGCTGAAAAGAAATGTTAGGACGAAAACATTCTTGTATTTCTGTTGATTCAACATTCATTCATGGATCACACAACATTCTTGATGCTAATTGTAGTTTTGCAAGAGAATGATGAAGAGGGACCAGCCTATAATTTTGTCTACAAATTGTTCAAACTACATTTTATGAAATAAATATAGCATTGTTTAAAACTTGCTTATTGACACGAGCAAAATAAACATTCATTTGGGGTCATGTTCTGGCCACCTGGTGAATTTGCTCTCCACTCACACCAGCTAGTCACTACCCTTGTCTGGTGCTGGGCAGGTTGTACAGTGGGGTTTTCTTTTTCAGAGATTTTTTTGTTTTGCTGGGAACATTTGCCTGATGTGGCTGAAAAAAAACATGAATAGTTAAGTGAAGTTGCAAGCGATAAAAAAGAAAACAATGTGCCGAAATAAAAAGCTAAACGGCTTAAGACACCTTTCAAATTACACAAACACATTTAATCTATTATATATATATATATATATATATATATATATATATATATATATATATATATATATATATATATATATATACCCATAGAAAATATGAAGTAAAGCTGCCTTAGTTGCCCATTGTAAGCCAATAATGAGATTGCCTTCAAAGAGTGCTTGGGGTATTTTATGTAAGCTCTGCATTGTCACAGTTAATCACACACGCACACACACACACATGCACACACACACACACACACACACACTCTCGGCTGGAGTTGACATAGAGTCTAGTCCCCCGGGGGGAATGTGCCTTAAAAATCAAAAGACATTAACCAATTAGCACTGATCAATAGTCACAGTCACACAGGCCTGAGGCAGACATGAGGCATTGTGAATGTGTGTCTCTGGGCCAATAAGCAGGCTGGGAATACTATTACTCTCAGCCAATGGAAATGCTGGGAGAACTCTTGACATGCTGCTGCTGCTTTCCAATGCAAAGTAACTTTCCTGCTGTAACTAGGCAGAACAGGCTGCTCGAGGAAGTAAAAGGGTGAGATGGAGAGATAGAGCGAGACAGGGGAAAGAGGGGAGGTGGGAGGAATAGAGGAGGAATGGGACGGTGCATGTTAGGTTGTGAAAGCAGGTGTCATAGTGGGCTGCAATGGGCAGCAGGTAATCTCACTGAGATAAGCATGACAACCAACCTTTAATTCCCCATGGGAGGTGGCACTGTAGTTGTCGCAGGGTTGTTCTCTCTATCCCCATGGACATAGATTTGTATAAAGGACTAATGTGAAGCTATGGAGGGAGGATGTATTTTGATGGGGAAAGATTGAGCCGAGGGAAGATGAAAGAGTAAAAGGGACACTTCTACTTCTACAGACCTGAATATGTCCGCATGATCCCAGCAGCACCTCTGCACTGCAACTGTTCTGTATTCATGATGAGGAGAACAAATATCGGCATGGGGCTTGGGGTGTACAGGGGATTTAGGCTGGAGGGAGTGAAGGAGAAAGGAGGAGGAGATATCTAACATATTACACCTATCCGGGGGAGTGCTCAGTGGAGCAGGCATTATGAGAGTGTAAATTACATTCCCTCCATCTCCCCTGTGCTGGCTGCTGGAGGAATACATTCACCCACAGCTCCGAGCACCCAAACACACACTGCACTGCCTCTAGACACTTGCAGAATATCCGATGAAGTCCCATGATGTGTTTATGTTATTGTGGCAGAAGCCTCGTATCGATCTGGCATCACTTCTCAAAACTGTTCTTTTCTGAAACGATGTAAAGTATTGACTCATAAGTCATTTGTCTCAATTGGGAGGAGATCAATAGTAATTCACTGGGCCATGTAAAACATCAAGTGGGGCAGCTGCTAAGGTGGTAGGACGGACGAGAGTGCTGGTCTTTTCTCATTCATATTCTCAGAACAGTGCAGCAGAAGTTCAGGTTCCAAGCTTTTTGTCTTCCTTTAAATGTATATATGTATATGTATGTATATATATATATATATATATATATATATATATATATTATTATTTTTTACTCAACAGTCATTATAAAAAGTGTGTTCTTGACCTTTTTGAACTTGTGCCGCTATTCCTTGTAATATAATTTTTCTTAAGAAATGAAAAATATCTTTTGAATTAAAAGAGGTCCCTGCACCGGCTGAACGCAAGCTGAACATTATTGGACGATTGGTTATTTGAACGACGGGAACATTTATCTGCAACTACTTTGCACGGAGTCAAAATTAATACTTTAAGTAAAATATATATCAAATTAAGAGTTAAGAAATTGTGGGTATAAAATGTTCTGCCATTTTATAAACACAATTTGACATCACAAACAAATCTAATAATTTTGTCCAAAAAATGAAAAAATAAGGGCCAGATTGATGGATGATGAAAAGTATTCATTAATTCATATACATCATATACATCATAGTGCATCATTATTTATTTATGTTGCGTCGTGTATTACAATCTGTTAGCAGAAGCATATCAATCCTCAGCCAATCCTCGTTATCTCTGCCCTTGAAGCTAATTTGTCTCTCGATAGGACATAGAGAGAAACGGGAAGGTATCAAGGTATATTTATGGAAAAGCCCAGATGTCAGGGATGTTAGGCCAACGCCTGCTAAAGCAGAGGGCAGCAACTTCAGTCAATGCTCATTACTTCTCTACATTAGGCAACAGTTAAAGGAAACACTATTCTAGCCTCTTTCCATGTCTCTATCCTCCCTATCTTCTTCTCTTTCACCCTCCTTGTCTCCTCCTACTTCCTCCTCCTCTCTCACCCAATCAGGGCCGCTGTTCCAGGGAAAACTGCAAGTACCTGCATCCTCCCCCCCACCTAAAGACCCAGCTGGAGATCAATGGAAGGAACAACCTCATCCAGCAGAAAAACATGGCCATGCTGGCCCAGCAGATGCAGCTCGCCAACGCCATGATGCCGGGCACGCAGCTACAGCCAATGGTGAGCGGACGTATGCATACACAGCTCACATGGACATACAGAAAGAGAGACGACACTCAGCATGTACACACTGGGCTTCACTCTGTTAAAATGAGTTATTTACAGAGCAAGATCCATAAATAATTGTTACCCCCAGACATAAATGGCACAATGATTTACACATTTGAGTTTTTTTTTTTTAATTGTAACAGACATAATGGCTCTAATTAAAATAAGAGAGAAATGTATTTGTTATGCTCGGAAAACATGTTATTATGGTTTAGAGCGATTTCTTTTGTAATAACTCAGAGACCAGCATTTCTGACTTTTGACCTATTGTGTTTCATAGGCTGTTTGCGGGGCATTGGTTTTTAACAATTGGTAAAATAGTTGTTATGGTTAAATACAAATGTAGGATGAATTAAGCTGGAGAATGGAATACAATTTGTGCACGAAAAAACATCACATACAAATTGAGTTAGTGATTCCTGGAGCAAAAGAGACACATTTTCCTAAAAGTTTCTGTTTTAAACGACAACAACAACAAAAAACATTTCAATCAATAATGACATTTTAATTGGATTTTTTCATTCAAAGTAAAATTGGTTAGTGAACTCCTGAACTCTCTCAGGTTGCTTGAAATATGCAGTTCAAACTGTGGTGCCTGCATCATGCTTTATACGGTTTCATTTAATTGCATACGTTAAAGGCAAAGAGGTTAATTAATGCTGGCAAAACACGATTGCAGTCATATGATCAACTTGTGTTCAGCCCTAGAAATGCGAACAATGTTTTTGACTGTGTCCTTTGTCCACGAGCCAAAATGATCAAATCTATCCTCCAACATTGATCATCCAGGATATCTGCATAAACATGAACAGGGCTGTTCAATGGAAGCATAAACATTTAGTCTTGACCAAAATAAAACCCTTAATGTCTGCCTTCTCTCAGATATAATGGGACTATCTGACTCTCGGCTATCTAGACTCGGGTTCTCAAGATAATCCACAGACCCTGTAGTTATCACTTTCTCCATGAAACATTAGGGGCGAACTTTCCTTTAAATGATTAATCAGTCATTAAAATAGTTAGCCGATTTAATTTTCTGTCAATTGGCTAACTTATTAATTGACTAATTGTTTCAGTACAAGTTAGACCTTATTAATCAAGCAATGAACGAACAACGTGGCCCAGACATCAGACACTGAATTATTTCCATACGGTGATCAATAAATTGTAAACACCCATAAATCCATGAATGCACACCCCCACACAGACACAGTAAATACCATTCTAAATGGATCTGTGACTGTGCTGCATGCTCCACAGACCTTTAAGGTGATGGCCGGAGCTCCAGTCAGCCAGCTCCAATGAATGCTTCCCTGCCTGGTCCATGGGACCTGACAGAGGCAATGAGAGCTGTCAGTCAGGCTTGAAGTAATTCCTCTGTCTTCTCCTCTGTTCCTTTATGTTTAAGTGAGAGCAGTGGAGTGAATTTGTCTCAGACTATTCAAAAGAGCTTCAGATGCTGCATGCTTGGACACACACACACATGGACACTTAGCCGATGGCTTATCGCCCTTATCTGGGGAAGAGGAGCTGAGGCGAGAGGCCCATTGAGAGCACAGAGGAAACCATGAAAGGATTTAAAGAAGCAATAGATCTCCCTGGGACTGCAAGGCCTTCCTTTTCTGTTTATGTCATGGGGGGAGAGGAAGTAAGGAGAAGAGAGGATGAGGAAGACAGGCTGACAGAGAAGGACACAGCTGAAGAAGAAAGGGCCGAGGTAAATGAACAGAGTAGAGACAGGTGGGTAAAGTAGGACGACAGCAGTGAGGAGAGATGCTTTAGACCTGCACTACAAAGAAAAGTCAAGAAAACAGAGCCATGTTGAATGCAAAGGGAATTCAAGTTTAAGATCGGGTACTAGCCTTTCCAGGAACCAGACTGTATTCCTCCATCCTTCCCTTGTGCCCTTAGCTTAGTTTCCTGCCCCCTTCGCTGGTATCTCTACCCAATTATATCTGCTGCTCTCACACTTTTTTTGTTTATATCTGGCAACCCTCCCTCCTTGTACGTAGGAGAGTGCTTTCATTTCACGCATGGAACTGTGCAGAGGGTGAAGTAATTAAGGCCCCCACAGCTGGCTGTGAGTGATGGCGCTCATGATGCTTTTTATTAGTCAACGTCAGAGGACAACTCACACTACAATTATCTCTATCTGCAGTACCGTTTCACTCACTCACGCACACCTTTGCCGTACTTGTGTGAGGCAGATGGTGAATAGAAAAAAGGGAATTTAAAGTGAATTCTTATGCCCATATTTATATGTATTTCCATGTTTGGGTGGGGGGTGAGCAGCGAGGTAGGCCAGTGTTTAAAATGGTTGCACCAAAGTCCAGAGTGTGCACAGTAAAGATGAAGTACTATAGCAAGACAACTGAAGTCAAGTTTCTTCCCAATGGTTTAATGTAATGGACTTAAAGTACTTCAGAATCTGTGACATATTTTGAATCAAAATCTGAAACAAAATAAGTCTCCTTCAAACAAATAATTCAGCTGATAAGCAACAAATCACATTCTTGCTCAACTCAACACACTCAAGAGGTTTGCTGCCTTGCTATGGTACCAGTAGCTTAGCTTAGCTCCTGCTGGAAAACATTACATGAAGCTGTGCAATGACATTAATTCAGTTTGTCCTTGTCTTATTGTTAACAGTTATATTTTCATTTTTAATCAATGTAAAGCACCATGCCATTTTGTTTTTAAAGGCGCAGTACGAATTCAGTTTATTTTCAATTTAACTATGAGGAAATGTTTTGTTGACGTTGTGCACTTTTGACCAACATTCATATTGCATAGGTAATAGCGTTTAACATCTTCAAATTACACAGTACAAAACAAAAACATACCACATGGCATTGCAACAGCTCTAGCTGAACCCATTGCTTTTTTTTTATTTCTATTTAATTGTTAGACAGCAAGTTGAGTTATTTGGTCTTGATCAGCCTGATAGCATTCTGTTGTCACATGAAATTGCAGCAACACAAACTGCTGACAGGAGACATGCAGTGAGATGTTTTCTGTGTCTGTTTCTGCCTTCAATCCGTTGTGATTGTGATTTATAAAAATAGTCTGCAATGTCCTGTCATCATTGGCAACAAATCAATGCCAAGTGAAGAGATATTCACATCACCAACGTCTTGCAGGATGGCATCAGTGCATTGTTACAGCCTCATTCCACTGACAACATACAAACCTTGAGCTGCGAATATCTGAGCACCTTGAGCGAGATGTACCTACTGTTCCAGAGTTGTGATAGGACATCATTCTTCAGACATTCCAGAGGGGAGAACTGAAAGCGTTAGAAAGTCCACGCCGTTATTCTTGATTTTCTGAGTCATCCCGGAGCAGTGAGGAGGTTTTGGGAGGAATGTAGCTGTCCACAGCCCTGGCTGCCGCTGCTCTATTACTCACTGTGTCCTGTTGGCAAGGGCTCTAGAGACAATCCTCAGACTGGGGCTGAGGTCAGGAACGTGCAGGGAAAGCTTGCACTGTGCCAGCTAGCTAGCTAGCATACCCCTTAGCTTCATTGGCTTTCAAACTCCAGTAAAGCACATACAGGAAAACTGCTCACACAGCTAGATGGAAGTCAGTTTATTGTCAATCAGGAGAAATTATTCTCTGCATTTAACCCATCCTTAAGCAGTGTGCTGCCCTGTGAGGCTCCCAGGGAGCAACTGGGGGTTCGGTGCCGTGCTCAGGGACAGTTTGACATGCGAACTATGGGGAGACCAGGGATCGAACCGTGAACCTTGCAGCCGCAGGACAGCCGCTCTACCCATGAGCCACAGCCGCCCCATTACATGTCAAGATCAAATCATGACAGTGAAAGAGTCTTTGGCAAGGAGATTTGTAATTGAAGAGCGTCGTTCAGCAGCAAGATGAATCCCTCTGTAGTGCAGACACTGGTGGCTGATGAAATGATGAAGGGGCGCTTAACAGCGGTATTACTGTATGCCGTGTTTAAAAAGAAACAGCAGCAAGATGATGGGCTTGCAGTGCAGGTGTGTCACTGTGCTATTGGATAGAGACCAGCTGATATCATGATTGATGTCAAACTATGACAGCAATGGGATTATGAGTAAGCATGTGTGAGGGGAGTAAATAGCAGGATGTGATAAATAAACTACAAGCCTAATAAGCATGCACAATTATAGTTTCCCTGATTGAATGCCAGTAAGTAAAGAAAGAAAAGATAATGTATTATAAACAAATACTGTGTGGTGATGAAGTCTTGACAGAGGCTTTGGAGCTTAGACTCAACAGGGAGATTTGTAAATAGAGGAAAGTCTGCCCTGAGCAGCAGAAATATAAATCCCCCCAAATAAAGAATAGAAATTAAATTAAATTAATTTAAAAAAAACGACCAGAGCCTGATATTTACCCCAAAATGAATGCTTACCAAGCAGGAGTGAAACAGTTCACAAACAATAAAACAAAGATCTCATATTCTGCCAAGAGATTAAGTATAATAATGAGCATGTTTAAACTAACAGATTAAAATAAACAATGTTCCATGGATGATTTATTTTTATTTTAGCCAGCAAAGGCTTGAGGACACCATGCCCTGCATATGCTTTATGCTTTAGCTAACAATGACTAATGGTCAGCAGTTACCCAAACAGCTAACACGTTTGTTTTAGACAACATGGCTAGTGTACTGTCATTACAGAAAAAAAGATCAAGGCTTAGGTAGTAAGACTCCATTAATAACTACAACGTGTAACATAACATTCATCATTAATAAGGGCATTGAATACCTGACATTCAGCAGTGAATAGATTTGACCAAAAGATGCCAGCAGTGACCTGAGTATTACGAATACGATGGGTACTTATCAGAATACAATGAATGAGACATTACAGAAGCAAAGAGAATATAGCAGATAGCATATGACGGCATTAATGAGAATACAAGAATATGAACCCCTTACCAGAATAGAGTGGATATGATATTACTTACCAGATATGATGAGGTAACACCCAACCAGATTACTCCTTATAATGGATATGACACCACAACACAGAAAACATTGAATATGGGTCATTGGTTGAATACAATAAGCAAATAGCAGAAGTATATGAATCATTATCATATTTTGATTGCAATGATCTGATGAATTAGGCCGAGAACTGATTGACACATACATGGATTCACTCCGTGCATGTTGAGAATTGATTTGTCTAATTTGGCAAAAGGTCAACTTTGCTGATAAATTAAGCAATATAACATAAGTGTGTCACTCTGCATTTGTTAAAAGTCCCAGACAACGGTGCTTGTAGTAACGTACAACTGCCTTAAGATGGCGACACCAATGTTAAGTTACGGTATAGAAACCTTGCAATTTGTTGATTTTACTCTGACAATTTCTTTCAACATAGAGCTTTAATTAAAGTACAGGGATTCTATTTGTAGGCAAACGATGGACATTGAAATACGCTTATGAAACAGAGGGAACAGATATGACCCAAATGTGTCTTTCTAATATGCCTGCATCAATCAAGCTCGATACCCGTGTAGAGGTAAGGTAATTGAATCCCGCCGCTAATAGAGTATTTATGGTAATAGTTTCCCCGCCAAACAGGGGACGCCGAGTGAATTAAACAATGTTGAAGTTGGACAGCGCTTCGGAACTTTTGAAGTCGAAGACTGATCGCAATTGGATGGGACAACCTGATGTATGTCTTTACCTGGATAGTGGACTTGGAGTAAATGAATCCGGGGCCTGGTGGTGACGAGAGAGCCTGAGGCGTGAGTGGATCGCTTGCTGGATTTCCCCGCAGACCGCATGGTGGCGATCGGGTTGTTCACCGTACGGAGTGACCTGGAGTCACCGGTGCACTGGCTTGTGCACGGAAACGAGGCGGCGGCGTCTCCTCTGCACAAACACAAACTGTCCTGTAAAGGAGAGACTCGAAAAAAGGGAACGTCAAGGTGGACATCAGTCATTCGCGTCGGTTCGTACTAATAACACAGACACTGGGCTAATAAAGATCACGTGTAAGAGCAGCATGAACGAAGCCGACTAAAGGCAGAGAGACAATCATATTTAAAAAGCATATATCAGCCACAGTGGAGGCTGGTGGCATTTTTTTTGGTGGCTGGGGCCCATCTAATCCCAGTATGATTCAATGCAAAACAAGGTATCACACATTACTACTTTGCAGTTAAATATTTAACATGTATTCCAACACTTTGACATAATACGGACATCTTATTAATACAATTCAGTATATTATAATTAGGGATGGGTATCTTTTTCCTTTTTTTATACCGGTGCTAAAACGATACTTTTAAAATGATACCGGTGCCTAAACGGTGTCTGAACCGATACTTTTTTATTGCCAAGGCAATTTTTTCTTCTTCAAATTGAACAATATATTAAGTGTTTAAAGTATACTATAAATATTAATAAATAAATACAAAACACTTGACTTCAAACTACAGCTTCACCATTTTTAACTTCAAACCAGAAGATATATATATATATATATATATATATAAAGAACAGACACAAGCATCAGTGGCCTGATGGGACCGTGTGCAACAGAACTCAGAAACTGTTGGATTCTATAAACTGCTGCTTTATGGACGACACGTCATCATACATCATATCAACTGGGAGAGCTTTGTTCCAATAAGCCGACGAGGGTCGGCAAAAGCTTGTGCGTGTCTCCCTGATCACTCTGTGAGCGAGCACTGCTGTGTGCGCGTGAAATTATGAGTGAGCATGCGTGAGGGGAGTGGATGGCTGGATGTATGACAAATAAACTATAGTAAAGTCTCCTTGACTGAGCTTACGCTCAAGCTTCATTACTCCTGTGTGTGTGTGTGATCTGTGGTGTGTGAAGCGTGCGATTCCATCTCGTCCATGTAGGGAGTAGCTGACACCACATCTCCCTTATTTGTTGTCTCAAATGAAAGATAAGCAGCTACTAAGAAGGCATATTGGTTTTCCTCAGATGTATAGGCCCAATTAATTGTCTATCTTTGACATCTTCTTTGCCTCCACATCCCGAAACACAGTTCCTGTCCTCTGCTTGGCTATTGCTGATTGCATACTTATTTCACATCTCTTAAATCATGTAGCATAAATGAGTAATTTGAGTATGCTTGAGGAAGGATGGAAATCAGTTTTCTGGTAGATGTGATTAAATATTCAACATTCAACAAATGTTGTGACAAGTCTGAGTGAAATTAATTATTGCTCAACTTTTTGCTAAATTTTGGCCAACTTTCTCATTTTGCTTTTGCCCCACAGCCCATGTTTTCAGTCACACCCAGCCTTGCCACCAATGCCAATGCTGCTGCGGCTGCATTTAACCCCTACCTTGGCCCCATGTCGCCCGGCCTGATGCCCGCTGACGTCTTGCCCAGTGGCTCTGTACTGGTCACCAGCAACCACAGTGTCCCCGTACCAGCTGCTGCTGCCGCTGCTGCACAGAAACTCATGAGGACAGACAGACTGGAGGTGAGCAACACATGCATTCACACAGACAGACGGAGGCAGAGAGCAGGATAAATGTGACTGCACACGCATACCCATAGACCACACAGACGAGAGGATTTGCATAATGTGTTTTCACTTTCATATCAGTTGCAGATTAAAAGATAGATTAACAAAACTCTAGTAAACACTGCACCCGGTGAGGCTCTTTTTTTCCCAGCTATGCAAACAGATTGGCCTTTGAAATGTGGGCTGTGCCTATTTGAATATTAAATGCATGGGTTGGAAAGTCTTGCCTCAACAGTTTCTGTTTGTAGACTTTAATTATGTATCTGGTACACAGTTTCTGTTACAGTAACTACTCCCATTACCATAGTACTGCCATTAGCCAGACATTAAGCAAAGATAGAGAGAGACGTTAATGAGAGTATCCAAACAACTCGTAGTCGATGCTGCATCCCATCAACAGGCAGAAGACAGCATTGTTTTGGCACAAGCTCAAGTTATACTCTATCTCAAGAAAAATCTTTCATTTTTCCGTGAAGGCCATCAGTCATTTGAGACCTGATGAGTGCCGCTCCTCTAGCTGTGTTCAGATAATCATTAATTGGACAGTAAATCCATCTCATCCATTATGCAGCCCCGCCCGGGAAACACTCGCAGCGGAATAATGGGGAAATCGTTGGAGGCAGGCAGGAGGCATGCCGGAGTGTTAGGAAGGTTACGTTTAAAACGTAACGTTGAGCAGCCGGGTAATTAATGGAGCCGAGGCTGAGGAAGTCTCTCGGCCCGATGAACGAGTGGATGACATGCAGAGCGAGGGAATGGGTCAATAAGAGGAATACGAGATGAAGGGTTAGAGAAGAAATCCATTTTTAGACCTGTTGTGGTCATCAGGGGAGCGGTGGGGGCAGAAGGAGTCGTGACTGCTTGTAGAGGTTGAGGGAATTTGGAGGCGAGAAGTTGTTGTTGATCGTACAAGAAAAAGATGAATAGCATTATACACCAAAGTCCAGTAAACATATATGTAATATTTACCAGCCAAATGCAACGATTGGCACTAAAGGGAACATCTGCTCAAGATATCTGCCCAGCGGTCAGCCTGTGTGTGCTGGTGAAGTGTTTTGATTGGGAGCGATCACACCCTAGCCTATTTTATCAGGAACTAGGTTTGCTAAAAATATCTCAGCGAAAAGGGCCAGACATATTCTAGTTTCTAGTGTGTCGCTCAAAATAAACATAGCTGGGACACACACACACACACACACACACACACACACACACACACACACACACACACACACACACACACACACACACACACACACACACACACACACACACACACCAGTAGATATGTTACAGGCTGTTTCCTTGAGGCTGAGAGAAATACCTATTTTAGAAAATAATGCTCCAGACTGTTTTCCCCAGAAATATTCTCTGTCTCTATTTCTTTTTCGGAGCTACTCTGTGGCCATCCAGCATGCATACAGTCATGATGCTGCTTACCGGAAACCGTACTGATGTACATGGCCCAGTCAGAGGGACAGTTACCATAGGGACAGAAATATGATTAACAGGCCTTTTATTTGTGTGTGCAACTAAGCACTTAGCTTCTCTAATGCATGATTAACCACTGTGAAGAAAAACACACTACTCCACACCTGGTGCAGAGAACATCAAATTGCTTCCATTTAGTCTTCTAGTCTTAATTTTTTTTTTCCCATGTCAGCCACACTCACTCGATCCCCATCTGTCTGTCCTTTACTCTTTATTCATCAACCGCTCTTACATTTCCCTCTATCTCCTTTGTTTCCTCTCTCTCTCTCTCTCTCCCTCCCTCCCTCACCCACCTCTCCAACATCTGCCTGACAACAAGCCAGTCTCTCTCGCTTCTTCTTTTATATATTTATTTTGTATTAATAAGACCAGTAGCAGCAGTGGTGACTGTGGCAGTGGTGGGGAATGCAATGTGTGTGGGTCTGCGTATGTAGGTGCACATTCAGATGTGACTGTGGGAGTGCGTGAGGGAGGTGCACACGAGAAAGAACAGCCAGACAGCCAGACAGACAGCCAGACAGACAGACAGACAGACAGACAGCCAGACAGCCAGACAGAGAGACAGACTCACTCCCCATCGCTCACACAGATCGGTGATTGCGGATGATGAGCTGTCATGAGGGGAGACGCAGCAGGGTTAGTTTGTAGATTACACCGTTGGTGGCCTTTTGTCTGACAGCCGTCAAATCCTATATGCATGCAGACAGTGAGACTGGTAAACAGACATTTGGTAAATGGCTTGTTCTATTACAATAACTGATAGATCGATGCCACGTACCATGAAATTACATTTCATTTGGTGTCGGATAGGATTCTGAGTGCAATTGAGACTCAGCGGTGGCTGCCAGTGCTTAAACAGAGATCTTAAATTATTGCACAGTGATTTACATGTCAATATTTTATTCTGGGGGAAAAAATGCTGCCTCATAATTTATATGTGCACTCACCATGTGTGTGTGTGTGTGTGTGTGTGTGTGTGTGTGTGTGTGTGTGTGTGTGTGTGTGTGTTATTATGCGTGGGCTGGTGATTACGTCAGCTGCAGCATCCCTTGAGGGTAACCAGCCTCATATTTCCCATGAGCCACGTCAAGCCCTGCATTCAGACCGAGGCAATCAGTTGCCCAACTGTTCACGCAGATGCTGCCCCCTTCTGTCTCCACGCGGAAGAACAACAACACAGCTCATTTGAATAATGGATAAATGGTGTGTGATTGATGAGTCTGTAAACGCTGGTTACGATCTGCTCTGCTTATCAATCAACAGTAATGGCCGCACCTGTCATTAAGATTGGTTAGCTCTGTCTGGTAAAGTGATTGTCAAGTTCTGAAATGACTGAACAGATTGATTACATCATCAAATGTGAAGTAAAGTGAACAGTAACTTCATAATGTGTTTGTGGGTCTGCTTTTTGTGTGTGTGTGTGTGTGTGTGTGTGTGTGTGTGTGTGTGTGTGTGTGTGTGTGTGTGTGTGTGTGTGTGTGTGTGTGTGTGATTTAGACTTGGTCTCATTGTCATGTAAAGAAATAAAAGTAAAGAGTGCATTTGTTGGTATGTTTTTTGTGCGGCAGGTGTGTCGGGAATACCAGCGGGGTAACTGCACACGTGGGGAGAACGACTGTCGCTTTGCCCACCCTTCAGACAGCACGATGATCGACACCAACGACAACACAGTCACTGTGTGTATGGATTACATTAAGGGCCGCTGCTCGAGGGAGAAGTGCAAGTACTTCCACCCTCCGTCTCACCTGCAGGCCAAGATCAAAGCCGCCCAACACCAAGTCAACCAGGCTGCGGCGGCTGCAGCCATGGTAGGTTTCTGTCCACAGATTACAACACCAATAAGAACATGCCCTGTATTATAGCAGCCAGAGGAATCCCTATCAGCGAAAACAAATAAAGTGTAACCTAGAGTGGAGTTCATAGTTGTTCCAAAAACCCAGACTTGATTTCTAATGTGATTACCTAAAACAAATCATGAAGTTGTCCTCATGTTGATGTGGGCTCATTCAACAGTGTACTGGAAACACTCTGAAGGGCCGTGATTGGATGGATGTAGATGTTTGTGAACACCTTCCAACCTGTGCTTTTCCTGAACCTCCCGGTCCGCTCTGTTCCTGCTCTCTTCAGCTCTGACCCAATGCGCATGCAGATACAGATGTGTGCTTTATTAGCAGCAGGCTGCAGTGATCATGTGACTGAGCCGACTGCTCCCCTCATCCTTGTTTTGCTGCTTTGTTAGTTGTATATTTTTGCTGTTGTTTGCAGTCAATAGTTACATCTTTGCTGAAACTGGGAAGGCGGCTGTTAATTTCTTTTTTTAATACTTGATATTTTATTTAGGTATTTTTACAATTTAACAAGACATACAACCTTCAAAAATACGAAAGAATATACGAAATTAACCATGCATCTGGCCAAGTAGGGCCATAAAAAGAAAACAAATAAAAAATTAAGCAGGTAAATAAGTAAAAATAAGAAAACAAAGCAATCAAAACAACCATGCAACACTTGCAAAGGCATCGTCAGTCAATCGCGTCAATCATAAATTCAAGCTGTTAAGGCTGTTAATTTCAATGTATCGAGGGGCACAATGAGGTTTTGCTCAGCCAAATTATGTAGAGGATATTATGCAGCAGGTATTCCATAAAGGAGGGTAAGCTTAATTTCAGATGACCTTTTACATTAAAGCAACATTAGGCATATATCACCTCTGCCTACATATTTGAACAATAGTGTCAATAATATCTGCCCTTTTTAGCTTCTTTTCGCTTTTAAATGGTACATCTTGCGAACAGATTAAATCCTTTAATTCAGCTTGTATGGCATTTACAATTAAATCACTGGTGAAAATGCAACAGACTTGGACAAAGGTATCATAAGTATTTGTTTTTTAAACCAGGATTGCCTTAGATTTGAATTTAACAAATGTGGTTAGTTGGCTGAACCAAAACACCGTTGGGTTCAACTCTATAGACGATGAAACAGAATGAAACAGAAGACAAAACAAACTATGTCAAGGGCCATAATTATGTTCAGTAACCCTACAGCCATTAATGTGCATGTCTTAGTCGTGTTATTGTTGTATATTTGCATTCCAATGATTTGTTTTTATTTGTTTGTTTGTTTGTTTTTTTGTTTTTTGTTTTTTTTCTCACCAACCCACACTGCACTGCTGCCCCCATGATGCACCTCCGCTTACTGGTTTATGTTAATGCGCTTGAACCCCATTGGCCCATTGCCATCATGTGCTCGCTGCCTGCTAATTAAGACTCAGTCGGCTGTCAAATCACTGAAGCGACCCCTCGACGCAACTTTTGAACTGGTACTATGACCTTTCACCTTTTGGCTTGGCATGTAGCTGTGGTCTAGTAGATATACCTTCACAGTCATCAAACAAAGTGTGTGATGGTGAAACACTCAGGGGTGATGAACTGACTGTAGCATACATTTGTTTTGGTTTTTATAAAACGCCTATTTTAATCTGGTTTTAAAACCAAAAAAGAAAACGCTTCAAATAGGAAATCCTCTACATTGTTTGCTGACAGTTCATCACCTTAAGTGCATATCAAAAGAAAATAATTGGTGGCATGAACATGTAATACTTAGTCTCTAATAATGTATGGTAGTCTTTGCATGAGTCTGTCACTTCCCATATTGCATGTGTAAGTGTTGAAGAGGTGGCTTATAGTGTTGGAGCTGGCAGTGCAGCTCCCCCTAACTACATCATTCCTGTTGCTGATGGTCCAACAATCAATACAACAACTAGTATCATAGCTGTCATTATAGTTATCATTACAGAAAGATCTAGTTATTCCTCAGCCTGCAAAATATTCATTATATGTACTTTTTTATTCACAATTATATCATAATGTCAGTGACATTGTGCGGAGGATGTTTTTGTTGTCAGCTAGCACCACTGCCCTGTCTTGCTCTGACAGAGGTAGTGCAGGTCACTGCTTGCTTGCCATTGTAGTTTGCTGTTTTGGAAGAGCAACTTTATCTTCTAATGGAATTATTTCTTCTCCCTGTCCTGAATGTCACTGCTACCATCCTTTGGGTTCCCCTCACTCCCATCCCTTTATGTTGGTGTTGTCCCCTCTCCAGGGGCTCCCTCCCTTGCCTCCTTTACCAAAGAGACCTGCACTTGAAAAAGCCAACGGTGCCACCACTATGTTCAATGCTGGTATGTTCCAGTACCAACAGGCCCTGGCCAACATGCAGTTTCAGCAGCAGGCTGCCTTCATACCATCAGGTAAGGCCAGAGTTGCCTTTAACCCATGTTTGTGGAAGTGATCTCATCGCTATTGGCTGTCAAATCACATGTTATCGTTGATTGTTGATTGTTGTTTGTCTCGTCTAACGTCCCATGTCCATGTCCAATGTATGCACCTTCCGCCTCAAAAAATTCCTCGTTTGTGAAAACATTCCTGGCTAATAAACAGTTTCTGATTCTGATGTTTGTATCCTTCTCACAACTGATTATGTTTTGGCGTCAGCGGGGAATGGCTGACATATTGTGTGATTTCATTGGTGACAAGATGGAAAAACTTGCATGGAACTAATTGCGCATGTATGTGGATGTAAGTTGAGTAGCAGAAGTCAGGGTTGTTGTTGTTTTAAGATATGCTCTTTGTTTGTATGTGTAGTTGTTTAGTATATCCACTGAGCAAATTCATATTGTGCTAAACATGGTCTTTGTATGTATAGTCTGTATTCGGTTTACACCAGTATTATCAATGGCTTCAACTAAATTGTTTAATGTATGTGTGCATATATACAATATGTACACACAACTCCTCTCTGGCCACTGTATAGTCATCATACACTGTCCCATTTCTCATCTGTCTCATCTGTCCCGTACTATTGACTGTCAGGTTGCAGGAACAATGTAAGGACTCTAAAAGCAGGTCATGCAAAGCTACTTCTGTGCAATTTCCCCTTCCAGTTAATGGAGCAGTGAAAGTTGAGACCCAGAGCTTTATATTTCATGCATAAGTATATATGTGTGGTTACAGCAATTATTATTATTGTGCAATGTAATTATTGATACTCAGTATATAATCAGCGTTATCACCATAGGGACAAAAGTACAGTTAAATCCAATATGTCTGACTTTATAACACTTGTAATGGGTTTTCTTGATTTCTTCTCCTCCCTATTCACTCCACTCCCGGTTGAAATGCATGATGGCCAGGCTCGATATTTTGCATGACACCTGCAACAAGTAGGTGCCAGCTTTCCTTATTATTCCTGTTATCTTTGAGCCCATTGCAATCACTCACGTGCCGTTCAACTCACCACATAATGTGAGCACATTCTCCATTTTGTGAATTTAGACTTTGACATTAGCCTAAAACAGCATAGGTGACCTCTTTTTAATTCAGCCAACAGTGTGACAAAAATATGAATTGCACATTTTGAATTTAATTGTGTCATTTAAATTGGACGTTGTATGTTTTATTATGCTCTGCAATACAGTTATGTGGTATGGAATGAACCCCTTTTTGCACTGACACCAAATCTGTCTGACACCAAATGCTTGTTGCAGTTAAACACCGCCGACCCCTGGCTTCATTATACTTCTAGCCCACGCTCTCAAATCTATAGAGCACCTCATTACACTGTCCGGTTACACATGCCACATAAACATGAAGGGTGTTTTTTGGGAGGTAAAACAAAAGTCAATAAACAAGCCTGTAAAAAAAGATGCTGCCACCTGCATTTGTATATTGTACACGTCAAAATAGCCACTTAGCTTCCTTGCATCCTAAATAATTCCTCTAAAGTGTCTTCTTCTTCCTCCACAACACGTCTGTTTCTATTCTCATTTGTTGAGTAAGTGTGAAAAAGAAATGTAACGGTTACTAGAATTTCTTTGGGATTTAAAGCTATTTAAAACTACCAATATATTTCCTCATGTTATCAATATAACAGAAGTAGAAATGAAGTATTCATAAAAGAGCTTTAAATCAACTGTCTGTGATCTTTCCCTCCAAGTATCCATGATGCACGGTGCTAATCCAGCCACTGTGTCTGCAGCCAACACATCTGCCACAAGTGTTCCCTTTGCAACGGCAACAGCCAATCAGGTTTGCTCCACTTTTGCATTCTCCCTCCCCCTTTTACTTCAGGTGATAAGCTCTGACTCTTCAGTGTCTGTCAGTTTTCCTTTTCATTCTTATGATTCCCATTTGCCTCTGCATGCAAAATGCATGGACGGTGCACGTGGCTCTTCTGCGAGCTTATCGAACAATCTGATACTGTGATTATTTAGATAGTTAGTGGGATAGTTATCTTTGTGGAAGTGCTGTTTGTCCTCATTGCAACTGATGTGTGTGTCTCCCTCCTTCTTCATCCCTCTGTTTGTCTTTCTGTCTTTGCCTTTCCACCTCCCCGTCTTATTTTTCTCTTTCCTCCTCTCAATCAGATTCCAATAATGTCTGCTGACCATCTGACTGGTCACAAATATGTGACCCAGATGTAGGAGTCTCGATGAGAACAGTATGTACTGCACCTCCCTCTAACATCTCACACACTTGCATTAGGACTGTTCACTGTCTGCTACTTTTGACCCAAACAGCTTTTATGTGAAAGATTTGCCACGACTGCATAATTGTTTTGTTGCAGCTGACAAAGTGGCTTGTCTGGCTGCTACCATTATTATTATTACAAAATCATATAATGTAAAACTTAAAAGAATGATTTGCTTTCTTAAAGATTGATAGTACATTTAAATACTAAATACGAAGCTACAGCCAGCAGCTACTGAGTTTAGCTTAGTTTAAAAGGCTGGAACAGCGAGCACAGCTAGCCTGCTCTGTCCAAACGTAACATAACCAGCACTTCTAAAATACACATTAATAACATGTTATATGTTGCTTGTTTAATCCGTACAAAAGCTGATGTGTAAAAAGACATGATTTGCCTTTGGTGTGAAATCATGTTCAGCTTTCAAGACAATGAGAAACATCTAAACTAAACAGCTTGTCCTCTTGCTTCACATCTGTTTTTTTTCCCATGTTTTGTGAACTTCTTCCCAGATGGAACTGGAGCACGCTAACGTGGAGTCCAAGATTAGTGGTCACCCCTCACGCCTGTACCATCAAGAGCAAAACTGAGACCCAGATCTAAATTGGTTTGGGATAAATCTGCATGTTAATATAGGAGGCACAGGTTGTAAGGATTGTTTTCATGTGTACTTCATGCACATTATTACACAACAACAGAAAAGAACATAATTTGCATTAGAGACTGCCTTTCGCTCTGTGGAGGCAACTAACCTTTATTCACCGGACACACTTTGAATGTTAACACGAGGCAAAAGAGTGGAGTAGTCGTCAAACACTCGACTGGATCGGTACGTCCATTGACCAAGAATCATGACGTGTTGTTTTTTTGTTTATGGGTTGGTGTTCTTTGACCTAAATGTGTTCATTTGTTTACACAAAGGTGCACCTTGTATTTAATTTGAGATAAACAAAATGAATGATCCGCCTGAATCACATATGCATGCACAATGACTTTGTTTATGATTTCCTTTTGTTAAACCAGTGATGAGGGAAATCACGTGAGTGCACTCAGAGGCAAAATAGCAACTGAATGTCTGTAAGGCGTCTATCAAACCCGTGTAGCCTACCTTTCTATATCGTAAGCACATGAACCAGTGCCATACATCTCAAAACACATGAATGGCATTGAAGCAGTTCTACGAAGTGTTAAACCCAACAATTCCCTTTAATATGTCTATTTTGTCTCTTGAACAGCATGTAGTGTACATTATTGTGACCCTTCATTTCCTGTGATTCCCAGTAGCACCAATAACCTGCCCCAGATTGTCTGCTTTACGCAAATCTTCTTTTTTGTCTCAGACTTTGTTGTTGAAGTCAGTGGTTTGGACAGGAAATGACTGGATCTCTCTGTGGGGCCTCGGCCCGTGCGGGAGACCAAAAGCTCATATTGATGAAGACGTTGCGATGAATAGCTCTGAAGCAACAGGGCAATCGGTTGGTATCCGAACTGCTGTGAGACCCGAGGCAAAATCGACGGTGCAACTGGTGATGGATTTGTATGACCTTATTTGTTCTTCATTTGGATGGTCATGCATATTTTTAGGCAGATTGCCAAAAGTAGATTCAGTTTAGTGTATATATAGTCTGACATATTTAAAAATATTTGTTGAATACGTCTACCTGAGAGCTGCTTTCAGATAGTCAGCCAAAGTCTTTTGTGTCACTGTTACTAGATATCGTGGGTAGACTAGTGGGACTAAAATAAAACATGTGTGGGCCGAGCTCCAAGTAGGATCATGTGTATAGAGTAGATCTCTAGAAATCTTTGTTTCTGTTGTGTTCTGGGTGTTCTTCAGGCATATTTAATCGGTGGATAGTACAGGGAAAGTGGCAAGAATATAAACGATTGTATTACTCATCCAAAGCCTTAGAATGTACCATCGGGTCAGCACAATGCAACATGCCATTTTGAACCATCCAGTTGCCTAATCCACGCCATATTAACCTACACACACAGAGCACTATGGTATTGTCACTTTCTTGTGTTTTTTCTTTAGATGAGGAGTGTTTTACTTAATTTTGTTTGATGATATTTTGATATTTAGTTTGGATTTTTAGTTTTGCTCATTATATTTATCATTCTTATAATGAACATGAGGTTAAAAAAAAGTGTGTTAGTGTGTTCCTCGTGCACAGTTTCCTGAAATTCCATGTCATGTTAATTTTAGTATGATTATGATTGTAAACTCAATATTTTCTACGTTATGCATATTGTTGAACTGTATGCATATTGTTCATTTCTCTAGTCTATTTGTGTTCTTTGAACAAAGATGTTTTATATGAGTATCTAACAGTGATGAAATAATAGAACAGAGAGGCTAAGTTGTCACTGTGGCAACCATCACCGATAACCGAGTAATATTTTAACGATTGTAAGGTTTGTAACTAGTCATAAGAAAAAAAAGACTATTGTAAAAACAATATAGTTCTTAGATGTTTAGAGTAAAGATGTTATTTTCTACTGTATCCATTTCAAATAGTAAATATTGTTTGAATATTTTTACTCTCCCTGGAAATTGGGCCATGTTGGAAAACAAGCTGCATATTTGATCACTTTTCGGGGCGTCGCTGGCGGGGTCAGGTGAACCGGGTGAGTCGACACCCATCTCTTACTAAGCCAACTGCAAACAACAAGGGAGCGTTAGAGGAGATAAAGGTGATAACGGTTGACTTTTTTGCACTTCTGTACATAGTCAAAAAAGAGAGATTCATGTATATTGAGATCTTATTTTGAATAAAAAAAAAGTATGTCTATAATGACACGGAATTTTGCTAGGATAACAAAAAAAAAATCTTATGAAAGGCTGAACAAAATTGCTTGCGTCAAAAGGGCGCCGCGTTCTCATGCTCCGACCCGGGTCAGAAAAGGTCAAGTGTTGCTCTTCTTTTTTTGTCAGCAGCTTGTAGTTTGCCAGGTAACCTTCCGGAGGAGGCGTCCACGGCCCTCCAGCGTAAGGGCCTGACTGGGTCTGTCTGGTCCCCTAACCCGCCTGTCCCGACAGGTCTGTGTGTCATGGCCACGCCCTCCCAGGCCCAACCAATCACAACACGTCCTGTCTCCTTACTTAACTCAGAGAGGAATGCATGTTAAAGGAAATACATATACCGTTTAAAAAGAATCACAGCAGTAATATTGAATAAGAAAATATGTTACACAGAAAAATGTATTTACAGTATACAATATTCTATCAATGTAATTGAATAAAATATATATATTAAAAAATACAAAAAATAGAATAGTGGTTTATTTAAAAAATAAAATTACAAAAAAAGATTCCTGAGAACATACTCACTAAAGTTGTACCACTTGGAGAGTACATGCAACACAAACACCATAGCTATAAGTATGTTCTTTATGTTTATGTAAGCTGTGCTTCTAGTAGATGAAACTGATCAAACAGGAATGTAGTTCAACATCAGGTGGAATATAAGAATCATTTCAGATTGAAATACTGTTTTGTGGTTTGGTCGTTAAGTTGTTCGTTTCAAATTGTGTCCTGATCATCTTTGTCATCTCTCATCTCCTACAAGCACGCATGCTTACGTTTCTGATACAATGTAAACTGAACTCTTTTTCTTTTTTTCTTTTCTTGTTTGTTTTCTCTGCTCGTTTTTAGTGCTGATATGATGTATTCTGTCTTCTGCTGCAATTTGTTTTGCTTGTTTTATTGCTCCAGGCCCCTTGAAAGGATGTGTCATGTTTGAAAATACCAGCCACCTCCTCTGAAAAGCACCTGTAGAGAAAAACCTCTGATCGCCACAGTCTAAAGCCATAAACTATATTCTCACCAGAAGGAAATCAGAAATAAAATTGAGGTAGGAAACGGTACCTTCTGAAGCTGGGAGGAATGTCCGCTGAGGTTTTATAAACTACATCATGTAATAAGTGAAGTCATGAATGTATATAATATACCCTGTGATGTGCTGTAGCAACTTTGATGGATGTCTTTGGTTAAAAGAGAAAAAGTTCTTGACACATTTGTTTCACGGGGCCTGCATTGCTATATTTGATTCTTGCTGTTATGAATAAAAAAAAGTAAAAAAAGTAATAAAAATTTACAAATGAACTGAGGAATTTGCTTCATACATTATTTCATTTATATGACATTCATAGCTAAATGTTGTTCAGTCCAGTTAAAGTAATAGTTCCACTTTTTAGAAAAATATTTGCTTTTTTTGGCAAGAGGCAAATTGACCCACATTTTTTAACTAAGGTACTCTATTGTCTAATATATTGTTATCCGTAATTCTGTCATGTAATTATTGTATATTTGCAATATCTTTAATATGTACATTTAGTGAGTGAACATTGGTCCAACATGTTACTGACATATTTTCAAATATTTTTATTGCACTCAAGTGACTTCAAATCAATATTGCTATTCATTAAAATCCTATTATAGATACAATGCATCAACTTGTCCTGCTCACTGAACCTTCTGATTAGGAGCAGCGATTTTAATTTGAGATAGAGATGTCAGCCTCATTTCTTTGCAAAACATGTACTGATAAAATCTGAATGTGATTTAATTTAGACTAAACTAAGTCAGTGGGGTAAAGTATACCTTGAAGTATTGAGGCAATATATTCTACTTACATAGCACGGTCACACATTGTGGAGGAGACACGTTTCATATCAGCGTTTTAGCATTTAAAACAATATGGTGTCCACCCCCTGTTCACTAACAGGGGTTTTAAGTTGAAGGTCTGCTCATGTCCACACAGTCCTGATAAGATGTTTAATTAGCCAAAATACCTGCTTGCAGTTTGCAGAGGCTTTGTAGTTTAATGTCTTTTCACAGAAACCAGTCACAGGTAACGTGTCCTTTTCTTTAAGCGAAATGATAACCATGCTGCCAGTTCAAAGATGCGATGCACAGAGCAGCCACCAGATGGCACCGTCTCTTTGTGGATGCAGCAGTGACTGCACAGTGTCGGAATCTGCAATCACCTAGTCGTCCATCATTTGAATCTTTGGATGTGTTTTATTTAATTATAGACATAATTGGAAAGGCTGGCATTATTGTTCATGGTGCTTTATCTTCCTCTGATCGTCCACAATGAAATAATAGCGACAGATATCAGGGAAAAGGAGGTGCAGATAGTTGGATGGGAATGAGCCCCTTCAGCATGGATGCAGTGAGCTGCTTGAGTTGTTGTGGGAAAGTTGAAGCCAGCATTAACAGGAAGCTGCAGGCCATTATCCCTAATGCAGTGTTTCCTTACTCGCCGATTGCTATGTGAGATTATCTGCCTGAAAAAAAAATCCTCAAATTACCACAGAAAATTGTCATGACTGTATAACTATTTTGTCTCTCTCCTGTCCACTCCAGCTCCCTTTTCCTTGTCTCTTTCCTTCCATCTCTTTCCCTCACAGCTTTTGTCCTAACTCTCCTCCTCATTGGTCTCTTTCCTCTCCATCTCTTTGTCCACAGGCGTGTCGTGTGGAGACTTAATGAAGCAATGCTGATCCAATAATGGCAGCTTCTGTTGCCCGCCTCACAAAGTATGATGTACGACCTTATGTCCGCAACGCATCATGAATCTCACTTACCACTGCCCCCTCAACATGCCCAGTTTTTCAATTAGGCTCTTTTTTTTATAACAACAAGGAAGGCTGAATAGTGTGTGATTCTGGGTGTGCGAGGATAAAAAGATTGCACCCCCAGCCAAGTTGTCATGTCGGAAAAAATAAAAAAGGAGAAGGAAGTTGTAATATGAACACTCAGCCGTAACTGTCCATTAATACGCAATGAATGTAATTTCATTAATTACCTCTCAGCGGAGAAAAATACTGAGCAACACAATACAAAATGTGAACTCTAGATAGAGACAACAGAGTGATGAGGATTTCTGGATGTCTGTTCAATTAAGTGGTTTGATATTGTTCCTTTTTTTGTAAAGTGACCCCATGATGAACTAATGCTCCGACCTCATTGTGGAGGCAATGATGAGAAATGAGGGAGGGAGAAAACAAGCGAAAGAGGGACCGGAGAAAAAACAACAGGAGAAGTCGAAGTGGAGCCCGAAGACAAAGTGGTGATGGCAGAAGTGAATATTTAAAGTCACTGAGTATCGGATGTGGCAGGAGGTACGAGTGAGACGCAGGCGTATACAGAAATAATGACGACGTGTTTCCTTTGAGATCAGAGATAAACAACATAAAGGGTTTCATGTGAAAACAAAGAGACAGGTAATTCCAGGGTTGATGCATGATGATCAAAACAGCTTGGATGTTCATCTTCACTCTTTGACACCTTGACTTCAAAGTAATCTTTTACAGTTCCGTCGTCTCCACCTTGACTTAAACCCTGTTGCTGTGTCCCTCGCTCCAGTCTGCTGAGTCAGCACTTGACTCTCACTGAGTGCTACTTGGAGCACGACTTAAACATCCAATTTTCTCCAGGGTGTATGTGGGAGTGTTTGTGTTTGTGTGTGTGTGTGCATGTTTCCAGGTGTATTTGATTACGGTAAATGTATTTGTATGTATGTGTTTACGGTAAGTGGGAGTGTTTTTTTCCTGTGCTGATGGAACAAAGAGAGCTGGAGAAGCAGGTTAGTCTAATAGCATCTCCTCGGTATCGATTGGGCCGGTTGCAGTCCATCATAGAATTTAACACCGACCGTCTGCCGCGCTGCCAACTCCAGGGCTGTGATTTTGTTGTGTTTTGATGGGAGTCGTGTAACTGAATCCCTTCTTCCATTTAGGCATTTGCTCCCATTCATTTAGCTTCCTTTAACCCTATAGCAACACACGGGCCAGTCTTTGAAAGTTGGAAGCAACCATCCACTGCTCTGTATCCTCAAATGTCCCGGAGTTCCCATGGGCCAGACCTTTTGCGGACAATTTTCAGGGTGGTTAACTTGGATATTGCCAACTTTAGCATCTTAATACACAATTAGTTTTGCTCACTGTTGGGCTAGAAAAGGTGCAGTTAATGTACATATCAGTCCTAGAAGGGCTTTGTATTAGAATCCTTCAAAGGAGGGAAACTCTCGCTTGGGAACATGTTGTCACAAGCATGTTGGGGACAAAAGGAGCATCATATTGTCGGTAAAACAAACAAACTTGAATGTCACAATTGACATAATATCATACACCAAGAAATTAAATCCCAGGCCTAAACCCCATTTAAAGCTACTACGATGAACTTGGGCTTGGTGTTGATTTTGGTCTTTCTGCACAAAGTGTTTCTGAGGACCAGATTCCCTTTAGACGTGGTTTTATGTTACTGCAGCAGGGTCTGACAGCCGGCCCCTGCTCAGTCCTGGTTCTGGTGTGTTTGCAAAAGACTCCAGAAGACTTGGCATGCCTGTAGTGTTTGGTAATTGTAATGTGAATTCAATGAGGCGTTGCAGAGAACTTCAACCATCAAACTATACAGTCAGAACACTACATGTCATTTAGGCACATGGTCTGATCTGGAGCCTCCACCAAACTGCAGTGACAGGATTTTCAGTTTACTGAATATTTTGGCTCTTAGATAGCGGAAGTAGAACAAGTCGAAGGGTACATAACAACCGGCAGGGCATTTTGCTAGCAGAATATGGGTCATACAAAGAGGGTACTGAGGGCACAGCTGTACCCAGATATGAACGGCCACTATTCACATGGTGACAGGATGTCCCTCGGCGTTACGTGTAGCGCACAAAGACAGCAATAAAGGAACTGAGAGGAGGTCAGGGAAGGTCCTATTAATATGCTGTGTAATATCCTTTATTCTGAGATTATTAGCCAGTCATCTGTCCCAACTGGACTGCGATGCTATTTGAGGACGAACGAAGGAGCAGTGAGGAGATCTGACAGAGAATGAGCGCCGGAGAAACAAAGCCCAAAGAAAGATTGCACTGTGACACCAGAGCTCACAGGAAGAAAGAAGGAAAAAAAATCTGTTGCAACAGCTGTGGTGTACAGGCTCAACTTCATCTTTGTGACAGGACTCTGTGGACAGCTAGGAGGAAGACGTGAACAGTCACATGAGTGAGGAGCCAAAAAGGATTCAAGTCAACTCTGTCACAGCCTCACCCCAAGCCTGTGAAGGTGGAGTGGAGCGGGGCGGGGATCGCCCTCTCGGCCCAAAGAGAGCTTTAATATAAATCGGCACTTCGTGGTTGACAGAATACAAATCAGTATGCCGCTCGTGTAAATGTGTGCATGCGAAACCCCCTTAATCCTTCCCTCTCATTACTGAGGTTCCTCTACAGCTCCTTCTCTCTTCCCTCCCTCACCCATATCTGTCCCATCTCTGCCCATGTTTAGCCAATAAATCAGTCTGTTCACTGACTATCAACAGGCTAAAGTGGTTTTGAATCTAAATCACCATTGGTGTAATGAATTCACAGGGATTTAGGAAGAGTGAGAGGGGCCTAATGCTGAGACCAGCAGTTTGGCTCAGAGGACCGATGCAGCTCTTCCCTTCTGTCAGTATCTTTCCTCAGATGTTTTATCGCTCAACGGTTTTACAGAGTCTGTTGCATTATGTGATGTGTTATAATAGTTTAGTTAGCTTTCTTGCTGAGCGTTAGATCAGATGATTGATACCACGATGTCTGCCTGTTCATGGAGCCAGGAGCTGGTTACCAACCAGCCCTGGAGAGTAAAACTAGTGTTTTCCAGACAGATTAACAGATTCATTTTGGACAAAGCAGTTTCTTCCTTGAGCACTCCTTGACTAAAGAACGTCTTAGTCAACTAACACATAGTGCAGGTCATTGTAGAATCAGATGTGTCTACAGCTGAGCTTCCCAGATGGGAAGTTGTAGACTGCTTTTCAAAATACAGAACTGCTCACTTCTTTAAAGCTCCAGATGTGAGTGGGATCTACCAAAATGTCTAAATATCCCTAAATATTATGTATTGTTTCATTCATCCGGTCCCTCACACCACATCCTAATACAGAAGCTTCTTGATGTGTGGGTATTGCGTAATTCTTACATAATGTTTGTGGTATTTATATATAAAAGATGTACTTCGCCACTCCTTTGCTGAGATTAGCCTCACACAGCACAGACCACTGCTTTTAGGTCTTATCAGGTTGAAGCTATCATCACACTCCTGAATTGCTTTTAAAAAACCTTCTGGTTACGGTAATGGGAAATAGTGACTTTCTGTTTTATTAAGGGCCAGTCGGGGTAATCTCGCTCTTATTTCCCGCTCCTGTTCCCATCCCACCACCGTGTTCCTCCATGTGACTTTCAGCTTGAGTGTATTCATGTAGGCAGACAAACCTGAGGCAGGCAGTTTCTCATGAGTGAATAATATCAGACAGACACTTTATCGCAGAAGAACAAACAGCTGCTCAGGAGTCTTGGTTGGATCTGTGGTTGCAGCAGCAGTTTCTATTTTAAACGTAATCACATATCGACTTATCTGTATTTGCCGTTCTGATATTAATTAGCCAATAATAACAGGCCAGTGGAAGAAAAAAAACTGGGGGAGCAAAGTGTTGGAAGTCGTTCTGACTTCCTCTTGTAATCCTTTTATTTCGCCTTATTAGGCTTGGAACACGGTGCCCACCAGACCATACGCCTATCTAATATGAAGATGAAAAAAGTTGCATATCTGTTCTTGCATCTGAGAAAGTTGGAGGGGGTAACAACTGAAGAATGTGGGAAGGAGGAGGAAGGGAGAAAGTCATGTAGGCGAGTTCAATATGCAGTGAGTAGCAGGCGCAGCATACATTTGGGGTTGTTTAATAAGAACAGGAAAGAAATTACTCACATCTTCATGACATCACTCCCTGGGAAGCTGCTGTTCCACTAGCCACTGTAACGCAGTGTACTATCTCATGAATGGTCTGAAAAAAGATGGATTTGACTTTCGCAATTTATCCTGCGATGGTCTTGGGTTTATTATGTCAAATGGTGTTCATTAAATGCTCATAAAGCCTGAAACGATCTCAGTCTCATACAAGGCTACGAGTCTCGCCATGCTAGCAGCTGTGTGATGCTGATCTAGGCACAGCGGTGCCAAATGCTGATGTCATCATGCTAACATGCTGATCATTTTATGTTTACCATAATCACCGTCTAAGTGTATTGGGCAAATCTAATTATGGCAAATATACATTTTGACCTGAAAGTCAGAGTCAGATTGCATAGAAGTCTATGAGGAAATGACCCTGCTTCTTGCTTGATTTAATACCTCAGAAAACTTCATAAAAATGAGTTCATGGGCTCAATAGCTTTTCAAGTCTTTCATGCAGCATGATTGAAATGCGTGACATTATGAGAAAGTAAAGTAGATGATAAAGCAGGGCTTTCCAGTGAGGCTCATTCACAGGTTTTTTTCAGTCTACCAAAGTTAAAGTGTAACATTTTGGTTGCCATAAAAACATCTTATTCAGCGTTTTATTGTATTTAGCTCGCCCCTCTTCTGTCACTTCTGGTTGCAACAGACCAAGATGGTGACATCTATTCAATTCAATTCAGTTTATTTTCTATAGCCCAAAATCACAAATTACCAGTTTGCCTCAGAGCTTTACCATCTGTACACACACGACCTCCCTGTCCCGGGACCTCACATCGGATCAGGAAAAACTCCCCCCAAAAACTTTCACAGGGAAAATAGGAAGAAACCTTTGCGAGCGCACCAGAGGAGGATCAGAAGCAATAGATGTCATGTGTACAGAATTAACAACGCAACAGAGTTACAGCGCATTCAATGAATGTGACTGAAATCATTCTAAAGCATCTAAAAGGCAGAACATGGGGCTTTAAACAGAAGGCCTCACACGTATGGGTGACATGATAATACGTCCACCTCTAATATACAGTCTATGAAGTTCAGGCTGGATTCTTACTCACTTACATCCAGTGTGAAGTTGTTGTTTTTTACTTTCTGAAACAGAACGTATAAGTTCCTGCCTCAGGTTGCAAGTGAAGACTGAGCTATGGTTGACAGTTTGACCTCAACATCAAATCATTTTCTTCAATGCTTCTCAGTTTGAACCTGGCTCTTGGTTTTCTTCTCTTCATCTTCCAATTAAATGCCTCAGAACTCCCATGGTGCACTGCTTCCTTCCTGTCCCTTTCTTTGCCTCCTATAACAAGAAAGGATGGATTGTTTGGGTCTTGGCGCTCCCTTCTCTCCCAGATGTAACCCTCTGTTGCTCCCTTTCTCTTCTCATATCTGTTCTCCCTCTGTTTTCAGCTCTACATTTAGTCTTCCCTCTCTCTGCTTCTCTTTTATTCATTCACCCTTTGGTCCCCCTCTCTGTCACTTACGCTTCCCGTTGTCACATCTCTCTTCTCTCTGTGTGCTGTCCCTTCATCTGCCTTTTAAGTCTTCCTCCCTCCGTGCGTTTCATCCATCTCTCTTCCTCTCCTGTAACGGTGCAGAATATAGATAAGCAGCAGTCTGACAAGGAGAGCCCTTAACTGCAACTCCTGAAAAAGCACATAGCACTTCCTGTTTTCTTTGTATTTCTTAGACAGGCATTGACTTAAGACGTGTCTGAATTGGCAAGCTGTCCTGTGGCTTCACTCAAGCACTGCATTTTATAATTACAACTGTTTAACATTGTGTGTGCAACAACATTCATTAACTGTTTCTCTTCCTCTGTGTCAGTGGTGTGTATCAATGAAGAAACAATAACATAACATGTGAATGGGTAAATGCTTTGGAGAAAATATTTTAGACATTGTTGGCATTGGTGGATAAATGCAAGTGTGTGTGTGAGACAAAGAGAGAGAGAGAGAGAGAGATAGAGAATGAGAAAAAGTATGAACTTGTTGCATCATGCAATTTCCACTTCTACCTATTACCCTCTTATTACCCCTCTTTTTTTCTTTCAGTTTTCCTCCCCCTCTTGTTCCTCTATAATGCCTGCTAAATGTGCAGTAACACTCCTGTGCATGTTTACACACACACAGTAGGTCCCCAGTCTAAGACATGATTTACTGCCCAGGTTTTGTGCTTTGCCTCAAATACACCAAATATATGCAAATTTTGACCTCGCCAAACTGCTCATGAAATGCACTTCCTCCGTCGCTTTCCTCTCTGAATGTTCAGCAATTTTACGGTGGCTTGCTCGCCAAATGGGAAAAGTTTGACAAAGTCATTTTCTCCTCTCTTTTCTCCCCCGCTTCCATTTGTCAGCACTTTATTTCATCATCCGGCTTTATTCCATTAAGGATTGTGTGAATCAGAGCAACTGAGATTATGGTCCACAGACAGGATCATTTTTTTTATGTGGTATGGTACCATACATTCAGATGGCACCATTAATTCACTCCTTTATCTTCTTCCATACTAAATAGGATATTTCTTCAAGGCACTTACGCGCTCATACAAATATACACACAGAAACACAAACACAAATTACTGCTCCTTTCCGCTAAGTAATATTGCAGACACGTACTACAGTTATGTTGGGTAAAAATGTAATATTAGCAGAGTGATCGATGTGGGGCTAATGTGCATCCTGTAAGTCTCACCAACCTCCTGTGAGTCTCAATCTCAGTCAGAGTCAGCCCCACTATATGGCCAAAGAGCTTCACGCTAATGTTCAACATTAGCCCTTACTCGTTCACTCGCACTTTGCTCTGAGCATCTCAGCATTTCAGCGTCCTTGTTTCCAGCCAAGGGGCAACAAATTATTGAATAACAAAAAACCCGCTCCATTAAGCAGCATCTCCATCCTGCCCTCCACACTCCTCACATTTGAAACTTTAAACCCTCCACTTTAGAAATGTTTTCGCAATTTGACCCGACTCCTCTCATACATCAGGTTAAGTGATAGTTTCAGTCTGTGTTTACAGCTTCACCGTTCCAAATTCAGTTAAAAAATGTGCTTGTTTTGTCATTTATGTTGAAACTGGTGCTCCTCCAGTCACAAAGAGAACATGTGACAAAGTGATCAGATAATTGAAAACAACTTTCCATTTCACGTCATTAGGATCTAGGTGGCCTTACCTTACCTACTTGTGTTTACTAGTATTGTATTGCTACCATAAGGCAAATCATTTATGGACCACGGATTTATTTGATTGAAATGACATTTGTCTCAAATTGAAATGTGTGTCTACTCAGTCATTCCATGCTCTTAAAAATGTCTCTGGTTCTCTGGTTGTCTTGTAGACTATGAGGCACTGACACATCTACAACAATACTTGTTGTGGTTACAAACACCTTATCTATTTAACAAAAAAGAAAATATGTGAACAACTATTTTCATAATTCACAGAACTTATTTTTTATCAATATTGCCTGCACTGACCTGTTGTTGTTAATTAAAGCTGTTTGCTCTCTCGTCTGGCTGCTGGTGTTTTGGTGTATTTTAGAAGACTTGTTTTCCCCTTTTTTTATGTTTTTTTGGCAGTTCTCAATCTTTCTTCTTTCCAGTTTACCAAAAAGCATGGGATCACCCCACCTCCAACATGAACAGAGATGAATATGAATGTTTTTTGATATTATATATATATCTTAAATAAATTCACCTCAGCAACGCTCTCCATTTGAGCATTAATTTCCTTAATTGCCACTAGACTTACTCCCATCTCCTGGAAGCAACAATTACCAACAATTACCTATCGATTATGTATGTTTTGTATCCGAGCTTCTCCCTGCTTTGGTCGTATAGCTGGGCTGGCCCCGTTAGCCGCGTGTGCTTTTAGTGCATTACATTACATTAGTGCATTACATTACATTACATTTAGCTGACGCTTTTATCCAAAGCGACTTACATTTTTGCTCTATACACCGTAGACACAGCAACGGGGAACAATTAGGGGTTGAGTGTCTTGCTCAGGGACACTTCGACGTGTGAGCTATGGGGGGACTGGGGATCGAGCCGGCTACCTTGTGGTTGTGGGACGACCACTCATCCCCCTGAGCAGCCGCCCCACTGTGCACCCCACTGGTTAGCTCTGTACTGCTGTCATATGGCGGTTACAGCTCATAACGCTATCCCGACTGACAGCGGCGTCACAGAAGAGTAGCTCCCACCCTCCAGTTCACAGGCAGGTAAACACCGTTAGCTCAACATGTCCGTTAGCTCGTCCTCGTTGGCAACGCTAACGGACATGTTGAGAGCTGTTGAGAACCAATGAAAATGCTCCCAATCTCGTGTCTTGCACCCTTAAACGTGTGTTACCCAGGCTCCTGCTGCCACTGCATCTTATGGATGGAGTCAATCCCTCAGAGATCAGTCTCATAGGGATCTATTGGGGAAGGGTCACAAATAGGCGGACCGTGGTCCGGGTCCAGACCCAGGCACCGTTGTCTTCGGACCTGGAACTATAACTAATAAATAATATAAGTGTATTTGTTTTAAATACGGAGCGCTTCTATTTTAACCTTCTTCTTTTTTTTTTGCCTTTTACGGCACTCGTGCATGAAACACACCGACCAATTACATGCGTTGTAAACCACATCACGTGATGCTACTCGCCCAATCAAATATGTTAAAAATAGTTAATATGACCTCAGATTAAATCCCTGCACACAATTTTCTCTTTTTTGAAGATGAGAATAATATAATATTGTGCCTTTTTTTATTAACATCACACCTGAATTTAATTAATTACTTAATTAATTAATTTTACTTGATTAATTAGAGTGACATTTTTCAAACACTTTTTTTTTTCTTTTTCTTTTTTCTTTTTTTAAATCCAGCCCTTATCTGACTTGAAATGAGACATTTCACACAAGAACATTTATTTATTATCAGTATGTATCATTTATAATTCATCCAGTTCAATTTGAAATCCGACAATAAATATTGTTTAGGTGTTATTCAATTGAACTTTCTTTATTTCATTTCACAGTCAGTTGTTTGCGACGATGTTAATACAACTGTGAGGCTACTTCAGTATATATGGGACTAAATCATAGCGCAAGTTAGAAATGATTATGATAGTCCTGACATGTAGAACTTCTCTCTAACAGGACCCACTGAATTGTAATTGAATACGCATGTATTAAGGGATAGATGATGGGCTTTAACGTTATACTCTTACTCCACTTTGTCATCAGTACTCTCTGAAAATGAAGTAGAGTAAGAGTTGCATGAAATGGAAATACTCAAGTGAAGAACATGTAGCTACTTAGAATGGAAAGTGAAAGTAAAGTGCTTGAGTAAATGTACTTTATAATAACATGAAACCAGTAAGAAATGTTTGTGTTGAATCTATAATTGGACTCACTGTATGGAATGTCTGTTGATTTAGTGACATAAACAGGAACTGTGTTTGTTTGAGGTCCAGGAGAGTCTCATTTGACTTTATGTAGTGTGATGGATGAAAAATGGTGCAGGAAAATAAAACATTGACCCAGAATGCAATGGGTAAAATCCCGTCAAACTGGCAAGTCCTCCAACGGATGTCAATAGCTTTGGGAAAGCTGATTCACTCGATAACAATTTATGAACAAAGTCTTCCTTTTTTTCTAATAACATGTTTGTGACCTCCTGGGAACATGAGAATAAACTCCAATGGGAACGTGAAATCACAAAAGTAGGATTAGTAGAGTACCTTTGTGAGTCATGATCACTTCACAAAACACAGCTGGCCAGTTTTGCCAAAACTCAGACTTTCTGGGGGGAAAAAAACACATTAAATTGTATTCACATCATGGTTGCTTTGCAAAAATGCTCAACTATCAGCCATGCTTGGACTCACTCCTCTGTACACGGCCTGGCAGCTACACTACTGTGGTATTTACAGAGAGCAGACACACCGACCTTCTCTCTGCTTGATAGAAAACCTCTGTGGCATTCAGCTGCATTGATCCGATTATAGAAAAGTCAGTTGCTCAATGTGGACCAGCAAAAGTAAATGATACCTTGTCATTTGGTTAAGATAGACTGATGGTGGATTTGAGAAATCCAGATAGAGTAATAGGAAGGTAGCGAGGAGGAAGATTAAAAAAGAAAAGATGGAGGATATGGCTGCATGTGAGGTTAGTCATACGGTTCAGCCTGTTGATCACAGTTGCAGTCAGAGGAACCCCAGGGAGCAGCTGACCTTTGTGTGTGTGTGTGTGTGTGTGTGTGTGTGTGTGTGTATGTGTGTGTGTGTGTGTGTGTGTGTGTGTGTGTGTGTGTGTGTGTAGATGTTTACTGAAAACTAGAGAGTGCACCTTACTTTACTGACCTTTCTTTTAAGGTCCATCTATGTGAACATCAGTTCTCTGGCAATCATATCTGGAAATGAATGAATGAATGAATATATACTTTATTAATCCCCGAGGGGAAATTTGGTGTCGGGGTAGCAGCAACTTACAACAAAATTAATAAAAACAGCAGGATGAAAGATAAAAGATATATACAATAATAATAGAAATAATAATAATAATAATAAAATAAAATAGAAATAGCTGGGATTGTGCAAAATATATATATACATGTTGTTAGGTCAGAGGATCTGGCAAGCGGTGATTTATTATAAAGCCGTAATGCCGTAGGCAGGAATGTTCTCCTGTATCTGTCCTTGTTGCAGCGGAGCGTGAGGAATCTCCTCGAGAAAGTGCTCCGCTGACCCTGCAGTAGGTAGTGGAGAGGGTGGTCATATATATATATTTATATATATATATATATATATATATATATATATATATATATATATACACTCACCTAAAGGATTATTAGGAACACCTGTTCAATTTATCATTAATGCAATTATCTAATCAACCAATCACATGGCAGTTGCTTCAATGCATTTAGGGTGTGGTCCTGGTCAAGACAATCTCCTGAACTCCAAACTTAATGTCAGAATGGGAAAGAAAGGTGATTTAAGCAATTTTGAGCGTGGCATGGTTGTTGGTGCCAGACGGGCCGGTCTGAGTATTTCACAATCTGCTCAATTACTGGGATTTTCACGCACAACCATTTCTAGGGTTTCCATAAATGGTGTGAAAAGGGAAAAACATCCAGTATGCGGCAGTCCTGTGGGCGAAAATGCCTTGTTGATGCTAGAGGTCAAAGGAGAATGGGCCGACTGATTCAAGCTGATAGAAGAACAACTTTGACTGAAATAACCACTCGTTACAACCGAGGTATGCAGCAAAGCATTTGTGAAGCCACAACACGCACAACCTTGAGGCGGATGGGCTACAACAGCAGAAGACCCCACCGGGTACCACTCATCTCCACTACAAATAGGAAAAAGAGGCTACAATTTGCAAGAGCTCACCAAAATTGGACAGTTGAAGACTGGAAAAATGTTGCCTGGTCTGATGAGTCTCGATTTCTGTTGAGACATTCAGATGGTAGAGTCAGAATTTGGCGTAAACAGAATGAGAACATGGATCCATCATGCCTACCACTGTGCAGGCTGGTGGTGGTGGTGTAATGGTGTGGGGGATGTTTTCTTGGCACATTTTAGGCCCCTTAGTGCCAATTGGGCATCGTTTAAATGCCACGGCCTACCTGAGCATTGTTTCTGACCATGTCCATCCCTTTATGGCCACCATGTACCCATCCTCTGATGGCTACTTCCAGCAGGATAATGCACCATGTCACAAAGCTCGAATCATTTCAAATTGGTTTCTTGAACATGACAATGAGTTCACTGTACTAAAATGGCCCCCACAGTCACCAGATCTCAACCCAATAGAGCATCTTTGGGATGTGGTGGAACGGGAGCTTCGTGCCCTGGATGTGCATCCCACAAATCTCCATCAACTGCAAGATGCTATCCTATCAATATGGGCCAACATTTCTAAAGAATGCTTTCAGCACCTTGTTGAATCAATGCCACGTAGAATTAAGGCAGTTCTGAAGTCGAAAGGGGGTCAAACACAGTATTAGTATGGTGTTCCTAATAATCCTTTAGGTGAGTGTATATATATATATATATATATATGACCCTGCAGTAGGTGGTGGAGAGGGTGGTCCGGGTTGTCCAATATGGACAAAAGTTTCTTCAGCGTCCTCCTCTCCACCACCTGTTCCAGAGACTCCTGCCTGCAGCCAATGATGGAGCCGGCTTTCTTAACGATCTTGTTAAGTCTGTTGGTGTCACCGGCTCCAATGCTGCTCCCCCAGCAGACGATGGAGAAGTACAGGGCGCTAGATGACTTATACATGTCATTACAAACATGTCAAGGCTACTGTGATGATGGTGTTTGCAAGGAACATTACATTCTGCCCATAAATCTGTCCAGTATATCTCTAATGAACTGATTTGTTTGGCCACTTGGGGCAGTAGACCTACTTGCATTAGGCATGTAGCAACATTGGCATTCAATTGCAGTTCTGTTTCTGGCCACCTAGCAAAAGTCCAATTTACATTCTCCTTTTAGTTGAGTTTTTATCTTCACTAACGCGAGAGATATCTGTCTCTTGAGCAGATACCTCTCAGATGCAAACTAACTTTGTCAAAGCAACTTGTTTGCTTTTTGATGCATATTTAGTTTTTAGAGATTTTCTTTTACTGAAAACAGATGCAATGCTGATGACAGTGGTGGGAGTGCTTATCAGATTGGGCCATACATCTTAGCTGAAAGATGCTAAAAATGCATTCTCCATTGGTTCATCACTATGAACAACCCATCTCACACACAAGTAGTCATTTGATCCATGGTTCACAGAGAGATATTGAGTCCATCAACTTTGAGTAAACTGTTCCTTTCTGTGATTACAAAGCAGTCCAATGAAACTGATGATGAGAGATCTCTTTTATAATAAACACACTGCTCACCACTAATAGGAATCATGATCGATATCAGTATCGTTATACTGTGTGCTCTAACCTGATTATAAAATACATTATGTGGATTAAACAAGTCACCGCTGTTAAGACTGCAGAGTATATGTTTATTCACAAGTGTACATTGTGTTTTTTACAAATGTCATATTTCCTGTAAGGCTAACATGAACTCACAAAAAGACTGACTTCAAATAATGTGAGAATATTATACTTTGATTCCAAATCTGCAAGATGAGAGACTGTCAACACGGATCTGGGTCCTGTTGCACAGGGCTCAGGTCTACAAACACAACATGAACATGTTTGAAAGCAGATGCACTGTGATCACACTGTGTTCGGTGCCAAGTGTGTTACCAAATGGGCCATGCACTGTCATTACAACAAGAGTCCCACAGGGAAAAAGTCAGCCAGGCTATCAGACATGCTATTACTGGAAATGTGGCTAAATCGTGCGCTCTCCCAGGCCCTGAGTGGTAATTGGTGTTTAGGCTGGAAACACAGAACAAGCACACGAAAATACAGACTGAGAGTTTCCATTTTTTCAGCTCTCAATACTAAATGCAAGTCACCTCACCTTTTCAGGCGTTCATTCAGGGGAAAGAGTGGGGTGGGTGGATGTTCATCTGAAATGAAGGATGAATAGAAGGGAGATCAAGAGAAACATAAAAGAGGGATTACAGAAGGAAACAGAATGGTGGAGTGTTTTGGAGTGACAGACAAAGAGAGGCAAAAGAATAATTCATTATGTTCCAGCTAGTCTGTCTGACAGATGATAAGAGAGATCAAAACCAGCGGAGATGCTCATCAGAACCATGCGTGCGTTGTGTGCGTTGGTCTTCTTATGGGCACGAGATGAGCAGGAATTGGATGAAACAAAGTAAAGCAACCAACCAATGTAATAGAAAAGAAAACTATATATAGACTGTGCACAAAGGCAGAGAAAGAAAACCAAAAGATGAATGACGGGGCAGAAACATGCAGATGAATGGAGAAGCAGAGCAGAAGATAAAACGGGGCGCTGGGCTGGGGCTCCGGGGATACACAGGATATTAACATCAAAGAGGAAAATGACGTACTCACAAATCTACTAATTCGTTAAATGTTATTTTGACAGATGCATGCTGGTCTAAATATGCTAATGCTGCTTTGGACTTCATTTCCAGAGAGCTGGTAACGCCACAGTTAATGAGAATGACACAAGCAGGACACACCATTAGAGGAGCAGCGAAGCAGGATGCAAAGGGATAACTGTCAGAGCCTGAGACGAATAGAATTCCCCATCTGTGCTTTGTCATTACGATTACATCTGGGACATGAAGAGAAGTGTTAACAGGTTGAATCCATCAGTTTAGAGAGACGTCTGGCAATGGGACTAAATCCACTGGTGCAGCTGAAAAACCACAGGATCCAATGGGCTTCTGAAGCAGTTCAGCTGTAACTCTCATAATGACTGCAATAATGTCACACTTCTCTGTGCATTACTTTTGCTTTTTATACACTTGAGACCAAATGAAGAAGCGATTCGGGTGTTTTGGACTTGAAGGCAGTGATCCGTAAGCCACACTGAGGGAGGCGATGGGAGTTGCAGAAGGCAATTTCCACTTTGTCCTTATCTGACTTCACACCTGGAAGCATGTGCAAAGCTGCTGCCTCAGACATGGATTGGTTCTGACTGGGAACACCTGACTCACCAATATGTGTGCCAGTGAGAGCAGAGCAAGTGAAAGCCATGCTATCTTTATGCATTCATAATGTTTGACATGCAGCAGTGTGACAGGCTGTTTTTTTTTACTTCTTCTTTCAATTAAGGCCTCATTCACTTCATTGTCTTTGGATTTGTCTATATTAGTAGCAGTTTAAAATATTACATTTCCTGCCAATGTTGTGACAATTACTTGATAATGGTACTAAAACATAATGCATATGTAACAAAGAGTCATAAAGTCAACAAACTCACTCTGTGATATTTATCTAAAGTTTCACCATAACCTACTGGTTTTTATTGCTTATTAATTGAACTTTCCAACTTTATTGAAGAGGAATTTTGTGAAATGTCTTTTATCAAAAGTTACAGTCACATTTTGTGGTATTGATTTGGATACTTGTACTAGTTATTGTCAGATATTCGTTCCTCTCTCTCCTGTTTCAACCATGTGTTAATTCCTGCTGATCCAACCTGCTCCGCTGTAATGAAATATATTATTATTATTATTATTAACCCCGTTCTTCTCGCCATCACCCTCCGTCCTGACTCCTACAGTATGCAACTGCCCACTTCCACTAATTCCCCGTCAGATTGCCTAAACCCCTTTACGACTTGTAGCCTGGTGTCCAGCCCCAGATCTGTTTTGTTTGCCAGTCTTTGTTTGCTTGCTTCTTGTTGACCTCCGCCTGCCACTTGGACTCTGCCTCTCCTTCACTAACCTGTTGTGTTTCTAAGTGTGATAGGCTCTCAGCCTGGCAATGCCATCATCTTAGCTCGTCCTCTCCATGAAAGCTCTGCTCTTTGCCTGTCTCACTGCAGGTACACTCCTGCAGACTTTTATTTTCTCAATAAAAGCTGATATATAGGTAGCACTCAGGACCTCACCTTGATGCACGTGTCAAGTGTGGCTAATGGAACAGGCTAGTCTCCCGCGGGGAATGTTTTAAATCTGACCTTATTCTAACTTTGAAGACCTTTCAAGACTTTTATTGATCCGTTAGCTCTTCACTACAGTCACTTAGAACAAACCTGTTGCCCAGGCCCTGTAGGCTGGGAAATCTGTTTTGATCCGTATGCTTGTCTTAGTGTTAGATAACATAGATAACATACAGCGTTAAATGATTTTAACTGTATAGTGCTCACTACAGGGCAGGCATTGGCAGAGGATATCGCACTGAGGTGAGTTGCCTTGTTACTCATTCAGCTGTAGGTGTGTGTATGTTTAACATTGGCTTACACACGTTACTAAGCTAATGTTATTTGGTGAGTTTCATACTAATTCATTTGGTCATTTTAGAGTTATCATAGCTGCTGCTGTTTGCCTGCATGATGCTGTGATGAATATGTGCCTCGATTTAGTTCATGAATTCCTACCCAGCTAATATAATATGTGTGTGTGTGTGTGTGTGTGTGTGTGTGTGTGTGTGTGTGTGTGTGTGTGTGTGTGTGCTTGTGTGTGTGTGGCGGTGCCCGGGCATCCTGGTAGCACTCAGCTAGCCCCCTATAAGTCTAGCTCTTACAGATGAGGTAATCAGATCGATTTGACCTTTTCATCCAGCGTCCATGACACGGTGGCATTAATATTCTGTTTTGTTTGAACTGTTTGTAATGAAAAGATTGCCCTAAACCTGTATCTTTTATAACTAGTAGTCTTTTGAGTCATGCATTTGTGTCCTCACCTTAACTGAGAGAGTGTTTATTGCCTTATTTGTGTATGCCTTTATTATTAAACACATGTGTGCATGAGACAATATTACACCGTAAAGAAAGGAGAACATACAAAGGTAATCGAACGGCAATAACGTGTTGGTGGTGTCAATAAAAAAAAAAATCACGAAACATTTTTTTTTCAATATATTTGTCAAGTGACACAGCAACTCTAACACATAATAATAACATTTTCGGGTTCTTCAATCAAAGGTACAGATGCAGCATAATGTCTCATTTGTTTAAAAACCATTTGACCTGCAGCTCCTCTGGCAGGTTGAGTTATGCTGACCTGGTCAATATGAGTGCTGAACAAATTCAAACTGAATGCAAAAGAGTGTGTGCAGCCGTACCCAATATATCTCTGTCCCTGTCAGCCTCTGGGCCAGAAAATGGAGGTCAAAGCCAAATAGATTACGGTCCTTGGCAGAAAAGGTAATGATGGAAGAGTGAGTATTTATTTCCCCCGGCCTTGAGACTTTGACTATTACAACCAAGCTTTTCATTTCACGGTTGTCTTATAGTACAACACAGCGGCAGTTTGGAGCGCACACAGTGAGCATTCTAACAGTCACAGATCAAACTAGCTCATCAGCTAAGTTTCAGGAATGTGTTTTCAATCAAAATGTTTGCAGAAATCTGTATTGATTGGTCTCTTCAGTGCCAAGAGATGCACATGCTGTGTTCGTACTTCACAGAGATGATGAACCACTCGGGGCACATTTCCTCCCCCTGTATTTAGTGGGGGAATGGTATCTGTTTGGTTAGGCGTCATTTTACGGCTCCTACAATTTCTTAATGATGACAGACAGTTCCTGGAAAGTATTGTTTCTAGGGAAAAGAAAGAAGCTGGTCAGACAGCACACATGGTAACTACCCGCTTTAAGGAGTCAAAAATAGATTGATCTATCGTTTATGATTGGAATTAATGATTGAAAGTCAACCTAGCATGCTGCACCCATGCATCCAGGACATGGTCCAACCTCACACCCCAGCTCGTTCACTACGCCCGGCTTCAGCCAATCGGCTTGTAGCTCCGTCACTGCTTCAGCCAACCGGCTTGTAGCTCCATCACTGCGAGCTAAACACTCAACAAAGTCAGACTGTTTGCTGTCCTGGCTCCTCAATGGTAGAACGAGCTCCCCATTGACATCAGGACAGAAGAAAGTCTCTACATTTTCCACCGCAAAACACATCTTTTCTGACTATACCTTGAATAAAGAAAGTAGCACTTAAATGGCACTTACTTATAGCACTTTGTAGTTTTGCTTTCTTAAAGAAATTGTACTTTCTTGATTCTTGTTGTTCTGAGTTTGGACTCAGTTTATTGTAAGTCACTGTGGTGGCGGGGGCGTGGTTGTGCTCAGCTGCAGAGGGGTGTGGTTGTGAGTGGCTCGGGGGACGGTACCTGGAAGAGGTCTGATTGGCCTCAGGTGTACCAATTGTGTGTTTGTCCCTACATAAGCAGGAGTATGCTAGACGCTCGGGAGACAGGCAGACGGACAACCAAAATAAAGCCGTTACGAACCTGGAACCCTGGTGTGCTGTGTCATTGGGCTAAGGGGAAACTCACGGGGGTAACGGGAGCTCGTTACGGTCACTTTGGATAAAAGCGTCAGCTACATGAAATGTACTGTAATGCACCCATTTTTCCAATAGAAAGTATTACACATCCTCTCCAGGAACCATCCATCCATCCATCCATTATCAGCCGCTTATCCGGGGTCGGGTCGCGGTGGCAGCAGGTTCAGCAGGCCGACCCAGGCTTCCCTCTCACCCGCAACACTTTCCAGCTCATCCTGGGGGACCCCGAGGCGTTCCAAGGCCAGCCGGGAGATATAATCCCTCCAGCGTGTCCTCGGTCTTCCCCGGGGTCTCCTACCAGTTGGACGTGCCTGGAAAACCTCTAATGGAGGCGTCCAGGAGGCATCCTGACTAGATGCTGAACCACCTCAGCTGACTCCTTTCGACACGAAGGAGCAGCGACTCGACTCCAAGCTCCCTCCTGATGTCCGAGCTCCTTACCCTATCTCTAAGGCTGAGCCCGGCCACCCTACGGAGGAAGCTCATTTCGGCCGCTTGTATCCGAGACCTCGTTCTTTCGGTCACGACCCAGAGTTCGTGACCATAGGTGAGGGTTGGAACGTAGACCGACCAGTAAATGGAGAGCTTCGCCTTCCGGCTCAGCTCCTCTTCACCAAGACGGACCGGTACAGCGCCTGTTTTACTGCTGCAGCCGCACCGATCCGCCTGTCCATCTCCCGCTCCACCTTACCCTCACTCGTGAACAAGACCCAGAGGTACTTGAACTCCTTCGCTTGGGGTAGGCAGTTTGTCCCCACCTGGAGGGAGCAGTCCACCGGTTTCCGGCAGAGCACCATGGCCTCAGATTCGGAGGTGCTAACTCTCATCCCTGCCGCTTCACACTCGCTGCAAAACGCCCCAGTGAATGCTGGAGGTCACGGTCCGAGGAGGCAAACAGGATCACATCATCTGCGAACAGCAGAGAGGCGATCCCGAGACTCCCGAACCGGATCTTCTCCGCCCCCTGGCTGCGCCTAGATATCCTGTCCATGAAAGTCACGAACAGGACCGGTGATAAAGGGCAGACCTGGCGGAGGCCAACACCCACCGGGAACGTGTCTGACTTACTACCGAGGATACGAACACAGCTCCTACTGCAGGCGTACAGAGACCGGATTTCCCTTCCTGAGCCAGGAACCTTTTTAAGAAATAGTTGTTATGGAACAGCTCCTTATTATAAGGAATTGTTCATGGTTCATGGTGGACAATAATTCCCTGTCCATTAATAGCATCCATTAGAATATTGCCCTTGGCCAACTGCTCTTTCTACCATTTTTAAATGTTTGGCAACACAGCGTAATTAACTTAACCTTTGGCTCTCGCTCTCTCTCTCTCTCTCTCTCTCTCCACTGCCCCATCCCTTCACTATTCTCCATCATCACTATCCTCCCTCTGACTGCTGCAGTCTGCTTTGCCCTTGGCTGTGTCGGACACATCCAGTTGTCTGTCTTCGCCTTTTAGGGCAATACATTAACAATACATTAACAATACATTAACTTTGCCTCCAGCGAGGTGGTCAATTGATCAATTGACCACCTCGCTGGAGACAAAGTTAATGTATTGTTTGTATGCTTCTGCCCTGCCTAACCTTCTGCTGTTTGGTTTTGATCACTCCTCCTGAGTCTTCGTTGTTGTCGAAGGGTATTTCATGCAACATATGAATTGCAATGACGACCCGATAACCATAACATATCACTGTAGTCATTTATTATCCCACTTCTCTTTTAACCTTCCTCTTGTGTTAGCTTTCTGTTAGCATCTCTTGTGTTAACAGGTTGTTTTGACCCATGTCTTAAATCAGCTGTAAAATACACTAAAAACAATTATCTATCATCCAATGTGTTTCTCATCTCTCGGTTACCTTGTTAGGCTTCCTTATCCATGAATATATATATATTTAATATTTTTGGTGTGGGCCTCTGGGCCTTTTTCTTTGTCAGCATAACCCTCGATTTAAAAAAAGAAAAAATGGTAAAATGAACCTCAAGAGAATCATATAAATAAATAAAAAGTTGTTGTGTTACCTGACTATTACTGGGGGGTATAAAACACATCTCTTAAATAAATGTGTTTTATTTATTTTTCCATTTTAATATTATTAACTATAGTGACATATATGGTGTTACGGGTCAATTTCGACCCATGTATATTTTTCAGCAATATAACTTTAATACAAACACAAAATGCAAAGCAGAATAAGTCGTAACACAAAATATAGATTTGCAAGGTCAAAAAACAACAACCAATCAAGCAAATCTTATTTTTATAACTGGGTCGAAACCGACCCTTAACAACACAAATAAAGGTCATAATTTCAACCAGAGCATTTTATAATTAGTGGGGAAACAAATGGGGGTTTTATTTTGTTGAAATAGAGGTTCCTGACAAAGTCAAAAAGCCTTGATGCAATAAACAATGTGTGTGTGGTTCTTGTATGCATTTAAAACCTAAAACGGGTCGGTGCCGACTCTAACACAAGCGGAAGGTTAAATGGTCACGTTTGATTTTACCACAGCACACTGCTTTATCACTATCTGTATTTTGAAATAATTATTCTCACTGGGATTTGGGGAAATATGTGTCATTTCCCTTGTAATGTCCAATTGAAACTGCACTAATGTCATTACTTAACCTTTTGTAAATATGTACATTATAGCCCTACTATAATTACTGTAGCACAAAATCCACAAAGCTTGAATTAAAATCTTCTTCAGACATTGTCCTGATCTTTACTCTCTATAACCAGAGCTCAAATGTACTCTGCCTGGCAAACATATGAGTATGAGTACACATGAGTACATGTCTATACAAATATCCCGCTCGTGCTGGCGGGTCAGATCTGATAAAGGTCCAATGAGAGGAGGGAGGAACAGAAAGAGCGCGCATGGAGACGGGAAGCTGCTCAGTGGTGAGCGTATAGTGCGCACCTCCCCTCTCCACGGCGCAGAGACAGAGAGCCTCCTCTCCATGCCAGAGCCTGCAGCTGTCTCTCTCTCCTGCGTCCCACTGCTGCTGCTGTGGGAAAGCGTCGGCCCGCGTGACGAACCGACGGCAGACTCAACTCCCCTTGACGTGCCAGCGCAAACCGGACGGATACCGCAACTTTAAAAACAATTCCCCACGCAGTTGGGAGGCTGAATGAAGACACCTGACAGCCCGTAACGCCCCAGCTGCGTGTTGACTGAAACCTTTGCAGCAGTGACGGCTACAGGAATGTGGAATACAAGTCTATCTCAGCGGTGAGTGTTGTAATGCGTTTGCAATGGCTCTCTCTCTCTCTCTGTGTGCGTAAGTGTTGGTCGGGCTGCGTGTTTGCAGTCCGCAGGATTTAAGTTTGGAGCTGGAGCGTCGAGTCTTTGCAGGCAAACGTCATTTACTATTTTAAACTAAACATTTATAGCATGTAGCAACAGCTTACTTATATATTTAACCTACATTGTTGTTTTTTCGCAAGTACTTTAATACAAAATATAAGCTTGGCCATATATATATATACAATATTTCCTCCTCTGTCCATCCTCTCACGCAGTAAACGGACCTGCCTCTGCCCCTGACGCCATGACCACGGAACTGAACTTGACCTCCCTGCTGAATGTAACTGATCTTCACAATCACACACGAGGATGCTCCCTCACCAGGACGGGTTTCCAGTTCTACTACCTGCCCACTGTTTACATCATGGTCTTCATCACGGGGCTGGTGGGCAACAGCCTGGCCATCTGGATGTTCGTGTGCCACATGAGACCCTGGAGCAGCATCTCCGTCTACATGTTCAACCTGGCGCTGGCTGACTTCTGCTACGTGCTGTCGCTGCCCTTCCTCATCTTCTACTACTTCAACAAAACGGACTGGATATTCGGGGATGTCCTGTGCCGACTGCAGCGCTTCATATTCCATGTGAATCTTTACGGGAGTATTCTGTTCCTGACCTGCATCAGTGTTCACAGGTACACCGGGGTTGTGCACCCGCTCAAGTCTCTGGGCAGACTGAAGAAGAAAAATGCGGTTATTACCAGCGCGTTGGTGTGGGCGGTGGTCGTTATCGGTATTTCCCCCATCCTGTATTACTCCAGGACTGGCTTGAAGCGTAACTCAACCACTTGTTATGACACCACCACTGAGGATGAGTTACCTGGCTATTTTATCTACAGCATGACTTTGACTGTGTTTGGGTTCTGCATTCCCTTCATCATCATATTTTGTTGCTATGGCATGATTGTCAAAGCGTTGATCTGCAATGATATGAACAACGCGCCCCTGCGGCGCAAATCTATCCACCTGGTTATCATAGTGCTGGCAGTCTTCGCCGTCTCCTACCTGCCTTTCCACGTGATGAAGAACCTCAACATGAGGGCCAGGCTGTACTTTCAGGGCCCCGACATGTGTGATTTTAATAACCGCGTCTACGCCACCTACCAGGTGACCCGGGGGCTGGCCAGCCTCAATAGCTGTGTGGATCCTATTCTTTACTTCCTGGCTGGAGATAACTTCAGGAGGAAGCTGTCGCGGGCCACGAAAAAGCCCTCCAGGAAGGGGGACAATGTCCTTCAGTCCAAAAGCGAGGAGACGGCTCTCAACAGCCTGGCAGAGTATGTCGAGAATGGAGACCGGAGGCTGTGACCGGGCACCTCTGTGAGCGGATCCCTGATGGCTTTACAAACCACGATGGACTTTGTATTGATGGAATTAATGCACTGTGTGGACTGAAGGCTGTGTGTAAAACTTACTGGTTGATGGCTTATAAAACTGTAGGATAAATACTTCATTTAACCCTGTGATAACCATCGCAGCCTGTCGTTGTTGATAAGCTATTGTAGTGTATTGTCGTGTACACGTATTGTACTCTAAATGTTCTTTCTTTGGACAAAATTAACATTATGATCGGGCATGCTGGGGGAATAGGTGTCCCTACAAGCTGTGATGTCCCGTTCATCAATTTGTTCTGGAAAAAAATGGGACTGAGAACGGATTGCACCTCCTGTAGCCACCGAGACTTAATCAATAGCTATTAAGGAGGAAAGCTTGTGGTTAAGGAGGTGCACCTGCGATGGCTTTGAGGAAAAAGTAAATGCACTGAACCTGAGACTGCTGCATGGATGTGCCGTGCAGACATTGTAATGCACTATGACCGGGGACTCTCTGCTCAGAGGGCTACCTATCACTCCTCATTTCTTTCTCCATCTAGTACTCACTGGGCGAGAGATGTGGTCGACTAGTTTTTCATTTTGACAGCTCTGAGGTTAAGGTCTGCAATGGCTCTGTTACGTCAACCTTTCTCTCCTTGTTACCATGTTCTTTACAGAAAAAAAAGAAGATAATACATACAGTATTTTTTGTGTATATGATACTACGATGAATGTTTGTTTTGAGGGTTGGCCTGTACAGGATGTTGTGACGTTCCAGATCAATTTGTGTTGTTAACTGTTTTGTTCCAGTCGGTGTCACTAATCCAGATCTGTAGTGCATGAGTCCACGATCAAATGTCATCAGTGAAACACTAACCGCACAGGTTCAAACTATCCTAGTGTTTATTGCAGCAGAGGGAATACATAATGTCTCTTAAAGAAGCATAACAGACACACACTCAATCGCCTCCTTTGTGACTCCAACATATTGAAGACTTGTTTTGTATGAGATACCTCAAAGTGAATACTGCACTATGTCCGTGTTTTGACATAATCATTTCTCTTTTGCATCGGTTGTAATGGAGTGTATATTTCACCCTGGACTATGTCGGTGTTTGATGTCTGTACTAATACCTTTGTTAATCTGTAATGTGGTCAGCTATTGTCAAGAAAGGAAGTGACTCAACTGTACAGGATTTTTGGGGCCACGTGTATCTTTGTCAATAAATTTTTACATTTAAAACATGCCAGACAATGTAATAAGACTTGCATAATTCTTTCAAGAAGGTGGTTCATTTTAAGTCTGTGATTTGTAGCATTTACGTCTCCCTCTTTGTGCCCGCTGCACGTGTCCGAAATGCGTGCACTGTTACGCTGAGTGAACAAACCCTTTTGGATGTGGAGACGTTCCTGCAGAGTTCTGTCCTCTCGCTGCTCCTCTTCTTTCTCCTCCTCTACTGTTGAATGTATTTTTCCAACACAGCCAGGAGGAAGCGAGGGGACGAGGGCGGAATAAAGAGTGGCACCTTTTTCTCCTGGCTTATCCTAAGACAGCTTTTGTGCCCGTCACAATGGTGTGGAGTTATTGATGCAGACAGGGGTGAGAGGCGGTCGCCAGGACCCCAGGGCTGCGTGCTGTCGTGGGCACAGGAAACCGACCAACCCTCTTCCTCCAAACAGGGCAATGAATACAAACGGCTTTTGATTTCCTGGCTCTGAGGTGCAAACTGCATAGCTGGACTTGGCAAACAAGTGTGGGGGGGGGGACGGACTCTGTGTTTGGGAGCCCGAAGGCAATGGAGAACTTATTTGAAATTGCCGTTATATCTGTCTGTTGGCAGTTGGTTGAGGTTCCATTATCAAAAGGTCCTCTGACATGCACATGGGAATGTTAATATGCATGTGTGTTTATTTGTAGAATATAAATCCTCTGTGCTCTGTGTACACGTGATCACATGAAAGCGAGGTTAGATTCAGCCAGCACCGGATCTCGAGCCAACGCCAGTACTTTTGAGTATCAAATCTTGACTTGCAGAAAGTTGGGATGCTTGCCAGTATCTCCTCCCTCCCTTCTCAGCCACCTTTCACCTCTTTCTTCTCACTTCCTCCTTTCTTTATTCTCAATCTAGCCTTTTATTCACTGCATTTCACTACCTTCAGGGGAATACTGTTTGAATAAGTGCTGGGAAGAAACAGAAGGAAGAGTTGAGCGTGAAGATTAATGGCAGTTGTGGAGAACAAAGATTGCGCATGTTTCTCCCGAGGACACGGTTTGTGGCATGGGGGGCCTGCAGGGTAATCACAGTCAGGACAGCTCAACTAAAATACTTGGCTTTGTTTCTAGAGATTTACAATGAGAGCTGGCACACCTACTTTCCTCACAGGGGCACCGGCTGCTGTTGCCAAAAAACTGACCACACGAAACCCAAACATGATCCAAATTTCAGCGTTTGGTCTTTGGTGAGCAACCCATGATACAAACAATCATGGGACAGCGTGAGTGGTGTGCTGGGATTATGCTGCACAATTTAGCAAATCCATTGACACCATGTGACAATGCTGCAAAGGTTACTCGAGGAAATATAAACTGATGCATATGAGTTCCCACCTTGTTGCTGCATCATAATGAATCATGCAATAACCTGGAACCATATCAGGCTTTAGTTTCAGTTTTTACATTTAACATAACACTTGTGCATAATTTAGTTTTGCAATGCACGGTACACGGAGGAAAGCAGTATTCAGTATTGAGGGAGGTACAGTACTTTGTACACAACATAATGCAGGTAGATGTTTTCCGACCATAGCAATTCAGTAAACACTTCAGCAATATTGTGTTCAGTAACTCTTGGTTACAACACTGTGCTACTCATATTTTAACATGTGTTTACTTGCTCCGATCAGGCAGCAACCTGCAGGCAGTTGCACACAGAAACATTAATACTCAAACACATTCATAACACAGTTTAGCATATTTGAAAGAAGCTTCCAGGCACTAAATACATAATCACTGCTGAACCTAATTGTCAATGTGTGAAGGTGGGATGACAGGTAGTGTTTTATAGGCATACAGATGAATATGTATCCATGACCAAGGGTGTGTTTAAACTAGGGCTGGGCACGTTAACGCCTTATAAATGAGTTAACGCAGCAATCTATTAACAATTCATTTATCATGCGTTAACTGCATGTTGTTGTTGTTTGCATCGGGAGGGCGTATGAGCCTCCAGACGCTCCGTAGTCAGGAGAATAGACAAGTTGTTTGAAACGGAGTGACGACGTTACAACGTTCAGCAGCTGCTCTCACTGAACTACTGGACATCGCTGTAACACAGTTATCTCAGCGTTACAGTTTGGAGCGCACCCCTCCGACAGATGGTCTTTAAAGACCGTAGTTTAGCCGTTAAACGGCGCACTATACGACTTCCGTTTCAACTCCGTTTCTCGCCTTCAAAATAAAAGCACCTTATCGCGAAACAGGAAACCAGATACATGTTGCTTACGGCAGACAAAAAACATGCAGCAAAAGCAACAACATTGATTGACAAACTGTTTCTAACTTTAGAGCACATATTGAGTTACTTACACAGTTCATTGTATTGATGAACTGTGGGTGCTGCTTCACATGCTCTGACTGTTTCTGAACATTACTGTTTGAACCAGTGGCGGGCCGTCAGGGCCTGCTAAGCCTTCTCTGCTGGCCTATACATAATCACAAAGTTATAGCTATTTTATCATTTTTTTAAAATTCACAAATAAACTACATGTATTATAATTATTTTTCCCTATTAGCTTATTTTATCATTGACCAGCTCCTGTCTCCTGTCTGTTCATTCTGCTTCTGGTCCACCTCAACGCGCTCCTTAACGCTCTTTATCCAATCAGATCTCACCTCTGTTTCTCTCTATGTTTCTCTCTCTTCTCTCTCTCCGCCAGTTAAACGCATGGTGACGGCCAGCGAAGGGGTTCTGTACTGTGATTCCTCACAGAGACAGCAAAGCACCCTGCACACACACTCCGGTACATTAGGTGGTGCCGGCGTTATGCACCTAGTCAAGTTGGTTGCGATCCGCCGCTTAAACGTGTAGAAGAAGAAGAAGCAGCTGCAGAGACTTTCCCTGTGGACTCTGTGTAACACTTGGACCTGCTGTCCTTTCAGCCCCGCGGCGCATCTCACCCAGCTTGGCCACGCGCGATGGAAACTAACTGGAAAGCAGGTCTACGCTAGCTCGCGAGCTAACTAGCGCTCGGGGTGCGTGCGCCAAACAGCATCCCGTCATGCGCATATTTATGTATACGATATCAGACAGCAGGCATAAGTACAAAATGCATGGCCCGCCACTGGTGTGAACATGGACAGAAGAAGGAGTCGCTTGTCCCTCTAACAGGGACCCAACTACTGAACAGACTGTTTATGCTGTTCCCTGATCAAATAAAATGTTTCTTCTGGTACCAGAATTATGTTTTTTTTTTAAATACTGTTGTTAACGCGTCCTTCAATCAGAGGATCGGCGGTTCGATCCCCGGCTTCGCTAGCCCATGTCGAAATGTCCTTGAGCAAGACACTTAACCCTAAATGTCTCCCGTAGCTGTTCTACGGTGTGTGAATGGTTGATAATCTGATGTGGCTCCTTCATGGTAGCTCCTCTCATCAGTGTGTGAGTGGGTGAATGATGTCATGTAGTGTTAAAGCGCTTTGAGTGGTCAGAAGACTAGAAAAGCGTTATACAAATACGGGTCCATTTACCATCCCAGGGTTGAATAATATACATGTTATTCCACTACATGTATTTGGTATAAAACATATGAGCATATGAAACATGATACATTGTTATAAAGATACTGCGGGATCTCGGCCAACGGGATCTCGGTCTTTAAGAGACTGTAGCGGCTCAGTCTTAAGCTACGCACTGGTATCATATGAAGCTAAGTTAAATTAATTCATTGGTTCCATGTCATGCTAGCTTGTTGAGTCGGGGCAAAGTAACGCACTAAAGTTTAAAGTTAGACCAAATTCTGGCCAAGGAAAACCTGTAATGGCAATTTTCGAAGGGGTTCCATGACCTCTCACCTCAAGATATGCAAATATAAATGGGTTCAACAGGTACCTTTAAATCTCTCCTGTACAGACATGCCCACTTTATGACGAATCCATTTGGCTTATGCAGTAGTATTTATGTATAATGCAGGATAATATTTTTGCCTATTCAAAAATTGTCTTTTTAAATGAATGAATTAATCTAATTTCTGATTTATTACTTTAACTGAGCTTCATCTCAAATTAATCTTCAGGTTCCCAGCTGATGTATACCACTGCATAATGAGTATGTTTTCATTGTTATACTTTAAGTACACTTTGTTGATACAACTGACAAGTGTCATAAGGGACCATGCTCTTTTCTTTTCTTCTTTCGTTTGAACATGTTTGACTCATGTCATGTATTACTCACCTCACATCACTTCCTGTGGTTTCCCGGCAGTTTTGATTGTGTGCCCCGCCCTAATGAGTCTCACCTGTCCCTCGTTGCCCTGCATTCACCAGACCACTTCCACGTTAGTCACTCACTGGCGGTTTCTCAATACCAAGTACGCTAAGTCCAGACTTGTGAACTTTTGGAGTTTGGACTTGGGAGTTTGGACTCTCAAGGACGGAGGACGCAGGACGGTCTTTCTGCAATTGGAACAGCAGCTCACTTGATGACGTCACCACCTCAGCTGTTGTTGTCATGAGTTACTCTGATTCTTCACTGTAAAGTATTTTTACAGTCAAACAAAATATGACAACCCTGCTTTTTTTGCACTGGTTTCACAGACATACACATATCATTGTGTATATATATATATATATATATATATATATATATATATATATATATATATATATATATATATATATATCACAGATTTGATGCTTAAACAAATAACTTCTCGCCTGAAAACATCCTAAAATTACATTTTGTGACTCAACAACGGTAGTATTTATAGAACGTCAACTTTCAGTTGTGAGTTTTCTCATCCGCCATTGTTCCCTGTTTGCTGGTCCGAAATGCATTTTGGGATATTGGCTCTCTCAAGTACACTCAAGTCTGCTCTGATGCATCCTGGGTAAAATGGGAGGATCAAGTCACATCCGGGCATTTTCACCGTGCTTGGCGAGAAGCGGACTTTTGAATTGGAACAGAACTTGAGCCGCGACTGATGACGTTTCACGAGTCCACGAGAACACGAGTACAGAGAAGAACGCTGATTGAGAAACGGCCACTCACTATTTATACCAGTTCCTTTGGTCTGTGTTAGTTGGTTGTTGTTGCGGCATGATGGACTTTTGGTTTCCCGGTGTTCTGCTCGTTGTACCGACTGTGTCCTCGTAAGACCGTGTTTTATTTAACTCAATGTTTATACTCATATATTCATTAATTGTATCTGCCCATTTTGTGGTCTGCATCCTACCTGTCCTGGTACATTTTATTTATAGCACTTAGCTTTGAAAAAAAGAAATCTAACATGAAATATTAAACAAGTAGAATTGTAACAGACACATGAGCAACTAAATGTAATTTACAAAACACAAATAGCACAAAAACAAAGCAGCGAGTCAATATTAGGGAGTTCTGAAGTGTTTATTTTTTATTTTAATGATGACCATCCTTTCTTTTGTGTTTATACATCTGCATCCATAATGATACTGCCAAGATATACAGTGGACATATCTCCATCTCCATGTAGCATGAACAATAGCCTGAGGTGTGGCTGCTCTTGTCAGAAGATTTGAAATGAGATGGATTGTCTTCAGGGCAATATGTTCACTGTCACCTCAGATGCTGACCGCATTAAATGATGACTTCACGTTCATCATGTTGTCAGACATACTCCACATGTTTGGGCGTTGAAGCTAAAAATAGACCGTGATCCTCTAAGACTTGTTTGGACAAGTAAAAACCCAATGAAACACACACACACACACACACACACACTCCTTGCTCTTTCACTTTACAGATGGTGTAAACATAGCAAGGAACGAGAACCATCATCATGATAAACTCTTATGGGATGCTGTAAAGTCATGTTTATGTCTTGGGCAGCTACCAGAATGGATATTAGACTGGCACTGTATTAAAGATTAGATTAGCCCAAGGAGGGGAGGGTGTGTGTGAGAGGGAGCAGGGGCTGTCATATTTCGGCTGTCATGAGGTTTATGATCAATATCTCTGCAGCCACTCCTGTCTGGCTTCTTGTTGATTTTCTGCCGCTTCTTGGCGTCATCGTCGATCAACTTGAATGATTGTCTTACTGGCTGACATCCACAAACCACTGTCTTTGATTTCATGGGATTACAATTATCAAAAGAAACAGTTTGACCTGGAAAGTCTAAAAATGGTTCGGCTTGGTTGGTGTTGGATTTAGACCTGTGTATGCTTTCAGTAAAACTGATACTGTTTGCAGTTAATTAGATATCAGAATGGCAAGTTGGCAAACAGAGGGACAAGAGCATCGCCACATGAGCTGGCCTGTCTTGATAAAAGTTATGATCGGAAGTGGAGGTTCAAGTAAAGGGCGCTCGCTGCTTGAGAGGATAGAGAAGGGACGAGATACGGCTGGAGGTGTGAGAACAAGACGCTGAGCACGGCGACACCAAATGTGCTGTAGGCATATCAAAAAAGCTGCAGGAGAAAGAAAGTACGAAAGAAGAGAGAGTAGAGCTAAAAATAAACGGGCACATGCTGTTCTGTGCAGTATACATACAGAATATACAGGGCTTAGTGAAGGATGCGGGAGGAAGACAAATGCATCAAGGTCACAATAGTAAATAGAGAGAAATTTGGTGAAGGTACAAACAAACCTGAATCTTTATGTGGCAGCTTAGGTAGATCACATAAATGACTGCACAGGCATCTGCAGGCAAAGTAAAAGACCAACGGCCATTGATAATGAGGCCAAAGAAATTCAAGTTTCTAGAAATATTTGTTATATTTTTTGACACAAGATCCACCAACATTTAAGTCACAAGTAACATCCTTAATTTGAAGCGTCTCTCTGCCTGCAGCTCTGAAAGTACTGCACTCTGGCCGCTATCCTGCTGCCGGGTGGATGACAAATCTCTAAAGACCAAAGTTGATGTACCGGCAGAACACATCCACTGCTCCATATTCAGTGTGTGTTACAGAGAGTGGGGTAAAGCTTGTGTGTATGAAAGCGAAAAGGAACAAAAGCTGTGCAACAAGTGGTGTGTAGGCATGTCTATATATATATACACAGCAGGTGAACAATGGAAATATTGAACAAACATAACAATACATGCCATCAAAAGGAGGAGAGGTGCTAACTTTCGCCTTCGCATGTTCACTCCCCCACACCACTTTTGGTTTGTTGTCAAGCTTTGTGTGGCTGGAAAGACATACAGTCACCTCTACACCATGCACTACTACCTCCATGAAGACTCTTTCTGGTTCAAAGCTGAGTTTTATCAGCTTTTGATCAGAGTGTATGAGTTCATCATTGTCTTGTAGAGGATCATAAGTAAACCTCTATAGAAGCATATTCATTGATTGCATGCCATATGTCTCGGCCACTATGACTGCAGGGCAGTCATCAGACTATGGACTCATAAAGAGTCAGTGTTTGGATAAAATCAAGACAGTGAAGCCTCTGAAAACTTGGCTTCAAATCTTTTAAACACTTCTCTATTTACATCAAGCATTCACGACGAATACGCAACAATCAGCCTCAGAATCTATCTATCTTTAGCTCGGCAATCTAATCTGCCTAATAAGGACTGTTTGGGTTGATCTGATTTCATGGACAGTGACCAAACAGCAAACTGCTGTATTTCATCCACCTGACTGTGGAGTAAAACGTAAGCGGAAAGGAGCATCAACACTAACATATTTACCCTTGCAGAAAGTGTTTGAGCAGCTGGGAAGTCACAAACAAGTCTAAACATTTTGAACATACAGAATGAAATTACTGATGGATGTTCTCAACATAGTGAACATTTCTGCATGTGGAATGGAAAGTGAGAGTGTTTTGTCCAATAATGTAATTCACACGTATTTGTGCAGACGTTCAGTTAAGTTCAATGCCATAATTTGGCACAGTAGCAACATGCTGGACAGAGGGGTCCGCATCTGTTGAACTTTTGTTGACGTTGGACAGTAAATATGTATTTATCCTGATACGTCCAGTTCACAGTGGTTTAGGTAAATCGTGTTGAATGGTAACAAGTTCTTTTAAAAAACAAATTCAACAAAGAATAATCACTTCCGGTGCAGCGTAGCATGTTTGTGTTTGTGTTGTTTGCACCATAGAAAATAAATGTGAGTCTGAAGGGCCTGACATTGAGCTGCATGCTTGGTTCCATCATGGAGGAGTCAACTGCTGGTAAAAAAAAGAAAAAGTCAAATCGTTGCTGTCACTTTAATACAAACTTATTTCATACGTTACGAAACTGATTAACTCTCTAAATATTAGTGGAGCGTTTAAAAATCCTTTACAATCTAATTAACAACTGCAGCTTTGAAAAATCACATGAAAAAGCACTGATAAGGAATCTCTTTTAAAGCAGACACATGCTGCTAATTGGCATTTAACTTTGCCTTTGTAACTGTGGTTTAGCTACTTCAAAGTGAATCACTTCAGAGTCCTTTTTCTGTGGCTCCATTGTTTTGTCACTCACCGTGTGTGTGTGTGTGTGTGTGTGTGTGTGTGTGTGTGTGTGTGTGTGTGTGTGTGTGTGTGTGCGTGCTGTAGATTCCACCATAAGCACACTGACACAGTGTTCGTAGACCATGTGCCGTACTTCCTGTTCTGGCATGTGAGTGTAAATGATCCACTGCAGGTAAAGCTGCGTTATCAGGAATCAGACACACCTTGCATGCTTAGCAGCTGACTTTTACGGTGTCTTGTTATTGAAGCGCTGCTTTGTTGGTTTTGATGTGTTTGGAGTGTGGAATGTACCAAAGGAAGGGCCGATCATTTCCCATTAAAAACAGATCAAGATACGATTGTGATAGCATCCTGGTACAGAAATTAAATCACCCAGTAAATTAGAAAATGGTTTATAACATGAAACAAAAAAGGTTTTTATTTTACATTTAAAATCAGATCTTCCTGTCTCAATGTGAACCGTTGGCTACTTTCTTTTTAATTCTACTGAAACGCACACACGCGTTCACAAATATTGACGAGGCCACACACAGATGCATCTGCACGCTGCGCGTACACACACTCCTCCATTATCCATTAGCAGAAAGCCATGATCAGCAGTGGAGTGCATTCTCCTCTCAGGAAAATAGCTGACAAAACATTTTGCCTTCTAAAACTGCTGCACCAACACCGACGCACATCTAGAGTGTGAGAGTTAATCGAAGAAGAAGAAAAAAGACAGCTGGACTAAATGAAATTTATTCACATTCACATTCAAAACGTACTTCACGTTACCAATTTCATCCCGGACCTTCCCAACATAAATTCACCTGACCTTCCCCGACCTCCTGCAGGGATGAGTCGGCTCTCTCTCCAGACGCCTCGTCTTCCCATTTCTCCTTTTCAGCTTCCTCTTCTGCCACGTTGTTTCGATTCTATTATCCTGTCCTGCTTGGTTGCCTCACCCCATTCATCCGAGCAGTCCACTGTGTGTGTGTGTGTGTGTGTGTGTGTGTGTGTGTGTGTGTGTGTGTGTGTGTGTGTGTGTGTGTGTGTGTGTTTTTATAGATGTCTGTGTAGACTATAAGTGGTGTGTGAGAGTGTAGAGGCTACCGAATGGCTGCAGATGATTAATGGTCTGCGTTAGGCGAGGTGAAAAATGGCAGCACACACACACACACACACACACACACACACACACACACACACACACACGCTCTCTCACCTTGTACTGTAGAGGTGTCCTGTTAATATCTTGTCTGTAGAGGTTGTGTCTCTCTCACTGGACTGTGTTAAACCGAGAAGTGAAATGGGGATGTGGTTAAAATGAAGTGGAAGCGATGCTGTGGATCATTGAAGGGGAACATACTCTAATCGTGAAACCAAGCTGCTGACCACAACAGCTTGACCCTCCTGAAGACACAAAGTCTGACGGTTAAGAGCAAACTGCTTCAGACAACAGTTACCCTGTCAATGATTTTGCTCTGTCCAGCTTTTGTACCCAACGTTTGATTCCTCTGTTTGGCGTTCCCCTCTGTGCTCATGCATGTGTGTGTTAATACTTGTGTGAGTGTGTGTAAGCTGATCCACGTGTCCTGGATTCCCTGCTAAACTTAGCCGACTGACTGTTGTCATGATTGAGTGGTCATCCGCAGGGTTCACTGAGCGGGTCTTCGGCGAGCACAGAACTCTTTTTCTGAGTACCTGTTGCTGCAGCCTGCTGAGCTCACGCCACATGAACTTACGGATCAAATGAATATTGATCCAGCTGGAGACAGCGGTGGGTAGCTGCACCGTGAATCACCGATGCTGGGCCGATGCAAGCTTCTATGGGCTGACAGTGGGTGTAAGGTCATGTCCTCTCTATGTGGATACTATTTAAATAAAGTGGTTTTTTTAGAATTAAATGTGTGAAGTTAAACACCTGTGCTTTTCTTATGACAAGTCCAAATGTCTGCTGTGCAAAAAAAAGATTATTGTAAAATAACTGCAACTGGCGATGACACAATCAAAGTCTTACTCCATTTAATTTATTCTTTCATTGCGATGATAGTAATGCACTTTTTTCACACAGTCTTCATGATCTAGTCCATGGGGAAAGTTAAGAGCCTTGGAGGACCTCAGTGGACCCTGAGATTGGATTATTTCATCAATCTATTTCCACGATCGAGAATAAACTTGCACGCATAACTTTAGTCCTAAACGTGCTCTGGATAAAATCATAGCAGCAACTTAGCTCTTGTAATAGTATTAGTTAGGATTGTAACGACTGTTTTGTGGTTTACTCACAAACCATTCAAGGAAAAGTTCAAAGTTTTGGGATCGACACTATTAGCTTCCTTGCTGAGAGTCAGATGAGAAGAGCCAGGAAACGACTGTTTTAGATTAGTGTCTGAACCTCCAAGACAACACTCAGGGGCTCACTGCGCCCAGCCAGTAACTAGTCTGTTACAAAATCCCTGTCACACTGCATCCTCATTTTTACACTATTAGTATGTAATGAATGAGATATATTGTGGTAATGAATGAGCGTTGGTGCTGCTGGAAGGTCGATTTCTTCTTATTCTGAGGACTGTTTTCCTTTGCTTTCAGTCTGTATGCTAATTTAATAGTTTCCTCTGTAACTTAATCTTTAGTGCAAAGACATGAGAGTGGTGTCGATCTTTTTAACTGACTCCCTGCAATAAATCAAATAAGCATAAATGTGTAACAATTCCTTTATCTCAAAAAGAGATCCAACACTATTCAATGGAGTTTTGCCAAATTGAACAGCTAAATAAAACAACGTATTAAGTGCTCATGTGAACAGACGTCCTTCAACACCCAAATGTGTTCTTCTTTGTGGGTACATGTCCAAAATGTCACCCAAGCACTTGGGTGACATTTTGCAATGGCAGTAGGCAGTCTTATATAAGGCGAGAAGAAGTCAGACACTTTCTGTCAATGTGAGGTCTTCCGTGAAAAACCCCAGTGGACCGAAGGAGACTTTCCAATTCCAATTCCTATTTAGCACAGAGAGTGTGAGAGAGTGTGTGGTTTGGTTAAAGAATGAGTGCACACACACACACACACACACACACACACACACACACACACACACACACACACACACACACACACACACACAACACCTCCTATTTTAATGGATGAATTGCTCCCATTGTGTTAGCAGCAGCAGTAATTACATTGCTGCTAGGATTCTGCTATTTCTCTTTTGGACACAACACTGAACCGTGGACATCACACTCCTCAGAATGTCCTCTGGGTCCGACAAGAATATTCACATCTGCCTGAGGACTTTACTAAACTGCTGCAGCCTGCAGAGACAACCTTTTTGCTCCAAAGCATGACAACAACACAGTCGCTGACAGCAGTTCTCATTTATTCTGAAGTACCCTCAATCAGCTGTAGTGAGGAAGTGAGAATGTCAGGCTCTTCATCGTCTATGATGATGATGGTTACTGTGACTCTCAACCCAAAACCTTAACCCCCAGCAGTCCACTGTACCGCACTGGATAGTGCTGTATGTATTATTAATGATGGCCAAATTCCACGCATGAAAGGCTGGCATTGTGGGCTTGATGAAAGACCCTGTGTCTTCTCCTCTCTATCTCTGTCACCAAGTTGTTTTTATTTTCTACTTCTTCTTTCTGTTTTCTGCACTCAGTCTTGTCTTACAGCATGCGTTCTTTTGCTCTGCTTTTTGTTTTGTTTTTACAATTCACCTTGTAATCAGTTTGGTTAAAAGAAAGTGTCTGCCACAGTGTCTATCAGTTCCTCTCCAGACTGCTCCTGCTTTCTTGGTGAACAGAATGGCATTTGAGGCGAGACAACAGCCTTTTGTCTTCATTCTTTCAGTTTGAACAATAATGAATTCACATCCAGCAAGATGTCTACAGAAAATCCGCTCCCTGCTGTGTTTGTGCATTAGATTCATGTCGCTTTCAGAATTGTGAAGCTATGTTACAATTTGATGCAATAAAACATATTCTGACACAAATCAAAACACTATCGCATGTTTTAATCATGTGTTTACTTCTTATGCACACTCATAAATGAACCATAGGCGATTCCATTTGTTCTGTGTAGAAGTGACACATACCCTGCACATTCCACAGCTCTCTCACCTCTGTGCGGCGTCTCCAGCTCACCTGAGGATGGAAACAACGTCTGAGGAACTGCCAGCGCTCTCACAAGGCTGGATGTAGGTCTGCTGCCCTCCGCTGGACAAAGTGTCTCACTGCAGATGCAGAACTCTGGTCCAGTCTTCCCAAACTGTTTAGCTCACAAAAAGACAGAAACAAATAAACGTAATCAATGCAGCTGTTTTTTTTTTCCTCTAATTCTCCATCTGGTTGCCAGCCCTCATTGATCCAGCATCCTCTGGAAGTCACAACTGTGATAGACTTGGTTTGTATCTGATCCAGGACAGCTGTCACTCATCTCAGTCTTTCCCACACAATGAAGCCCATGAAATAGTCTTTAAACGGTTTGCTTGAACTTCCATGCGTTATAAAGCCTATGTGTTTACAAGTTGCTTTTGGAGGCCAAAAAAGTAATTCACAAACAACATTTCAAAAAAGGCAGTGTGTTATGATACCTAGTGATGTTACATAATGTTTGTGGTCAATTGATTGCAGAGAGGACTAAAGCTTTGCTATTTTACAAATCATTTTGTAATGTTTGTTTCACAGCTGAGACCCCAAACAGAAATATTGTGCACAGCAGACAGTGTTTATAAGCAATTTTCATTCAAGTCTGAAGTTGATAAAACGATGTAAAACAAACATGTGGACTTTGTTTCAAGGATACCAAACAGATCGTGAGGCTTACTTTTATTTTCTCAAACTTCCCGAGGTCAAGAATGAACTGTTACTCCCTTTCTTTAAGAAAACAAATCCACACGATGACGGGACCTTCAACATGCTGAACGTCTCAGGTTACAAACAGAGGACACTATTTACATAAAAACCCTTAATTTACTTTATTTGTGTCATGAGTAACACTTTAAATCCCTGATGTCAGATCTACAGCTGCCATGCACGTCCTGCCCATAACTGCTGCTTTCATAGCGTGTGCAGTCTAATCACAAGATGAAGCATTTCATTCACACCGTGCTCTGATGCTACTGAAATGATGAATGGGCATCTCCCACCGTCTGAATCATTCATATTTAAAAACACACAGGATGAGTGGAAATACAAACTATGAAAATAGAGTAAGTATTCAAGGTCAGGAGGCTACAGCAATGTTGCCACAGGTCTTTTTCTTTTGAAATTAGAGCCTGGGATTAGTTTGAAAGGCCTCACTGGAGGGGGCTTATCTCTGTCATGAATTAGCTCTGTGGTCTCAGACATTTTAATTAGTCTACCGTCACTCTCTCAGAACAAGGAGTGTGGATTAAAGACCTGTTGCTGTACATCTTAGCGTGTTGTTGTAGACCTTCACCTCTTACTGAATAGATCACACAGAGGCAGTCCTCAGGCTATTTTAGGCTATTTCAATTAGAGCATGCTTGGGATGATATGGGATGGAAGTGGTATTAGGTCAGGGGCACGGAGTGGGCCTCTTGGTAGAGGAGCTGTAACAAGGAAAGCTAAAACATTTGGAAAAAGAGCAATGCAAATATACATTAAAACCCGCAATAATCAATATTTTGATATTAACAATGGATCAAATAGCTATGTAGATCGCTAATTAGACACATATCAACTTACTTAGCAGCACGGTTGAACTCTGGTTCACTGCTCTCGTCAGCGTTGGGTCCACGCAACGGCTGTTTTCAGCTAAAAAGCTCCCACAAAACACAGTACACTGCCTGCCCTGCACCACATGACAGGCTGGTGAACATAGTGGAGCATTAGCTACAAAGACACATATGTCCACCAGAAGTTGGTGGAGACCAAAAACTGAATTAAAAGGAGAATATTGGACAAACTCGCATTCCTCCTCTCCTGGCTGTGAAGTGTAAGAGATGGGGGAGAATCTATAAAGTTTAGCCAAAGCTGTGAGGCATCACCACATTAGCCTTATGGGACTATATCTTCAAAGTTGCTACTGAAATGTGCTTCTTAGTCTGAAAGTCTAAGTGTGTGTTTCACCTGACACCTTGCTGAGCTCCAGTAATGGGACAGTAACACAACAAGTGGCCAATAACTCTTTTAATGTGCATTATTAGAGTACTAGTTAAAGATGCAGTAGGGAAGAAAAAAAACTATCCTCAGTCTTGCACTCATCTATTGTGCAATATAAAACAACTTGGAAGCAATTTTTTTTAATAACAACAGCATCAAATATCTCTCAGCAAATGTTAATTCAAGCCAGAAGCCCAAAACACAATGACACTGTGTGGAAGGCCACGCATCAGAATCAGAACCATTTATTCACCAGGTATGTTTACACAAACGAGGAAGGTGCATAACATGAGACATGAGACACCAGACGAGACAATCAACAATCAACAATCAACGACAACAACAGTGCAATAGATATTAAATTAAGTATTAAATAAAGTGCTCAGACAAACAGATAACAGTAATTTAAAGTGTAGTGTTACGCATCACCATAATCCAGCTCTTTGTTGAAATACGTTAACCACATTTGGGAACTGATTCAGTGACATGTCTATCTAATTATCAGTGATGTGTGAAAATAAACTCTTACAGTCCCACTACTCACTCCCCACGGGGCAGAGTGCTGATTGTCTTCAGGCTTTGACTTGTTGTTTGTTAACAGGCTTTGGGGAGGGGCCCGGCTGCAGGGCACCTGGAGAGCAGGTTTATGGAAATCGTATGCGTCTGCATATGAACATTACAACAACCGCAGCGATGCACCGACTCACAGATTTACTTCCCCATTCACGGGTCTAACCGCACTGCGTGTGTGTGTGTGTGTGTGTGTGTGTGTGTGTGTGTGTGTGTGTGTGTGTGTGTGTGTGTGTGTGTGTGTGTTGTATTGCTGTTGGTGATTTGTGGGTGAATTAAAACGCTATTGATCCGGCAGAGTTTTCCCAGCCATCCCTTGAGGTGATGAGGTCATGACTGTGGTTTAATCATCACTGTGCTGCACTGACGGGCATTGATTGGAAATAGTGGTAGTTTCACAAGGATGTAATGATGAGTTTATACACCACCACATGCATACATGAACTGAGAAATGTGGTGACTTAAATGATTTATTGTATGATAAATGTATCACGTGGTGTCCGCATGGATGAAAGATCACACCACAATTCATGAGTCATGGGATAACTTCCAGATTCAGAATAATTTAAGAGACAACTAAGAGAAAAACAAACTTTCCTTCCTGGTCGGTCAGCATGAGGATCAGACATCGACTACAGAAAAGAGGCTCAATGGCACAAGTCAGTGAACAAAGAAATGGAGATTAATCTGATAACCTAATGGGTTGCAACAAGAAAACCCAAAAAGCACAACTGTGTGGGGACATGTATGACAACAACTCTATCATGTGTAATATTTGGGGCAATGCTTCAGTGAGTCACCTCCACTTCACTGCCGTTCATGTTTGCTGACGTTTTAACAGCGGCGACATTATGGAATAACATACACATCTTAACTCTTGCGGTTCCCTTTACATTTGTAAACAGTATAGTTCTTGTTTTGCAATTCAGTTTGACTTAGTTGGTATCTTGGGGAATATTTAAATGACTATGATGGACCCAAAGTTTCAGAGGCATGAAGAAACCCAAAAGTCCCACATTGTGTTTGGGGGTTACGCAATGAGCTGACTCATATTGCACTAGATAGGCTTCTCCAGTGACTTATGTGAGCATGAGTCAAGCGGTAGTAAGCCAAAGGATCAGTGATGTCGAAACTAAGGTGTGGCAGGTCTGCGTGGGTAGCGCGTGCGGCAGCGGCGCTGACTGCGCGAGAGCAGCCGCACTGCACCTTTAACTAAACGCCGGAGAGTGTGTGTTGAGTGACGTGGGACGCAGACTGCGTGCGGAGTGTGGGCAGGAAGCGCAGAGAGCCTAACGTCGTCAAGTTAGCTCGAGTTAGAAACGAATATACCGGGAAATAAATGTCCCGCGTTCAAGACGGAAGGCTGTAGTTATTACACAACGTGATCATTAGCGAGGCGCATGCGCAAGAAAAACAACAATCTTAGCGAAATCGTTTGTGAATTGTTCTTCTCAACAGGCCGCGACACCGCAACCGGGTTGATTTCGTCCGGACACGTTTGGCCATTGCACGTTTATTTTGAAAGCGCCGGCCGGAAGTGGACGGGTTTAGTTCCGTTGGGCTTGACTCTCTCGGAGGCAGAAACGGGCGCACGGTGGCTACTTGAACGAAGACGGGGGAAGCTCGCTGAAGAACCGGCTTGGTTTTCGTCCGGAGCTCAACATGCCGCAACACAAATGCTGAGCGTGGCCCCGAAACACGAGCATTCACCCCCGCGAGCGGCGACAGTTTGACGGCCACGCCCCGACGTGCCCACCGAGCGGAGCCCGAACAAAACTGCTGCCGGAGACGCCGCGGCGAGCGGTCTGAAACCCAGCAGGGCGGCGTGTCGGCTGGAACCATGAGAGAGTACAAAGTAGTGGTTCTCGGGTCCGGAGGGGTCGGGAAATCCGCGTTGACCGTCCAATTCGTGACGGGCTCCTTCATCGAGAAATACGACCCCACGATAGAGGATTTCTACAGGAAGGAAATCGAGGTGGACTCCTCTCCGTCCGTGCTGGAGATCCTGGACACGGCGGGCACCGAGCAGTTCGCCTCCATGCGAGACCTGTACATCAAGAACGGGCAGGGCTTCATCCTGGTCTACAGCCTGGTGAACCAGCAGAGCTTCCAGGACATCAAGCCGATGAGGGACCAGATCATCCGGGTGAAGCGGTACGAGAGGGTGCCCATGATCCTGGTCGGGAACAAAGTGGACCTGGAGGGCGAGCGCGAGGTGTCGTCCGGCGAAGGGAAGGCGCTCGCGGACGAGTGGAACTGCCCGTTCATCGAGACTTCGGCCAAAAACAAAACGTCGGTGGACGAACTGTTCGCGGAGATCGTCCGACAGATGAACTATTCCTCAACGCCGAATGGCGACGACCAGTGCTGCTCGTCCTGTGTCATCCTTTAAGAACAAGGACCACCATAAAGTTTTATTCTTTGCTCGGTTTTAAGTTTGCAATGGTAAGTGGAGTCACGTGACCTGAGCCTATACACCGTCTTGAAGCCCTCTCACAGCACATGCACACACTAAGTCTACACAGTAGTGAACCGCAGTTTACCGGATGTGAGCTCAGCTTTTATTTCAAAGATTATTAGCCTTTTATTGGCAGTTCTCCTTCCTAAAAGCACACAGTTAGTTTTCTCTTTCAACAGACAGGAAGACACTTGCAGCCTATTGTTTTGCTCAGCAGATTGGGGAAGTGTCTGACTCATGTGCAAGCTGTACTCTCACGGTTTAGAGTTGCTAAACATCTTCTCAAATGTTTAGCTTTTTGTTGTTTTTGTTCTTGTTTTTCCAGACTGAGGAGATTCCAGTGTTGTCGCATGGCTCAGCAACTTGGTTTCTGCCGAGCCCAGAATTAGCCTTGTAGAAATAAGTGTGTGTTCTTTATCTTTGGTCAGAGGTTGTTGTCGTTCATTCATGACTCTTCTTATCTCTTGTTTGTGGCAGTGTGTTGCAGCAAGTGTGTACTGTTGAGCTCTTCTTCGTGTCTCACCCTGGCCTTGGAGGAAAATACAGGGGAGGAGGAGGAGGAGGAGGAGGAGGAGGAGGAGGAGGAGGAGGAGGAGGAGGAGGAGGAGGAGAAATGAGACTCGGAGGGAGGGGTCCACTCTTCAGGAATTCTGCTGGGTTGGAGTATCTTTGCTGCACGATCAGTGTCCACCATTGATGTCAACACGGTGTCAGATCCAGAGTTTCAGCAACACCCCCCCTCACCAGTTCCAACTGTACTCACAACTGGAACTAAACCCCAATGGAAAAGATATGGAGACACTCATAAATGGATATTTCTGTATAAGGAGACCGAGAGAGAGAGAGTATATTTTGTTAAAGAAACTGCACAGTCTCGGGCTGGTAAAGATTTGAGTGATATCTCTGCTTAATCCGTTTTGGAGCGACGCTCCACAACACTCCAAAAACCTTGTTTTCTTCTCCAAAAAGTCAAAATATGATGACCCCACTTATCTGCTGGTGGAGTAAACGTGATGAGTGCCACTTTTTTTTTTCTCCATCTTCTCTTCAGTGTAAGAGAGGACCTTAACTTGAGAGACTTGGGCACGGTGACCCGATCGCCCCTGTGTCGAGTGCCTTTCCAAAACAAGTCGGCGGTTCAGATTTGGTGCCAACCTACATGTATCACCGAAAGAATCCTCCTACATGGCGATCCACAATTTAGTCAACTGTTCCTCTGGATAGTCTTGTAGGGGTGGAGGCTGAAGAGAAACTCCAATAGGCTTTTTGTTAATGGAATGGCGATTTTCTGTATGTTTTACGTTGGCCTTCTTAACGTCTACGGTGTTAATTTAGCAATGTCTACTTAGTCTTGCCAAACCGATCTCTTGACATGCACAGGTACTGGAATCTTCCTCGACGTGAAAACAACAACGCTTACCTTCCAGACCACTTAAATCCAATTCTGTTTATGTTTATTTTGTTGTTTTTAACAGGAAATGTGATGATGTACCGTTGACAAATCTAACCTGATTGTAAGTTTAAGTTCAGGCAAGCCCTTTAACAACGGGCTGTCTGTTTTAAAAAAAAAAAAAAAAAAAAAGACTTTTAATACAAATTGCATTTTTTTAAAAAGAAACCAGGCTGTGTTTTCTCTTTGTTGACATGATCACTTGATTCAACGTGCCACCACAATGTCTAATTGTTTCCTGATCCTAAACAAAGTTTAGAGTTTATCGTTGCTTAATCCCCGGTTTAGTACGTTTTGAATACACACAAATAACTGGATTACTAAAATACCCACAGTAATACAGTAGGTCAAAAAGTAAATGTTAAGTTGTGTGTATAATTTACAGTAACATGACTTGACCCAAACTTACATGAGGTCCTTGATAGTTGAGGATAACCCACAGCGTAACGTACAATAGGAGTTTTATGTTGACAAAGCCACTGGTAAGAAGTTAACTTCACTGCATGCAACGTTACATGAAAGCCATTTGCCCCAAAGATTGATTTTACTTTAATTTGTTCTACCGAGGCCACTTCTGTGTGCTGAACGCTGAGACCAGCATCTCAAGCTGAAAGAAACCAGACCAAGGAGTTCCCGTGGTCTGAAACTCACCTCTGTTTACACGACTGCTAATCTCAGCCTATCAGAGCCCATGCAAATGCACCTGAACAGCAGGAATTTGTGTGCAGATAATTGTTAAGTACCTGAGGACATTTGTCATTCCTGCCTCTTTGATGAACCTCGGTCGTCTTCGCCAACAAAATGTAATCAAGATGAAAACTCCTCTATCTGCTCACCAATCTAACATGCAGAAACACTCGAGGCCAGAGAAATGTCTCCTTTAACTTCGTGGGTGTAGTAGTGTTTCAGCCCAGAGCTGTGTGTGTGTGTGTGTGTGTGTGTGTGTGTGTGTGTGTGTGTGTGTGTGTGTGTGTGGCGTTGAGACGTGGAGAGGCTGGTATGACTGATCAGGCCCCCGCTCCGCTTCTGTTTACCTGCAAGGATGGCCGAGGGAGGCGAGCTTCACATGTAGCGCTCAGTCTGTCTGAGGGTGGACGTGTGCGGGACATGTTGTACTTTGTGTTGTGTAACGGTATGCACTTCATACGTCTGAGCATGTGTGTCTGCCCGTCACTTGTCCTGCACCACACAGGGACCGAGTAGAGCGAGCGACTGTATCATGTCTGTCCTTTTGGCTTTGCCGTGTGACTGTGAGGGGGGGGGCAGCAGGGTTCTGTGAGGGGGGGCAGCAGGGTTCTGTGAGGGGGCAATTCAGCAGGAAAACTGCATCCAACAGGTGTGATTGAACTGTTGTGTACATTTTAGCTGGGCCATATGGTTGAAATCAATATTTTTTTATATTTAAAATACTTTTTATGATAGGTTTTGGCATACATTTAGAATATATCTATGTCAATATAATCAAATCTATGCATATTGCAGTGACCTGGGCATTATATCCAGTCCTCATGTGATTACTAGTGGTTAGTAAGTTACAGTTTGCTTTAAATCATTAATTTAGACAGGATGATTTGGTCAATGATAACACAATATGTCCATATCCATATCCTCACAAAGCTGATATTGCCCAGCCCTACTGTATAAACAACGATATTTGTATAGTATTTGCAGATATTTCCTGTGAGTAGACATCCATGTGCATACATACACACACAGACTGTGTATTCTTCTCACTCCCTAAAGCTGAACTACAGCTTAATATTTGGTTTCAGTGTTTGCGTGGCGTTGCATGGCAGCTCTCAGATCTCCCTTACAGCCACCACAAGCCCCATAGTTTACAGCTGTGTTATCTACGCAATGCCAACACTGATAGTAGGTTTCCTCCAAGGCGTAGCTATAAATTGTGCAATTAGACATGAACAGAGCTGAAGTCTAACGTTGCCTTTTATACAAAATATAGGTAAACTTGTGGTGGAAGAGAGGGAGATGTTATTAAAGCTATGTCCCAGATACTGTACACACCCAGCGTCTGTCTCTTGCTGTGGTATAAACATCTGATAGCAGAACAGTTCTGCCCTTTGGAGAGAAAAGGGCCTGTCGAGTTCCCGTTTCTTTTTATCTATCTCTTTCTGAACAGTGAGAAGGTGAAAGGTTAACTTCCCGCTCCTTTATTTTGCACAATCCAGCTCCAATGTTCTCTCTGTCGTTCAATGGGTTTCAGCCTTTTAGGCATTAAGTGAGTTTCACTATGTTTTTGAAGCCACATTTTTTGCATACTTGAATTTGAGCCTTTTTCTTTCATTGAAACCAATTTAATTAGGCTATTTTCAAATGTATTGGTTTCAACAAGAAATCAGTTGTGTTCAGTTTTACTGATGGCCCGGCTCGTCGGTGGTTGCTGGTCATGGGAGACGATCATGTGATGTGGTTGCCGTGGTTAAGGGGGGTTGGGATGTGGCATGGCGGCTCGGGGTGGCCTCGTGACCTTTGCTAGTTCTGCCACGGCTGGAACGGCGACTGTAAGAGAGGAGGGTGTCGGTCGGTTTCATCATCAAGTATACGGTCTTTGCTCATGACAGGAAGTGTGTTTTTCCTTTTTTTTTAAAAGCTAATCTGCGATGTAAAGATATTTGTTGAGGTTTAACAGCCTTATATACATATTATCCCTTCCTTGGTTGTATTGCAATACATATAGATTGTGTTTGATGTATAATAAAGATAAGGGTTAAGTGTGTTTGCTGCACAGAGCCTCCTCTCTTTGGTAGCAGTTGCTCTGACAGGAAGTGTTGCGACAGAGTGGGTGGTGTGTGTTTGCATTTTTTTTTTTTTACATGGGACTTAATCACTATATAGGCTCCTGGTTGAATTACAGACTGCTCCTTCTCTCCCGGCGTCATCATGCTATTTCCGAGGCTCTGTTGTGTTAGTGTGGTTTTCTCCCGGTTTTCTTTGCAGATGTGCCGTTTTGTGCCGTATCTGCCTGAGGCCTCTGACTCTATTAGCCTCTCCTTTTCTACACGTTGTTTATTTTGACCCTCCACAATAAATGCGTTCGACGGTGCTTGCATTTAGGTTGGAATGCGGCGGCGTTGTTAATGTAGTAGTTTGTCTCGCAGCACGTAGCATTACCATAACAACACAGAAATAACCATTCGCTCCTTATTTGTCTTCCACTCGAAGGTTCAATGAGCTTTGTTTTTGCTCTCTTTCAGTCACACATGAACACACACACACACACACACACACACACACACACACACACACACACACACACACACACACACACACACACACACACTGCAGTTGACTCACATTGTGCACATTTAAACCCACTGCAGTTTAGATTCCTGCTGCATTCCAACACCAGAACTTGGTCCAGGCACAAGCAGCAGAGGCATCGCTCTCCTCCTCTGTTGTAACCGGTTCCCTTTCCTTATCGCCCAGTTACTACTCACTCCATCGGACTATCGGTCTTTGACCATACTGCAATTTAGAGTGGTATCTTGCCATAAGATTGACGGTAGATTGTGAGAGCTTTTTGCTGGACAAAGTTGTGTTGATCGCAGTAGTTTAGCAGCGCTGCTGTCTTGAGTGGGCTTGGTGGTGTCAACTAGTTTTTCTACTGGACCGAGGAAACGTATCGAGGGTCGTGACTGATTATTCGTTCAGTTCTCTCTGATCTATAAATCCGGGAGTGGCCTTCTCATTCAGAGCGGACTGCGTTGAGATGGGAATGCCCCTGGATTCCTCTCATTCCTGTCATTCCTTCAACTGTAATGTCTGGACATGTATTTAGCCTGAGCCGAAAGAGCGATGGGTCGGGAGGGAAAGTAGGGATGTGACGAGGAGTTTGTGTGTACTTTATGGTTCATTTCAGGGCGGTTGCCCCTCAAGTGTGATTGGAAATTACTTTTCCTTGTTGTTCCCCAGCTTTCCTTGTTTTTTTTTCAAGAAGCTACAACAAACGCCGAGGTAGAGAAAGAGAGAGCAGCTGAGGTGAAGAAGAAAGAGAGTGCATGGTTGGTCTGGGCCTCCGCGTACCGCCCCACTGGGTCACAAGATGGATCCCACTGGGCATGCAGTCAAACTGCTCTTTATACCCATCTTTAGATAATCATAGCACAGTTGCTTTCGCTCACACCAGAGCTCGGTCTGACAAGGAAACTAGGCCAGATGAGCCAGCTAGACAGTACTAGTTGCTCACAGCATCCCCTGTGTGGACACATAGCTTCTGTTTACTGGTGTCAGTGAGGACAAGGAATGCTTAAAGACATGATTTGTAAGTGAGTTCAGTTCAATCAGTGTTTTAATTATGATTATGACGTGTGGGGGCAGGCAATTAAGTTTGTCAAGTACAATTTGATCTTTCAGGAGGTATAATTAAATATATAATTCTCAAGAATTTCGGGTATTATGACCTTCAATAACATCACTGGTAACGTGTTACCTTGGGCCTGACTGAGTCGGCCCTGTGTCTGCTGTTGCTCTGCAGGCCCCAGCTGTAGCTCCTCCTGAGGTTTGGGTGTGGTTTCTTTTACTTGAATGACAGGCCGGCTTCTCTGCTCGAAGGCTTTACGAGAAGTGAACGGCCTTGAATACTTCCTTGTAGTTTGTTTGTGTGCCTGTTTGATCGCAGGCCTCGCTGTTTAGAAGCGATGCATTCGGTCACATTTAGAGAAAGGAAAACAACATCATTTGGACGCGACCGTGTGATTTGTGGATTTTGGAACGTTTGGGTGAAACCACCGAAGAGGGAAGTTAGAAGTTTGTAACTATTGCTTGTGATAATGCCCTGGGGGATTTTCTGGTGTCATATAATAATTCTGCACCGACCACCATAAAGACGTCTCAGGGCACAGTTAGCAACACAACAGCATATCTGGATTGGGTTGAACCTGCTATTTGTAAATCCATTACACAGTTTGTGTGTAAAGTCCAATGAAGTCACTGGAGCATTATGCAGTTTTAAATAGCTACTTTAACTACTACAACTTAACAGCAAATACTTTGAAAAGGTGAGTATTACTTGGTTTTTGTCTTTTATTCATGCACACATGAAAGTGGGTTTCAGAGTAAGTTGTATTCTTGCAATAAAATCAGTAGGAAATGTGCTTATCTACGTACCTGACATCATTTTATCATTTAATCTAATGTTATCGGCCTGATGTTTTGTAATTTGAGGTCAGTCATTACACTTGAATCTAATCATTATCAAGCTAACATTAGCATTGCCAGTTGGTCCAGTTCTCTTTACAAAACATACACTGAATAGCTGAGGAGTTTAAATCATTCCCAATGTTTTTGTGGTGCCGGAATCTCCACCCAGTCTCCAGAGTCCCTCCGAGGCTCCTGGTGGGAGTCAACGCCGTGCTATGGACACTATAGCACGGCAGGATGCTTGGTGTCAATGGGGTCTGAACCCTGGCCTTCTGGGTGAAGAAATCAGTCTTCACTCACATTATTCTGCCTCCCGGTTAACTTTCACACATACTAACTTGCAATCAGCTTCATCTTCCTGCCCTCTTTTCCTTTCCATCCCCTCCATCTGGGAGCTCTGTGGTCAGAAGAGGGTTTGTGGCCTCCTCCTCCAGGGCCTGCTCCTGGGTCATGTGACTGCCTCCTGTCACCACAGCAACATGAGCATTCTGACTAACATGCTGTGACATCTGTGACCTTCCTCACTCGTTTGCAATCTCATTTATTGTTCTCATTCCATCATCTTGGTTCCCCCTCCTCTTCTTGGTTTCTGACTGTTGTCATCAATTCTCTGTACTGTCATTTCTGACACCTTTTTCATACAATTTGGTTTGTTATTCCATTCTAGGAGAACTGAAGAGGCTTTTTAGATAGATAGCATGTAACTGTCTACTGCTTATCAAGTTATTTTCTCCTCTTCAGTCTCTCTCCGTTTGCGTCCTTCCTTCCCCCAGTTATCCGTCCAGATTCATCATCAAACTTGTCTCTGGAGGCAGGGTTATGCAACATCTCTTTTATAACCTGAGCAACCAGGGGGCAGACAAAATACCTTGTGGGAGAGAGACGCTAAAAAAGGAATAGCTGAAGTTGTCATGTATAGTGGGAAGTACGTGTGAGATGCCTTAGTGCCTGGCTTTCAGATACCCTTAAACCCTAAGCGAGATTCAGAGCAGTAATACAGCAGCAAACAACTATTATATAGTGGAATAATGAAGTCACTCTCTGTGCTCTGTTTCCATAGCCCGGCCATTTTCATAGGAAGTTAAGTTTAGGCAACAAAACCAAGTAGTTACGTCACCCGGTTCCTATCGACTCACGTCACTAGCGACTGAAAAACAAGTCATGTGACTCGAGTGACAAAGTGTCAATGTTCATTTTGAGTATCGCACAAGACACAAACATTGGTTTCTGTGTTTGTTTGACCCTTCCACCACCCCGCTCTATGCAGACGCTCATGGACTCGTGATGCTATGTCACATGCTCTTGCCGTCCTCTAAAGCCACTAGAGTGGTTCTCAAACTTTTTCTGTCACGCCCCACTTTGGAGGAAGAAAACCTGGTAACAAATTGGTCCAACTTTTTGTGACTCCTCCATCTGTGCTTTTTCAAATAATAGAATACAGAAAATGTAAATCCCTTTCAAGTAAACCAGATTGCTCCATCAGACAAAAACTAATAACATGTGCAATCACTTTGTTAGAACATTGCAAATAAAGTTCTAGCTGTGCAAAAAATTACTATTATTTGGCAAAACAAATGACTTATTGTGGCTGCAAATAACCTGTTTTACACTGAATATATTTTCAAGATAATAACAATAACGTTCCACCTGTGAAAACATAATGAGTGAGATGTGTGAGCGTCAGGTTGCATCAGTATTAATGGCTGCAGAGCTGCTTTCCTCTACAAATATGTTTTAAACGGGGTTGTAGATTTAATACGGCCGCTCTCAATTCATGCTCAATGTTGATCTTAGATCTATATTCTGTTTTGAGAGACGCAGCAGCAGAAAAGACCTCATGGAGATCTCACGGAGGCTTTTAGCAAAACGCCAACAATCTTTGAGTCGTGCATGTGCAGCGTAACCTGTTAACGGATAACTAAACATGTCCATGAAAGTACAGCATTTCTCCATGTATTTATTAATGAGGTTTTATGTCTGTGTACTTTGTACTTTTGTACTATGTGAAGTTCTCATGTTCATGGGGAGAGTTCGTCCTGAAGCCACAAGGTAGCGTTCATCCTGTTCTCATGTTTCATGTTGAAGTGTCCTTGATAAGACCCTGAAGCCTCAGAGCTTCACAGCAGCTCACTGCTCCTTCATTACTGAGGATGGTAACATGCAGAGAATAATTCCCCCACTGTGGGATTAATAAAGGATTATAAAAAAATATGTATATATTTTTATAATTTTTTAAAAACAGCATCACGCCCCCCGCCCCACCTGTAATACCTCCGCGCCCCACTAGAGGGTCGCGCCCCACAGTTTACATTGGAGTCAGTCAAAAGCCTGATTGGCCGCATACAGCCGCTAAAGGAGCCCTCTGTACATTGATGCACGATGCCAATGGGCACTGATCAAATGTCGGGATTTGACCAGTTGGGATGGAGAAGAGGTCGACGTCGGTTTCCCTTCAGGTACACACTGCTAACTCTGTCATCCCTGTTTGCACCACTAGCTGCGAAACACGGGCTTTGTGGCCTATTTTGGGGGTTTTATTCGGGTTTCCTATCTGGGTTCTTGCGAACACATCACAAGCAGTCAGTGCACACAGTATAATACACATAAAGTTCACCCTTAAACGTTAAAATTTGATTTGGAGATTGTTTTTTAATCTATTTTTCTTTTGTTCTTCTTCTTCTTGAAAGTGCATTATAGTTATTATTTTCTACAATTACACAACAGTCAAGGTATCAGAGCATGTTTATTTACCTTTCGGAAACATTTTCCAAACCTGGTCCTTACAGGAAATGTGCACGGACAAATCAGTGCTTAGCTCACTTAGTTTAGCCTGTAAAGTTACGCTGGAGCCCCACCCAGCATGCCAGAGTCTCTGTCTCATACACAACACGCTGCAGCCGGACGTGAGCGTGACAACGCAGTAGTCAGAACCGCACATTCATACCTCTGCAGCCAAATCAGTGTCAACACCTCACACCGACTTACTAAGTCACGAGTCACACGTTGCTCTCTTTCATTTTCGCCCAAACCACTGTGATGTTTTTGTGCTGACAAGGTGCTGTGTGTGTGTGTGTGTGTGTGTGTAATTACACCTGCATGTTCTCACTGTTCACATACGCAAGAGCATACTGATCATACATGAAACGCTCATTACATGTTTCAGATGCCCCAGAAACGACCCTTTACATTGAATTTATTTCTGGGAATTTTGGAGACGCTAGGCTCAGTGGAAATTGCTCATATCCTGTGTGGAGCTGGAAGAGGAAGTCTCTTGTGACACTGGGAATCTCCAGTCTACTGACCCACATCATGGGCTCTGGATCCTGCTGCTCTTTGTACCAGCACTATTGCTTTGCCGTGGTAAAACTTTATGGCCCGTGGACATTTGAATTGTGAGTCATAATTCTGATGTCATTACTTGGAGAACATGTTGCATTAATATGCTGGTGCAGTTGTACGTAAAGGTACCCTGTGGAGTTCCATGTAAACAAAAAACTGTTTTGTTGATATTCTGTGTTTCTCTTCAAATCCCATTTTTACTTGAGGCCTATCAAACATGCATTTTCGTCCTCCAACATATTGTTTATTTAAATATGTTTGGAATAATACGCTAGCAGACATTTTCTTCCCTGCATTTATATGTTTTCATTTTTGTTGTTATCACTGCAGTAGCATGGAACTGTCACCTGCATGCTCATGCACAAACACGTGGCTCCTGTTGTGCATAAAGTAGATCAAGATACAAACAACTCCCCAAAACATTGCTCCAGTGCCACTACTGTCCAACAAGGTATCTTTAGGGTACTTAACGGTGAATTTGTGCAATGTTGGCACAATGTAAAGAAAAGGAAAGCTTTCTGTTCTCCGTATATTTCAATATAGTATTTCTTATATGCTTATATCTGCTTTTTTTCATATATATTGCAGTTTTTAAACAATTGAAGCCATAAACAAACACTGGGTATTGCTATTGATTATTTAAGTGCCAATATAGGATATTCTTTGTTTAGATAACTGCCAGTGATCGGGACTTTGCAGCCATATTTCCAGCAGTTTGTTGAAACGCTGGAAAGTTCTTTGCAACAAGTGGGAGGTTTGGCAAGAAAATCCCAATATCTCAGACTCTGAATTAAGAGTCGAAGACTGACGCGACTTGATTGTCCTACTGGGGCGCATTTAGTAATGGTCTGAACGATATGAACGTGAATGAGGTATAACTCAAGGTCAATCTCCAGCCATACACAATAGTTGAGCAATGGCAGGGGATCCAATCGGAGACCATTTTAGCTATTTGTCAATGTTCCTCCATTATGGCAGATCGCACTCTTCGTGGTGTGATCTAACTTATCCAGCGTCTCTCTGTGAAAATGACAGTGCAATGCAGTCCTGCTCACTGTTTTTTTTAAAGGTGTCAAAATGATATTTGCAGTCTGTTTGTGCTCATATGCAAATATCGTGCTGGGCTACAGGCACAATGAGAGAACTGAAAAGCATGTTAACAGATGGGAGCTGCACGTAAATCTGGAGCTCTCTGCTCCTTTCTGCCTTTGGCATGTTGTGCTTGGTTACAAAGTCATTTGCTGATCAATGGGTGTGCTCAAATTCACTGTCTGGCTGCTGAGATTTCAGTGTGTCCTAATCCTGCTGCCTGTGGGCTTTTACCAACAGAAAACACTAGAATAGATAAAATATACCCCCCGAGGAGATCCAGTTTTCATCATCACAGGCAGAAGGTGGGGAAAAAAAAAACCTACGGTTCCCTGAGAAGATTTCACACTGACTGGCTTCATGTGGAGCCAGAGTCTTGGACTCGATGCTGCAGTTTTACTAAAACAAGTTACCATGGGCAACACATAGCCTTGAGTACGGCTCTGAATAAACTGCACAAAATACAACGCACGATGCTGTCCACCACAAAGCTCGTCACGCGTGTCATGGGTTATGACACTGAATGGTGTCCAGTGTTGGTGATCAGTGCGCTGACAGGAAGGAAGGGTGTCTCCATTTAAGACTTCCTGTCCCACTGTGTGGCTCCGTGTCGGTGCTCTTTTCTTTTTCCCTTCTTCTTCTCCTCATACCGAAGACTATCTTCACTTACTTCTCTCGCGCATATTTTTCTTCATTTACTTTATTAGCTGTGGTTGGACAATTACATGTTATTGGCCAGCAAGATATACATACACATATGCATATGTGTATGTATATTCAGCATATATGTATGTAAGCAAGATATATACGCACATGCATATATGTATATGTGTATAATATACAGTATATACGTATATATAAAAGCAAAAAGACAAAAATAAAACTATTCATTTTCATTTTAGTTCTGTATTAGTTTAATAAGACCACAAAACCTCAAGCCAATCCATTATCCAGCTGTAACACAACATCTGACTGACATATCAAAAACAACACACCCCTCTATATTCTTAGGATAACAGGCACATCACATCATCAGTGTCTTAATGTCTTCCCTTCGTCCTCTTACAATGTAGAACGCCGAGTTGATCCTGATAATACTGATTGATATCTGGGTTGTGCATCTCCGAGTCCGTGAATCTGTAATGAGATGCCATCCAATAAAAAAAAAAAAGGTGGGTAGGACTAATCATTGCAGCTGCAGTGTGTCTAAAACAATCTAAAACAAATCAATAAACAAGATTGAACAGATGAGTGCAGGAGAGGGGAAAGTGTTGAAACGGAGAAGAGGATGGGAGAAAACACAGAGACATGCGGGACAAGAGGAGGCTCACTGGGGCTAATGCCATTAGTGTCACCGTGCAGGCGGATCATATGACACACAGTCATTATTGCTCTTTATTTATTTACGCTGACACATTCCAGCATGTCACACATCCTGTAGAGTTAGTTTCCCCCACTGGCCTTGAAGCCAGACAAGCCGTTGGAGCGCGTCGCACATGAGCGCACATCTCTGAATGCTCTGTCTGTCCTGCACCTTGTAGCCTCTGGGCTGGCCTTCCCATGTCATCTCAGGGTACGTAAGCCCCCCGACCATATGGGCTCTGAGGGGCTTAGTGGACCTCCAGCCAGCCCCCCTTGGAGGGCCTGCTGAGTGAGGGGGACTCAGGGGCCATGCTGCCATCTTGTCAGGTGTTTCAAACTTCCTGTCTGGAGAAGAAAGAGAAGTAAGAGGGGTTATTATTTAGTTATCTTACTTTCCTATCTCCTCTTCTTTCGCCCACCTGTCTGATTTGATTCTAGCCCGAACGCTTTGCATATTCGTAAACAAATATAATATTCATGGCTTTAATCAGCACAGCATTAGCTTGTTGTGTAATGATCGTTTGGTTTGTGATCTGTGGATCCAGGGTGGGCAGATGGCTCTATCTTGCTCACCAATGACTCTGTGTCTCTCTCTTCCTCTTCTCTCCATCACTTGCTTTTTCTTCAAGTGCACATGTCTGTGTTCATGTGTGAGCCGACGAGCCTTTGTGTCTGAGTGTGTGTGTTGTTTGAGGAATATCTTCTCTATGGACCATATGGTATAACAGTGCCTGCTGGGCAAAGATAAATCCCACATGCAAAGGCACCGATACACACACACACACACACACACACACACTACACACAATTATTCCAATGTCAGTATCATGTACTTGTATTGTGCATTGTAGTTAGTCTTCACCTCCATGTTTGATGTTGTATAACAGGCCTTTCTTGTGTTCATCTGTCAGTCTCTCTGCTCCCCTCGCTGTTGCTGTTGTCCCTCCTCCTCTTCCTCCTCCTCCTCCTCCTCCTCTTCCTCCTCCTCCTCCTCCTCCTCCGCTGATTTGCTTTCAACCCACCTGCCTATACTTGTCTACATCTCAAGCTTTCCATCTTTCTCCGAAGCAACTTGCCCCCAGCCTTCCTGAGTCATCCGGCCTTTTCCTGATCCGTAACGCACAAGTCAACTCACACCTTCTTCCCACACGTCCAACCAGCCGTATGGACGTTTGTCTGTTTGCTCTGTCGGTTCAGCGAGCTGTACTTTCTCACTCTGTCGCTCCCTGTTCTCCCGTTCTCCTTCTTATTGTCTCGTGTTCAAAGGTGCGGGGTATCATTTCAACCTGACCTGATCGGGGCAATGAACCCAAGCAGTTCAACAATCAGACCGAAGTGAGGAAGCCTTTTGGATGAGAGACTAAACTGCTTCAAGAACCTAGTCCAGTGGCCCTTGACTCAGCTTTGATAGACAATCGGACAGGTTATATGTATTCGGCATAGGAAAATAAAAGGTTTACTTATTACCTAAACTGTGCTTCGCAAACATCTTTCACAGTTTACAGATTATGATGTCACATACATGTACTTGCTTTGGTTGAACCTCAGAATAAAGTGGATTCAATAATCTGACTAAACTGTTTAGTTTACGCCCGGTCTGGTCAGACCTTGTTGTCTTTCCTGATGCCAGATCTCATCAGATAATGTGGTGAGTTCAATGGTAACACACCTGATAGAAGTGGACAACACCATGACAATCAGAAATATAAGAAAAGATATAATAATATATCATAAGGTTGTAATAAACCGAACATCATTCTTAAGTTGAATTGATTTGAAAATTCTGACTGCGTAAATACGCAGCAATAATAGCTTTGACCAACAACATATTCACTGTGATAGATGACACATCTGAAGTAGGCGTTCTGTCTGGTTTTCATGAATAATTATTTATTTTCATAAATAATTGGAAACAATGGATTCCTGAAACATTTAGATGAAAGCAAGCACATGGGATGTGTATTATATAAGAAGTCCAAAACCACAGTTATTGTCCCTGAACCTTTTCTAAGTGCTTGTGTGTGTTATACCTGCGTAGACGTGCAGCTGAGCCAGACGGCATGAAAAGGGAAGGTCACTGAAATCAAAGTACTCCAAAGCTCCCACGCTTCTCCTCTAGTCAGGCTCCCTGTCTCCAATTAGGCAGATCACATAAAAGCGTTTACCTCGCTGTCTCCCAACACCGAGGTAAACGATCAACAACATGGTGTTTTCTCCAGGAATGTGGGGAGAGACAGATTGTAAACCCCCGTGGCACAAATCCTCCACCCCCACTGCATCTTGTGCCACAATGGCTGCTAACTGTCGAACCTGGTAACATGGATGAGGGCACAGCTGGAGGAGAAATGGAAAGAGACCTACAAAGAGAGGGGCGGAGAATGAGACCAGGCAGTTTGAAGCCGGTTGACTGAGACTGTTTTTGACTGTTTTTGACTGTTTTTGCGGGGATGAAGTCACACGCGGAGGGAGGTGAAGGATGAAGAGACAGGCCCGGGAACAAAAGCAACAGCATTTAATATGAAACTGAATTTCAGAGGTAACCTACTGGCTTAGTCACCATGACAACAACACACTTAAACCAGCATTTAATTGGCGCTGTCTGCACTTGTCTGTTGTATCTCCATCCAGCTCCCTCTGTGTACAGTAATTACACTGTGATTTGTGGCTATCATGCAGAAGCACAGACCTGCCTAAAATATGGTATATGTTATTATGTTCGGTTTGTAAAGTTACACTGACACATGTGAATGATAACTAACCATTAAGTGCAAAGTTCAGGAATATAATGCCTGTACAGTACACACTGAATTAGATATGTATTGTACCAGACAGTGTTTAAGGATTTAGGAGTGCTTTGTGAGAGCTCTTTTGAGAGAAATACGAGTTAGTAGATGAGTCACGTGATGATAGGCGATATAAATCAACTACGGGCTTCTTGGAAAGTCAGATCAGACAGGGCTGATTGTGAGAAAGATACTCCGGTTCTGTGTAACGAGAACGAGGGTTTGTACTTGTATTTGTGAGACGTGTTTATCTCCTAGAAGCTGCTAGTACCGGAGATAAGAATTAGCTATCTGCTCATTTTCCTGCAAATTTGAATTTAGTGTAGATTCTTTGATTAAATGCAACATTTGTACATCATTTCCCGTTGCTTCCATCATGCACATAAATAGTGCATGTACCAGTGTAATAAGCAATTAGCTGTTTTTCAGGTCTGACTCCAGGCTTTTGCACAAAATCCAAGTCTGGAGCGCTTAAAACAGAAAACTGTGTTTTTGGTTTGGACATTTTGCTTCAAGCATGTCTCGTCTAATCATTACTTCTTCTTGTTTCAGCATTGTGTGTAATGCTAGTAGCTGTTCATAGGCATGCACAAAACATTTGGGAAAAGTGAGTGCCCGTGTTTGCAAACGGCAATTTACCATTTTTCAAGGTGCAGAGCTGTGAATGTGTCTCTCAGGCCCCCCCGCGGGCTATTTGTCTATTTCCAGAGAACTGTAGGCGGTGAGGAGCAAGTATTCAAGTCAGGACAAGATGAGATGTTCTGTTTCGAATTTAACAGCTGCAGTGACATACTGTAGATACATGCATGCACGAGGACAATACGCAGATAGAAACAGAGATATAGGATGAAAGGAGCCTGGATGTACACACACAACAAACTCAGCTATTATTGTATAGCTCACAAAAGACAAAACTGCAAGCCTTCATTTGTTTTCATCACCTTGATAATGATGATTTCATAAGAATTGCTTATGAATATGATTTAGATTGTTGTCTTGAATGATCCGATACATAATAAAGCTCCAAGATAGATGTACATTTGACCCTAAAGTTGTAACATTTTCAACACACTAACTCCCAAAGGCCAAACACCCACATTTACAGACAGCTGGTCTAGCACAACACAATTCAAATGTATTTGTTTGTGAATGGAAAATCAAAGGAAAGTAGGTTTATTTTTCATTATAAGTTATATAACATGAGATATTTCCTTATGCTCATTTCATTATTTTGTCACTTTCATCAAATGCCTATAAGTTTGGGGCAACTTTAATACTTTCGGCATATTGAATTCAGAAGAAAAAAGAAGATATTTGAAAAAAAGAATATAGAGATTTTGCTGTTATTATTATTATTATTACTAGTTTGTGCTTGTGGGGGATGTGGGCCACTAAAACAACGAGGTAGTGAACTTGACTAAACACTAGGGTTAATAGAACGATGAGGAGAAAGTAGCAATCGTTCATCAAAAACATACAGTAGGTGTTTTGATGTAAAAACACAGACTCAGCTGTGCATTCCTGTGAAGTGAATTCATTCCCCACGCCTCCTGGGGAACACACACCAACACACTTCCTTACACTCACACACATTCTCTCTCTCTCACACACACGGCAGAGTACTGTGGCGGTGTCTGAGCCTGCAGTTGATAAGATAGGGTTGGGTTGCACAGCTTGCAGGCAGATACTATTGTAGCCGTTGACAGGAAACCGAAACAGGGTGGGATGGTGCGGCTCCAAATCTACATGAGTGTTTGTGTCCGTGTGTGTGTGTGTGTGTGTGAACGTTTGCCCTCTCCCCTCCTGTCAAACGCTGGCCAAATGGTTTCCCAGATATACTGTTTTCCCGAGATGAATGCCTCGTCTCACTCATGGGCTGAGTGGGCTCTTGTGCTCTGCCCCAAAAAAGATTAGAGAGAGAGGAGCCGTACTGCAGGTCAGTCTGCATTCTGCCGTTTGGCCACCAGACGGGACAGTGGGGCGACTGTACTAGCTGGCACTATTGTATTCTTGTGAATGAAGGGCCTGTCATGGACCCACAAACACACTGACCTAGCTCTGTTTTCTATCCAAGTCACTGGGTTCAAGTGTTGCGTTGTGAATTATTAATGATATATGTGATTCTCACATATTTCACTTGCTAATGTAACATGTGTGGAAACAAGAACTTCACATTTAGTATGTGTGATAAACTTATAAATAGGCTTGTGTGTTTTGGGAATATAATATTTCACAAAACAGGTTTACTTTTCAACAGTGATTTGTGACCGTTTTTGAAAGCACAGACCAATACCGTCGTACAGGAAGGGCCGTCATTAGAAAACAGTTGTATGTGTTTCCCCAAAAATGTTTTGGGGAGTTATTTTTTTAAAATGACCAACCATCGTGACCCAGTTCACCGTTCTATAAAACATGAAGAGTGGATTTGTGCATAAATGAAGGTCTCCTTCCTTTTTTACTGCAATTTCTGCATCTTAAATAAGCAAACCAGCCATTTTGAAGAGATATATGTTTGATAAATTACAGCCTGTAATGGGAAAATATAGTGTTGTAAATCTTCCATTACAAGCCTTGTGTTAAATATGTTTTAAATAAGAAGGAAACAGTATATTAGGCAGAGCCTCATTCTTTTATTTCCCTCTTATCAGTTCAACAAACAGAATATGCAATAGCCTTTCATGTTAGAGTCAGTGTTATGAGCAGATTACAATTATCCAAACTTTCAGCTTCCGTCATGAGGCTCAAAGGTGTACTGCAGATAGAAACGTTTAATAAAATGTTATCTAAGAAACTTTGCAAAATGATTTGGCAACCCAAATAAAATCTCCTGCGACTCTACCCAGTCTTTGGGAACAACTGCTCCAGAGAGTACCAACACTCAGAGAACCACTTGTGTTGCATATACTGTAGTACATAACATCATTTCATGGGAAAGCTGTGGGGATAATCACAGGATGCAAGGTCAGGTGTTGCTCCACATATCCAATGAATGTATTGCAAAATATCAGACCACAATTATTATGACTCAAAGTTAAACAAATAAGCCCCACTTATGATAATTATGACTCACTAACCAATACAAACCAAGTGGGGGACATCTGGTGTTCATTCTTCTCCTCACCACATCGTGCACAAACCTTAGAGGTATAAAATAGCGCAAAGCACTTTGTGTATTGAATGCAACACAACCTGCATTCCAGGGGCAACGGGAGGCAAAATGAACCCTGCGGCCTGTTTTACATACTGTTTTTTACTTCGGCATGAGATGTGAAAGTGTGTTATAGTGAAGTGTTCCATTAGCCTGTGGGGGTCACAGTCAAACAGCCCGTCTGGGAGAGGAGCCTCTCTTCCAATGTGCCGTCCTCAGAGAGGGAGATAAAGGAGAGGTTAGCTGAGTGTGGATATGACTCACAGTGTGTAGGTGCAGGGAAAATAGATTAGTCCTCTGGACCCTCAGGCTTTTTATTTTAGCTCGTATTTATCTTGTAAGAGTGAAAGAAAGGTGCACAAATAAAACCTGTTGCTCGGTGCAAAAAAAGAGAAATACATTTATTTATTTCTCTATCTATCTATCTCTCTATCTATCTCTGTCTGTCTGTCACCATCCATCTATATCTCTCTCTAAATATGAGTGTTCTGCTTCCTGCCTCTGTCTCTCTGCTGCTGTGTGGGCGTGCAGCGTGTCCGTCAGCAGAGCGTTTACATTGTTCTGAGATGAAGAGCAGGCATTTGCATTACGGCACAACTCATTACAGGACTGACACAAAACAAGATGAGGCATATGCAACAAATATGATAATGAGTGTGATGGGATTTTTGCATACAAATAGATTTTGATTTTGTTGTTGTCAAATATAAAATAATAGTTTTATCAAAGGGCAACTCCATCTATGTCAAAGTCAAAGTCAATTTACCAGCTCAGAGTACGACACAGATGATGACAGCTGTTGGATAACGGCCTCTGTGGCTCTGAGGAGCTTTGTTGAGCACTCCATCGTTTTTACACATGGAGATCAGTTTACTCGTCCTGGGGAGGATAATGAAAACAGTTGAATAATGTACTTTCTGGGCTGGAGGAACTTTAAGAAAAGAGTTTGAGAAAATAAACCAGGTGATGTAGAGAGGTTGTCTCAGATTAAGACTGTCAAATGTCCATCAACTATTCCTGTGGTACAATCTGGAATGATGGAGCTGTGGGTACTTAATGCAGAACTGCTCTTATCAGTGTCGCTACAGACAGCTTTTGGGGATTTTAACGCACGCTAGCATGCATGCTTCCTCTGCTGCATCAATTGTAACCTTTGTTTTCAATTGAGATACTTAAATAATTTAGTTTTATACATTAATCAACAAGCAACTATTTTCTATGTGAATATGTATTGGAGTAATGTCCATCTGAGCAGACAATGAGGTTGCTCTCCCTGTGTGTTGCAATCTGAGTTTCTTTGTGCGTTGTTTACGTAGCCGGCTTTTTGTGCATGAGTCCGAGAGTGTGTGCGCCACTGGCTGGCTACTCCCCGCCTCTCTGCACTGCGCTCACATGGTGGTCACCACCGGAAACGCCTTACAAGTCGGTTTGGTAGCATGTTACACTGATAACCACCTTGGGCAATAATACATAAATTGCTGATGCAATGCAAAAACCCTAGAACTGTGTGTTCAAAACCACCTCTTGTTTGCTGTAGTTCACTTTATTGCCATTTCACCGTTTCAATTTCGGTAAGAAAATTGTCCCAGTGAATTATACTCACTATATAGTGACCTCTAGTCTAAACGGCCTATGGATTAACAAAAGCACACATTTGAGAGACTTGCAACACTGTTGAAAGCTTCCTTTTTAAAACGTCTATTTCATTACATTACAGGAAAAGTACAAATGGGCTCACTGTCGGGTGCAGAGCAATAACAAAACATCTAAACCTGTCACGTCAAAGTGTTTTTGACAGTCTAGCGAGTCCTTGAAGGGCATATAAGTGTCCAACGTTTCCATTTACCGCTTGCTGTTGATAATAATGAATGAGTGAACAAGGGAGCGATTTCGGGCAGAGCTCTATTTTGGACCAAGAAGTTGCAAAACCAAAATCAGAAGTAAGGCGTACCGCTTTAACGGTTAAGACATGAGCTCACTTCTTTCCCTGGTGAGCTCATGCTGCAGTCTTTTTTTTCACTCATGGCCAAGATTGCTTCTTTGGGAAAAAAAAAAAAAAATACACAAAAAAACCTACCTGTTTCTCACCATGGTGACTTAAAATGTCAACCATTCTGAGATTTCCCACTATCGTTTTAGTCACGCTGCAGTGGAGGGCGTAAACGTGTCGGTGATGTCAGTCGGGATGCCTCGATGAGATCATTGCTTTTGTGGAGACAAGCCATCTTAAATCATTTATTGTAGATATCGTCGCCCTGCAGACTTTGATTACCTGACACTGACTTGATATCACTGCCTCCGTCTCAGAGTGTAAGGTGCATCAATACTTCCCGCAGGGTATTTCCAGAAAAATCACATTCAGAGGAGGACAGAGAACATTTCCATTGGGGTGCTGGGAAGCCTTTGCACGGCGGCGAGTGTCATGTCTCTCCTCCAGCTGCTTGTCTTGTTTCTCACACGGTTCATGTGACACAACGTGTGTGCACTTTTGCAACATTTCAATTTGCAACGGCGACACTCACAGGAGGGGAAAAATGGCCGGATCAAATTGACAAATTGACAATAGCGTATAGTCAGTGTATAGAAAGAGGTGTGCGAAATGAAAACCAGCTGCACAATGCAGGGACAGAGAGATGACAGAGAAAGGGACGCTGCCACATTTGTCAGCGGCAGCAGACGTGGCATGTTGGACTGAACTGTCATTCAGATCTACGGCAAACTGAGAAGTGTGGGAGGGAAGACTGACAAGAGCCGGAGCGGAGGGATCTATTCACAGAGCCTCTTTGTGTTATGATTGAGTGACAGGACAGTGAGGCGTGTAAGAGGGCTGAGAATCCCAGTGATTTAGAGGGATTAGTGTTGAGCATGGTGTGTGCTCATGTCAAGCAGATGAGATGTATATATGTGTGTGTGTGTGTGTGTGTGTGTGTGTGTGTGTGTGTGTGTGTGTGTGTGTGTGTGTGTGTGTGTGTGTGTGTGTGTGTGTGTGTGTGTGTGTGTGTGTGTGTGTGTGTGTGTGTGTGTGCTGTGACAGGGATGAAAAGAGCAATGTTGACTGTCCCTCAAAATACACACACACATTTCCAGCTTATTCAACTTCCTCCAGTTTTGATAGTTCAGATTGATCTTCTAACATGCGTCAATAATGATCAGCATCAATAGACTTTGACTCACAACCTTGTCACCGAGCAAAAGAGACAGAAGGAGGGGAAAAAACATGCAATGAAGATGCCTGGGGAAACTGTGCTGGAAGAAGACTGAAATAGCCTTTGGTGCAGTATGACTAAGACTTTAATTGCAGAGGGACAGAGATGTGGCCCTCTGTTGTGTGTGTGTGTGTGTGTGTGTGTGTGTGTGTGTGTGTGTGTGTGTGTGTGTGTGTGTGTGTGTGTGTGTGTGTGTGTGTGTGTGTGTGTGTGTGTGTGCTTGTGTGCGATGGGTAGCGGTTTCTTTGTTTATCTCCACTATAATGATTTTGCTTATCATGCAGTTTGGAGGAAATACGTTTCATGACTGTGTCTTCCCTGATTTACCTGTCAGCTAGTGAGGAAACTAAACACAATGTTTTTGTTTGTTCATATCATCTGAGGGTAAATTGCGGTGGCTGTTTGGCGACCTCATGTTCAAACACAGACACACACATACAATCACACACACACACACACACACACACACACACACACACACACACACACACACACACACACACACACACAATCACTTAACAATATCCCAACATTCCTGCGTCCTGTCTCTTTTCACGCTTCCTCTTCCACAAATACAGAGTTCTGATGTGCTTCGCACCACAAGAGCTTCTTCTTCTCCCTGCTTCCATATCACACGTTGTCCTTTTTGCTTTGCTTCTGTTCCCATGTGAGACGTTCTGCCACCAGATGCCTTGGACTGAAGCTGCAGGGTAAAAGTCTGTTGCTGCGTGTGTGTTTGTAAGTGGGAAGACACAGAGGTGTGAACTTCGGGACTTGTGTCTTGTCGGGAATCCCAAAGGTGAGCAATTATCCCTAATTACAGCCAACATATTGCTAATGTGTCTCAGTTGTTACAGCTATTTACCGAAATTGCAAGGATGAATCATTAGCAGCGTCCATCTTGTTAATCAGTTTTTACTCTGCATTAATAAAAGAATATTCACTTTGCAGTTCTGGTGAAGCTTGATATAACGCTCAGTCCCTCCAGCGATGTGAAGAAACTGCAGAGCCAAGATACACATTCACAATGTCTCTCCCACTCCATAGTTCCCAGGGAGGAAGTGATGCTATCACCACTTCCTGTTGGAGTTGTATTTGTTGGTCCTCCTGATGTGTGTATGTGGAGTATGTGTACATGCTAATGTGCTTAGATGGCTATGACTTTATTGACCTCTTCCTCTTCATCAACAGAGAGCTTGATTGCTGAAAGACGGGCGGATGCTTTCCTCCTCTATTTGTTTTAATTTCTTCTCTTACTTAACCAATGAATGTATTTATATGCCGTTCCATAAATGCCTATTTTCATTGCTCATGAATATGACTTTCTTCTGCATTTGATTTCATGTTATGTTTGCCCATTTATTTACACACACACACACACACACACACACACACACACACATATATATATATATATATATATATATATATATATATATATATATATATATATATATATATATATATATATATAAAGATTCCATAGAGTCACATTGTCACATTTACTGTTCACTGTTCTTCAAATTGCAAACTTCGTGGCAACATAATAAGCTCCACAGGGGCTTATAGCAACATCACCTTTAGATTGTCATTCACAAGATACAAGCAGTCAATACTTCATTTATATTTCTATAAAGTAGCTTTCGAACAAATGTAAATGTTTGGTGTGTTTCATTGATCATAAGAACCGAGCTGATCGATGAGTGCAGTTTATAGACTCCGTAAGCAGTGGATTGCACTAAAACCAGTGAAGCCACAGCCTAGACTATTGTGTGTATATGCATGCTATCGTATTGTCTCTGTGAAAATAGTCATTAATTAAAGACCAGATGGGCAGAAAAACTTCCGATTACATCCAACAATATGCTGTGACAGGAATGTTCGGGCCTGGGGTAAATGGCTCAGTCAAATGTGAGAAAGGACACTTTAAAGTGTAAATTAAAGCATCGGCACGTATTTCTCTCATGAGTGTCTCTCTAGCTTTCTTTTTCATTTCAAAACATTCCCTCCACTGGTGATAGTGGTCAATATTTCAGTTAACTGGCTAATAATGTATTTCTAAACCATCCTGCTAATCTATCAAGAAAGAACTCTGATCCAAACAGGAAGCCACTGTAACTGTGATGCACCATTGGGTCTCGACTGTCAGGACGCTAAAAAGACAGCCATCACCTCCAGCTATGATCTAATTTAGTTTTCTCCATCCATGCCCAGTAGTGCATGTCCCAATGCCACATCTACTGCAACGTGCATGGCACACATGATGACATCATCGTCCTGGGGCAAACCGCCAATGAGAACCCATGGGGGGGGGGGGAGGAGTGGATCTCGGGTCATCGCAATAGCGCTGGCCAATCGGCACAAGCCGATAGGCCCGTAACCATGGCGATTAGCCTGGGTTCAAATACGTGTGTGTGTGTGTGTGGCAGATGCCCCCTGTGTTGGTTCCTTATGCACTTGTGTGCATAGATGGGCCCGCTGCAGTAATCCCTCACTGTGGGTGGGCATATGCATGAAGGGGCACAGAGTTGTTGTCACTGGACACTGAGGTGAACGCACATACAATAACGAGCCGTTGTCCTAGTTTGATAACATACGGCTTATGCATTCATAATGTGATCCGTACATGTATTAGACGTGCTTCTTTTCCAGCTTCTTGTTTGTCCCTCACTTTTTCTCTCTCTGAGCCCTTGTTACCATAGCTAACTATGGTAATTGCAGTCGTTTGCTCTCCTCTGCATTGTTCTCGGAGAGGATGGATGAGGAGACGTGTAGGTGGCAGTGAAGGGTGAGGGGAAGGGGAGGGAAGGGGAGGCAAGGACAGCGAGCAAACAGCACTGCTGAGTAGGAGAAGTACAATGGGCTGTGAGTCAGAGGAAGAAGAGGAGAGAGGAAAGAGAGAAATAAATAGGTATGCTGAGAAAAGGTCAACGTGGAGGGCTTTTTAAAGTAAAATAAAATGTCAGAAGACGAGGAAAGCTCAGGGATGTTGTGCTCGTACATACTATCTCTCTGTTTCATGGCTTTAATGGTAATATCTGGCGAGACTCCAGCAGGTGACTCACGATGAACAGCAGAGAGAGAGAGAGAGAGAGAGAGAGGGGGCGCTACTCAACCGACGCTCAACATGAAAATTTATTAAACGACATACAGCAATACATTTCTCCTCCTAGAATAAATGTATTTGTATTCCTGCTTCCCAAATCACAGATATTTGTTTTGCTGCACATCATCTCGACTCCCAGGACGGTGTTATTCCCAAGGTTTGTGACTGAATTATATGCTACACTGCTTTGCACAGCCTGCAGGAAAACACACACCACAGTCATCCAAGCTGTTCATACACACAGCTGACCACAACACATGCAGATCAGATGGTGTCACACATCTGCCTTTAGCGAGCGCTTTACTCATGTATTTGCATTAATTGGTTTGATTAGTCCTTGTTACGCATTCTGTAGGAGGGGTAAGTCTTTAGGAATGGAAATATATCAATTGTAGTTTTCTAGATATCCAACTCTGAGATGTCTGCCTCCACAACCATACAATAGAGATGAATGGGATTGAATGTGTGGTCACAGCATTGTACACTTACACTTACAAGCCTCTGAAACAGTGTCCCTGTTACTCAGTGACCCTTGTTCCCTGGAACATTGTTTTACCCAAAGAAATGGCCCCTATAAAAATCGCAGGATTTTTTTCCAATCCTGCGAGGATGTAATTCCATCCATCCTCTTTGTACTGCGGCAGAAGCAGAAATACCAGAAACAAATAAACCAACAACCTCACAGAAAACCAGAGATTATATTGTTTTAGTTTGTTTGTTTTTGCAATGTGGGTGAAAAAACACAGACAAATGCATAACACGCACATCATAGTTTATATGCATATCTAAATAAAATCAGAGGACTGTGTACAAGGAACATAATGAACTAAGTTCACTTTCTTTGAAAACAAGTAGTCTATCTTCACCTCAAGTAGGGTCAATAGATCATGTATCGAAAATACAATTTCAAAACTTAACACTCTCGATGTCTTTTCAGTGGAGTCTGACACAATTTACATATTGCACACACAACACTTTAAGTTAAACCCTGCAGGTTGAGCAGCTATAAGGAACGGTGTCCTGTAACATTTAGGCTATAAGCCCTTTTACCTGTCAAGCATTTTGTGTGTGAGTATTTTTATATATGTTTTTTTGGAGCATTGGCCTATTTTTTTTTCTTTCAAAAAGAATCTGAATCTGCTGCTTTTCGATTTGAATGTGTGCAACATTTAAGAAATACACAATAAACTCAGTATTCTCTGCATGATGAACTTGGTGAGCGTTATCATTGGAGCAGAGCTGCCTTAGAGAGGAAACCTGCAGGGAACGCTGGACTATTGAGAGGGTCAGAAGGGGAGCTAGTTTATGTTTATACAAGTAGAGAGCGGCGATGACTCATTTGAAGATAAACTTGATCACTTGCATAGACTAGATGCCTTTGTACAAGAAAAAGTGGGAGGGGTCACAATAGGTTTCTCTTCTTCTCTTTTTTTGTCTTTTCCTCATAAACATAACTCCACCAGAAAAACTGGTTTATCCGCCCTGACCACTGAGGTTTAACTTCCCCTTTCCTAGCAATTTAAACAAACGTTTGCTTTAAATACAAATGTAATCCACGTCTGTGAAAATGATGCGATGGAAGTCCTTACATCGATCAATGCATTTCTCCACCATGCCACACAAACAACACTACCTCAGTTACTTACATGATTCAAAACACATTTACAGTTTTCAGTTCAATTCAAATGTTATTTTTCTATTTGTTGTTGACGGGCTGCAAACTCCCCCACAGTCTTCCACTTCATTTTCACAGCATTCACAACCAGAATCAGAATTCCCAGATGAGATGGATGGCTTTTTGAGGATCCTGTCTGTTCTTTTCATCATATCAGTGTTGCTTGTCCTGCCATGCTGTCTTGTCTCTTTCACTACTTTCACCAGTTCTATTCAGTTTAACTTCGCTGCTGCAAATTGTCTTGAAGCCGACTTTGTTCAGACAAGCAAAAGCCCACACAGACAGACAAAGCCACTGCTCCTGCCTTATCAGTAAAGACGGCTATCTCGAGAAGCTGAAGGTGTAATCTCAGTCTGTAAGAACAAAGCATGCCTGCTCTGTAGCTTCTTTAAATGGTCGACTGGAGAAGATACCAATGCTCGCTCCTTAGATTCTCTACCATTCTCCCCCATTGCCCCACTTCACTGATCCACAAACAGCACGTTAGTTAGTTAGTTTGCCCCCTGACAAACAGTCCTGGTCAGAACAGTGTGGAAATGCTCTGTCTCACTCCAGAAGTTTTCATCAGGGCGGATGTCCTCGGGCTCAGGGGACTTGCTTTTGGGCTTTCCATTCGGAGGTGAGTGTCATGTCCGATGGCAGAGGAACCACAACAACATAAGGAAACATATAGCTCTTTCAAACAATACACCAGGAGAAGCAGCTGCACTTCCTCTGTAGCACATAATGAGGGCTGTCACGCCACATGGGCCTGTGACCAATGCTAGGTGGTAATAAATGATGCTATATGATAAATAATATCATTTTTATTTTTACTGATTAAAGCAGCAAGGATAATGTTTCTGTTTTCTTTACATTGCTGTGGATTTATAGGGGAGTAATTCAGCAATGTTGCATGCAGAAGTGATAAACATCAAGAAGGTAGAAGAATGTTGATAAGTTGTTGTATTCCTTTATATACAGAATGAAGCACTGATGATACACATTAAACAGTGTGTTCTTAATTCATGTTTCCCTCCCCTCAACAAATGCTGTTATCTGATTGCAAGAACACGCTGTATAAAGATGTGTGTGATCTCTGTCTCGCTTTATTGTGTCTGTATGCTTCTAATGTAGGTGACTAATCCTGTGCTTTGACGGCCTTTACCCACCTTATCTCTTCAACACTGCCTGATGTTTGCCTAAAGATGACACTATTGATTCACAAATGTTTATCGGAAATGAGAATAAATGTTATGGTCTGTCACTGCAATGCAATCAGAGTGCAAAACTAACCATTTGTACTTAAATGAAACATGTAACCTGCTTTGTAGAATGATATTCGACCCCTCGTTGTAGTAAGCATGGCAGTGGCGCCTTCTAGTGGTCAAATAGATGACATACTGGTGCACAAGAGCCACGCGGTGGGGCTCCATCCATAGTCTGTCAGCCTGAACAGTTATTTAAAGGAAGTTTTAAACATTGTAAAAGTTAACATCTACTTTGATGTTTCTTTGATTAATCTGTGTCTTTATGTTTTTGAAAAGGAAAAACATCGTTCTTACATGTGTGGATTTATTGACACAATTGTTGTCACAACATTTTGAAATCTCCACTTTTCAGTGATGCATGAATTAACCAGCCTCAAGTTGCACAACAGGGATTTGTTTTTTATTGGAGCGGGAATAAAAAAAACTACACATCCTTCCAGATAATCATCATTTACTTTGTTGTCACTGCAAATCAAAAAGACAAAAGGCATATTGATTGGAGCCTGAGAGGAGCTTACAGTAACATGCAGGGTGTGTTATTGTTCAAACATGAGTAGACGAAACATACATCTGTATTGGAATATTTTGGGAATACCAGTGCACTCACAAGTTGGCTACTTTGGGACATTTTTGTGAAATATATTTATGACCTCATGCGTTGCAATTACGCCACAAAACACAAGATGGCGCACAACAGCAACGGGTCAGTCAGTGGACGATCCAAACATGATTGCCGCTGTGCCAGGTGTGTTAAAATCTTTAAAAAAATAATAATTATGAACCTACCTGGACAGGGTAGCTATAGACTTCCTGGTGGAGCTATAGCAGTATACGATCATATTAAAACGCTTATTGTTCATCTTAAATATAATAAGTAATGCTTTGTAAATTAAATATGAATCGTAAATAAATGATTGTGAATATAATAACATATCATAGAAGATATATTAAATGATCAATATGAACTAAGGGCTACAGGACAATAACTAAACAAAGTACAACATTGTACTTTTTTAGTTTGATATTGGGAGTTAATGCATCTATAGCAATTCAATTAAACCAGAATAACATAATAATTGCGGAAGGACTTCGATAATCATGTCGTCTCATTGTGAAGCTTTATTAAAATAAGTGGACGTCCAATCCAACATAACCACGCCCACCGGAGGTGAGTGGATTTGGGAGTTCTGCTTCTGTTCAGCTCCCCTCCTCTTCCTCCTCCTCCTCCTCCTCCTCCTCCTCCTAGAAGCGGTGCAGCTGAGTGAGAGCAGCGCTTCAGACGCGCTCACGAGTTTCCAGTCGACCACTCATAACTCACAGTGACTTTGCGGGCTCCAGCTTTGGTTTCACAAACATCATTTGGTGTCGATACCATGCTGGATTAAACCCACTGACCGGTGTTATTTGGCCAGAGAAGGTTCGTTTTACGACGGCGTGCGCAGGTACAATGCCCGCGTCCTGCAGCAGAGCCACTGGTTAGAGGTGAGTGGAACCAGCACCGATGACTGGGAAAGTAGAGTCTTCCACACAGCACATGTTTATGTAGATATGTTTATTCACACGTACAGAAATGTGAGTGTTTGGAGTTTAATAAGGGATAAAGGAGATTAAAAAATAATAATAACAACAATACTCTCTAAACTCACTGTTGTTTCCCTTTTGGGGTGTTCCAGTGATTGCATCCTGTCTGCTTTGTGCCTGTAATAAGGGCATTCCACCGCAGTGAACATACACAAAGGGATGTGCAGCTGTCTCTTCACTGGCTTGGCTTCTGTTTCGCGCTGTTCAAAACCTTCTTCACTCATGTGTTGAAGTTTGGCTTCCAGTCTCTGGCCTGAATCCCTGTTAATGAGTAATCTTTAGTGAAATTCGACACTGAACTTAGGTCCTCTTCTTCTTTTTGTTTACTCGCAGGGGTGAGATCCGTTTTCGACAGGACTGCAGTGTTTGCACTGTGACCTGGAGGTTTGGACACAGATAGTGAAGAGGTCACGGAGGATCTAGCACCATGGACATCGGCAACGATGTGGATCTGTCCAATAAAAACATCACTCCGTTGTGGAGGCGCCGCACAGACAATTACAACCCCCCCCAGGACTCCAGCAAACCCAAACCGCGACCCCTCAGTTACCACATCAATGGGCTCATGACGACGGACTTCCCAGCGGAGGACAACAAGTGTGCCTTCACCTTGAGCCAACCTGCTGAGCGGCTGGTGGTCGCTCCCCCGCGGTGGGGCAAGAACACCGTGGTGTTGAAGCACGTCCTGCACAAACCCTCCAGGAAAACCAGAGTTGTCCGAAGCATTAGCATCGGGCCCCTCTCCGGCGGACTCTTCTCGCTGTCCAAGTTTCGGTCTGAGGATAGCAGATCCGCCTCACTGGACAATAGAGTGTGTAATGGAGACCGGCAGAAAGCCAGTAATGGAGCGACGGTATTGCAGGAAAAGCATCTCCAGGACCCCCAGAAACGCATGTCCAACCCGTTCAGCATGCGCTCACGGAGAGACCAGAAAGCGTTTGAGATGAGTTCACCCTCACCTGGAGCTGTGCTTGACTCCTCTCCTGTCCTGGCTCCACACACGTCTAACAACAACTACAACTCCCAAGAACTCTCCTCCCTTTCGTCCGCATCCAGCCCCTCTCCTCCAGCACGGCGTACCCCCACCCCTTCCCACAGCTCCACCTCCAGCATCCCCTCCCTTTCTTCCCTTGCCTCCTCAGACCCCCCCACCCCGCGCTCCCCGTCGCCAGCAGACGGAGGACAAGCGCTCCTTAGACCGTCCTCATCCTCGCCTGCCTCCTCACAGGACACCAGGCATGCATCTATTTCTTCTTCTTCCATCTCCTCCACCTCCCCTTCTCCCTCACTTTCCCCTGCTGTCTCTCCCTCCATCGTCCTCAGCACCCACAGCCCTGCTGCCCTGAAGATGGGCACCCAGCAGCTCATTCCCAAGGGCTTAGCATCCGACGTTCGGCAGAGCAAGGGTCCTGAGCCGCAGGGCGTAACAGGGCTGCTGGGGTTGGACCATTCCAAGCGGGCGTTGAAAGCCCTCAGCATGGTGGAGACGGGAACCTACTTTTCTACAGGAGGGGGTCACGCTGAGGGGACAGATGGGGAAACTGAGGGTTCGGGGACACTAAAAAGAGGCCTGAGGAGTACCTCCTATAGGAGGGCAGTCGTGAGTGGAGTAGACTTGGAGGTCCCATCGGAAGATTCCAAGGCCCATCGATTGTCCCAGTCTGTCATCAGATGGATAGATGAGGATCAGACGGATTCATCAGTCAGCCCATCAAGTCCTGGCACTGCAAAGCCCGCCAGCCCTGGGACTCCTAAACTTACCAGCCCTGGGACTCCTAAACTTACCAGCCCTGGGACTCCTAAACTTACCAGCCCTGGGACTCCTAAACTTACCAGGCCTGGGACTCCTAAACTAGCCATCCCCAGGATGTCAAAGCCTACCAGCACAGGGGAAATCAAGGTGGGTGCGCTTTAAATAAAAGAAAAACACTGTTGCTCTTGAAGAAAAAAGGGTTTGAAATCTCACACAATATACAACAAAATCACCTTAGGGAGCAGGAGCAATGTGGATGTTACCATTTAAAAGCTATTAATTTAATGGTTTTTAATTTAATGTTTTTTTTTCATCAGACAATTAAAAACTAAAGGACTTTTAATCTTAATGTAGTTCAAGGCACATTGAATAGGATGTTCCTCAAAACAATGTATAGACTCGTACTAAAATAATCCTTCTCAATCATCACCTCCACTGGAATGTTAGGCGGTGTCTGTGTCTACAATGACCCTGCCCTCTGGCTGTATTTTCTCCTTTCTTTTGATATTGCTGTGTTCAGGATCTCTCTGGGCGTCAACCTCTATCAAAACGTGGCGTCCAGCTGCTGAAATAATGCAAATATAGATGAGCAAAACCAGAGTGAATCTGTGAAGTTGGCTTTCATCCGACACATCCTACTCCTTGTGCCTTTTAAAGTCTGGTTTGCTGTTGGTTTACATGTTTGGGTTGACTTTGCTGAATATGTTTCTGCCATATCTGACCAGCGTGAGAGAAACAAGCTTTATAAGCCCGGCAATCTTAAGAGAAATGAATGCAGAAATGAATCAATGTTGGCATTCATCTGCAAGGCAAATGCCGATTGCTGAACTCCACACGTACAGCCCTGGAGATGGTTACTTTTTCCTTTTGCGTTGAAACAGACAGTTTTCTTGACTGAGGTAATCATAACCCACCTGATGGGTTCATATTTGATTGTGCACACAGATGGCATTGATATGGACTTCAGTATTGTGGGGTGAAGTCCAGATTATAAAATGACAACACAGAGTACTGTGGGACAAACTGGGCAGCAGGTCAGACGAGGCATGACGAGGAAACAATTAATGTGGTTGTTGGAGACGTGACGTAATGTGACACCATGCCACACGTACACACTTATGCTCACAATGGCTCTGTAATTAGACAGGGGTCAATGAAGGAGGTCAGCAGAACGGGCACAGGCAGGTGACACCGATACAGAGGCCGGTTTCATTTAAAGTGTGCGTGTGCATGTGCATGTGCACCTGCCCCTCAGAGTTTGTCCAAGTCATGGCAATTGTGTTGCTTTTTCTTTCAGAGTCCAGACAGGAAGAAAGTTTTAACCTCTCAGCGGACATTTGACAGTGAGGGTGAGAACACCTTGTTTCTGCCACACTTTCCCCTTCATTTTACTACTTTTAATCTATGTTTTGTTTTGCCTTTTTGTCTCTCTCTCTTAACCAAAACTCTTCTTTTTTTTTTTTTAACTCAACATGATTGGTCTTTTCTGCCACCAAAAAATGTCTGTTTCAGAAGAGGAGCTGTACCAGAACTACCAGGAAAAGGCCTTACATAATGACTCGGATGAGGATGCCGATTCCAGAGAACCCAAACCCGATAACGGCATTGTGATGCAGTACAGACCTATACGCACCTCCTGGAGCCAGCTCACTGTGGTCAGACATCACACACACACACACACACACACACACACACACACACACACACACACACACACACACACACACACACACACACACACACACACACACACACACACACACACACACCCTCCCACTGCGCCTGCCTTCCTCTGCCCCTCACTCTGTTTATCAGGGAGGGCAGGAGCATTTCTTTGAGGACTTGTGGCTGGCAGGGAGGCAGACAGTCAGCCAGACTCACAGGAAGTCTTGCAAGCACTGGTGGGCCTAATGCCAGTGTTTTGGCAAACTCTATATATTCGTCAGACTGCAAATATGCTTAAAATGTTGCCTCTAGAGAGAAGTGCGGTGGCTCTACATTACACAATATAGTTTGGGATCGGAATGGACGGATAGAGGAATACAGTGGAGATAAATTAGTTTTCTACTGCAGCATTCCCATCTGGTTGTTTACTTGTTGAGGAGAGAAAGTGTGGGAGTGAAAACAGGCGAGGGCGTAGAAGGAGGCTATTATGATTAGCACTCAGACTCTAATAAATGGGAGATTTGGATTTAAAGTCGAAAACATTCAGAAAATGTTGTCATTTTTGTTCTTGTGTATACCAGTGATACACAGGGGTGAAGTGGGTCAACGCTTCAATGCTGACAGCACGCACTCTGTTGCCAGACAGTCCCTGATGTAACGCTTGCGGGATCTCTTACTTTCGGTATGAAATGATGGCACGACACTGTCCTTGTCCTGGTGCGTCAGGAGATGAGTTGAGTTCCAGTGAAGCCGAGAACCAGATCTACAAGTTGTCATCGTGTGAGTTTTGCCTTTCCGACAAGTCTCGTCTCACTCGACTCCTCCCCTCTCTCACTCCTGGCACTTCTCGTCATTTAGGTGTTTGGTGAGATGTCACATCCCCGAATTTACACATTTCCAGGAATCACCCTCTGTAGTTTCAGAAGGCGGAGCTTCACTGGAGCTACGATCTATGGATTGAAGCTTTAAAAAACTTGGCTGTAAAATAAAATATAAATAAGACCTAATTGTTTGAGTTTCAGTCACACCCAGGGGAACTGCAGAACAGGGCAAAGTTCAGATGGCATGACTGGGTGCATGGTTGCTCGCTCATTAAAACAGCCTCACATTGAAAGCTCGTTACACTGATATGGTGTTGAAGGTTTGGCAGAAGGGAAACTGATGTATGTGTGAAAGGAGTACAAAGAAAGAACCACAAGAGATGTTTGGTTTGCTGTGGGTTTGTTTGTTTGTTCAAAACCGTGTGAGAAGCTAGCGGAAAGACGGCCTCTTTGCATATCTTCCTATACGTGTGAGCTGGTAAAGTATAATGTGAATGTGTTTGTATTTGGAGGAACAGAATAGGGACACATGCTTTTTACTCAACCTTGCCTTCAGCCACAGGCTGAATAATTAATAACAATAGCACTCCACACCCAGTTAATTCAAAAAGATTGCTTTGTTTCAAACTTAGTCAAATATTTCTGGACCAAATCTCACCGGCCACATGCCCCCACACACACACACACACACACACACACACACACACACACACACACACACACACACACACACACACACACACTTTCCTTTTTAACCGTATGGGTTCGGCCAAATGACATTTTATCACAAGAGTTTTTTTTGCTTTCAACAAATTTCCTATTCCTACACTCGTCTCTTTTCTCAATGAAGATCTTCCTGTTCCCATTTTCTACAACTACTTCATTGGCTCTCTATTCAGTGTGGTATGCAAAGTGCTCCTGTCTTTGTGTGTGAGGACAACAGTGGCACACAAACGCACACACACATATGGCACACACACACACCCCCTGCTACAAATGCAAAGGGCCGCTGACCTGAAAAAAAAACCCTGAGTAGTCAAACAAGTGTGACTTTGTATTCTAAATCTTTTCATGATTTCCCTGTTTAGGTGAAGAAAAGTGGTCTTTCTGACCGGATGAGTCAGGAGGAACGCAAAAGACAAGAGGTAGGAATCATATTTCACACTTTGACGTTTGTGTTCAGAGTGAGAAAAATACAAGTGTGGGCTAAGTTCAGAGTTACTAAGCACCAGGGGGAGGATGGCTGTCCATTTGGTCTCTGTAAACTCAAGGCCAATTTAAAAAGCCATAAAAAGAGCACACTAGGAAACACGCATCATGGACTATTGTATACTTAAAGCAGATGCTTTGTAAATCGTGGAAGGATAACAGATGCTCCAATACATATTTACCTGAATCTCTGTCATATTAAGAATGACAAGGCGAATGAGTTTAAACATTACATTCAGTGACAGATTGGTGCTCACATCGGTATGGAATTGTTAATTCGCATACCAACATGATTGTGGAGCACAGGTATGTCAAGCACGTTCATGACTGAGCCCATCTCACGCAGCAGTGAGTGAGTCAGGACCGAGTGAGGTTACGGAAGCAGGTCAGTAATGGATGTGTCAACGTGACAGTTATGAAATAACAAATGAAAAATATGAGTCTTTTCTGTTTCCTCCCTGTTGCTCTCGCCTGCCCCTCAATAGTCCATTTTTGAGGTGATCTCGTCGGAGCACTCGTACCTCCACAGTCTGGAGATCCTGATCCGCATGTTCAAGAACTCTGCAGAGCTCAGCGAGGCCATGACCAAGACCGAACACCACCACCTCTTCTCCAACATCACCGACGTCTGTGAGGCTAGCAAAAAGTAAGTGTTGTAATGTCTAGCTTTTGTAGACAGAATTATCATCGGATGTGTTATTGCTGTATGTTGTCATGTTGCTTCTCTCGGTGTATGTTTCTAGACCTTTTTTGGTTTAGTGTTGGTTCTTGTATGCTGATTGGTAATTTTAGTCTGCTCCCAAACTTCTATCAGTGTTTGTGGTTTTGTTAATGAGTGCGATGATTTTCTTATTTACCAGCACTGTGTCTGTGTCTGTTACCTCTGTACTGTATAGGGTGACCAGACGTCCTCTTTTTCCCGGACATGTCCTCTTTTCGAAACCTAAAAAATGCGTTGGATATTTGTGTTTCTCTGGGTCTTTCACAAACTAGTTATTACCCCCTTACAAGTTTTGGAAATGGTATCTCCCTCACATTCCACCTTCTTGCACGAACTCTGACTGTCATTGGTCGATCGATCTCAGTGTTGCCAGATGCACGATAATTATCCTCCAAATACGACCATTTTGAGCCTTTGGTACGATACTTCGCCATTTCCAATCTGGCAACACTGAGCACCTTGCCACCTCCACTAGTTGCATTGTTTACAACAGCACATGACATCTGCAGCCATGCCCAAACATATGGGTGCAGATGCCCCCCCCCCCCCCCCCCCCCCCCCCTCAAATCTGGTCACCCTAGTACTGTATGGCTATCTTTCAGCCTGACTTTCCTGCTTCAATCAGAGTTGTTTTTAGTTGAATCGAAGGGATTGTGGGTAGGCAGCGCCGAGCTGCTTTCTGTGTGCATGTGTGGTCACAGGTTGTGGGGCAAATTGAGTGAAAGATCAATCAAAATCAATATTTCTTCCTGTTTGAGAGAGCGCACAAGTAGACTGCATGTGGCAGTTATGTGCTGCTATGAGCCCTCTGAGTTTACCCGTCCATCATGATTTAACATTAATGGCCAGGTAACCATGAACCTCCAATGATCCCATGAACTGAAACACTCACGCATGAGACTCCATGAAAGTTGAGACTGATGGAAACGGTGCCGCCTCAGCAATTACTGTGCTGTACGGGGATCCATTATTTCTCCAAATGATTGACAGAAGAGCTTCTGAGACCACATGCTCTTTGTTAGGCTTACATGTGACCGAGTGCAACTATGACATAACTGTTTAATGTGTGATGTTTAGGTCAGCTAGCCTAATATGCTGGTTTGAAGTCTCATATCATTCAACAAGCCTGCTATGAGAACTAAAGACTCCACAATTAATCCAAGGTTTACAGTCCTTAGCCACATGTTTACATTAAGGTTTACATTACCTTAGCCACATGTTTACTGCACCTACTCTGCCAACCAGTTGCTCCCACCTTTTTTTGCAGTTATTATCTGTAAATTCCTCAACAATTCCTTCCTGTGTTGGGACGTGCTGCAGCCCATCTCACTCCCCGTTCTCCTTCCTATACACAGACCACCCACATTAATGCGATTCTTTACCCTCCCCCTAAATAAGGAGACCTGCATGGGCCTAGGGAGTAGAGCGGAGGGCATGGAGACGAAGGGACAGCATCTCTTAAGTTATCCGTTGGCCAGTAGCACTGGTTCAGCAACATGTTTTACTTGGAACAAATAGTCAGGCTTTGAGTTTAGCCTCTCAAAGAAAATAGCAGAAATATCACTCAACCCGCAGGCTCCTGTGTGATTGTGAGTGGGAGGGCTGTGGAGTATTTCACATGCAGGTTTGTAACTGATTGTATTTCACTTGCAGCCCTGGACATAAAGTATGTCATCATCATGACATACTTTATGACTGCAGCAGCGTGCTTTAACACTGAGGCAATCCAGGATGGAGCGCTGGCTGAACTTGAACAGCCTTGACCCGCTAAAGCCCTGGATACACCTGTTGGACATGTGCCAGAGGACAGGGCAACATACTTTGTTCTGTTATCCTGTGTGCTCATGCCCTTGTTAGAAAGGTCGTAGTTCAAAGAGTATGGGGGTCCGGCGTGGACACGAGTCGTAGCACAGTGTGTGGAGTAGATGGGGATGGGAGGGGGCACTAGAGCTCAAACTCTGTCCAACTGGTCAAGGTCAGCGTCCTGTGTCGTGTGACACCTTCCTGTTTGTCACCTTGGACCATGCATGCAAAAACACTTCTCTTGAAGTTGGTCATGTGGCGTGCCGTTAAAAGGACCATCTGGTGGAGCTCAGGAAGAGGAAAAACCTCTGTGTTATGGTTAATGGTAGGCTTAGTCTATTTTAAGAGGCGGGGAGTTCCTCTTTTGTGATCTTACAGCGGGTTTAGAAGAAAGGTGTTGTCTCTGCTTCCTGCCTTTTATATCTGTCATTGTGTCCTATAGTTTCTCCCGTGTGGAATGACTCTTGATTTGAAGCTATGAATCCCTGGCATTCTAACCTTTATTCATCCTGTACTCAGGTTCTTTAAGGAATTGGAGGAGAGACACCAGCAGAACATTGTGATCGATGACATCAGCGACATCGTTGACAAGCATGCTCAGTCCAACTTTGATCCCTTCATCACATATTGCTCCAACGAGGTCTACCAGCAAAGAACCCTGCAGAGGCTGGTGTGAGTGACCTAGCAGACTCGCACAAATGACGTTCTTATCATTTCTGTCATGGATTTGCTCCAACATGACTGTTCTGACACTGAACCCGGGGGTTTGCTCATGTTTTCCCTCTTTCTCTCTCTGTATCAGTTACTCCTCTTTCTGAACACCCAAACCGTCCTCTCTTGCAGTTCCAAGAATCCAGTTTTTAAGGAGGTGCTGACCAGGATAGAGAGCCACCCAGATTGCAGGAACCTCCCCATGATCTCCTTCCTTATCCTGCCCATGCAGAGGATCACTCGCCTCCCACTACTCATGGATGTGAGTGCATTGAAGACATAAAGTAGCATGAATAACAAGACTTTGACTCTTACGCAACAGTTTATTTATTCATACTAACTTGACTAATTCTACATGGGGTGTGTTCTAACCTCAACCATGTTTATGTGACCCTACATCATTCCTCGATAATCTTAATCTTAATCTTTACCCTTCTCCTCTTTCGTTTAATGTTTTTTTTTTCCTGCTTCCTTTGGCACCACATTATTCTGTCCCCACTGTGCCTTTCTCTCTCTTCCTCTCTCCCGTCCTCCCTCAGTGTCTCTCTAGGGACTATGGGGTTTATGCTTGTACACTCGGAGGCTTTTGGATCCTGAGAAAGTTTTGTTTTAATTCATTGCTTCCCACAGATTTCTTTATGCATCAGTATTATTTTTAAGGTTTTGATAGGGCTGTTTATGAATGCAAATTATTGTTCTTTGTGTTTTGGTGCATGAATACACAGGATTTTATTTGTCATTGTATGACAGGGTTGCACAACAAAATGTAGATTTAATTCCCAATTTGTTACATTGGAAAGAAAACAACAATACAAAGTATATTACAGTATACATGGAGGGTGGAGGATGAATTGAGGAGTCTCACAGCCGGAGTAAAGAAGCTGTTTTGAAGTCTGGTGGCTCGGCAGCTGATGCTTCAGCAGGGAGAACAGGTTGTGTCTGGGGTGGGTTTGGTCTTGTAATATCCCTTCAGCTCTTCGCAGGCTCCTCTTCTCACCAATATCACTGATGCTCAGTAGATGGATGCCAATGATGTTCTGGGCGTTTTTGATTAACGCTGTAGAGCCCGCTGCACACATCTCATGCCACTTTGTAATGTTTGCGTCCAGGGTGTTTTCTGCTGGTCCTCTTTTTAAAAGTTGACAAGAACTTGGTAATGGCATTTTGCCACAGCCGTTTTTTAGCTTTGCGCGTCGTCTTCTCCTTTCTTTTTCTTCTTAAATTATCAATCGGCTCCTTGGTTATACTGACGTTGAGCAGTCCATTGTTCTCTGAGCACCACTCTGCAAGGTTGTTGATTTCCTCTCTCTATATAGTCTCCTTGTTGTTTATAATCATGACGGTAGTGTCATCTGCAAACTGCAACGTTCTCTTCATGCTTGGGGTGTAGAGCGTCAACAGGAAGGGGCTGAGCACAAAGCCCTGGAGGGCTTCAGTATTAAACACAAACAGTTGTGTCGTCATGGTCCAGTGTATTATTTCATCTGGTGGAATTTACGTAAAACAGATCCGAGACATAAACACTGGTGAATTCTCTGGGCAGATAATATGGCCGGCATCTTAAACATAACAAATTCAACATCAGGGGAACACTGTCGATCGACTTTGACGACGTTTAAGCACCAGTCATCATTGATGTAAGCACCCAACCCGCCTCCCCTCCTCTTACCAGAGTCTGCCTGTCAAGTGCAATAGATTATTCCTGGATGATGACGCCATGTTTCTGTTAAAATGTGTGCACAACAGTCTCTGATCTGAGCATCCAGACATTAGCTAGGAGTAGGCTGGGAATAAACTTATATCCAAGCTGTTTATTCCTTTTCCCGGCTCTCTTCTCCCTTTTCCTGGGTCGATCACACCGCTTACGATGGCGTTTCGTTCGGCCGGTCTGGCTGAGCGATCGGAAGATTTTGTGGGCGATCATCGTTTCACGAGCAGCTGCACTTCTTCCAATCTTCATACTTAATTTTCCGATTTTGTCATAAATGTAGCAAAGTCTGTGAGCTACCGCCCACCGACTCTGCATGTGCCGCCGTTGCCGGCTACTTTATTCCATTATAAAGTTGTATAACTGATTTGAGCCCTGACTATCTGTGTTGCAGACAATTTGTCAGAAGACCCCTAAAGACTCGGCACAATACGAAGAGTGTAAGAAGGCTTTACAAGCAGTCAGCAAGGTGCGTGGGTTTAATGTTATGCAATCTGGATTTGATGTTTTTTATATTCTTGTGAATTTGTATCTGTGCATTTATACATATTATTCAATATATGTTGCTATACTAATGGTGTGCCTCAGGAGACTTGCCTGAGTCAAAGGAAACGAGGGTTAGGCTTGGGGATATCACTTTAAATCATTTTCAGCACTTCTACTTCTTAGATATATAAGCACATCAATTACGGAATTATTTAACTATCATCATAGAATGCAGCATTCAATTAATTGATACATGGTGAAAAGTAGAAGGAATCTGTACATTGTGATTAAGTGTGTGTGTGTGTGTGTGTGTGTGTGTCTGTGTGTTGTGTGTGTGTGTGTGTGTGTGTGTTGTGTGTGTGTGAGCAGGTGGTAAGAAAGTGTAATGAGGGAGCTCGCACAATGGAGAGAACAGAGATGATGTATACCATCAACTCTCAGCTGGAGTTCAAGATCAAGGTATGGAAACACATTGTTACACACTTGCATCTTGGGTAGTATTCTAGTTAACAAAATAGTTGAAAGTTTTTGGGAATGTGCTTATTCTGTATCTTGCCGAGAGTTAGCTGAGAAGATGGAAGATGTCCTTTTTTAAATATGAGGCAGCAGCCAGTTAGCTTAGCTTAGTATGAAGAGGTAACACAAAAAGACCACTAACAGTTAACAGTTTAAAAATGGTCAAGATAATCTGGAAAAGTCTGTATCCTGTTAGAGGTCAGGTACAGACAATGTGCATCGAAAGGTTTTAGTTTACAAAATAATGTCACAGGGCACCACGATGCATATATATATAATGATGTATTCTTAAGTGTAAAACTTGGTGGTTTTGTTACTTTTGGGCATAGCCATGCTAGCTCTGTACCCGATTCCTATCTTGGCTAAGCTAACCGGCTACTGGCTGTAGCTTCATATTTACCAGAGTGGTATTGATTTTCTGATCTAACTCTCAGCAAGAAAGAAAACGTGTATTTACCGAAATGTCAAAATAATAATTATTAAATGCCCACAACGACCGTGAGACACTCCTGGTAGAGTGGCACTTCAACGTCCACCTGTTCTCGTACTGTAGATGGTAGGCTGGACTCAGGATAGTCCTTCTGACTTGCTTCATGCAATCACTTCCGCTTATGCGCCTGTAGAGCAGCTGAACCAAACAGCTCCCTCGGTTCATTGAGACGGTACAAAGGTCCTCCTACATGCCTCTGACAAGGGTGACAAGCAAGCCTGAACCAGAGTAGACATCAGACACCCAAATCCCCTTGACGTTAGAGCAGATGCCAGCAATAAAGCATCGCTGGTGCCGAAAGGTATCAATATCAGTTGACTCTACTAGCATCCTTCCAACTTAGCCTGAGTGAGAGCACTCTGCTAACTGTGAAAACAGTACTGACTTTGTCTAACTCTCCAGCTGGAGGGGGAGCTGGGACACTCTTCACTGACGTTGAGTATGTTAGCAACACTTTTGTTAGCACGTCACTAAATTAGCTGGTGCAAAGTGCTCTGTTAACTGTAAAATAAAAACAGTAACGTTATAGAAAACAATGTTCACAAGTGAAGACGCTCCATCACGCCGGTGATGACCGAAGATGGAAGCGTCTATCGTTCTGAATCATCTCAATCGTAGATAGTGTAGCTCAAGCTAATGCTACCACAGTGGTTAGCCTGCGTAAGCGAGATGATACAAAAGGAATGATCTTGTGGATGTTGATATTAAGACTTGACCTGCGTGTGCACAAGACGGGAGATATTTAGTGTTAAAGCACTCCCTACGGCGGCCGGTAAGGAACATGGGCTTTGCAGTCATGCACTGGCATGCAACACACCACTGTCACTCGCGTGGCGAGTATCTACACACAAATGCACACAAGGCTTGGCAGGCGGCGTCTAAGTAGTGTGGGAAAGTAGCTGTTGGCATATTTGGGATTCACAGATGTCTCGCGAACATATCTTCAGTCTGCGTAGCCAGCTGTTCACACATGCAAACACAGATTCAGGAATTCCTGACAGCACCAACATATCAGGCATTTTGAAATGCTTTATATGGTTAGATGTATTGCTATTTCTGGTTATTCACATTCCCTTTCTCATTTCCCCCCAGCCCTTCCCCCTGGTCTCATCCTCCAGGTGGATGGTAAAGAGAGGAGAACTGACTGCATTTGTGGAGGACAACGGCATCTTCCTCAAGCGGAAGTCGCGGCAACAGGTCTATTTCTTCCTCTTCAATGACGTCTTCATTGTCACTAAGAAGAAGAGGTGAGTCTGGGCCTGTTTTCGATATAGTTGTTGTGCAGGCTTTTCTCATAACTCACCTGTTCTGACATGTTGTGGGTGAAAGTGTAACCATGAGCTCTTGGTTTTTACTGTGTGAGAATGTATGGACCGCCTATGGCAAGGACCCTGAGTGCAGGGCGTGTAATATCGTCTTCTCCATCCTCGTGTTTGAACTTGTTGTGTGGTATTAGCCTGTTCACATAAAGAACAATTTATCGAGGTCCATGCTGGAATGAAAAATAAACAATTGAAAAAACCACACCATAGTGTGAAGACATTATCAGCAGGGTTGAGGAAGATATTGAAGAATGTAACACCCTCAGATGCACCGACTGATCTCCCACACTGCCCCCCTGCTTTTTGGGTGTGTTGTTTACTGAACAGGTGCAGTTACCTGAACCTGCTGCAACTTGGCATCATAAATCGGAGCCTGTTTTTCTGAATGTTGTCGAGGTCTCAACATGTCGTGGTGCGATGCTTCGTCTGGAGCTAGTAGACCTGCTTATTGTCAGCCCTGTTAGTGAGTCTCCTCCGTTTCCTCTAGTTCGAGGCAAAACCATGAAACAAGCCACAAAGCGGACTTCCTTGAAATGGTGTGCTTTTCATTTGTGTGCGTGCAGTGTGGGTTTGCGCGAGTGCGTCTACTTTTGCCAAAAAAAAATCTCTTCCTGGCCATCTCCCTCTGGGTCTGGAACCAATTGTCCCGCCACTCGCAAACACTATGATTTCCTAAGAATCATTAAAAAAATGGAAAGAAAACATTCCATGTGATATTTTTCTGGGAATCTGATCCTGGACGGCATACTCCAGCAGTGTGTGGTGTCAGGCCTGGGTTTGGAAGAGGGATTTGGGAAAGGGAGTGCTCCGGAATCAGTGTGTATTTATGCATTTGAATGGGAGACGCTGTTATAATATTGCTTTGTGCTGCAGGTGAGTGCCCTGCTGTGGCACGCTACTCTACTGCACTCCATCTGCAGTAATCAAAACCAAAACACACCAGAAGGCTAGCCAGACGCGGCACGGCCGTAGACATAATGGTGTAATGGCTCTTCCCCTGTGTGTAGCTAACCGAGCGTCGTTGTCAGATGCAATAATGTTGTGTGCTTGAATCCTCCCGGCTGCTTCCCGTCTCATTTTTCTTCAGCACACATTTCAAGGAGTACCATGAACACCAGAAGGAAGAGGGCAAAGGTCAAAGCCACGGCACTTAGAGGAAAAAACATACCTATGACCTGAGGCTGTCTTCAGTTTTATGGGACTATACATCAAATATATTCAGAAAAAAGAGTGTGAGCCTGTTTGTATTTGGTTGGGAATCCTTATGGTTAATATGCTATCATTGGTTGAGGTTTAATAGCATTTAACTGAAAATTAATCTCGTATTGAATCACTTATTGAATCTGAAATTTTTCAAATCTAAATTATTTCAAGTCTCTTATAAAATCTGTTTTGATACAGATCATAAAGTTTGAGCTAAAAAAACAACAACTGTCAATTGACAAAGTCAAATTGTTTAGATAATCCGTTGATGATTTTTAAAGCACAAATGCAAAACTAGTTGTAATCTAATATAGTTCCAGTTCTCCATTGTGGGGATTTGCTGCTATTGATTTTTTTCTGATGTTCAATAGACCAAACAATTGATTACTCGAGAATATAATTGTGAGATTAATCAACAATACTATAATATCAATACAAGTTTCAAACCATAAGGTTTTGTTATCTCACATGTGTTGGTATTATCTACAAGATAACAGTTTCAATAAAAGATTCTGATTTTAAATAGAGTCAAATCTGCTTATTTTATCAACTTCGAACTGGATCCAAACTGAAACTGGCTCTAGGAAACGAAGCCCATGTCAGACTCAGACTGGGCTGTTGTCACGCAGCGGGGAGAGTGTTGATCTGATGCTCTCTGGCTCTCAGGAACACTTACATAACACTGAGTCCACACCAGCTGGCTCCATCTTCACTTCCCCCCTGTTCATCATCAAAACATTCAGTATTATTACGGTCTTCATCTCTCTCTTTTCCTTTTTATTTCTGTGTGTGTGTGAGAGAGAGCCTATAATCCCATCACTGTTTGTTTGACTATGCCATAGTCTCAACACTCCTACTGTACTTTGCACCATTGCTCTTACAATGTGTGTGTGTATGTGTGTAGGTGTGTGCCTGCCTGCATGCTTGACTTGGAGTTGCATCTCAACATCTATCTGATTTGTGTTAATTAAAGTTGTGTTGAAGAACTGGTTGTACACTAGGAAGACGGTAGCTGGCACAGTTGTGATGACGTGTGTGGTAGTGTGTGTCTCTCTAGCGGCAGAGGGATTTTCATTCCAGCAAGTTTGTTTCTGTGTAAGTAGCTTATGAGGAGGCCAAACAATGGATAGATTATCTTGTATTATTGTGCTTGTTAAATCTGTTTCTAACACTCTCTCTCACATAGGATATTTAAACTGTTTCCCACCTTCATTCCTCTATTGAGCAATATTCCAACACTGAATACCCACCCATCCCATTCCCAGCGTCATGTTATTGGCATTCCAGGCATTTCAACCGTAGGAGTGTCGGGAGCTAAAATGGTGACGACCCTAAAGACACTCGATTCTTAAGTTACCCTGAACAGTATTTGGGTGTATTCTTTATTCTATTTTAGACGGGATCATTAGGATTTGGGTTCACATAAAGGTCGGAAATGTTTCAGGTGAAAATGAATGGTGCCAAACATGGAGATGCATTAATTGATGATTACTTTTTGCAGCATGGTATCAGGGGTAAAGAAAACGTACCAAGCGACCAAAATGACAAACCAACTCTAAACTTTCACCTTAATTAAAAAAGTAAAGCCATTTTTAAGATATACATTTAAGGGATGTTTTGGTCCATCTTTAAGTGCACAGTTTAAGGAGTTTTTACTCTTTAGTAAACTATGCACATTATTATTACTTAAATGTATTTTATTTTATTGGATTGGAAGATAAAACAGGGATTCTTGTGGTCCAGTTAGATTCATTTCAGCAACTGTTGCTCTCATGTAAGCCTTTGACCAACATGTACTGTGATACATCTATAGGTTCGTAAAGCTGATGAAAATAAGAGCTGAGAGTTATAACAACATACAAATCATATTAAACAGGCAAAATGAGAGCGGTATGAATCTTCTAGGCGTAGCAAATAAGCGTATTTCCGAAAATGTCCCACTCTTTTGTTAAGCTCCGGGTCAGTGTGGTTGGCCTGATGCAGAGAGCAGCTTCAGTGGAAATGCATTGTGTTGCTTTCCCATCCACTCCTCCAGTTGTTATCTCTCCCTGAACTCTTTCTCCTCTCCCAAGAAGTCTAACTGGTTGTGGGCAACAGGCTTTTTTTGATCGATTGGTGGACAATAGGGGCTGATGGGTAACATTTGAACCTTGTTGAGCGCCTCCTGACCGTGACTGGATTCTCCAACCAGTCATGACCCCAGAGTGTGAGCACATCTGTGTGTGTGAGTGAAAGAACAAGCCAGTAAAAGACAGACAGATGCTGCTTGTTTGACCCCTACCGTTCCATTCCTGTGTTTGTGTGTTCAGCACACTAATGTCATGTTGGCTTACAAAACGCTAGCCGTGTGCAGTAGCTTCTCAGCTGTTTCAGTCTTAGCTTGATAAAACGCGTTCAGAGCACTATGAAAACACACACACTTTTTCTCCAGGTTCAGTGCCGTATTGGAGGTACCATGTTTCACAATCAGCTCCAGATGTTTCTGTACTGTTTCTAGACACAGGGTCATGGTGAAGGTACTCGTGGGAAATGTAGGCGTGTCCTAAAGAAACCAGAGGGCGGCAGATTTAGTGTAAGGACATGGAGACGGATGAATGTTAGGACGTTTTAGTGGCACAGAATGTGAGCGCTGATTTATTAATCCAGGTGAATTTGATTAACTCCAGTCTATAACCTCTCAGGGGTTGAGTCACTGAGGTACCATGCAACTAAATCTCTTTAAAAACAATGAGCTTCATTGTGATGTGCAGGAGGACGAGGGTGGATGGTGTGTAATGGCTTGGGTACAAAACAATCAGCAAATATTATATTTGTTTTAATGTCATTTTGCTGTCAGTTATTAATGTAGCACAATTATTTGCTTTGGTGTATTTGTCTATTGTAATTATATGTATTGTATTTGCTCTAAATAAACTAGACAATAAGAACAAAAGAGCAATGTTGTCATAACAGACATTCATTCTTTAAACACTTTAATCTGGATACAAACATTTTGATTTAATATAATAAAGAAACAATAATATAGTATATTACTTTACTTTATATTACAGTTGGGGACTGTTCATGCATCATGCATCGTGTCCATGTCGAGGGCAGACTGAACATTCAAGGCTGAAGGGCGCTTTATGGCGATTGAGGCTTTCAGCAAACTGCTAAAACACAAATAAGTCATGAAAACAAATTCAATAACCTTTTGTTAAATGACACAAATGTTAGTCTAAAGGTTTAGAAAAGCAGATAAATACACATCTACAGTATGTTTGAATACAAACCTGCTAAAAGAGTTTCTGAATATCTGCCTTCATGATGCTCAAAATAAACATTTATCTTGAAATAATGACATGAAAAATGCCCTTTTCTAATATGTTGTTTGTAAGTTTTTTTTGTGTGCATTTGTCTCCAACTACTTTGGCTGGTGGGATCCAGTTCCAGGAGCAAGTTCAATTGGCATTAGTCGATTCCTCCGTCACCAAAACGTTTCGAATGAATCTCACCCGTCTTTTTTTTAACTTAATTTCATTTATTTATTTGAACAGGGACCGTACACATCAATCAACCCAGGGGTAAATGTGTCAGTCTTAGCTAAGGCTACATTTCAACCGTAGTCCCTAAAGGAAAGAAATGGTTATAACAAAAACATCATAAAAAGCAATAAACATACAGATTACGATCAAATATATAAATAGGCCTCATCATAAAATCATAAAAACATCATAAAGATCAATAAACATACACACATTATGTACACACAATCATTGAGGAGGGAGTCTGGATCTCCCCCGTCTGAATCACCAAAAAGTTGGTGAATTGTAACTAAAGCTTTGCGTCTCTTTCAGCGAGGAGAGCTACGCTGTGATCGACTACGCTCTGAGGGACCAGATCTGGGTGGGTTCCTGCCAGCCCGAGGATCTCAGCCTGTCCCCGGCCAGAAGCGGCGGCGGCATGCTGAGTTCACGGCAAGCCGGCGCCAGCAACCTTTTCCGTCTGCGCTTCCGTAGCAACCACTCCGGAGAAAAGGTGCCCATGGTTCTGGGCACGGAGTTGCTGTGAGTGTTTCAAATTTTAACCTCTTGTCAACCTTTTTATTGTGCTGTTTTTGTATCACTGGCGCTTCAGTCACAGATGTACGAGTTCTGCTGTTCGGCATGTGATCGCATGTGAATCACTTTGCTCTGATGACCTCACACGCGCGAGTAGCTCAAAGTACACTTCAGGTTTGATAGTCTGGTTTCCTGTCAAGAGAGCAGAGACTGGAGCGCAGGTCCTTCTCTTCTCCTGACAACACTACTCCCTTATCTCTCCTTTATGTGCTCTACTATGCTTTTTAAGGAAGAAAATCCCATTATCCTCTCTTCTTAGCTCTTATTTCCTAATCTCTTTTTGGACCATGTCAAGTCACAGGGATATTTTGTTACATCTATTTCCAAGCCACAGCCTGACTGCTTGTTGTTTATGTGACCGAGGAAAGGGAAGTTTATTAGCGGTCCTGGAACACAGGCCGGATCATTGTTCTGTAGACTGAGCATCTTCTACCCGACCATCTATTCTGGGGAAAGCATCTCTCTTTGTGTAAAGACTGCTGCTTGTAGCCGACATGTTTTGCATGAGCTCATACATCCGACTTAGAAATACAGTCGTCTGCTTTGAGCTTCCTTGATATTCTGTCGCTGATGTCTCTCTTTGTACAGTAAATAGAGTGAAACGCGAGGTTGTTTCCATAGATTACATAACTCGCACAAACAAAGAGGATCTGTCATATATTGGGCTCCATACGCAGTGGATTTGTTCTAGTTTGCAATAGAAATTGCAGTCCATGTGAACACATGTACACACAAGTGCAAGGCAAGTGCGAACACACACACACACACACACACGCGCACACGCACACACGCACACGCACAGAGTTCACTGTAATTATTTTCTGTGGTTGAAGGCTTTGTTAAAGAGTGTTTTCATATGCACAGGGCCGGTTCCGCCTCATTCCTTGGTAGTTGGAGAACCTCCTCCTGTATTATCATTACAGAAGGAGTGGCTTCCAGTTCCACTGTACAAAACACCGCTTTTCAATGTCTCTTAACTCTTTTCAAGGCTTTTTGTTTGTTTTGCTGAATGTTCCTCAGGTACACGTTGTGTCATTTTGTGACTACTAAATCATAATCTGTAAGCGTTTCCATATGACTATTTTACTACAGCTTTCAAGTGTGTGTTGTTAAAGGTCATAGAAAGGATTAATGTAATGGTAATTGAACATCCTCCTAGCAGCTCAGTGCGTAGTGCGACGTGCAGGGGGGGGTCAGCTGAACAGAAACATGTCAAAGTGACAGCAATCAGAAGCATGTTGATGAAGAGAAACAACTTAAAGTCAATGCAGCTTTCAAACTTGAAATTGACATCAAAATGCAACGTGATAACCCTTCAGCATCGCCTGCTGCAGCCGTCACCGGCCTGCATCCAGCGCTGAAAAGCTCCCGTGCAGCAGCAGAAGGGAGAGGCCTCCGGCGAGCGGCCTGCTGGTCGTGCTGCCGCTCAACCTAGGATGTAGTCGTCTTGTTTGCACGTCTTTAAGTTGATGCATCCCGTGGATTTGATTGTTTTAAGGTGTCTTCTGTGGGTGTCTGAGTGTTGTTCGGGCCAGAGGGCTGCCACAGGACGGGGCGTGACACGGCTGAATAACAGTGTGGTCCACTGACGTCGGCCCCATGCTGCCTCTCATGAAACCTGACAAAGCGACTGCAGTAATGGTGTTAAGTGTGACTGTCATGGGCCTGTGTTGGAGGGAATCTGTGTGACATGACTTATATGTGCTCCCCACATATACATGAGGGGGTCTCCACATATAACTGTGTGTGTGTGTGTGTGTGTGTGTGTGTGTGTGTGTGTGTGTGGAAATCCCCGCGGCTCCCTCCCTCAATAGCTTGAGTTTGGGGCCCTCTGCAAAGATGTAACGATGTATGCGGCCGCATCGCTCCGCTCACTGTAGCTCTGACTAAGCCGGAGACCCTGGCAGCGAGCCATTGTTACGGTAGTTGCTAGGCATTGTTTGAGCTGTTGCTTAGCAGCGGCCCATTGTCAAGTGGGCCGTTTCCCACGACTAACCCCCCCGACCCGTTTCCTCACGCTCCCCTCTTCTTCTTCACAGCCCCGTGTCTCATCTTTTAGACGGCTGCCAGTGTCGTCTCTTTTGTTTTAGATGACCAGAATAACTTCATCCTCTTTCGGCCATCCATCCCAATTTGGTGATCTAACCCAGGATGACACATGGAAGTGGGGTTACATTAGCCGGCCTATTTTGGGCTTCTATCAGAGTTAAATGAGGTAGCGATAACAATACGGAGTACTGAGGCTATATAATCGGTATAAGAGAATAGGGCTGCAACTAATGAATATTTACACCATGACATTACTTATTTTAAATACTCCTTAAGTGTATAAAATGTCAGAAAATAGTAAAACATGCCTATCACAAGAGCCCAGGATGCCGTCAGGCATGGAGTCAACTATCTATTTTCATTATAAAATCATCTGTAAAATAAATAAACAAAAGGATAAGAGCTGTAGGTTTGTGGCCTCCTGGTTTGTTCCTGTTGTCACAGTACGAAAGGGAAAGGCCATAAACCTGCAGAACCACTTTGTGCATGGCTCCTCTGTTAATAATTGCCAAACCAGGTATATGCATATTTTTTGTAAAGAATAGTGGCTCTATTACATACACTCCCCTTTTATTGTTCACTTCACCACTGAATTTGAGTGCAACTCAAGTCAGGTTACAAAATGAACATCTGACCCAAGACGGGTTTGTGTTTTTTTTTTTTTTGTGTGGAAATGAAATATTGTTCTCATAGTGTGTCAGTGTGGGCGTTTCTACTTTCAGTTCAGTTAACATGTTTGTGCGCATCACTGTGTGAGGTCTAAGAAGCTGCATACATGCACTGGTCGTTGACCACGGCAGTGACATGATACTCCAGGAATTCAGACAGCTGATCGGAGATGGGACAAGGACGCCTGTGTAGCGTCTGTGATTCTCCTCTTCCTCCTCCTCCTCCTCCTCCTCTCTGTACCCTTCTGTTCGGTGCATGTCGGTGCATCTTCCCCATGACCTCGATGTTGTGCCCTGTCCAGAGTCAGTGAATTGTGCTTCTCCATTAGTGGAACAGAGCAGCTACAGAAGTCTGCAGCCAAACAGTTCTGTTAGTCAGATATGCAGCGATAACACGAAGCAGCACCGCTTACGTAACGGCCAACCGGAGGAGGAGGGAGTCTATACTTCTGTTGCACACTTTTTTTACTCTGTCTGCTTTCGTTTAAGTTGTTGTTTTTGATTATCTTACCAAGTCTGTTTTCGCTTATGTGATAACGAGAAACTCGCTGATGGGAATTGTTCTCTCTGCCTGGGAGTTTCCCTCTCTGGAAAGCTCCGGTCAGAGAGATGTCGTGTTTTAGTCTGAGGAGAATAACTTGTACCCGAATATCGTTCTGACCGGTGGTGAAGTTGAAACAAGCGAGGAACCTAGGTTAGGAGTAAACATTGATAGGAGTAGCCGAAAAGGGGGGTAAAACCCCCCAAAACAGTGGTCTGGTGGTGATTTGAAGTTGGCAGAGGAAGAGGCTGTCGTCGCTCTTCATCTGCTTGTGAGAAAGAGCTTTTATAGGGCAGCAGAAAGGCCTCTCTCCTTTTCAGAACCTCTGACAATAGATTTATGATTCTTGGCATTCCCGGTGCACGGTGGGATGAATGTTTGAAGGCAGAGGGAACTTTACTCCACTCTACTACTTGAAAAGGCTTGTAGCCATTGAGGGAAGAGGACAAGGGCCTGCTGTTTGTGCATATGCAGCATTCACATGCATGTAAACGCACACACACACTGGCACAGTTCAACGGCTGCTTTTAAAATGTGTTTACCTGAACCCTTTGGTATGTGCCTCACATTCCACAGATAACCATTAAGTGCTTGATATATTGAATATGTGCATTCATAGTTTTGATAAAGTATTTCAGACCCGTCATGATGGAGTGTACAGCGTGTGCACGTGACTCTGTCGGCATGTGTGTCCAGCTGTCAATGCAGCACCTAGCAGATGGCTTTCCCACAGAGCGGCTCGGATGTTAGCAGGCCTTCCGCATTCAGCACGGAGAAGTGAGCAGGAACTTTTCCTCTCGCCGTCTCAACTATTGGACGGATTGCCATGGAATCTGGTCCAGGCGGTCCAGTTACTGTCGGAATGAATCAAAATTACAGCACATACTTTGGTTAATGACCAAATCTGAGTTTCTGACATTCCCAACCGACTCCCGCGGTACTTGCTGTTTTAATGCTAATTAGCAAATGGTAGCATGCCTTATTTTTGTGCAATACTGTTATAGGAGGACCCAGCAAAATACCGTACTTTTCGGGTTATAAGCCGCTACTGCCTTCGGTCAGTGTCCCCGACAGCTCCCCGCTGTGGTCAGCTGGGGCTCCTGCTAGCGCTCCGTCACTTCCCCGCTAACTTCCGCTAGCTCCCTGAAAACCACCGAAGGTAGCGGGACCAGGCTCGACACCCGACTTGGGCAGAGGGGACGCGGGCAGTAGCAGCAGCAGCGGGCAGTAGCAGCAGCAGTGGCCGGTAGCAGCAGAAGCGCTAGCTAGCAGCGCTAGCTAGCAGCGCTACTAGCTTGCTACAGCGGGGACACTGATCAGCCGTAGGAGCGGCTTATAACCCGAAAAGTACGGTAAGCTTTTCATTGTACAGAGTAACTGTCTGTTATCTGTGCATATGACAATACAAAAATATCTTGAATGGTAAACTAAGACTGCCGAGTTAACAACATGGCCGACATTATACCTGTTCCAATTATCAGCGTCGTCATTGCTGGCATGCTGAAGTTAACATGAAGTTAGCTGTACAGCTCCTAGACACTAAACAAGTGCTGCTTCATTCCTGAATGCAATGGCTCACAAAAGGAATACTTTAAACTGAGTGGTTGTTGATGAACATAGAACATTGACACCACATTACTAATATTTTCCACCTGGACTTTGGATTCCACCAGGAAATATTTAAGATGACAGGTAAATTATTAAACGGACTGTAGTAGAGGGTACCAAAGAGAGATGATTGGCATGAGGTGTTTATTTGAGATTGTAAAATGTATTATTTGACTCCAAAGGTTACACTTTTATCAGTCATAATATTGCATTGTGGGTGCACAAAGATGGCTCTAAGGTAATCCTTTTATTTCAAGGTTTATAGTCAGGGTTCATACACATTTTGACCAATGGATTTCCATGACTTTAAACCACATTCCCATGACCAAACATTTTGTGAAATCTCAGTGTAAACATCAAAAAGTGAGTAAATGTATTTAAACTAACAATTATAATTCCAAAGCATACAGTAAACCTTAAATGACACAAATTCCAAACTCGGCGTAAATTAACGACATGAACACATGAATATAAAACATTTACATTACTTTTCCAAAACTTTTTGGATTTTAAGGACTTTTCCAGGCCTGGAAATAACCATTTTTAAACTTCCATGACTTTTCCAGGTTTTCCATGACCGTGAGAACCCTGAGTGATGTCATACAGTCCAATTAGTTGTGGAAAGCTGACCGGTAAAGGATCAAAACAGCATGTGTACGATGAGATCACAACAATGAGGTCTGACTCATGGGACTTCGGAAGAGTGTCCCGCTCTGGCTGTGATGCTCTGGGCATGTTGCCTTTATCTCCATGAGTCAGAAGGGGCCTACATAACCCCCTCTGGTTGATTTCCTAAAACCCCCTTTATCTCTCCCTCTCTATCTAAACCCTCCCCCCTTCAGTCGTCTATGAGAACAGGTGAAATGGGAGAGTTTCGTGGAACTTGACCTGTGCGACTCCACCCACTGTTTCTTTCCCATGAAACACACAAGAGGGAGGGGAAGCAAAAGCAGGTCCGTCCCCTCCTGGGAATCGGCCTTGGCTTGTTCTCCTCAGTTCTCTGCGACTGAAAACATACAAACATACCTCTGTTCTCTGGTGGACAGAGGAGGGAGGGAAAAGGACAAACTCGCCGTGCAACCAAGTAATCATTGGCCTCGACATCTTGTGACGCTCCTTTGTAGCTGCGTATGTTCTCAACACCGCGTGACGTAGCATGTGTAGTAGAAGCTCAAACGAATTGAACTCCCCTCAACCGGTTAAGGAGGTGTGCAACTCTCACGGCACTGTCAAGTTAATACAACTCCCTATAGTGTTCAGAAGTATTTCAGTGCCAGAACTTCACGAGCTGAAATGTGTGCTTTTAGGAACGAGCGCGCTCGATGGATCAGCGCCCTGGGCCAGAATGTCAACAACAACAAGAGTCAGGACCGAACCAGTAAGCTGCCACAGACACTCCAATGCTCTCTGAAAGCCTCCCTGGCCTGTTGCACCACCTTGTGGTCATCTGACGAACTGTCTTTTTAAATGATAGATTTCACAACAATTGCCTTGAGTTAAGTTACACTGGCCTTATTTGAATATATCTAAATGATCTGAAGTGATTTATATATTTATATTTGTGTTGTAGATGTCATGCAGGTGGAGGTGATCAGGACCTACACCGCCAAGCAGCCAGATGAGCTGTCCCTGCAGGTGGCTGATGTGGTGCTGGTCTCACAGACTGTGGAGGACGGTACGCTCTCTCGCTCTCTCTCTCTCTCGCTCTCTCTCTCTCGTGCTCTCTCTCTCTCTCTCTCGTGTGCTCTCTCTCTCTCTCTCTCTCTCTGTGCTCTCTCTCTCTCTCTCTCTCGTGCTCTCTCTCTCTCTCTCGTGCTCTCTCTCTAGTGCTCTCTCGCTCTAGCGCGCTCTCTAGCTCTCTCTCTCTCCTTTATCTCTAGCTCTCTCTCTCTCCTTTATCTCTAGCTCTCTCTCCCCTTTATCTCTTTCTCTCCTTTATCTCTCTCCTTTATCTCTAGCTCTCTCTCTCTCTCTCTCATCTCCTAGCTCTCTCTCTCTCGCTCTCTCTCTCTCTCTCTCATCTCCTAGCTCGCTCTCTCTCTCTCTCTCTCATCTCCTAGCTCGCTCTCTCTCTCTCATCTCCTAGCTCTCTCTCTCTCTCTCATCTCCTAGCTCTCTCTCTCTCTCATCTCCTAGCTCTCTCTCATCTCCTAGCTCTCTCTCTCTCTCTCATCTCCTAGCTCTCTCTCTCTCTCTCATCTCCTAGCTCTCTCTCTCTCTCTCATCTCCTAGCTCTCTCTCTCTCTCTCATCTCCTAGCTCTCTCTCTCTCATCTCCTAGCTCTCTCTCTCTCTCTCTCATCTCCTAGCTCTCTCTCTCTCTCTCTCTCATCTCCTAGCTCTCTCTCTCTCTCTCTCATCTCCTAGCTCTCTCTCTCTCTCTCTCATCTCCTAGCTCTCTCTCTCTCTCTCTCATCTCCTAGCTCTCTCTCTCTCTCTCTCATCTCCTAGCTCTCTCTCTCTCTCTCTCATCTCCTAGCTCTCTCTCTCTCTCTCTCATCTCCTAGCTCTCTCTCTCTCTCTCTCATCTCCTAGCTCTCTCTCTCTCTCTCTCATCTCCTAGCTCTCTCTCTCTCTCTCTCATCTCCTAGCTCTCTCTCTCTCTCTCATCTCCTAGCTCTCTCTCTCTCTCTCTCTCTCTCTCTCTCTCTCTCTCTCTCTCTCTCTCTCTCTCTCTCTCTCTCTCTCTCTCTCTCTCTCTCTCTCTCTCTCTCTCTCTCTCTCTCTCTCTCTCTCTCTCTCTCTCTCTCTCTCATTCTCATCTCCTAGCTCTCTCATCTCCTATCTCTCTCTCTCTCTCTCCTCTCTCTCTCTCTCTCTCTCTCTTATTCTCATTTCAACTATCATTTTATCATGCACTTTCATAAAGTTTTTCCATACCCGTCTGTAATATGATGGCTGTACAGCTCTTTGAAGATGTGGTGCAAACAGAGGCCAAAGGTCCTTTCCCTTTTGGTAACCATAGCAACTGTCTTTCCCGCTAAAGAACAGACAGCCGCGAGCATCAAAAGCAGATCACGTGGAAACGCGACGCGCGCTTCAGTTTTCATGCATCGGTGCAATTTCCCCTCTTCAGGCTGGCACGAAGGCGAGCGGACCTGCGCGACGGAGAAAGGGGGTGGTTCCTCGCCGAGTGTGCCGAACCAATCACGTGCCGGGCCGCCATCGAGCGCAACATGCAGAGGATGGACCGCCTGCAAGGGCTGGAGACCAACGTGTGAGCTCACAACCACAGAGGGCTTTTCTCAGCTGGCGGCGACATTCCTGTTTAAGAGGCGAACCCAAACAAATGAGTTCAGCGACCGCGTCTGTGGCCGGCCTTCAGGGACCAGCTGCCTGGCTGCTCAGTGGGTTAAAGATGAAGCCGTAGTTCTTCACACTGCAGCTCCCCGTCCACTAGATATCAGGCCTGCTGCACGAGTTCCACAGCAAACACAGAAGAAGAAGAGCGTTCCTTCCCCCGTGTGGTTGGGACCCATCACATGTATTCATGTGTATTAACTTCACACCCACTGCCAGAGTCACTGCTTTCAACACCTCGCTACTTAACAACTTTTGGTGTGAAATTTGTCAATGTTATTTTTTTCCAAACGTTTGTTGAGCGTTACCGATGTGCTATGTAATAATTGGAACTACAGTATCGCCACAGGAGGTCGAGTGAAGATGACAGCGGCCTGATGTGTGCTCAGCTTGGTCAGTAACGATGTCACTACGACGACTTGGTCAGTAACGATGTCACTACGACGATGTTGGTTGTGAAAGAGATAATAAGGCAAGGTGGTGTGAGTGAGTGAGTGAGTGAGAGTGAGAGAGAGAGAGAGAGACTCGTGTTTCAGTTGCATCTGAGGGCAAGTGAAACCAGTACAATGAGATTTACAAGAACATACAGAAGGGTTGTTGAGCTGCAGAAAAACAAACATGAATGCTACTTGTCTGAAGTCCATGAAACTTTGTGTCAACAGAAGAAGTCATGATCAATTGAATGATAATTACAGTTCTAGGTATAATGTCACGACCTCCAGGGGTCCGTCACCAGTTAATATCACCACCGTGAATCAGACTCTACATTTGTGTCACAGATCCCATTTTTCTCTCCATCCACTCAATAATTTGGACAGCCTGAAATATCACACACACATTAGATGCCTGCCAAGGTTGTAAATATAAATACCCTCCCTCAGGATTTATATCTGTGACGTTACAGAGGCACGCTGGATTAATGTGTGTGTGCTGACGGTGAGGCCGGAAGAGACGAGCGCCTCTGCTTTTAATGTGATTGTCCAGCGTGAGTCATCTTTTTTAATGTTGCCATGGCTTGGTCAGAGTGTGGCGACGACGCCGTCCATCAGGCGCACTGACAACATGCAACCTCAACTGACTGTAGACCACCCAGCAGGACGGACGGGGACACACACACACACACACACACACACAGGTATCCAGACGAAGCTTTGCATTTGCACTCAGGGAAAATTACCTCTGCAATACCACACATATGCGCATGAATTGATCTTTATTTCAATCACTTCCTGTACTTGTAACTGTTGTAAATCATCTGTGTACATGTAAATATGTAAACCAGCCTGAATTGTAACATATGTTTGCTAAAATACAGATTTATATTGCAGACAACCTTTATATATATATTTCAGCCACTCTAAATAAAAGCTCAATTGCCTGGGGTCTGTCATGTACTCTCAATGATCAATAAGACGTGTACCTTGAAGGAAAATAATACTTTTATTCCTCCAGTAAAGTTTGGAACAATAAATTAGCCATTTGTTGTCTGGGTATTCAGTGCAGATTAATCAGAAATGTACATAATTAATTTGGCCAGCAGCACTTTCAGATATTTATGAGATATCATCTATGCAGGTGTTCATTCCATCCAACTATTACCCAGGTGATTTTCATGATTGCGCCCTCAAAGCTCAGAATGAATGGTGCTCTCCCATCATAAAACAGATTATGGTTTTTTTATTTTAGTCAAGCAGATGAAGCAAAGCCAGGCCTTTTTATTTATTGACCCTTTATTATTGCGCAGTCCATTAGGTGACATTGCTTCAAAAGGAGCATGATTAACCAAATAAAACAGCTACTGAGTGGATTAGAACATGGATTGGTCCTTGCAAAATAACAGAATAGGCACAAATAAAAAATGTAGTCATTCAAGTGCACAACTTTTTCCAGTCGGTCATTTCCTCAGCTCTTCTCCTCAAACCAGCCCAAAACCCGGCCTCACCTAATCATCGTCGTCGTCGTCATTGAAGTGACTGTGTTGTCCTCTCGGGGCAGATGCCCACGTTTTGTCATAGCCCCTACTGGTGCCTGTAGGCTTCTCCTGAGTGGTGATGAGGTCTATGATGGCTGTGATGACGGCACAGTCTTTGGACTGACGATTTTGCCAGTCCACGGGAGCGGGGTTACGGATCTTCTCCTCGAGCAGAGAGTCCAGCTCTTTCTTTAAACTCTGTGGAAAACGACAGGGAAAGGTAGGTCAGTCGACTGCGTCATCGTTGGCTTTGTTAGCGAGCGTGTTCCTTTTGCTTACTTTGACAAGATGAGCTATGCGTGCCGGGGACCTGAAGACGATCCACTGGTCCACGGCGATGGTCTCCTGGTCCTCGTCTTTCTGGATCGTGATGTCTCCTCCGAAGAACAGCAGCGAGAACGGGGACACCTCGGTGCAATCGTAGAGGAAGATCTGAGGACACGCGGAGAGATGTCGCTAACGCACAATGACAGAAGCTTGACAACAAACACGCTTAACACAGTCAGCGACAGGGAGCGGGATCATTATGACACACCGTGCCCGACAGCTATTCCGTGGTGTGGGCTGAAAGTGTCCCATTAGTGGAGAGAGGCTGTGCGAGCTTGAAATGCGTTTCAGGGCCTCCGGTGTTGAGAGAAATGTCATCTTGCCCCGTCTGTGAATTTCACAAATGTGTTGCACTCTTTTCCATCCATTTTCCTTCCTGTGCTCAACTGACAGCTGCTCATGCAGAGCACCTTGACTACTGATGCCCAAATAATAAAAAAACATTTTTCTTTCTTTTCTTAAAGAAATGGCAAAGTAAGTAAAGATGTTTCACATATAATTGAAAATGTGAAATATTTAGACAGAACATAGAAGTGATACTCTATTTAATACACTCTCTGCATACACTTACAAAGCCTGCTTAGCTCTTACGGTCAAAAGCCATAAAGACTACATGAGCAGTAGACTGTATTTTTTTTAAATATATATATATATATATATACACACACACACTTATATTTTCAGCTTTGGAGGTAACAGACAGTGTTGAGAATTAGCATCAGAGAAAGGTAGAGGAAGGTCGGGTGAGTGGGACACAAGGAGAGCAGGAGAGGACTACATGTGCCTCATGAATGTGTAACGGACCTGCAAGTGCGTCAGAGGAGATCAAGTTTAACGTCATCACTCACTATCCTTCCTTGTTTCTCTCTGACTTAGTAAAGAAATGACCTTGACAAGCTTGCACTCTCTGAATACCTTACTTCTAGAATAGACACAAATGCATTGCATTGTGCACAAAACCACTAACAGAAAAGAAAAGAAAAATGTAATAGCAAAATACTTTTCCTCATAAAGACCCAGGCGGTAAAGTGAGAGACAAAGGCAGAAATCAGAGGACATGAAAGGTGTTTTTCTGCTGAAGGGTAACAGTCACAAAGAGAGATGGCACGGAAAGAACAAAGACAGACAGATGGAAGGGAGGCGGAAATGGGAGTGTGAAGAGGGGCAAAAAAATAAAAATAAAAAGACTAGAAAGAAAGAAAAGATGGAGAGAGAGAGGAGAGAGGAGGGCAGTCAGGAGCCGCATTGACCGCTTTGCCCCACCTCCACCTCTCACATTGTGAGGAAGCTTTGAAGCACAAGAGCCTTTGAGGGCGAGTTGAAAGGCAGCGTTTTAATCAAATATTCATTGAGAATAAACCACGAGTCCTTCTCTCCACTCACACGCACCCTTCAGAGGAACACATACAGAATCATCAAGACACAGCACATACACACTTGAATGTAAAAACACAACATTCATGGCGCCGCGTTGCATTCCCACGTCCCCTCGCCTACTCACGCTGCTCGTCCTCATCTTCAGGTGGTAGATGAGCCATGTGTAGTTGAACTGCGTCTCTTCAGCGTTGACTGATTTCGGGTGGATACACACCTTTCCGTCAGCTTGGGTGTACACCTTAACCCTGAGAAAGATAAGATGTTAGAGCGTGTGCGTTTGTCTGGGTGTCAGGGTTACGTACATTGGTTCAAACTATTAAAAACATATATATTATAGTTTTACTACCATCAGTATTCGATAACTGGCAACAGAACCAAAGGGTAAACAATTTCTCCGCGACCACAATGCGCTGCATTATACGGCAACGACTCCTCGTCAAGATTCATTTTGTTCCTCTTTTATTAATTAGTTTCTGCCTTGTTAATACGAGGCAGAAAGACCGCCTCCTTCCATTTCAGCACGGAGGGTACCAAAGACATGTGACGCAGTCTGCAAATCATCCCCAACATGAAGGTAGCGCCGTGTTTCAGACCGATAAAACCAACCCGCTTGACTGCAGGGAACAGAGCAGCTTGTGCCAGAGAGCAGTCTGACTGAGCAGCAAAACAAACAAGGATCCATTCAATACTGCAGAGATGTGGCCCTGACATGTGAAAAACCTTTCAATGGCATCGTGCTGAGAACTACTTATGCAGAGGGGAATGACCCTGGCAATTTCACTGTCCAACTGGGTCTAAAGCCGTCACTGAGACCGACAAACAAAAGTGACAAGCCTACTGTGAGAGTGTGTTGCACAGCGGTCACAGCCGTTGCTCATGACAGCTGCCCGAGGCCAGTTTTTTTTTTGATGACTGCATTGATCTTCAGCTGCAAAAGCGCCTCTGTTTTTGACAATTTTTCGAACATGGTTTCTGCATAGCCGCAGGTGATTGTCACCGAACCTCTTACGTGAGCGGTCTGATGAGATATTGTAGTGCGGAGGCCATTTGTCGATCAAAAGTCACATAAGAGTGATTGTCCACGTCTCTATTGTGTACTCTGCAGCCCTTTTCCTGTCTGTCTTTGTTCAGCGCATTGACTCGGCACTCACCCAGGCCTCTTCTTGCTGCCGGATGGTCTGATCGTGGCCACCTTCGGGTACAGACCGGCTACGATCACCGCCTTGATCAACTTCTCATTGTCTGACAGAGGAAGTGAGAGTTAGAGAAATACAAAATTAGCATGTTGCATATGATATTTCATTACTGCGCCACGGTCTGGTTTTAAGATCCATAAGAAAGAGCATTTTCAGACAGCTGAATCGCAAACCGATGGATGAATAATTGATTCTTAGTTACCCGAGTTGACATTGGATTTGGGGTCTTTGGGGTCCCTGCTGCTGACAAAGCCTGTATTCATTAGATGCTCAGCAAACTGGCCTTTCATATTGTGCAGCATCTGAATGATAAAGGACACATTGCTTCTAAAGTCAACTTGAACATGAAATCAGTATAGACCTCAGTACAACACTCAGACTGGCTCACCTGGAGGGTATTGGCAGACAGGAAGTTGTCCCAGCAGTACTCCCTCTCATACCTGGCGCCACTGTGTTTCGCTTCCTCCCAGCCCTGGTCAATCAAATGCATTCAAACAGAATCAATTCATACAGCAGACAGAGATGAAAGACAGATGTGACAGATGTGCGCCGTCTTACCTGGAAGGCATTGACGATAGTGAGGTGGTCACTCTTGGAGTTTCTGGACAGGGTCCTTCTCCTCATGTCTGCCATCTTCTCTTTACCCTGAGACAGACACATGCATTTAGTATTCCTTTAAGCCCTACTTTGCAGTGAAAGAAGAAGAAGGAGGAGGCAAGAGTGCAGCAATGTGTTGTGTCGCTGCTGACACAAGCTTTCATGTCTGTGAACTCGGTGGCCTACCAGGGGGATGAAGAAAGGGTCTTTGAAGCTGAGTGAAGCCGCAATGGTGAGTACGGGGTCGAGGCAGCCCAACAGAGCTCCAAACAGAATGAGTTTGCCAATGTGAGGCTCCACAGGCAGGCGAGCCAGGTGGAAACCCAGCGCCGTCAGACTCTCTGAGCGGTCCAGGGCGTTCTAGCACACAACGTAGTCACAAAACCCAGAAGAGAAACACACATCTTTAGTCATCTCCAGCTCAACACATGTTATTTGTAATTATCCACAAGAGAGGGAAATAGTATGCCAAAATATAAAGCAGGCTAAAAAGATTCATTATTTATTATTAATTAAGGCTTTTTAAGGCTCTCGGGAGCATCTGCTTTTCTTCCATTGATTCTTTTATTGTGTTTTAACCTTGTTGGCATTGAAATAATTCTCATGCTTTATCTTCTCAAACCCTTTGGATGAGTCCTGATTTCTCTTTTAGTCCTCATTTCTTTTCCAATCTAGCTCCTCCACTAGAGGACAAGCATCCTTGGAACTAGCAGCTGTGTAAATAATGCTTCCAGACAGGACACCTTGAACCCACATGCTTGATTGATTAACGCTGAAACAATGAGTCTGATTAATTGATAATGTACGGTAACTAATTGTCAGTTGCAGCCGTCTTGTTATTTCTCATTTGTTCTTTACCTATCTTTAAAAATGAATGATCTTAACTCTTTCTTACCAGGTCTACGAGGTTCTTGATGGCTAGGTTGATGGCGTTTGTAGTGGGAGGGTCCAAGGATTTCTCAAGGAATTGAGCTATAGACCCAAGATTCAAAATCTAGGAAGCACACAACATCACATTACACATTTATCAGCAAAATCATGTAATTATATGTATATTAAATTCCACTCTCTTTGTCTAACTGCTTGTAATTTGTAACACGGAATTGTGGGCAGTACAGTGTAGCTATACTAAGCTGCCAAGCACAGAATATGATGATGACAAAAGATGATACTCGAAATATGTATTCACCTCCACACTAAAAAGAGATTTTTAAATACACCAAAGAAATTGGGAGAAATTGAAGAGCAAGGAAGCGACCACATTTCTATGTCTGACTAATAGGTTGGGGTTGGAGTGCTTGTGCACTAGAGAGTCTACTCAGGGTTAGCATGTTGTTAGTGTTTCTCTCATTTTAAGGACAGCCTGATGCATTAGTCCTACTCTCACCCACCAGCTTCAAAAACCACATCAAACAATCCCAAATACATCCAACTGAAGTAGAGGAAGACACACACTCAAATGCATATCCAATAAAGCCTGGTGCCAACAATCATTGCAAACACTAGATCTCAGTGAACTTTGGCTTAATGTTCCATTAGCATGGGTTGAAATATTTCTGAGTGGAGTATGTGGATGGAAAAAAGAGGAGGGGAAAAAAATATAGTAAGCAACGAAAAGGGAGCGAAAGAGCTGGAGCCCACAATGTCCATTCCTCATTATTATTATTAGGTAGGAGAGGTAGTAATTCAACGCAAGACCAAAAACAGCAGCGCGGTCCTCGTTCCCCTTCTGCGTTCACAATCATGTCCTCATCTCAACTCCCCAGACAACACCTATGTGTCTCTCTGTCAGTCTGTCTCAGGCTTTCTCTCCTCAGACAACCTTGATCTGCAGGCAGAGCTCCTCCAGCGGTGTCCTCATGATTTCGGGTAATTGATAAGCATCCAGCAGGCTGGCCCTGAGACCATTGTACAGATGATAGCACTTCCCTGGACACACTCTGGATATATGCACAGAAGAAGAGAGTGGGGCAGAGAGGGGAGGACGAAAAGAGGTTGCGTGTTACATCAGACCTGTGACAAGAGCTTAGTAGAAAATCAATGGGATGAAACTTCACTCGGTAAGCAGCTCCTGCTAATTGGGCCACGCTCCACTTTGATGTCAGAGCTAGTGAACAGAACAGACGTCTCGAGTCACAGACTGGAAACAACTTGGGAGTGACTACGCTTTGGAAGGCAGGAAGGAGTGGGCTGATGGGAAAGATTGACAGAAAGCTGAGATGACAAATAGAAGGGACTCATGTACAGCGTGCCCTCCGCCCACATACCTGCCAGCTCGTCCTTTCCTCTGTTTGGCATTGGCCAGGCTGACCCACTCCGCTGTCATGGTGCTGATGTTGTTGCTGGTGTCAAAGTTGGTCTCCTTAATCTTGCCTCCATCTATCACGTATACGACGTCATCTATAGTGATGCTGTGAGGAAGAGTAGAGGGAGAAGAAGAAGAGGGAGAGACTGGAATAAAGACCAAATCAGACTGAAAGAAATCTTCAAAGCAGTCTGTGAAGAATGTTTAGCTAAGACTCACACTCAATCATTCAGAAGTAAAAAAAAAAGAAAGAAGAAATGTAGCCCTCTGGTAGGTTTAGAGTCTATATTTAGTAAAGTGATGTGAGGGGACTGCAGACAGCTTCTTAAATTGCTCAGTTTGTGTGTGCATGATGCTCTGTGAATGCATTAACACATCGCTGGACAGAGACGCCAACATGACAGTTTCCATAATCAATCCAGGAAATTAATACTAATAAGCTCCAAATCTGCTGTTTCTATGAATTACTTGGACCTATTGCATTACACTGGTACACACACACACACACACACACACACACACGACCGACTGGGACAGAGTCATCACTTCTTGCTTTTTCTTTCATTTTCCAAAACTTACCAGAAGTAACAGCCAAAAACTACATTTCCTAAGGGAGCAAGTACCAAAGCTGCACAACCCAAACAAATACACACACACACACATACCTGGTCTCAGCTATATTGGTGGCAATCACAATCTTTCTAACTCCAGGTGGAGGCCTTTTGAACACCTGAGTAGGGGTGAAACATAAGATTGGATTTTTCTGATATCAAAGAGGGAGTAACGCAGGACAAGAGAGACAGAAGAATGCTAACCTGCGTCTGGTTCACGGTAGGCATGAGGGAGTGCAAAGGGATGATAACAAACCGGTCTGAAACACAAAAGAAAAACTCAAACAAAGAACCATTTGCCAACAGAATATAATAATGCTGATGGTGTGTGAGGCTTAACAATATAACCTTGAATATCCTTGTCAATATCAAGAATGCAACAATGTATCACCATTTGTTCAGCTTTGGCAACAACACATACTGTATATTGTTATTAAATGTGAACAGAAAGAAACAATAGATTTAATCCAATATATTTTAAAATCACCTTTAGTAATGTTGTATGATTCATACAAAAAAGTTAGAAAAAAACTACTCCTACCTCATAGAAAAATAATGGATGTATGATTATTCAAATTACAAAAAAATACAATATTTATTCTACTCAATATATGTGCACTTGAGGTTTTGTAAGTATTTATATGACACTAGGGCTGCAACTAACAACTATTTACATCATCAATGAATCAGTAGAACGTGTTCCTGATTAATCGATTTTCTGAAACCCAATTCATTCCCAGTGGATTAATTGTTTCAGCTCTCCACACTTCTGTAAATTATATTGGACCAGATCAAAGTATATCAACACTGAGGTCACTAGAAGGCGCTTTCATGTCACGAGTGTGTGTTTGCAGGCGTGTACCTGATCGGAACATCTCCTGAGCCACGAGCAGGTCATTGAGTTTGCTGATGTTGTCCCAGCCAGGAAGGAAGACCAAGATTGCTCCCTCCTGTCAGACACAGACACAACACTCAGCAGCTGAAAGCCACACGATAAAACAGCGGGGTTTCAGAAGAGAAAATACAACAAGAGACAAACTGCCATTAACCGGAGGAGCCTCAGCAACAACTGAGCCAACTGAGCGAGGCTTCGTGTCCTCCGAGGAGCTCCAAGCCTCCACATTCGGCCACACAATGGGCCCCGGCATTGCCTGCCAACATCATAATGACAACATCATCTTCCCACTGCAGGGCCGCCTCTGCTCCACATTACCACAGGGATACACTCTCTCAAAGCAGCCCAAAAAAAAAAAAAAAAAGGAAAACCAATTCGTCACCTGGAAAATAGAGAGGCGCACAAATGCAAGCTGAGAAAACATCAGCAGGATCAACAGATGAAGGGTTCATTAAGCTGGAGGTCTTCCAGTGCGAGCAAAATCAAATATAACACAACATCACATAATGCTGCAATGGATGATAGATACCTTGAATTAGTGATGAGGAGCAATTGTATTATTGTAGCAGCAAGAAACAGGACACAGAGAATAATGCAATGAATCAAGATTTAAAGAAATAAACATCAACAACACGTTTTTCTTCTAACAAAATGCCAAACGTCTCAACGCATCAGTGTTTACCGTAATGTCATCAAGTTTTTTACATGATTTAAACACTGTCTAAAGTTAGTAGATTTTCCTCATTTCCTGATTTAAAACAGGAAATAAATATCTGACCAAACTAAACAGATCCTAACCAGATGTTGATGCAGTGAGGTTCAACACGTGGCTTTGGAATCATCAACTACTCACATAGTCAGCAGCTTCTAAAGACAGTGATACATGCACCATACTGACAAGGTCAGAAATAAACAATGAAAATGTTTTTTCAGACAAATAATAATGTTAGACGGTCTAAACTTTGGAAACCGGAGCAAAATCTGACTTGTATGTAATATCAAAAGGGTATTGCTACATTAAAGACCTAAAATCAAACAGAAATTATAGTCAGGATAATATTAGGCTGATACAAAATAACCCAATCTTTAAAAAGGACTTTTCATTTCCTGAGAGGAAGGGGAGATGAAGAACAGATAAAGAAATAGCTTCTGGGTCCTGAAAACCTCTGCCTTTTAATTAAAGCTAATTATTATTACCAGCGCTCACTCACTGTCACCCACTTGGGACTAGATTAGTGTGTGTTAATGTCCGTGCATGTGTGTGTGTGTGAAAGAGAAAGGAGGAGCAGAGAGATGCAGGCGGTGTGCAACCTGACAAAAACACATGTTCACACACATGCAGTAAAGAATGGGCTCGGATTCATTCCCACTAAAAATCACACAGCGAGCTCTGTAGCATTGGACAACTTAAAACACACACACACACACACACACACACACACACACACACACACACACACACACACACACACACACACACACACACAGTGTCCATTAATGTGTCACCCCCCTAGGTGTTAGTGTGTCACCCCCCTAGGTGTCTAATCACGGACTCCTGCAACATAATTAACCAATCATCACAGTAGAAAGCTTGGCAGGCGGCCCGTGTCCTCGCTTCAGAACGCCGTCACAGAGAATCAAGCAGTTCCCTCTCGACCGTTGGACGATGCCACGGCGAATCAGCTGGTTGACTGGCTGACGGTGGCCGTGACTGACAGAGATACGGCTTCATAGGGGAAGGGATAATTATTCTGTCTGACTGCGTTAGTCACATCTCATTCTGAGCCTGTCTCTTTTTCCTGTTTCTCTCTCCTCTACACCACAAACTAACAAATAAGTTAAACAGGTTTCACTTCGTTTGGAAAAATACAGGAAAAGTGAGAGCAGTGTCGATTGTTTTCCTTCCATTCAGGCACTTCATTTCATAAGTTGTCCTCACCATTGTTTTCTCCCTTGTAATAGTGACAAAAGCCCACACTGAATGGTTTTGCTTGTTTCATTGTGCAGCTTTGTTTTCACATACGTTTGCACCGACCTTCGTGACTAACTAGAAACAGTTGAAAAACATAAGAAACATGCTGCAAATACAATTTGAACAAGGGATTTACTAAAATAGCAATCATTTTTCAAATGTCTTCTCTGCCTTCATTCCATCTGCACATGAAACTCCTGTTCTGGGCGAGGCAAGGCAAGTTTATTTGTGTTGCACATTTCAACAACAAGGCGATTCAAAGTGCTTCACATAAAACCATTAAGAGCATCAAAACATAATGCAGAGAAAACAGGATTTAAAAACAGTTAAGAAAACATTAAAACAGTCAAAAAGCTAAATAAAAGTTGCAGTGCAGTTTCAGAAATACAATGCAGTAGTGAGAAGCAGCAATTGAATCTGGTTCAATTAAAGGCAACAGCAAACAGAAACGTCTTCAATCGGGATCTCGACCTTTTAGGTAGAGCTACAGCGATGTCTAACACCGTCAGGCAAAGAAAGAAGAGACGTCTGATCTGACTTAGTTGAATTATACGCCACATTACCAAAGTCTGAACTGAACACTGAAATAAAATAGGATTAAAAAATAAATAAAAAGGAAATGAATGTGCATCCGTTCCACCACTCATTAGCACGGCTCTGCTGTCAGAATCTGTGATATTTCCTCTGATCGAATGTCGCTCGATGGTTGGAAGCTAGCCCTCCTGTTCCTCCCATCTGCTCCACCTAGGAATGCCCTGTGCGTCGCTCTGTATCGCTGTCAACTATTCACTATCATCTGATTTGAAACCATGTTCCTAATGGAGCACTGCTCTGTCCACCCGTCTACGATCAAAATGTTTGGAGCTTTTCAAGTCCAAGATTATTTTTATTTTTTAAATCTACAGGACAAGTGTCCGTGACATAGGCACTCAGGGCTTTTAGGCTGTCCCGACCCATATAACAAACTCCCTGGAATCACATTTTCATCAATGAGTACAATGTACTTCAGTAAAGACATCAGAATTTAGCCACTTTCAGACGGCTGCCCTGAAACCAGACATACAAAGTTAAACTCACCTCGTCCTTGAGCACAATATGGCGAATCAGTGTCACAATCAGCTCCAGGTCAATCTTATCATCATTGTCCAACATCTCCAGTGTCTCAACGGTGTTGTCGGAGTATCTGTAAAACACGGGACCCAGAAAATGAATAAATAGACAAGCCTCCATCTTCCGTGCTCTAACATGGTTACACATTGCACTGCAGCTCAGCAAAAAAGCACAAATAAATACTAACTTTACGAGGTACCGAACTCAATATTGACCGTGTTTATGCAGGCTGTACGTATTTATTTATCGTTTATTTACTGTATAAACGCTGCTAATTTAATCGATCTCTTTGCCTTTTTCTTGTTTTCCTTTCAAACGGACTCCATAATAATTCCAATGTACTTTTTAAAGTGCAAAAGACAAATACGTCTCTTGAATCTTGAACATACTTTATTTGTCTTACTCACTACTGAAACCTCATTATGGACAGGGGGAATAATCACAGGAAGAAAAACAGTTTAAATCTTTAAATGGGCACCTGGCTGCTGTTTTAAGACCAAGTCACAACCATGAAGTGCTAAATAGGCTCCAACCTTGATTTGCCACTTAAGTATAAATTGTACTTACTTACTAGAGAGTTATTGTACCTGCATGCAGTGTACTAAGTGGCATACAGCTTTGCTAAGAGCTCTGCCCATTGACTGTTATGACTGTAGCATTGTGCATTCAGACAGTGAGTACACTTTCTACAAGTAAAGTACACCAGAAGACATTCTGTGGCATTGACTCAGCGACACAGAGCAGTAATAATGGTGGCAAAGAAAAAGGATTGCACTGCAAATAGCTGTAATAAAAGAAGAAGAGTGTTTGTTGAGTTTTATTGAGAAGTGGAGCTTTTCCCCTTGTAAATATTGAGGCAGTTGCAGGCGTATGTACACAATCCACGGCCCGCCACTGGAAGAAGAAGCTGCAGAGACTTTCCCTGTGGACTCTGTGTAACACTTGGACCTGCTGTCCTCCCAGCCCTGCGGCGCATCGCACCCTGCTTGGCCACCCGAGGCGCGATGGAAAGCAGGTCTGCGCTAGCTCGCTGTTAGCTTGTGAGCTAACTAGCGCTCGCTGTTAGCTCGCGAGCGGGCAGCTGTTAAACAGCTGATCCACTGAATGCACAGGTACAAAATGCACGGCCCGCCACTGCTATGTTACCTATGTACCATGTTACCTATGTACCATGTTACCTATGTACCATGTTACCTATGTAGCATGTTACCTATGTACCATGTTACCTATGTAGTTACATGAAGAGGCGCAAATGAGCGACAACGTTGTCGTTTTCGTACTTCAGCTACCTGAAGCACTTCAATGCAGATGTATGAATTTAGTGTTTACCTTACACATTTTTTTAAAGGGTTAAGTGTTCAGAAGCACTTCCCCTGCTCTACATTCAGCTTTTAAACATTCAGATTCACAAAGAAAAGGAGACATTCACTTTAAACCTGGCAGCTGCTCTAACAATCTAACCACTCACCTGCCCTGCAGTGAGCGTGCATAACTGGGCCACATCTCCTTGTATTCAGCCTCTTTCTCCTCCTTCTCAGGCCTGGAGTGGCTCCCCTGCCAAAAGCCTCTCTTCCTTGAGGGGCGACGGTCCACATTCTGGCAACGATACCTGGCAGACACACCAACCAGTTTATATAAGATGCCAACAAAAGGGGTGTGGTTGTATTCGTGCGTGTGCATGTTAGTGTGCGACTGTCTTTGTGTGTGTGTGTGTTTGGGAGCAGTGTCGTTCTACCTGGTCATCTCCACAACGTCCTCAAGGAGGAACTCCTCAACTGGGAACGTCAAACCAGGGATGTGAATCATTTCACAGTTGTCTAAAGGTTTGATGCAGGGAAACGGGGAGATGAGAAGGAGGAACAATCCAAAACAATTAACCTGCAAGATCAGTGCTGAACAATCTTTTGTATGTCACTTGGTGGGCTGCATACCAAAATATTTAGAAAACTTCTCTGCGTTGAGCGTGGCACTCATGAGGATGATCTTCAGGTCATCTCGATGGGCGAGTATGTCCTTCACAATGACGAGCAAAACGTCGGATTGCAGGTTCCTTTCGTGGATCTCGTCCAACACCAGGTGGCTGATGCTGGACAATAATCTGAAACATGAAATAGGAAGAAGAAAAAAAAAAGTCAGTGGTTCATTTTAGGTTGGGTCTCTCTAGGCATTCCAATACTAATTAGTATGCCAGAAAAAAGGTTTAGTACGTCCCACTACATAGTATGACAAATGCAATATTCCATAAATACCATGATACCATTTCAGTCGCATTTTCCAGGATGCAAGCCTGCATACTTTTCAGATTATTCTGACCGACAATCCTTTGCACAGCAGATATACGAGCGAGGGGGTCATAGTCCAAGGTGCATTGTGACGAGGAATAAGTATGTACCAATTTAAAGCATACCACATGCAACACAAAATACCTTGTAAGGGCAGCTGCAGTATGTACGAAAAGTAAAAAGAAAAAGTATGCGATTTGAAATGCAGTGCATGTGTCCTCATTAGGCCTGGAAAAAACATTATTTGGCCAGTAGCTATAATTAGATGCTGTTTTTTTCAAATGTCGCATCTAAGCTTTTGCGATCTAAAAATGGTATATTACATATTTAGATATGTGATCTTTGGAACTATAATTGAGTTTTGTGCTTATCTGTAGAGCAGTAGTTTAATGATGACTCAAACGGCTCTGAGGGACTTGAAATATAAATTCATCATTCAGACAGAAACTGCCGAGTGTAAACATAGCAACAACTGTCGGTTTGTAAGCAAGCTGCTGCATAAATACAGCTTAATGCCAAAAAAGTTCCGGCATTTTTGCCAGACAACTGTAGTCCTAGATGACTCACAAGAGCTGTGCCAATTCTGAAAAGACCATGAAGCAAGACAACAAGAAAAACTGGCACTCTCACTTAGTCTGTTTTTTCTTTTCTTCTGAAGACACTCAGAATGCAGGGATGAGTCAACAGAAGCTGTGTGTGTGTGTGTGTGCGTGTGCGTGTAAATGGGGACCCATACTAATGCTTCTTCCACAGACAGTAGACAGTCAACCACAAATCAATGGGGCTGAAGCAGCGTGACGCAGATGGAATAAGAGACTGGAGGAAGGACAGGTGCAACAAAGACGAAATGCAGGATGAAGATGTGATGAGGATGAGGAGGAAGCAGGGCTGGGGAGAGACTTACGGGTCTGAGCGAAGCCACTGAAGAATAATGCCTGTTGTACAGTACAGGACCGAACCTTGTCTCCGTGGTAACCGGCTGAGAAATAGAAGCAGAAAAAAAAAAAAAAGACTTAACATTTCCAAAGTGACACAACTTAAGACGAGTAACAGTCTCAGGTTTCTCTGTTTGTGTCTGCAACAACATTGTCTTTCTTATATTTACATCTTCCTTTTCCAGTTCAGGATTCAACACACTTTTAAGTTTTCTGCTCAAAGATTATTTCAAAGCAGCAGTATTTTGATACTCAGTCAGTACACAGAAGTTCACCAAAAAACTGAGAATGTTGCCGATACAGAAAACGCTTTCTACTAAGTAATGTTGCAATAGGCACTTTTGTTCCCACTATCTTCATGTCATATTTATGTTAGTCCCAAATCACTGTATACACACACACACACACACACACACACACACACACACACACACACACACACACACACACATACTGGTCCTAATAAGATCATCAATAGCAATGAGCCAACAGCATATAGATAATAAATAAGAAAACAGATAATAAATAACAGTGAAAGAGTGATACAGCAAGCTAGCATGTTTATTATAAATAAAAATGAAGTAGTGAAGGAGCAGGTTCCCAGGGGCGCGATGGCTGGATTAACTTGCTGAAAGGGCCTCAAGGCAAAGAGGAGCTGCTGGGCCTCGAGTAACCATCATCCACATCTGTGTAATGTGTACAGTTTTCAATACTGCAGTACTGGCAGCAGGTCTGCTGCATGGTTTTTTGATTTATCACTAATTTATTTTGGATGTTACATGTATGTTACTGACTTATACGATGTATGGACGTGAGCTCCATCATTTTTACGTTATTTATATACTGTACAATATATGAACATGACCTTGATCCTTTTTGTTGATCTCAATATTGCCCGTTGTGTTTACATCCGTTTGTTTACATACTGATGTTGTCTATTTATGTATTTGTGCTAAAGAGAACAAAATATTGTAACACAAACTAATCTAATAAGAGCATCACCAACACTTTAGCCAACATGTCAAAATTATCAGCAGGGTTTTCCATCCCATTATACGACTAGGACATTGTGCATACTTTGATCTTCAAAAAGTGTCTACTTGCATTATTATTATATTATATTATCACCATATCAGAGGCATTGTAGCATTCTGCTATCACTACAAGAGCGTATTATATTTTGGCCCATCACACACACCCATCCCCTTCACAGACACACATAAACCAATCCGTTTATTCACCTTCTGTTTAAATCGTGACGACGCTTAAATCCAAGATGGCGCAGTATACGAAGAGCGGTGGCTCAATCCCAATCTCCACCCTTATGAACTCAGACTTTGAGGCGTTAAAACTGTGAGGGTTTAGGGACGTCCCACTGTCACATCGTTGACTGTTTTGAGGGCTCTCTGGCAGACATTTTGAGCCCTTTATGAACTCTTTCCGTAAATCAGCATTTAATGCAGACTTTGCCGACGGAATTACCCACAATTCATAGCAATGCAACATCAAACACGCAGTTAGCAGTGGAAGCATGGAGACGTAAAAATAATTTAAACAAATAGGACGGCACAAGGGTTTTCAGCCTGTTACATTTACACAACAACATTAAGGATTTTTTGACAAAAACGAGTAAATAGATCATTTAAAATGACCTCATCTTGTGAGAAAAGAGCCTGAAAGATGTTAAAATCTGAAAGTAAAAAGTATCAAATAAATACCAACAATTGTCCCATTCATATTAACAACATGTCAAACCCTCACAGCCGCTCAGTCAACGACAACAGGTGACGCCAGTAAAGCTGCGTTCACACCAAAAGCGTTGCGAATAGTCACGCAGCGTTACTCGCGTCAGTTTACTCGCTTGACAATAATGCTGTTCACACCAAACGCGTTGCGAATGTTACTCGCGTAAATTCCACATACGTGGAAACATCAAACTCCATGGTGTCTGGGTTCATAATATTATCCGTAGTCCCACAACAGCGTCTGAATGACGCCGCTACTCGGCGTCACGCACATTTTTCGCCAGAGTTGGAAAAGTCATTCGCGTCGCCCGGTGGAAAATTTGGTTTTCCGCAACCCGTCGCGTCTGTGCATTGACTTTGCATGTAATCTACTTGCGTGTCAAATTCGCAACCCGCTTGGTGTGAACGCAGCGTCACAGCGGTGAAATACTGATTTGTAATTTGCCCTTAACATGTTTGTGCAGTAGATAAAGCTAGCATAATGCTGATGCTACTGCTAACTTAATGCGTTTACGATCTTTGTTCCTTGTTATTTTAAATGAGTAAAATGTAATTAATAAGAATTTAGCTGCAATTCAGCTTTTCTACTTATTTAGTGTATATGAACTGTAGTTATTTGGTTCACAGTTGTCTCTCCAAATTTCACTGTATTCATATATTCACCTTTATAAACACACTTTTAATAATGTATTGTTTTAAAACGTAGTGTTTCAAAGTGTAACTGCACTTATGCATAGTAACATATTTGTATATGTTGTGCTAAGGGTTGCAGCAACCAAGCTGCCGGTGGACCTGTGTGGCAGCTACAGAAGCTTTGTGCAACCTCTCAGTAACTTGTGTAACTTTACTAGACTGCACATCATTCCCAGCTGAAGATCACCTCTGTTCCCCCAATACAGCCACACAGTGACTGATCAGGAGGGGTATGAACCCAGAACTAGGGTACCTAACTAAAGAACATAGTACTTTGAATGTATTTATGGTTATTTGTTTATTTAAAAACCTTTCTGATCACTGGCCTCTCAATCTGCTTGTGCCCCCAACAGACACGTTTCCTGCCCTTAATCTTTGCATGCCAGCTCATGACAATCAGGCAATTTTTCCCCCTCACAGCTCTGGACAGAGAATATACTGCCACAAATGGTTTCACACCATTTATGTGGACTGGATAAAAGGAGCTGCACGCTGACGACCGTAATTAGGGTCTTGATTTTTCATTTTATTTTTCTATTTATGCTTTTCTTTGTCGACTTTCCCCCATTAGATCACTGAATAAATCATCTCTTCCATCATTTTCTCTAGTCATTCATCTAAGAAAAGAATAAATCGCACACTCACAGCAGCGGACAGAGAGCGTCGAAAAATATGTCGCGTGAAAAGCAGACAGCTATATCTGCGTTTTTGAAATGCTCTCCTGAACCCGGAGGAGCAGCTCTCCTGAACCCGGAGGAGCTCTCCTGAACCCGGAGGAGGAGCTCTCCTGAACCCGGAGGAGGAGCTCTCCTGAACCCGGAGGAGGAGCTCTCCTGAACCCGGAGGAGGAGCTCTCCTGAACCCGGAGGAGGAGCTCTCCTGAACCCAGAGGAGGAGCTCTCCTGAACCCGGAGGAGGAGCTCTCCTGAACCCGGAGGAGGAGCTCTCCTGAACCCGGAGCAGCTCTCCTGAACCCGGAGCAGCTCTCCTGAACCCGGAGCAGCTCTCCTGAACCCGGAGCAGCTCTCCTGAACCCGGAGCAGCTCTCCTGAACCCGGAGCAGCTCTCCTGAACCCGGAGCAGCTCTCCTGCTCCAAGTGAAACGAGCCAAAGTGCTCGTGTCTTCTACCCAACAATGAGCCTGCTGGCTTCACACATTACAAAAGTACAAAGTACTTGAGCATGACTTGAGAGCGGCCGTATCAAGTCTACAACCCCGTTTTAAAAAGATTTGTAGAGGAAAGCAGCTCACTGCAGCCACTAATACTGATATAAAGTGATGGCTCACACATATCTGCACTAATTTTGTTTTGTTTTGCAAGAAAATAGTAGTAGTAACTAAATATTAGTTATTTTTTGCACAGATAGAACTTTACTTTCATTGTTCTAAGTGATTGCAATTTTTTATTTGTTTTGGTCTGATGGAGCGATCTGGTTTACTTGAAAGTGATTGCAATTTTCTTCATTCTGTTATTTATAAAAGCACAGATGAAGTCACAAAATGATGTTATTTACAGAAAAGGTTCGAGAACCACTGCTTTAAGTGTTTGTGTCGGTGTCGTCGTCGCCCCCCCTTAAGCTGTAAAGCTAGGGGAAACACTGGAGACTGATGGCTGGCGAGGTAACTTGGTAGCTTGAACGCATCATAATGCATGTTAGCTGTTAGCTCCGTTATAAGAAGGGCTGTGCCAGGGAACGACCCCATGCTGTCGGCACACGAGCCGGTCACTACGATTACTCTGAGCACGTATGAGAATTAACTATTATACAACATCATAATGTTTTAAAGGTTGTTCTCCACTGCATATTTTGGTCTTTTAGTTGTGACAAATGATGCTTCATGTCTTCTTTACTCACATTGATGAACTTTTCACGCTTTTGCGTGCGTGCACGTGCCGTCATAAACCTATAATGAGGCAGTGGCAGCCTGTGTGTGTGTGTGTGTGTGTGTAAATGTGGCCAATCAGCTGGAAAACATCCTGTTTAGTTCGGATGCCGATTGATCAGTGCATCTTTACTTAAAAGTAATAATCTCGAAGACTTTCATTGAAATAAAATGTCTTTTAAGTCCGTTATCTATCACAGAATGAGGTAACACAATGATGATTGAACCTATGGCCCACTGATGAAAGCCCTTGCATTTGCAGTATTATTACTATTTTATATTTTATTTTTCTAGGTCTGTGGCGACATTCCCACAAAAAAAATCACAAGCGGCGCAAAGTTTTCCATCAGTGGTTGGTCCGCCATAGAGGGTAGGCGGAGCTAAAGCAACAGACTCTCTTCAATTCACTTGTGTGTAAAACGGTGTACTGCGTTTTACAGTCTCGAGCTAGCATTGCTAGTAAACGGTTACTATGGGCGTGGCTTAGGTTGTAACACAGAGGCGGCTGTTGGTTTCTAAACAACAATGGCGGCTCCTAAAGAGGTTAGTGTAGATGCTGCTATAGCAGCAGGTGTGTCGATAATTGTATACAACATATGTTTGAAGAGACTTTCTTACCTCTGCAGGCGGATTTGGTAACCACACGAATTTGCATTTCCTACACTTTCTGCCCTCTCTGCTGCTACACGCTCTGCTACCTGAGAGGGAGCACGCACAAAACGTTTAAGAACACAATCAGCATGGTTCAAGGCTATCCATCTACATTACAGATGCAGCAAATGATGCAGCCCATAAACACAACATCACACAATGTAGCAACCACATCTGACCTCGGTACGCACAGAGCAACACAGAGCGGAACAACGAAGAGTACGTACCGAGATGGCGCTGATGCGACGAGGCTGCGTGCAGACCACGCGACACATTGAGCCCACGCCTCTGTTGATGTAGTCATCCAGGATGAACTGGGTGACCTGAGTGGTCTTTCCACAACCCGTTTCCCCACTCACCACCAGGACACGGTTTGAGTTGATTAGCTCAACCAGCTCCTGGGTAGAGAAAGATGGAAGCAGATGAGGAAAGATCATGAGATGAGGAGGACAAACAGGGGAAACAGAGGATATGATTCTATTTAGCAGAATAAACAATGATGAGGAAGAGATTGTTTGCTTCAAGAGTTAGTGGAATCCAAAACGTACCTCTTGTTTGCCATAAGATGGTAGTTTTTCCCTGAATTTCTGAAGGCAAAAAAAAGGTAAAACATTTGTTAAGACTGAAGAAAATCAATAAAATGAAGACGTTCTTTCTTTACAACTTAACAATGGGTACAGTTTCTACATACCAAAACATCTTGTATGTCAATCTTACAAACCAAATGATGTGCAGTGGGTTGACAATAATTCAGTAATTCTTCAATATTCACAAATAATAATGTGACATTACAATATGGTGATACTGTGACTAATCTGCTCTGTAAATTCATTTTTAAAACATCAACCAATATTTTGCCCACCCTTACTCTGTATTATGGTCTTATACTAAACATAAACATCTGTTGACTTGTAAATCTCAGAGTACAAAACAAGCCAAAGAATTATTGCAAATGAACTGGCAGGTTTGACTAATTATTCAGATACATATCCTGTGCCCATCTCCAATTATCTCTTCTCTTTTTTCTTTTTTCTTTTAAATTGGATAGTATGCATCCTATCTAAACATATAAATTAGGTTGGGCATCCAACCAACAATACAAGTCTGGTGCACTGGACATGTTGATCTTTGCAGACATGATAAAATCATTACGTTCAACATAATGACCTTGATACTAATCCGGATGCTCACCAGCATTTCTTTGTACTTTGGATCTGATTTCTTGCTCTGCAGATCTCTCTTTAAGCGGTCATCAAGTGAAGCGTCTCTGGTTACTTCCTGGATTAAGAACTCCAGGTCCCTGTCTTTCCTTCTCAGTGTCTCTTTCTTCTCCTTCTCCTGCTGCTGCTGCTGCTGCTGCTCTTCTTCATCATCATCATCCCATGTGTCTGGAGGCTCATCTTTAACGACTGCATTGGAGAAGTAACTGAACGGAGAAACATTGAAGTGTGTAAATATCCAGAATACGGTGGCTCACCACACAATATTCGTTGTTCTGGGATTGTGGCATGGAGCACCATCAAATATTGAACTATATGTTTGGAGCAATGTTTCTTATTTGCTTGCAAAGTTACCGTTGCGATTTGTGAGTTGCTTTCTTCTGGCCTGGAGTAACTTCTTCCTCCTCATCCTCAGATTTGAACTCAATCTTCTGTTTTTCCTCTTCAGACATGTCCCCATCAAAGTAACTGCAAGCACAAATTAGAGTGTCATTTTTGTCAGCACACAGCTGAAAAAATAACTGACACTGCAGACACTTTGATCTTATCTACTTTTCCCATTTTCTTTATAGTAAGCCCAAAATGACACTGTGCAAGTCTGGAACAGAATAGCTACAGACGCTGTTCTTACCAATGACCACTGCTATGTGCAGCCGCCCGCCCGCTGTTAGACGTAGAGGCTCTTGCGTCCCTGCCATCTCTCCCCGGACCGGGGAAATCATTTTGGACCGAGCTGAGCAGCTTTGTAATGTGCTGTTCTCTGGCCTCGTCCATCTGGACCACCGCCCGCTGCACAAGGACAGGTGACGGGTTTACAGAATGTGACACCAGCGTTTGGTTTGAAGCAATGTTATTATTGTTGTACCACATTTTATTTGATACCATTGAAAGACCCCATTGAATAACTTTGAAATGTGACATCCATGTAAGAGCGATACACATTGTTAAGTTACTTTTGCATTTCAGTGATAGCTGAAGGATTACTTGCTCTTTTAGCACTAAGCAACTTCAATTGCAACTTCTGTATAACGCGAATACGGCTGACTTGCTTTAAGGGTTGAAACCAATTCTGTCCCCCTCAGACTTTTGACGCCAATTCCAAACCCAGTAAATTAAAATCAACAAATATCTCTTCGGCTCCGATAACAAACAACTCAAATGCAGTTTTATAACTCAAAGTTGAAAAACATTCAGGGAAGGTGTCTCTATTGTTTCGGCCATTGTCTACCCACTAAATGGATTTAAGCAATAATAAGATGTGTCAGGATCTGGGTAGCGTACCACCCATCTGCAGGATGTTGCCCATCGATTAGGGTGCACATAGACGTTGTGCTTTTCATAATTGTCCAATTAAATCAGCATATGCCCCACACTTTGCTTGGAAATGAGGCACTAGGCTGATCTCTCAACTCTGGTGTCCACTACAGGGGTTAATACATCGGTAAGGAGGGAACTGTCACCTGTCACATAAGTGCCTCGGACTCGTATCGGTGCTGATCTCTGTTTCTTTCTTTTTTTTAACTTTTTATTTTGTGTTTTCATCACATCAGAGTCCTCCTCTGATCTCTGTTTCTAATGAAGTGACATGCTACCAAACACAATCCATACCGATCTCCGGTCCCCCTGCTTCCTCCTCACGACTCCGTATCTTGCGTACCACAGACCAATCTCACGTCCCTTCAGGTGGGGAGGAGGACGGTCCCGTTGTGCACCTCCTCCTCCTCCTTGGTCCTGGTCCAAGTCGGACCGTTGTCCACTCGACCCTCTTCCACCTCCTCTGTCAAATCGCTCTCTGCTTCCATCTCTGTTTCCTCCACCTCCTCTTCTGCCTCTTCTCCCTCCTCGACCACCACCATAACCAGAACTCATACCGCCGTCAGAACCAAGCGGTGGTAACACCAACAGCTAACACGCTGGGTAACGTTAGCTTCTCGCTAATGCTAACGAAGCTAAGCGCCGTTAGATGTATTGAATGGACGCTTGTGGGTCAGAGACACGCAGCTGCGCACAGTTCATTCCTTGATAGCTAACGTTGCATGAACAGTTGAAATGACGGCCCACTCGTTCACTGGTAAAACAGCAACACTCAGAGGATGCTGCCAAGGCAACACTTCGTATGGCGCTTGTTGGAGTCCATCGGCATGTCGCACAGAAATGACGTCAGAGATCATGTCCAGCTGCCTGATATCACAGCTCTGTGATTGGTTGTTTGAATTGTGTTTTGTGGATCTGTTAAATTCTCCTCAATGTATAAACACATATTATGTGTTTATACATTGAGGGGAATTTAAAATAAAAGTTCAAGTTTATTGAATGAATGAATATATACTTTATTAATCCCCAAGGGGAAATTTGGTGTTGAGTAGCAGCAATTTACAGACAGAAAATAAGATATCAAAACAGCAGGGATGAAAGATATATACAATAATAATTCTAATAAAAATAAAAATAAAATAAAAATAGCTGGGATGAAAGAAAAGAAAAAAGAACAGAGTATTTATTTAGGAATTAAATTAAACTTAAACAGTAGAAGTGCAAAAGTGCAGGTATGTGTATATTAAGTGTGTGAGGTGTAAATAAACAAACAATAACAAACAATAGGAGAGTGCAAAAATGCAAGTTATGTATGTAATATGTGAAGTGTAGATAAACATAATCAGTCAGAGGATCTGGTAAGCGGTGACTTATTATAAAGTCGTAATGCCGTAGGCAGGAATGTTCTCCTGTAGCGGTCCTTGTTGCAGCGGAGAAAGTGCTCCGCTGACCCTGCAGTAGGTGGTGGAGAGGGTGGTCATATATATATATATATGACCCTGCAGTAGGTGGAGGAGAGGGTGGTCATATATATATATATATATATATATATATATATATATATATATATATATATATATATATATATATATATGACCCTGCAGTAGGTGGAGGAGAGGGTGGTCATATATATATATATATATATATATATATATATATATATATATATATATATATATATATATATATATGACCCTGCAGTAGGTGGAGGAGAGGGTGGTCCGGGTTGTCCAATATGGACAAAAGTTTCTTCAGCGTCCTCCTCTCCACCACCTGTTCCAGAAACTCCTGCTTGCAGCCGATGACGGAGCCGGCCTTCTTAACCAGTTTGTTAAATCTGTTGGTGTCACCGGCTCCAACATCTGAAGCAAAAGAGTTATAATAATATGATATTATTATAACTCTTTTGCTTCAGATATATGTTATTTTACGCTTAGGCTCTTGTTTTACATTATGTATACAAATGTAACTACAACCGTGATTACATTAGATTAGATTAGATTAGATATTCCTTTATTAGTCCACTAATATTTTTCAGGAATTACAGGATTACAGCAGCAAACAGGGTAAAGTGCACACAAGAGACATAGTAAACAATCAAAACAAGTAATATAAATAATAAACGGTAAAAACAGTAAACAAAAAGACTCTGTGTGACATAACAAAATAAGAACCAAACATCTGTTATTGCCATTTCTTCCAAAGAAAAAATGATTTAAAGAGTTTACACTAATCTTGATTTAGGCCACTGACTTCATTATTTAAGCAATAAGGTACGAGAGGCAGTACTGTATCGTCAATAATGTACAGGTCAAGGGTTTGCATTATTGTAGACACAGTACTGCCTCGAGTACCTTATTGCTTTTATAATACGGTAGCTGCGACTTTATAAATAGTAAGTAAATAGCAGTGGTGTATAGTAACGAAGTAGAAATACTTCGTTACTGTACTTAAGTAGTTTTTTGGGATATATGTACTCTACTTTACTATTTATATTTCTGTTTACTTTTACTTTTACTTCACTACATTTTGCAAAGAAAACTGGTACTTTTACTCCGATACATTTCCCCTGAAACCTTCGTTACTCGCTACAAAATCAAATCTATCTCTAGAAAGAAAGAAAAACACATCCGGGACTGTGGTGGAACACAGACTCCACGAAGCAGGTTTTGCGAATCACAATATTCTGGATTTTCCCTCTACATCCTCTAGTCCAGCGCTCCCAAACCTTTATGCGTCACGGGCCGGTAACGTGAAGACCAAACTGTCACGGACCGGGTCCGACCTCGGAGAGACAGGAGACAACGACACCTGACGTGTGTTCGTTATGTCCAGTCTACTCCTAACTAAACCTTTAGTCCAGTCTACTGCTCAACTTATAACCCGCTGCACAAAGACAGGATGTTGAAATGGAAGAAGGTTTTCATGCTTTTTTGGCGATCTCAGGATACTTTGCCTTGGTTTTAATCCAGAACACCGGCAGAGTTGAAACAGATTTAAGTTTCATTTTTAGGGTAACGTGACATATTGACATGTGTCAAGGGGTTCCGTCTGAGGTCACCACAGACGGATGTATCTGGTCATTTTTCACAATAAAATTTTTTAATTTAACTTACATTTTTCATTCATTCTTTCTGTGCGGCCCAGTACCAAGGGGCCTGGTATCAAGGGCCCCACGGCCCGGTACCAAGGGACCCGGTACCAAGGGGCCCGGTACCAAGGGACCCACGGACCGTTACCGGGCAGAATGAGCATACTTATAACCACACTGTTACAACTCCTTCATAGTGTCATATTGCTTTTTGGAGAATTACGATGATAAGTTCATAGTAGATGCAAAAGTATACTTAGGTACAATATATTATGTTGAACATAATATATATGGTTATTTCATCAACAGAACTCCTTGTCCTTGGTCACGGTGGCCACAGCACTTAAAAGAATAAACTTCATAATTCTCAAAATTCTGACCCATTGCTTTTTTATTAAAAGCATGTACTTGTACTTTTACTTTCAATACTTAAGTACATTTTATATCAGAAAAATACTTTTGATACTTAAGTACAGAAAATATCAGATACTTTAAGACTTTTACTCAAGTAGTATTTTAATAGGTGACTTTTACTTTTACTGGAGTAATTTTCCAGTAAAGTATCTTTACTTTTACTCAAGTACGGCTTTTGGGTACTTTATACAACACTGGTAAATAGTAAGCTGCCTTTCAGCACAAAATAGTTGTAGCCACCAAACGTTGTGTATCGCATTTCAGCGACAGAGAAAATAGTCCTGTATGTGTGGCGGCTATGCAACCGCCATACATACGGGAGAGGAACACACACACACACACACACACACACACACACACACACACACACACACACACACACACACGCGATAGAGAGAGTCTGTGATTTACTGACCAGGCCGGTTGAAAGCAGGGTGCCTCGCGTTGGGAAATTACCGACGGTAATTATCTCTCACTGGAAATCATCCCGATTTTGTGATTAGCTATCAAACCCTTTTCATTCCTCATCTTAGTTTCCGGCTTTACTCACTCGCTGCCCGCTAATGAGTCTGCTCTCCTCTCCCCTCGGCCCCATTATTCACCGCTGACATTCTCATCAAAAGTCATTCCCCCCAAAATATCAAAGTTTACACGAAACATGTTTGTTTGAAATGACAACTAACGGTCGCGCAAAATCTAGCTGTTATTTTGAGTGCGCGCTGATATGGAACGCTCTGGTAAATGTAAACAGGCGTACAGTACACAACAAAACAATGAAAATGAATATTGGGTTATTTATTCCCAGACCTAAGCCTCTGACATTCCTGTTAACCAAGGGAACCTGATCATTGTTATCACTCCAGTCAATAGACACAAGTAAATGTTGAGTCACTGAAGTTTATGAACAACGCCCTCAGGCTCTAAAAATCCACACCAGGGAATATATACTGTCATCGGAACATCAGGGAATGACCTGTTGTCAGGGCCTTAAAGGTTACAGCCAAATGAAAAAGATCTGCCACGACTGCTAAACTGCTAGAAAGCATTAGCCTCACGTTTTTTTTTTTGAAGTCTGCAGTTTTTCAGTTAAATTATAGTCTATTCTCTTGTGAAAAATGATAGGTATTCATCAACTCTAATATAGTTTGAAAAACAATTGCCATCCATCACCCGCTAACTGAAAATGCACTAACAGAATAGCAGAGCATTGTTTAGTGGTGGTTAGCAATTACGCTTTTTTTATTGTTCACACTTAAAGCACATATATAATTGGATTGTATTAAACATTAGCTTGCTTTAAATTAACTGAAAGCTCTATCTATCTATCTATCTATCTATCTATCTATCTATCTATCTATCTATCTATCTATCTATCTATCTATCTATCTATCTATCTATCTATCTATCTATCTCTCTCTCTCTCTTTCTGCTTTTTCTTATGAAATAAAAGCAATATTAACCCAATTAGTGCCCATGGCAGAGACAAGAGGATATGCAAGAGGAATGAAAGGTATATGTCATTCATGGGGTTTGTGCATGATGCACATGAGAGGCTGCAGAGTAGCCTGTCACCCACCCTCGAGCTCTGTGTCACTGACATGAAGTATCATGCATCACCACTTTTAAATCAACTTCTCTTCCTCACGCACACTCTCCCATTCTGTATCATAGCAACATGTGCAACATGTGAAACATTTGAATTTATAATCTGTAAAATGAAAATGTGGGCAGCGTGTCCACATTCACGGAGTCATCAACTATTTTTTTAATGAAAGGAAATGCAACGGCCCACACAGACAACCACGCAGATAAAGTGAAAGAAGAACATTTCTGGATGACATTAATTACTTTATTGTCATTTGGTGTGAAAGATAAGAAATGTATGTTTCAATCTGTCTTGAGGAGTGTGTTTTCATCATCTGGCTCACGTGAATTAAATATCTGGCTCTGTTTTTAAGCTTACAGAAATAGTCAGTCTTGTCTTTGAGCAGGGCTCAGTTTGAAACATAAAAAGAAATCAATCGTGATCTGCTAAACTTTTTTTGAATTAGCGGTTGCTCATGGGGTTTCGACTCAACTGCCAATGCTTTCATCTGTGTCATTATTTTGAATTGTGCACAATCAATATCTCAGCTGGTGACACTGAGAGGAACATACATAGTGAGAAACTTAGGAAAGTGTAAACGAACATGTTGAGAGTGAATCTGAGATGTATGGAAAGAGGGAGAAATACCAGAAAGACTTTGTGGAGGGAGACGTTGTAAAAACAACAGGATATGATGTAAGAACGGACTGTTTCGTAGGCCCCCCTCCCCTCCCCCTACTCCACTTTTGCAGATTCTTCTTCACACCGTTTCATACCCTCAGGGCTACCTGTGATGCATCCAGATGATCTCTGAGCCGTATGAATCATTTAACTAAGATGGAAAACCTCAGATGAAAAGCATCATGTTTTAACACCGGGTGTTTTTGATCCTCTCTCTCAGACGTACATTCTCAGAATTGAATGCCATTCATTGATGGTGCATGTGTTGAGCCAGAGGTCAGTGCCACTGATGCTACATGTTGATGCAGGCTTACCTCCACCTTATTACTTTTAGAATAACCACAGGTTGTGAGTGGGAGGTGAAAGTCCTTGGATCAGAGATGCTTTTGATAAGTGTGAGTTTCATTTTATTTTCATTTTAGTTTTCATTTGCGAAACCTTCCTAAAAAAACATAAATATAAAACACATTTATTGCTGATTTTATGTCAGCTGAAACACATGCATTAATACAATATCTACTGTTGAGGATTGGTCATAGTACTGTCCTCCTAGGGGCACAACAACCAGACAACAACTAATGATGGTGGCTAACTATCCCGGTCAGTCTCTTTAAGTAGTTAATCACAGCATTCATCAGTTGCTTTTATTCTGTAATAAAGAATCACATTTGAGTACTTTGTGTTACCGAATCCATTCAGATGGTTGACATGACTGAGTAAACATGCACTTGTACAGCTAATGTGCAAGTCCCAATCTCTCACAAACAAAGCAAATAGCAAGTTTATTGATCACAAGGATTGATGAGACCAGAAGCTGAGGTGTTGTTCTGTGAAAGTGAGAATAAGCAGATGATCACATTACTTGCGGAGATGAAGCTGTGCTCAGTTGAGAAACCTTTGGCACCACGAACAGCTGAAATGATTGACATTGAATACAACTTTACATTCAGTATGATTCCTATGCCCGTACATTATTTCTTTTACATTTTGCCTGGGAGCACTTAACATTGCAATCCAGTTGGAGGCAATTTTCTGGTATGAATCTTTTATGACAACATTCTTCGGGAGGATGGGAAATGCTGCAGCTGATGAAGTAGACTTGCTAAAGGACAATTCAAACTTCTGCAAACAATGTCCACAAAGTGCCAATGTTGTGTTGAAGATAATGCAACCAAATGGCTGACATATGAAATACACCATAATAAAACAAACTGAAATAAATATATGTTAGTTACTATACAATTAAATACACACAAATGTACATGTAAATGTGCATCTAAGTGATGGACATGTCAACATTATTCAGGAAAGAGAATAAAGATGTATATGCTTCTGACAGATATTCCCAGTCTATGTGACCATTCAAAAACATTGCTGAAATAGGCCTATGTCTATACTATATATGGAAAATGTATTCCAGTCCTGAATTTATGCATGTATTCAATAGAAAGTGAGAGGCCCGGTGGCTCACTGATTGGATGGGCAGATGATAAGTGGCTCTGAAATGTACATTCATATGCTGCCTACTGTATAAAATATGCACACTCACTCATTTAAATTGCACTAAATGTGCATGAGGCAGAAAACTCCTCTGCATAACCCATCAACCTCTTCTTCAATAATCACTTGCACTCTCCCTCATATGCTCGGCCTCTCCTTTAATCTTTCCTATTTTAAGCATTGATGGTGGTCTCTCTCATTTGATAGTGGCGACATTAATTGTGTAAATACATGATGGTTATAGCACCTGGACGCAAAGGAAAACACACCACAGTAAAAAAAAAAAAAAAAGATATTATGTAGAATAAGCACATTCATATAAAGGAAACATGTGAATTTTTTTTGGGTTGCTGGCATTACAAACCATTACTCTAATACGTCTTCCCCCACCCAAACCGGCAAGGCTACTTCTCACACACAAAAATGCACAACAACACACAAAGATGAGTCAGAGACATGGGTCAGGTGACCCCTCCCCTCACCGCTGAGTCACCTGTGACGTAGTGTACAGGAGCCGCTTCACATGAGACGTGTGACTAGACCTTGACCCCTCTTTTTCCACGTCTAAGTGGATTTCTCTCTTGCTGTATCTATTAATTTTAGATATGTGACAGGCTGCCATATGGTGAAACTCTCAAGGAATACAGATGCTCTGCTGGAATACTGTTTCCCCCTCCTACCTCTCCCTGCTCTCTCTCTCTCTCTCTTCTTCTCTCTCTCTCTCTCTCGTTTACCCTAATTCACATCCATAGCTCTTCTTTTACAGGAGAATCTCTATGAATTCTACAGATAAGTGATGTATGTGCTCTAATGGTGCTACCTGAAGAGGAAGTACACAGGGGAGCAAACAGACTTTTATAAGAGTTGAGCTAAATTTCTATTTGGGTCACCTCTCAGTTCTAGGGTGCTGATCAGAAATTGTAATGTGGAATGTTTGGAAATGTGTCTTTCATCCTTTACTGTCTTTCAACCTCTTCCTGAGAGACAGCCTCTTGGTATCCTCACGTCACTCCTCCCGCTCCCCGGCTTGCTTTCGATAGGCCTCATTTAGCAGCTGTATCTCCTCACGATAACCGGAGTTCTCCTGCGTCTGCCGGCGGCTGTTCTGCCGGTGGGCCTCCACAGTGTCAGGTATAGTGATGTTGATGGTCTCTGCCTCTGGGTTGCCGCTGCTCGGGATGAGCAGAGAGTAGGACGCCGTCTCGCCCAGGTCACAGGAGACGAAGCGGTTCTCCCTTCGAGAGTAACGCAGCGACGGCGAGCGGGCGTGGGTGGAGGACTGGCTGATGTTGGAGATGATGGAGACGCTGTCCATGGCCTCTTCGTTGTCACAGATCTCAAGAACCTCAAGGTGAATCTTGACGTTGGTGTCCCCCACACCAGCTCCTATACCCATCCCCATTCCGATCTCCATGCCCATCCCTACGCTGCTGACGTTCACGTCTCCAGGATGCCCTCCTGGTGCCGGGTCGTCTGCACTGGGCTCGTGGCCGACTGATTTTGAGCGATACACTTCCACCTTTGAAGCAGAGGAAGATTTATAATTCAAGTTATTCATAAACAGTCATTTATTTTTCTCAAACTCACATTCAATTAACCCAATTCCACCACAGGGCTCACTCATGGCTTATTATTAGTCATCTTGGAATGCATGAAAGTCTTTTTTCAGTGGATACATATCTTATTTCACTTCATGTCCCATTTCAAATCATCCCACAGATTGGTTATAGGGCTATTTAATTTATCTCTATTCATCTTAAATTGTTCCAGTTACATCCTATGTCATAGATGTCAATAGGGCATTGATAAAGTCAATGTAAACTAGTTGTGTTTGACAGTCATTACACCTTTGTTGCTGAGAGTTAGATGATTCAAATATAGTATGACATAAATATGAAACCAGAGCCTATAAGAGATTCACTTAGTTGACCATAGAGACTGGGTGTGGAGGGAAACGATCCAAAGCTTTTCTACAGCACACAACTCCCCGTCAATCCACAGCTGGTTTGAGCTGTTTCCTCTTGCTTCCAGTCTTCTTTTTTAAAGTCACCTAGCTTCATATATTCACAGACATGAGAGTGACATCATTGTTTTTCTTTAACTCTCAGCAAGAAAGTAATATACATAAGCAATTCCCAAGTCATATGATGAATTGCCTATAATATACAGGAATTTTGTTTGTTTGTTTGTGTGTTTTATTTAGTCAATCATTACAATACAATACAATATTCTATATAATATACAAAACAGAAAGACTGAAAAGGTATAGGTAGAAGCAAAACATACTTATATATTCCTATCCTAAATTATTATTAACAATTAAATCAGATAATTCATTCAAAATAAAGAAAAAATAAAATAAATATACACATACATCTTCCATATACATACATTTCATTCACACTTGTAACCCTCAAAAATTGTTTTATAAATAATCCTTTTGAAAACCAAAAATGAGTTGACAGTTCTTACATCCATTTTAGCGTTGTTCCATAATTGAACTCCTACTTCTCACAATTTAACACGAAAAATGTGAGAAGAGACTGCGGCGAGAGCTATTACCTTCTTTGCATTGTAGGGGCAGATTTTGAGTCCGTCACTGCTGACTTCATAGGTGGAGAGAGAGAGGGTTTTCCCGGTGGGTGCTTGCAGAGATACGGTGCCCTGAAAGGCGCACAGGGGGATCGACAGACCACCTGGTGACCGCTGCATGGGACGACCAAAGGAAAGAGCAACGGAAAGTTCAGTCAACATCCACCACAACATTTCTATTTCTGTATTAACCGGGCAGCCCTCATTTCTTGAGATTATTATTATGCAAATTACAAAATGTATTTTGCCTGCTCATCATGTTAGTGAAAAAAAAGTGTTATGGCCCTCTTGCATCTCGTTCCGTTTGTTCAAACTAATCAAACTGTCAACTTGTCAAGGGCCAGGAGATGAATGTGTTGACCAACCATTTCTATCCCAAGAGTTAATGAGGCTTAAACATAAGAGCCCTGCACATGAGAATTAGGTTTCCATGATATAAACAACCAGAGAACTTTTAGGCTCACAGCAAAAATGTGTAGATGATCTATGAGCTATTTAGCTGTTAAACTTTCCTCAAATTAATTTCTTCTGTGTTTCTTTTATATCACTCCCATTTTTTTTTAAATCAGATTTTGTGGTCATATTTGAAGATTATTTTCCAAGAGATGAATTCATCAGACAGTACATCAAAGTGAGCCTCTGTCAACGTGATGTGTTTGAGAAAATGCATATTGCTGGCATGGGGAAGAAGAAGCATCCTGTGGGTCGACAGAGGGAGGCTGTGGCAGGTCTCATTACGCCGCTCAAATTATTCAGATTAGTTCAATGTAATGATCTGATTCTGACTATGACGCACAATAGAAACAAAAAGGTAGACACTCTTTTGTCCTGCTTTGGCTGCTTCCTGTCTTTGTCTTTGTATCATTGTGAACGGAGAGAGACAGAGACAGAGGGAGAGAGATGTGAAAACACATCAAGTAAATCAAATCATGCTTTGAGGATCAATGTGGGAAGTGCATTGACGTGTGTGTGTGTGTGTGTGTGTGTGTGTGTGTGTGTGTGTGTGTGTGTGTGTGTGTGTGTGTGTGTGTTTCTGTGTATAGGGTATATTCACATGATACACAATCATACAATATGATGGTCACTTTTAAGATTGAAATGTTGTACAGACATTCATGTTTCCCTCAGGATGAATTTTAATAACGTTGGTGCAACTTTCGTCACGATAATCCTGTCAATTTATAAATGTATGACCACTTGCAAAACTAATGGCATTCCCATTAGTCTCAGCTGGACATTGTGTTTAATGTTAGCATGCTGACCCACGAAACAAAAATATGGTAAATATGAAAACATCAGGCTGTTATCATTGTGAGCTGACTAAATTTAGCATTTAGTTCAAAGCACCGATCTGACTAAGTATATTCTCAGAGAGCTGTCATGGACTCTTTTTGTGCCTATATTGTGATACATGAATAACAAAGTATGAACACACCACCACTGTCAGATATCTGTTCATGAGACCTACAGATCCTAGCATAGTATTGATTCTAGCTGTGTCATTTTCATATGTTACTGTCCATTCCAAATCAATAGTTGTGTTGTTTTCTTTCTTCACCTTCTATTGGTGAGAACAACATTCATTTACAGTTTGTGATGTGCTCTCAGAAGGGTGAATAGGTTTCTGTTCCCTACATCTGAATGCACATTAGATCTCTGTTTCCCCTCTGGGAGAGGGCTTGTGAACGCGCCTTGCTAGCAGAGAGCATGAAGTCGCAGAGAGGGTAAAGATGTCTTTAAGCTCTATTTCCACCTCCCCCTGTGGATGCTGAAGGCCGGAAGGGCTGACAGTAAGGATGATAGACGCTGGGTAATGACATCTAGCCTGCTAATGAGGAAACAAGCCAGGAAGCGAGATAAATCCCAAACTATTTATGCTTGGCTTTCATCTCTCTTTTGGCTTTGTGTGTGTATATACTGTATGTGTTTGTAAGCTCATTTAGAGCTGTATGTCTTTTGAGACTGTATGTGGCAAGAGGGAGGTTGCTGGATCTGTGTAGCTTCACTTTGTTTTTGTTGTCTTTGTTGTAGTGTGTAGCGACACATACACATTGTAGGCTTCTTGAATATAATGACCCCAATCAATGAATAAGGTCTGAGGGAGCATAATATAGAGCTTGCTACTAAGAAACTGAGAAGTAGGACATACAGACACACACACACACACACACACAAGCAAGCAGTGAGCATATCAGACTTATACATGATGCAAAGTGAGTGCCAAAGCCAAGCTGCATATGCGTGCTCCGTGGATTTTGCACCCTCTGGTGATTTTCAAACCAAAACATTTTAGACTTATAAGTAGAGCAGAGACAGAGAGGAAGAGAGACAGAGATAGTGAGTGTGTTTGTGCGTATGTACATGTATGCACGCATATTTTCACTGCCTGTTCCTGTCCCAGTTGGTTGTGCAACTAGCTCATAGTGGCATTGCTCTAAAAGTCCCAATTACTATGCTGTCATGTTGTTTAAAAAGGTTATGGATGTGGCTGCTCTGCTGTTTCTCTGGGACATACTGAGGCAGCGCTCTCATCTGTGTCTGGATTTTCCAATGCCACGATACCTTTCATTCGGGCAAACAAAGCGCAGAGAGAATGAAGCGTATGCGCGTTATTACAAGAGCACAGGATGTCAACAAAAGAAAGAAATGGATTTAAAATGGATTAGTGAATAGTGTCATGTGCTTGTAGGAAACTGTCTTGAGGGAATAATACATGTAGGCAGACAGACAACGCTGCAATGCAGATACATCGATACACAGCTTGTGTTTGATTCAACTAAAACCCTGATGAAAAATGGATTGTGTTGAATTTCCATAAAATGTTCACATCAAATCACAGTTATGGAAACATATTCATTAATACTGAGATTTAACCACCACTGAAGGTTACAACTCATTAATACTAATCTTTAAACTGTAAAGATTGTCTTTAATCCCCCAGGAAACCAGGAGGAGAGGAGAGGAGAGGAGAGGAGAGGAGAGGAGAGGAGAGGAGAGGAGAGAGGTTAAGGAGGAGTGGACTTTAACCATTTTATCTTGATCACATGCACAGCTCCCAGTCTGTCAGCTTGATTACAAAGAGCCATATTCACAGATGCGGAAACCCCGCCACAAAGATACAGACCATCAAACAATCAAAAACACACAAAAATTTGCACACTTCTTTAAAGCCTGGTTGTGGAAAGACTGCATCCTAGTCCAACAGCTGTGTGTCTCTGTATCTCTGTACAGATGCACTGTAATAACACAGCATTTATTTCCCCCTATGAACAAAATGTAAACACAGAAATAGAGATTGAAAATCAATCCTAAACGAACAATAGTGCGATCTAGAGTACATCCCCATATGTTACATTCTAATGCAGCAGTTGTTTGACTAGTTTGGGAAAGCAGTAGAGTGTGAGTGTGGGAAATGAATTAATGCCAGCCATAAAACACAGAATGATAGATAAAAGTTACTAAGTTGAATGGTTCAACGTGAGACTAATACACTGACGACTCTAGACAGTGGTGTACCTGTCTGGGTGTCCTCTCTGATTTACTTCTGCACCACTCCCAGTCTGTCAGCTCGATTTTCCGACACTCCTCATGTGACAGCCTCCTCTCCGGGCCCTCGAACACAGACGATGTATCAGTAAGATTGTGATCCTGCTCCCGGTGATGAGAAAGAAGCGAAGAGACACAGCATAAGTCGTCATCATCTCCTTGGTTTTCACGAGGGAGTGAACAATCAGCCAGCACCTCTCCTCCACCGGCCACTACTTCCAATGATAGGTCTGCATGAGAGGAGCTGTCCATAGGGCAGGTGGTGCTGAAATAAAAACTAGGCCCCATGCTGGGGAGTCCGCCACTTTCTAGTGCATCAAGACGGGCATCAGGGAAGTCACAGTTAAAGAGGCTGTGATAGGCAGGCTTCTCAAGGGGTGGACTGTTATGAGACACGGTGGCATGGGACAACTTGTACACTCCATAGCCTTGTTGGAGGGAAAGGTTGAACTCAAATCTTCTTTTCATCACTGTGAAAAAGGTTATTGAGGATAATTTAGTCACACCTTTAGTACCCTTTCCTTCATATAACAATGGGGAACTTGTTTAGGGGTTAATTATGTAGAAACACACTTGATGGTGAATCGTTGGTAAGTTTCTATAACTTCATTTTTTACCTGAGGGTTCCTGCGTTGGATCCCGTTTGCAGTTAATGAAGCAGCCACATGGCATGTGGATCCAGCGCTCAGACAGCACGAATAATGGAGTGACCACAGGGGCAAGCAGAGTGAGAAAGAAGCTCAGCGTCTCCATGGAGTAGCTGTGTGCATTCACTGTGTGGCTTACCAGCACCAACGTCTGTGAATGAAGGAGAAAGGGAAATTAATTCACTGAGGAGTCTGCGATTGAATATGCATGAGGAGTTGTGGAGACGGAGACACATGAATGGAGTTTGAGTTTTTTTGCATTTCATTTTCTTTAGTTTTTTATTCAAATATGAGAGGTGCACGTTTGTACCTTTTATAGGTGTACCAAAGTGAAAATAAATGTATATTGTGTATATGACTCAATGGTTTTGGCCCATCTTTCTAGAAAATAATATAAATGTAAATGATACAGATACAAATAATAATGAGCTAAAGACAAACCATCTGAGGTAGACTTGTTTGTTTCTTAAAGAAACACAAATAATAATATGTTTTGAGCAAGAACAGATGTTGAAACAGCGGCACTCATTGTGGCAATCATGTAAAGTATTTCACAATGTAACCCAATGAATGCTGCTCTTTGGGGATTGACGAAACCCTGCCAGATACTGTTCTCAAGGCCTTTAGGGGTTAATCCAATGGGACATTGGCTATAACAAAATCATTGCTGCTTGTTGTTGTTGTTAATGTTTAATGAGAGCACAAACCATGACGAAATGTCTAAATGCTTTCAAAACTGATTATTAATAAATTGAAAAAAAAAATACTGCTTTTCCAAAAGTTGCCTCAAGGGACATGGATGGTTTTGAAATTGGTATCCAACCAAAATAAATATATAATACAATGTATTTATTTTTCATCACAGGACTTTATGAGAATAATACACTTCTATTATGACTAAAGATCACACAGCTTGTTAAGCTCATAGCCTATATGCACAAACTAAAACATAAATGGTTGTTGGTTTGGAGATGTATGGCATTCATATGTTTGGCAGTCTTTTCACATACATTAGAGCCACATTTGTCTAGTTGACTGTTGAGCATTTATCTTACATCTCGTTGTTGCCCCCACAATTGCATACTTCTGTATTATTCTGTGGGGTAGACAGTATAATGATTTGACCCAACGAGAGATTAGTTCTGCTCACCTTCCCCATTAAGACCAGAAACAAGTTGGGTGGGTTTAACTATATGCAAACAGGAGCTTTAAGTGAAAGTGATTTTATTGTAAGACTCAATATATGATCAATATAATGAGACAGCTCCACTTGTTTGGTTTGTAGTTTTGTGGATTTTCGGTCTGTATAAAAAAGGGTCTAGCATTTTTAACTATATCACACTTGTCAACAAGTTGGAAATGAGTACAAACACAAGATGTTAACAACAACCTAAATAAGTTAAAGACCATTGGATGGCGCATGCTGAAAGTCGCTGTTGTCAGAATTAGTTTCCACGCTGCTCACCATCATTGGCATCCATAAAATAACTCGGACAACCGCCAGGATCAGGGAGAAGCGCTTCTGCGCAAACACAACTGGTGTGTCCCCGACCGCTGCTGTCCTCCCTCCGCTGGCAGACACCGGGGACAGCCCGCCGGCCTCCTTCTCCCCGAGCACCGCCCCGCATGAACTCGGGCTCAGCTCGTTGTAGACACCGAAACTATTGTTCAGGCTGTCCCGGGAAAAGGAAGGAAGGTCACAGAGGGGAGCGGAGCCGCTCAGTCCCCTCGTCATATCCAAGTAGCTGGGGTACAGTACGGTCCTCTGCGGCTCCCGGGAGCACAGCAGCTGGTAGGTGAGGGAGATAAAGAAAAACAACAAGCCGCAGAAACACAGGGTGTATAAAGAGAAAAGCAGCAGCGTGTAAAAACTCTCGCTCTCCGGGAAACACCCGAGAGAGACCGGCTTGAAGCTGCCCCATCCGCACAAAGGCAACGCGCTAACGGCGAGGCTGACCGCCCACACACCGGCAATGGCCCACATCACTCCGAGGGGCCGGCGGACAGATTGAAGAACTCCAAATCTCTTGGTCACATAAAAAGTGTAGGCTGCAATGAGGCAAGCCTTCATGTTGCTCGAAACCCCCTGGAACACGTACAGAAGTCCAGATAAGGTGCACAGGCTGCCCGAGCCTCCAGCTGTCTCCCACTGTAAGAGCATGAACAGGGACAGAGGGACCACGCTGAGCAGGTCGTCCACCGACATGGAAGCCACGATGAGACACAGGGAGGTTTTCCTCCTCATCCGGAGGAGAGAGAGCAGCGAATACACACCTCCGACAAAGGTGGCAGCGGCGAAGATTACGCACAAGCCGAAAATCACCAGGCGGATTTGCCTCTCCATCTCCGGGGGGACGTCTGTCTTCTCGTAAGCGGCCGTGGAGAGGTCGCTCAGGTTGGGCGCCGGGGAGCTCACGTGCGTCGCAGACATTTTCAATGAATTAACTTCTCTGCCTCTTTTGGCACTTTTAGTTGCTTTAAATCGGACTCATTCTCCCGTTGTAGTTTAACTCGCTGCAACGATGTGAGGATGTCCCAAACCGGCACCGCTTCTTTTAAATATCCACACCGTGGAGATGGTGAGAGAGACATTGGGCAATATCCCCCCTTTCCGATCCAACTACGAACGCGCGCATTTATCAAAGCTGTCCGGTGCCAGCGACACCGGGAACCGTTCTGGCAGGCACTCGTGTTCCCCGTGCAAACCGCGTAACGAGGGCACCTCTCGCTTCCAGCTGCCGACTTACGCGCTGTCGTCATCGTCGTTTCCTTTCGCGGTCGTCATTTGGGGCTGGGCCAAACGCTGCCTGCTACTACTACATGTTCTGTTTGGAATTGGTCACATGCATCGGGCTGCGTTTTCATTTGTGACTTGGCTCGACCTTCTGCTCTGGTCATGACAAATACTAACTAACCCCCATCCCCTCCCACCCATGGGGCCCGTGGCATTGTGGTTAATTCCATTTGGAAAGCTAATTAACCATCTATACAGGCAGGTCTGTGTGAGACAGTTTCTGCAGATTGGCTTTCATTGTTCCATTTTCAAAAGCTTTTCGGCTTAATGCACCTAGCCAGGAAACAAAATGCCGGGGCTGGATGCTCTCAGACTGAACACAAAGTAAGGCCAGTTTACTGTGAAACCCCTGCGTTACACTGTTGTTAAGTGGCCTTAAGAGACCTCATGAGGCAAGAGCAATGAACATGGAAATAAGTTATCATCAAAATGGACACTGTCATGGGAAAACATATTAACCTTGTTTTTCATCAGAGGCATGCATTCTAAAAAACAATTTACTTTACAGCTGGATAGAATACAACATTACAGCATGTGAGGGGAACAGTCCCTGTAGCTGGTCAGAGGCAGATTTGTTTGTGAGGAAATAGAACCTGTGTTTGTGTTTGTCTTTGTGTGAATCCTCTACCCTTGTGTGTTGACCTTCTCTCATCCTTCCCGGTAGCACTCAAGGATGTTCAGGCTGAAGGACTTCTCAGTTTGATTAGATGGGGTCCTCGAAGTGGTCCAAGGATAGAGATTTGTAGTGTTCTATTCATCACTGGTAATGTATTTTTGGACTTTATGTAAATGCCAACATGGATCTGCATGATGACAGCCATGCGTATTTATTTACACCCCTCCATCATGTATTATATCACTATCTGTGGATGTTCAATTCAGTTTATTTTATATAGCCCAACATCACAAATACAAGTTTGCCTCGGAGGGCTTTACAGTCTGTACACATAACATCCTGTCCCGGGACCTCACATCGGATCAGGAAAAACTCCCCTAAATAAAAATAGTAAAAACCCTTTCACAGGGAAAAAAGGGAAGAAACCTTCAGGAGAGCAACAGAGGAGGATCCCTCTCCCCGGATGGACAGAAGCAATAGTTCAGCTCTTTCAGCCTTATTCAACATATATCGATGCGACATGACTGTAAGTGCATCTGACTTCAGGTCCTGTAATTGAATGAGAGTTTGGGGCTAAGGGACTTACAGCCAGTCTAATGACTAGACTCTCTCTGGGGCCATGGGGACACAGAGAGGAACACAAGAGGACGACACGTAATCCACGAGGCTTAAAACACACACACAGGTACACAAACTGAGCTCAGCATCACACATCAAGGTGACCTACTTTGTGTGTTTATGCATACTGCATGCAACGTGTGCATGAAAAGGCAAAAGGTGAGAGTGCAACTCTGTAAAGGTTTTCATAGACAAGATATCGGAGAGGAATAGAGTGTATTGAAACTACGAAAATATGAAACATTCTGTCAAAACACATTGCATCATTTATTCATGCAGCAAATACTAGTTATGTCATGGTAGTTAGATGAAGAGCTGGGAAAAACAGATATACACAATTTCTGAAAAATATTTACCGTATGAGATACATTTCACATGCATTATGGATGCATACTTAGCTCACCTAACTCTGGAATACATGTAAGCTTTTCCCCCCGATATATATTTCCAATATATTAACAGGGAAGCATATTTGGCGCTGAATGTATGAACAAATATAGTGAAGTTATTACACATAATGTCATAATTGCCAATTTCCCCTAGCTGCCACGGTTGGCCAAGGCTGACATGTGCAAACATGAAAATCAGAGACCAGACAATCATCAGACTGGTCCTATTTTAATTGTAATATTCTAGACATTGATCACATGGCAACGACAAAAACCCTCATGCTTGATGTTTTCTAGCTTTTATAATAACTTTCTACTGAATAGAATTAGGTCAAAGAAATATATTTCTCAATCCGCAGATTGAAACACGCAGATACATGACGCTAATGATAAACAAAGGTTAACCTCTGCAAACCTGTTTGGCAAACACAAACAGAACGTCCCATTCCTTACAGATTGTGGAGTTGTTTGTAATAGAAATAGAAATCCTTTTTATTCATCATAGTACATACATACATGAAATGTGTCCTCTGCATTTAACCCATCCTTAATGTCTTAAGGAGCAGCGGGCTGCCCTGTGAGGCGCCCGGGGAGCAATTTAGGGTTCAGTGTCTTGCTCAGGGACACTTCGATGTGTGAGCTATGGGGGGACTGGGGATCGAACCGGCTACCTTGTGGTTGAGGGACGACCACTCATCCCCCTGAGCTACAGCCGCATGAATTCCAGAGTTAGGTGAGCTAAGTATGCATCCATAATGCATGTGAAATGTATTGTTGTAGAGAGTTATGGTACATTTTATCATTGAAATGAGGACTGTTATGACCAATATTGTTCTTGTATCAACATATCATTTTATTTTTTTGATAAAACCTGACATTTTCATCACCGCATTTACTCCAATACACATTTAATTGAGTCATAAAATCAAACAACATGACATTAATTAAAACTAATGAAGTGAGACTTCAATTTTGAGAATAACAGTCATCCTACAACATCTAATAAATCATGTATCTGTAATATTGGGTTGGGAATGAACATTAAACCATGGAAGTGTTATGAAGTAAAACCTGCCTCAATTCATCTGAACCATGAAATGAAAGCAGCTAATCAATGATAGATGACTGTGATATGTTGTATAAATACCCTTCCAGTTCATTAATAATATACTCAGTTGTATGCTCATATACTGTATCTGCACACATGTTTGCATAAATCACCCGGACATTTCTCTGTTGCTAACTGGCCTCTGGTGGTTCATCCTAAATTCAGCACGGCACAGTTTGTAACTTTAACTTAGAACTGCTGAAGTGTCTCCTCCTTCCTTTCTCGGCCACCAAACACGAATCCACTGCATGCACACACACACACACACACACACACACACACACACACACACACACACACACACACACACACACACACACACACACACACACACACACACACACACACACACACACACTAAGTGCATCATTATCCCAAGTCACATCAAATATGAATGAAGTAGCACTTAACACAGAGTTACAGACACAGAAACAGAATGGTACATTGTATTTACATAAAAGAGAAATACAACTAAATGAGGACAGGAGGTTGAATAGTTAGTGCCATGAATTCATAATTACTTTTTTTAATTACATCATGTACAATACAGTTTTAGAATTAGATTGATTTTGAGAACGAACATATACTTGGTCTAGGCAAAAAGGGAGCTTCGTGCTAAAAAAAAGTATAGCACTAAATCAAATACATGTGCATTTAGAAAGGGATGTCTTGTAGTGCTGAATCATCACTTAACTTAAAGTGTAGAATATACTAGCTAGAGCAAGTCATATCTTCTGTGAGAGACCAAAACAGAGCTAAACAGAGTGTGAATGTTGGACTTAAATTCACAAGGTGAACATAAATATCACAATGAATGCTGATGTCTCTCTGGGTCTGCAGGATGTGAGAATCTGTTTGCAAATGCACAGCCATAACAACTTAAATCTAGAAGTCATGGATATGGTGGATGTGTGTCTGACAGTGCCTCCTAGTGGCCAAGGGGTAATTCATGCAGCTTCAAGTGGCGTCATTGACAAGATGACAGAGACTGCATATTGTATTGTATACTTGGTCTTAAATATATCTATCTATTGGGAAAGGTATTTATTCTTAGACGCTTGCAGAACACTTTCAAATATTTCCAAAATAAAACAAGTTACACTTCTGCAAGTTAAAGTGGATTTGAAATGTAAATGAGTTGTGAGTGAAAAGAGTTGTGCCTGCTATGAATCACCCCTGGGCTTTTTCCTTATTTTGTTGCATTATTACCAGGAATTAAAACAGATTTTTATTTGGTTTTGTATGTAATGGACTTCAACAAAGTAGTCAAGATTGGTGAGGAGAGATGAAAAAAAAGAAAATCTTTGCCTATATGGTCTGGTGGTACCAAATACCTTCACCGTCACATGACTAGTTAAATACAGTTCACCTGTGTACAGTCAAAGTATCACATGATCTGTCACATGATCTAACAGAGCACCATTAAATCCATGTATCAAAATGTTACAGCATAAATGTTGATGAATATCCAAAATAATATAATTCCTAAAATTAAGATAGAAAGATAAAAACATTGACTTTCACAGATGTATATTGAAATTCTGAATGCATAATTAAAATTCCAAGCAATAAATTAAAATTCAGTTGGCAACTCTTACACCATCATTTGTGTTTGTGTGTGTTTGTGTGTGTGTGTTTGTCCCAAAATATGCATGCACCTGGACACTTAGTACCTGATGACTACTGAAAGTGTGTGTGTGCACATTAAGAGCTGTCATCTGTAATACATGAGGCAGCTTGTTTGAAGGTCATATACTACCTGAGCATATTTCCATTAATAGTTGATTTATTTACTACATAAGAATGAAAAAAACTGGAGTGTAAACATGTGCTTGTTTGTGTTTGTGTATGTGTGTTTATGTCTATGTGTGTATAGCATTCCAAGCTAAGTCACTGTCAGAAAGTAATGTTAGACCACATATAATACACACCATCTGATTCCACAGAAACACCGACTGGAGTTTATGTTCTTACACAAACGCCTTATTTCCCTCGACTCTTTCTCTCTCTCTCTCACACTTACTAAGGGTCAGCTTGCATCACAGCTAATTTGAATAGTTTGAATATTCATTAAATACCTTTTCCAAAAAGTAGCACAAGTGACTAACAATGTGCTATGAGAAGGTGAACCAACTGAATCACACATCTCTCCAACAGTAGCAGTACCCATGGAAACAAACATTGTCGGCTTACCTACCACAAATACGTGAACAAATGTATTCAAATTTAACATTTAATTAAAAGTTTTTCAAAGAGATTTAGTTTGGTGCAAACTCAGGGTAATTTGCAAAAGCATTTGCCTCGTTGTTAAATTGGAATAACTCGTGCAACTGTTAGAAATGAAGCTGTTGAAAACAAAGACAAGGTCAACATGTCATTTGTGCGTCATGGACACCTGGCTAATTTATTTTTGCCAAAGAAAAAAGTGATGAAATGAAAGGAGAAAGACTGTGGTTTTATTTGTACCTTTCTTCAGCCCACAGTGAACACCTGTGGGCTGAAGAGCACTCTCCTCCACCAGCACCAAATACGGGGATGTCTCATAGAGCAGAGGTTCTCAGCCTTTTTTCAGTGATGAAATGTGATCAAATGTCAAATATGTTTTGAGCCAAGTACCTCCTAACCAGCGCAAAGCATTCAAAAATAATAATACACAGCACTGTGCCATCAGTGTCTGATTTAATATATAATATATCAAATTATGTTTATGAATTTAAACTTATATTTTATTGAATATTTATTAAATACACATTTTTAAAAGGACTTTTTAATGGATGTTACTTTTATATATATCACGTACCCCCTGGAGTTCCTTCACGTACCCCCAGGTACGAGAACCACTGCTATAGAGGAACGGTGCTCGCCTCTCCTGGAGACTTTGAGAGACTTTGTCTAAAGCTGTTCTGGAGGCCCGTGATAATTGTCATCCATCCCATCTGTGGTAAGCTATAAGGTAACCTTTCGGCGTTGAACATATTTTTCTGTTCAATGTGTGGAACTTTGTACAGGGAGGGTCATTGCAAACTAGTACTTCATAATGTTTTTACTGCATTAAAATGGGTGGTGGTGATCTGTCGACAGTGAAACCAGAACGCTCGTAGTGCCACTGGGGTCATCAGTCATTACAAATAGCATTGCTGTCTAAACACCTGCCTGTCGAGTGTCTCACACCTTTGGCACGAGTCGACCTCGTTGGCACCTTTTGGCCGATTAAGCGTGCCGAATTGGCGGCGGAGCGCGTTGGTGAGAGAAATCGCTCTGATTGGCTGTTCAGCTGAGCGAGTCATGAGAAGAAACATGAAAGAGAGGAAATCAAGCAAATGACTACATTCCAGAGGGTGCACACAGAAGGCCCTTCTCATTGTTCCTCTCCATGATATTCATGTTTCATGTACGCATCGTGACGATGGCTTGTATACCCACAATCACAGGTCTCTCCATTCTGGACAGGATACTTGATTCGTCCATGTCAGACTGCTGAAGTCTACTTTGTTGTTGCATAGAACGAGGACTTTGTATTTTGTGTCCCATCACTTACGTTGTATTAAACGAGGCATCTCTTTACGGCCTGTAAAAAAAACTGTTTCTGTGTCCCTGACCATTGTTCAAAGACAGACTTGAACAATTGTAAAAACAATCCTTTCAAGTTTTTACCAGGTCACAAATAGTCATGATTTGTCCACCAGATGGACCTATTGCACTGTGGGAAATCTGGCCTGTGTGCTGGACCAGAGTCAAACACAGGAAGCAGGTAACCAAGTATTGCCTAAAGCCAGTACGTGCTGAACAAACAACAATATATATGTCTTCTAGACTCACATTTGCTTTCCTGCAGGGTTGTAACCCTGCTACTGTGTTTGTGAGGACAAGTGACTGCAAAGGATCCGCTGTGGTTTCAGGTGGGTCACAGCTGCAGGCCTGCAGGGACAGAAATGATCAAGGCATCTGACTGTGAAGAAATGTGACAAATTAACTCTTTCTTTTTCATCATCTCACTCCATGATCTCCAAACCTTCATCCCAACAACCTGTGCCACACTAATCAGCATAATGAATTCATCCAGCATGTCTGGCTTAATGGAATCAATTACTTGCTTGCAGGAGAAGACAATATCTGGCAAGAAAATGACCACCAGAGTACTTTTCCTGGATGGTTACAGAGAGAACACTAATGCAAACCTAGCTTGTCTGAGTGTCTGAGTATTTAGGCATATAAACTAGTGGTGATGATGAATGAACTATAATTTGTTTTCTTTGTCACTGGAGTGAAAGACAGCATGAACTGAAGGGAGAGAAAGAACATAAAAGGAGAGCATTATAGGGAGGTAATGTGACAACCCCATCTGTTTTTTCTGTGTGTGTGTGTGTGTGTGTGTGTGTGTGTGTGTGTGTGTGTGTGTGCAAGCATTGAGTCTTCCTTCCCCTCCCTGACTGTGCGCATGATGTATATTTTGACATTAATGAGCAGACTGAAAGATTTTCATTAAGGTCCCATTAGTACCTCTTTTCCCCTCTGGGCCCCATCACTACTGCACTCGTATTCATTCCTCTGATGCAATAACCATAAAGAGGCAGACAGAGAGGGGTTGCAGACATGGCTCACTGTCACAGGAATTCAGTAAACGTCAATATATCCTGCATTACATTCAGAATAAACTAACTAGTTAAAAAAATATACCAGCTTGAAATGAGGCAGAAAGGCAAAGTGGTGAGAGGTAAATTATGAAATATGATTGTTTATTAAAGATAAATGTTTGCTTCAGGGATTTTAAATTACGAGCTAAATGTCTGACTTATCTAAAACAAACAGATAGAGAACTTTGTTCTGAACTGGTATCTGTGCACTAGCTTGGCTATCATCCACACGCATGGCTGGGCAACTTTTAAAAACCTGTGTTGCAACTCCCCAGCAAGTCAACTGGCAGCATATTTGATCTTTTTGGGAACTATGTTTGCAATCTTGATCTTTCCAATCCAGTGCTCATCTCTCAGAGATTGATGAGCACTGGTTCATCAATTTTGAAAAAATTGGCTGCCGTAAAAAAATCACTAAGGTTAACAAGTGTGTTTCAGTGGATGTTGCTGTGCGTTCATTGCAGAACATTAGAGGGCGGTGGCTTTACGGCACCACAGCAGCATCAAGAGCAACCAGGACCCTTTAAAATGCATTGGAGAGGTAGAAAGCACTCAGTAGTAAGCCCGCTGCGTGTTTCACCTTCATTCCACCTTGACCTTATTTGCATTATTATTTGCAACATGATTTTCACAACTTGACATACAGTTTGTTCCTTTTCTGTGGAAACTTTGGGAAATATAGAAAATACAAATAGCAGTAATCCTCTGGTGCATGGAGTGTGAAAGAGAAAAGGAGAGATGGACAAATGGTGTGTGTCTGTGCTGACTGTTCAAAGTCAAGTTGAGTAAAACATTTCCTGTCAGGGAATTTAGGACAGAGTGAAAGAAAGAGAGGGGGAGGAAATGGTGTAAACCCCAAAAGAGGTGTAGGAATGTCAGCGGTGGATGACACATCGTGTCCAAGTGTTAAGACAAATATTGCTTGAAACAGTACAATGTCCGCTCACAGACAACATAACGCCAGACACAAGTCACCACAGCCAATGTTGTTGTTTACAAAAACATTTGTCACGTAGGTAGTTATAGTCTATGAGAAGTGGAAGAAATCACCGTGAGGACACCCATTTGTTTTTGGACTACCCTCTTGAAGCCTTTAGTTTTGCATTTTGGACATCACCATCTTGTTTTTGTTTTTTTGGCAAGTGACACGAGAGGGTGGAGCTATACTACAAAATGCTGAATAAGACTTTTTTGGCAAGAAAAAAGTGTTAATAGACTTTAATAAACTGAAAACACTGTGAAAGGGTTAAAGTTGTAAAAGGAACACAGAACGGACAACGCTGTGGCAGAGACTTGCCAATGGGGTTTCCCCGCCCTAAAATATACTAAATAAACATCACGCCGTATTGAATACGACTTGAAACTAGCGATTGCGACCATAAACTCATGTTTACAATGTTTCGTAATAACCCAAGTGAGAATTAAGTCATTTTCTCATGGACTTCTATACAATTGGACATATGTTTTGCCCCCTGCTGGCCATTAGAAATAATACCAGACTGTGGCACTCCGTCCCTTTTCAGTACCAAAGGTTGCCATCAGCTCAAACACAAACGCCACAGCATTAACTCAAGTAATCATGGCACTTCTCTCTGGCCAAATAACTGACAGAAGAATCTGTCTCAACATGCCTTACATTGTGATCAGTGGCTGCTCTCAGTCAAATCCACGCTCAGGGTTTAGGATTAGGATGAATCCCACCGTTGCATCTGCTTTGTCATGCGCCCACATTATGCCGTGCCCAGATTCCAGCTTAAACATGCTGTACGATGACAGAACAAATGTTGAAACAAAGTGTTGAAATAAATGAATTCCCTGTGCATGCAGTGATAGCTGTCTAAACATCCAGCTGGCACAGAGCAACACTCATCATCACTCATTTGGAGTCATGTTTCTGGCCACCTGAACCCAACATTTGGCTCTGTTTTGGTATTCACCAATTTCTGAGAGAAATATAAGGCTTTTTAAATTAAATGTACTTTAATATAATAACATGCTGGGCAGATAGCAGTGCATCTATCAGAGTCTGGAAATCAGGTTGATGAGAGTACTGAGAAAGTGACCTAATACTAATGGCTGTAGATCAAAAATCAGTAATCTAAAAGATGCTGTAAAGTTAATTTGGTGATACGTCTCTGTAAGTTCACCACTACAGCTGATCCTTACCGCATTGTCATCCGATCCATTGTTAAAATAGATCCATCAGTGCAGTTTTAAATACACTTATGATGGAATTAAATATTGATATTCTGAGTGTATATGTGGATTTTCTGGTTGGACACGCATGACATGAAAACTTTATGATGAATATATAACTTTATTGTCCTTGACATCTTAACAAATTCAACATGTTTTGACTTAATTCCGATAAAAGCAGAGGGCAGTGGAATTGATTGTAGGCAGAAACAGAGACATTTCAACAGAACAAGGGCGTGGAAGCACAATGAAAACAATGAGGGCGTAGCACTAGCACTCATTTATGTGTTTATTGAGTCTCAAAATATGTCCATCACAATTTTTATCAATGTAGAATTATGGATGTTCTAGGAAGTGTATCTGATCTCTGGGAGGTTCTACAGTCATTTGTCATCCCTTTCCACATCACCAGATACCAACTCCCTGTGGTAAAGCAAGTGCGGGCAAGAGAGTAACCGATGAAAGCTGATGATCATAAAAGCAATGGTGCAGGTGATTACACAGGGGATGCAGATTTGACCCACTGTATTTCCAATGAAATTGGAAAAACCTTGAGAAAGTTGTATCAAAAACAATCTCTGCACAAATAATTTCTATCAGAATGTGTGTGTGTGTGTGTGTGTGAAATGTCTGATGCATCTTGTGGGAACTGTACACAACACAGGGACTCACCGCCCATGTCTAGACACAAGGCTTGTCCTATTTTTATTACAAAAGATAATGGTTAAAGCTTGTTTTTGGTCAGAGTAACGGTTCTGATTAGAAACATACTGGATATTGTAAATCTCCTGAAGTCGTTGTAATGTTCCCCAAAGTGACAAAGACATGATCATTTGATCATCCAGCCTTGCTTCAATTTTGCAACTGCTTCCCATTTCTACTTAGTTAAATGTTTGATCCCACATCGTATCTCATACTGAGTCCCTTGAATCACTGAAGTGGATGCAAAGAGCCATTATCATGGAGACCTTTATATTATAGTGGAATTTATTTTCTCGCACATTTAAAACATTATTTTCCTCCAAACTAATTCCTCATAGATAAAAAAAAAAAAAAGCTAATAAAGAATAACTCCCTAACTGTCTGTACCTCTCTGGAAATATTTGGTAAGAAAACAAAAAATAAAGAAACTCCCCAACTGTCTGTACCTCTTTGGAAATGTTGTGTAAGTTGGCACTTTTAACTATTTTCCTCTTGTTATCTATCTCTCCGTCATCTCCTTCCCTCTTCCTGCTGCCTCATGACCGGCTCAACCCTCTGTCTGAAAGCCCCTTGCTCTGAGTGACAGCAGTGAGCTTATTAATGTGTGAGTCCAGTGTGGGTATGTTAGTGTGGTTCTGTGTTTCGGTCCTAGATCGTGTGTGTGTATGTGTGTGTTTACGTGAACTGACAACAGACTTTGAGCAGAACTGGACAGCCCGTCCGCCGTTGATAGGACAGTTACTCCCCTGACAGGTCCTGGAGGGGGGTGCTGCTAGAACGAGGCTGAGTGACCTTGATCCGACCAAAAAGACAGACGAAAAAAGAACTTCTTGGAATTGTGACGCCCTGGCTGGTCTGTGTGATTCACAAGCACATCGACCAAATGCAGAACTGCTTATTAGTCATGGTGTATGCTTCCTTGTATTACTGGTGGTAGCGAACAGTTGATTCATTGATAGCAAAACCACCAGGCTGTCAATCATAACTCTGATGATGCATTACATCTCTAACTCTCAAGAAAGGTACAAATAAAACCACATCGTTAATGTCGGTAAGGCGTGGTTTGCATCTAAACGTTACTGACGCAATAGGCATGTTGCCACATGTTACTTGTGTTTGGCACTGGTTGGTTTTATTAAGAAATTCTACAGCACATAAAGAGTAATGTAGAGTGCATGCACGCCTGTGTATCTGTCTTTGCACACATGTGCCTATTTTTGCAGCAAAAGACTGTTTAATACCTGTGTCACCCCGGGCTCAGCGCAATTAAAATCCAATATGCTCTAGGAATCTATAACATGCTGGGTTTACTGACAGCGAATAGAGCTCAAATAGCCAACAGAGAAGGGGCAAGGTGTTTTATTTGAAGAGCACAGCTACAAAATAATGGGAAATGTGATGACGGAGGTTGCATTGCTGGCAAATGACAACAACTTTTCAGATGCATTGACAGGCAGCTGCTGTGTAAATTGCGCAAAGATATTCAAAAGATATACACAGATGGACATTCTTTGAAATTAAATCATGCTGTTTTTTAATCGGAAGCAATGACACATGGTATGATAAGGTGACACAAATAGGCTTGCTTAAACATTTAAGTGTAGTGTCTGCCAATGACACTGGCGCTGCAAAGACAGCAGATGCAAAGATGAAGTGGTTTGGGATAAGATTTGTTTTTTTAAATGCAGTTTCCCAACCCTTTAGGTGACATTCATGTCCGTCTGTTTCAGCAGATGATTACTCCACCTCACTTAAATCTAACTGGTAAATAGCAGGTTCGATCCCCAGTCCCCCCATAGCTCACATGTCGAAGTGTCCCTGAGCAAGACACTGAACCCTAAATTGCTCCCCGGGCGCCTCTCAGGGCAGCCCACTGCTCCTTAAGATACCAAGGATGGGTTAAATGCAGAGAACACATTTCATGTATGTATGTACTATGACAAATAACAAGGATTTCTATTCTATTTCTAAATAGTTTAATGCACACCTTAACATAGATCACATGTGATCATGTATTCTCTGATGTGAGGTAGGCTCTTCTTTCTTCTCACATTAATGTTAACTTTCACTTTTAGACCCAACATACTCATGTGTTTGCAGAGTTAATTGCTCTCACAGAAGTGGCCCACTGATGAACTTTGGTGTTCGACATGTTCGACATGTAACCTAACAGCAACACAATAGAGTAAATGGATCCAAGTCAAAGTTTTTTTTAACAGGGCTAGATAGCGAGCCATGTTACTGTAAAAATGTGTATCGGCTCACGACCCACTTGTGGAACAAAGATCACGGAGCCAGCAGGTTTTAATGAAGAAGAATCAAGTACATCTCTCAGCGTGGAAGTATGGTGGCAGTTGTCTCGGTTCAACTTCAGTTGACAGAATTCAGTTAACGTTGATAATTTCAACCACACTTCCATAAAAGGTGCAGCTAACTGGTTCTGTGATTGACATTGTGTGTGTTGCTGTGTGAGGACTTGTGGACAGCAGTAAAGGAACCCATAAGCACGGTGAGTTGCATGTTTAGGTGTCTGGAGTTTCAATTTAAAAAGTATTAGTTCATATTTTGTATAACCTTGTGTAACCTTTCCAACCATGGTAATGGGGATTTAGTTGCATGCGTAAGCTGGTTACTTTCAACCTTTAACATTCTGACCCTGGTCTTGCTGCATAGCGTCAGACTGACCGCATACTGTATGCAGCACTGACGGACCTGACTATGTGCTTCAATCAAGGGTTTACACGGTTTAGTTTTAAGTGACATGAGTGGTTCCCAAAGTGGAGTACATGGACCTTCAGGTGAACATTAGGGCTATCTTGCAGGGTGTGGATCATATAAGCATGACCCTTATAGGAAAAGGTTATATTCAAAAGTAAATGTATAAACGTCTATTCCACATATACTTTATATACACTTTATATAGAGTGTATATACTTTGCATTTTATTTATTATTAATGTAATATGTTCTGCTCTGGTATTGTATTGTATATATTGAGTATTTCCCATACTTAATATGTTGACGTTTACTCTGTAACTTGGTTGCTGCTGCCTCAAACAAATTTCCCCCTGGGGATGAATAAAGTATCTATCTATCTATCTATCTATCTATCTATCTATCTATCTATCTATCTATCTATCTATCTATCTATCTATCTATCTATCTATCTATCTATCTATCTATCTATCTATCTATCTATCTATCTATCTATCTATCTATCTATCTATTTGAATGAAATAATGCCACTAAACAGCTGTTAGATATCAACAACTCCCAACAGTGTTCATATCAATGGGAATTTTCCTGTACCGTGCATTGTCTTTTAAAGCTCTAACTCTGTGTGTAACCGCCTTGGTCACACACCTGAACCTGCGCCCGGAGAGCCGCCAACGGGGCCACTTCTAACCGCCGCCCTGACGGAGGAGGCACCGACTCGGAGGACGGGGAACTTCAGAGGGCTGCTCCTCACTATATGTCATTGGCTGTATAAATATGGGATCTCGCCCCTGTGGATCACACACTTGACCAATTGCACGCGCAAGAGTCTGATAGGGCATTTGAATTCAGCGATCCGCAGTTTCAGTGAAGGGTCTCTGTGCGTGAGTGTGCGCGCGTGTGTCTTCGTCTGAATGTAAAGCCAAAGAAAGAAAGAAGAAGAATAAGGAGAGGTGGAGAGAGAGAGAGAGAGAGAGAGAGAGAGAGAGAGAGAGAGAGAGAGAGAGAGAGAGGCGGGATCGGTTTGCGCCTTGTTGAAATCCAGCGTGAAGCAAAAACAATAATCTGTAACAGATCGATCAGCACTTCGCGCCCGCTTCTCGTTGGATTTGATGGATCCGTGTATGTGATGCCCATTTACATCATCGACCGAAAATTTCCCGACACATCTGGTAAGTCGCTCACTTAGCACGAGCGCTTCTTTTAACGCGGTGCCATCTGTGTGAGTCTCCGTCTGTGTGTGTGTGTGTGTGTGTGTGCGCGCGCGAGTGCATTATTTGTGCGTGTGCGCGCGTGCCGGCTGGGTGACACGGGGCAACATACACCAGTTGATCATGCCACCCCCTTGGAATTCCCGACGTGCAACAGGAGATGAGGATCTCGCACGTATTTAACCGGCGTCTTGTGCTGCAGCTGCATATTTTTTATCACTGGAGTTTTGACACATATTGCATTTGGTCCTATCAGAAAACCTCTCAATCTACTGTCATAGAATCCCAGATGGGTATCCAAGCTTATACTTTGTGGTGTTGCTTCACTGTGTAGCAGCCGTAAGTGCTATATCCCGTTATGTCCCCCTCTCCATTCATACTGCTATCAATATCGTTAGGAAAGCAATTTAAGAGGTAGACTTAATTTCAGTTATAGCACACCTTTGGGCATCAAGTCACCTCCTCCAAAAATGGATTTTAAAGTGATTTTAGTCTGCAGTGTGCAGCTAGGGAGGCCCAGTGCAGAAAATCATATCCCAGAGAAGGTGTTATTTTAAGTTTAAGTAGGCCACATTCCTGTACGTATTCAAACTCAATTAAGTACATGACATGTTCATGGCTCTCAGAGATATAGGTTGTAAAAAAGTGACTTTGCACAGGCAGTCGTGTGTGTGTGTGTGTGTGTGTGTGTGTGTGTGTGTGTGTGTGTGTGTGTGTGTGTGTGTGTGCAGACGAATGGGTGTTTTCAGGTGTCTCGGTGAATGATGGGTTTAATTTTGAAGGAGTTTGTGAGGTCTCACAAGACATGGGGACTGTTTATGTTTCAGATATATCATGACTGACAAAAAAAAAAAGTAGGAAAAAAAAGTAAGAGAGAGTTTTTGAAACATACCTTCCAAAACGCACTGAAGACCAATCATCAGAGCCGCATCAAGACGAGTATAACCAGTGACTGCGTCCTGCAACAGGAGCAACCATGACAGCTCCCTTTACAAATAACTCACACTCATATTAGGACTTCTTCCCTCACAGAGCAAACATCTTCAAAGGAATTCGTGCCATATTCATACGACGGTAAAAGGTTCCTTAATCCACCCAGAAGCAATGTTGAGAGGGAACTGGAATTATCCGACTTTGAATGACTTAAAATCCACATAAAGAAATCAGAAGGCATTACGTAAGGATGATAAGTGCATGTACAGTTAGGGTTCATTTAGATTCATATCCAACATGCCCTCAGCTCACTTACACATGATTTAGTACCTTTTGGTGTCCAGTGTCCATCTCTGTTTTTGCATTCCCCCCCCCCTCCCCCAGACTCATTTGTGCACATTCCTTTACTCCATGTTTATGTCCCTTTTCCTTTGAAATAAATTTCACAGACATTTTAATTTCTTAGCATGGAGCTTGCCAGGATTAGCGCATATGGAAATAATACACAGCCTCTCCAATGCTTACATGCACAAAGGAATTCATTAAAGTGGTGAGACTGCTGCCACTGGGAAGTATTTGCTTGCTTGGCAAAGTTTCTGCTCCTCCTGCAGCCAACCGGAGGCAGTTTGACGGGAAGTTTAGACTAACACATCAACTTGTGTCATTCTACTGCCTCGTCTCCTGTTTTTAATCCTCCGATCATTCATTTTCTGCCATTACGTTGAGTTGCCCTTATGCCTGTTGTATAATCACAAACCCTGCAAAAGGAAAGGAACCCATTACATGCCGGGTCACCACTGTCCTAAATCGTATGGCCCAGAGTGACGTCATGCATGCTGTGTAGCCTATAGTGCTGGTGTGGAGTTGGGAAAGAAGCCTGTTGGGATCTGAATATTAAAGGCCAATGACACGCCTGAATAGTGACTGTAGTTTACTTTACACAGTCACAAAGAACAATGATATGGGTTTGTGGTTATTCCAGCAGGTGTTGTTGTGTGTGTATGGCTGTCTGCTCATTCAAAGGAAGCTAAGAGACTTTGTCCTTTGGTCGGGCGGCGCTCTCATCTCAGCCAGCACGCAGAGAGACCCACCCATCTGCACAGATGCCACATGACACCAGCTTGTAAAAGTGTGTGTGAGAGCATGGCTGTGTGTGTGTGTGTGTGTGTGTGCTGTAATTGCACGAGTGTGTGTGTGCCTTCAGTAAGGGATTAAGGATTAATTGCCTTCAAAGATAGACTTAACGGCTTGTTACATGAACTTTGTAAAGTTCTCACTTGGCCCCAGAGAGGAAAACAACAGTGAGGAGCAGAGGAAAGTCTCTCTTGTTTTCCATTCTTCAGAAGTGTGTGTTTCTTGTTTTTGTCTGGAGTGTACTGCCACTAGAGGGTAAGACCTTGCATTGTTCTCGCCTTTTGCTACAATACTGTTTTTAAAATGTTTTGCTTTCAAATCACGGTATCTCGCTTTCTTGCTTTTTTCAGATAAAAAAGTCTGAAGATTTAACTGACGTTTGCCTTGTCAATGTCAAAATGTATATACTATAGTTGAATATGGTATCTTGTAGTAATACTCTGACATTTGAGAAGTGTTTGGCATTTTTGGTTGATGGCTTCAAAGATTAATTGATTTTTAGATGTTGAAATGATGCTGACATGATGAAAATGTATGTGTGTTATTTAGTTCATGCATTCATGTATGAACTAGACTTGTTTGTATTGTTTCACCGAACATCTATGTTATCTACGTACGTCTCTACGCCTCTTTAGGGCTGCAACTAATGATTATTTTCATTATCAATGAGTTTATCTTCAAATAGCTTGTTTTTTTCGACCTTCAGTCAAAAAAAAAAAAAAAAACTCATTTTCAAAATCTGAATCAGAATCTGAATCAGAAACTGTTTATTGCCAGGAATGTTTTCACAAACGAGGAATTTTTCAAGGCGGAAGGTGCATAAATGAGACATGGGACATTAGACGAGACAAACAACAATCAACAATCAATGACAACAACAGTGCAGTGGGTATTAAAATAAGTGTAAGATAAGTGCTCAGACAACAGATACGTTAATGTGAGTGTACGTTAAAGTGACGAGTGTTTAATTTAAAAGTGTATGTTAAGTGGCATGAGTGTTTAAATATGAAGTGTGCAGAGGAGTGACCGGTAAGGAGAAAGAAAGTGAAAAATGAAAATAAGAATAAAAAAATAAATAATTATGGGTGACAGAGTCAGTCAGTGGGGGACCCGAGCCCTGTTGATGAGCCCGACTGCCGACGGGAAGAAACTCTGTGTGGCGTGAGGTCTTGGTCCTGATGGACCTCAGCCTCCTGCCAGAGGGGAGGGACTCAAACAGGTTATGTCCAGGGTGAGAGGGGTCAGCTGCACTCTTCCTAGCTCGCCTCAGGGTCCTGGAGGGATGGCAGATTACAGCCAATCACCTCTCAGCAGAGCGGATGATGCGCCGCAGCCTGGCCTTGTTCTTGGCAGTGGCTGCGGTGTGCCAGACGGTGATGGAGGAGTACAAGTATATACACCAGTGAAGCAGCACATTATCGCATTTCAGAAGCTGCAACCAGCAAGTGTTTGGCATGATTGCTTGGTGAATCACAATGTTTTTGATAATTGATATTGATAATCAGAATTGTTGCTGATCGGTCGACAAACGGTTCCAGCTCTCCCTCTGTGCTTTTCCCTCTCTCAGGTGAGTTGATACAGCCGGCGGCTGAAGGAGGAGACCTGAGAATGACAGAGACCAACCCCCCCAAGTCGGCTAAGAAGCCCCGCTGGACCTCCCTGGAGGTCGGCCTCATCACTATCGTCTCCTTGCTCTTCATCGTCATCGTTGCCCTCATCATCCTCTTCGCCACACAGAAAAATGGTGAGTGAGAAAGATATGAAAACACGGCTGGTTCCTGTATAGATAAACAGACTATTGTTGACAACAATTTAGTAAACCTGACAAAAAAACGGTGATGTCGTGCGATCAACAACGTGTATGACATGTTGGGAGCCATTCAGCTTAAATGAATGAATGAATGAATAAATGAATGAATATATACTTTATTAATCTGGTGTCGGGGTAGCAGCAACTTACAACAAAATAAATAAAAACAGCAGGATGAAAGATAAAAGATATATACAATAATAATAAAAATAATAATAATAATAAAATAAAATAGAAATAGCTGGGATTGTGCAAAATATATATATACATGTTGTTAGTCAGAGGATCTGGCAAGCGGTGATTTATTATAAAGCCGTAATGCCGTTGGCAGGAATGTTCTCCTGTATCTGAGGAAGTTCTTTGATTTTACTTGCCACCACATTGTTAAGTGTGTTTCAGTTTTTGAAGTTCAATTCCAGCTGAGTTCATGGTTAATGCCAACATGAAGGAGCGTGCCTGAGAACAGCATTTTGTTCAGGTGATTCAAAGACACTTGAGCTGTGTGCTTTTAAAGCATAGTGCAAAAGTACAATTACTGAGCCAGAAAGAAGAATGCAGTGTCCAAAGGTCCTTTTTAGACGTTTCTTTCTGTTTCAGGCATTTTCAAACAACCATGTTTACCTCAAAACATTGAGCTTATTCACAATTTAGACTAATTATCTATCGGTATCTAATATCTTGTTGTGAATGTCATCAATTCAAATGAAGCATTTAAAATAGACACAGTGAGATCAAACAGACTTTTTGGGAAACCAATCGATCCTGCTTCGTTCAGATCAATCTCACACTATGAGTATCACATGGGTTATTTCATTGTTAATACCCTGACTTTGCTTGCTTTTTCCACTTGTATATAACATGTATTAAACTAGTACTGACACAAAGTCTTTGTTACGTAACTGATGATGTATTAATCATTAGCAAGTCCACCGTGAGGTGGTACAAAGAAAAGCTATACGCTAGTATGAAATTAACATGGATAGTAAACAGCTTATTAATAGATCCACTTATTCAGCATTGACAAAAAGAACAACCTAATCAAATTAAATCTCATGATACATACAAAATGGGTTGACATACTTGTGTGTGTTGCACTATTATTATCTTTCGCAATCTTATGATTATGACTATGTTTGTACCTGTATGCATTCAGCTGTATGCACATCATGTGCATTCACACGTAATGTGTGTGTGTGTGTGTGTGTGTGTGTGTGTGTGTGTGTGTGTGTGTGTGTGTGTGTGTGTGTGTGTGTGTGTGTGTGTGTGTAAATTATTCCTGACAGAATGAAAGCAACACTTCTAAGTAGTTTGGGCTCATATATGTGAGAAAGATGAGATTGCAATAAAATAAAGTAAAAGGCTAAAATGACGGATGACTGCAAAAATCCTACTGAATAATGATTTGTTTGACCTTTCCCTACAGATGAAATCTGCACATCAGCTGACTGCACGCAGTCAGGTAAGCATTGTGTCTGTTTTTGTGTGTTTGCACTTTCTCTTGATTGTCTCATTCTTTCCTTTCCAGGCTTTCCTTTCTCTCAGAAGGGGACGGATTGTGAAAATTTAGAGAAATAAGCCACTTCAACTGTCAATATATTTGCCATTAGTCAAAACAGTGATCAAACAGGAACAGTCCTGCTAGGCAGAACATGTTGCAAAGGGTTATTGTTATCAGATCAACAACTGCACAGGAGAAGTTGTTAAACTGGTAATGTGTGTACGGCTTGTATGTGTGCAATGTGCAATTTCAACACATCCAAGCTTATAACTTAACTGCAGTAATGCTGTTGAAACCTTTTTTATCACACACAGCCATTTTCATGTCATTTCAATCTCTTAACATTCCAGAATAGACCAGTGTCAATCCTTTATGCAACAACCTCTTAAATATGACATTTTTCTTCTCTTCCCGGAGACATTTTTCATTTGACAACAGTTTATTGTAAATTAAAGATAAATACTTCTTCCTCTAGTTTCCAGCAACAGACAACGAATCATTTGCGATGCATTTTTTGGAAGCCAATGTCCCAATTCAGTCAGATTTACCAGACAGACTTGTCACTAGAGATCGGTCAGCTGCCTCATGCAATTTAATTGCAGCTCAGAAAAGTTCACACATTTGCAGGACTGGTGCCAAATTTATCCCAATCAGTGCCATGATACAGTTTTACTTTTTCTTCACAGGTCTATTTATGATATTTGAATAAAGTTATTTACATTTTTAAAGTTGTTGTTTTGGGATAAATAGAGCAAGAAACATTTTGCAAGGGTCCAAGATTTAAAGTGGTCCGTAATCCTGAACTGCGCTTGGTAATAGCAGAGGAGAACATTGATTCCACTCTTAACATCTGTCCATTGCCTGTGGGGCTTCATCCAGCAGCTGCTTATCATGGCTCAGTTCAAAGATCAGAAACAGGTGGAAACACCAGGCCTGAGTGTGTCTGAAGGTAACAACACCAACACCTTTAAAGCTCACAAATTAATACAGTATATGTAGTTTAAAAGTGAAAGTGTAAAACCAACACAATATGTGTCGGGCGGACCGGCACAATGACCTCTGCTAAGGAAAGCTTTGTGAGCTTTACAGTTGCTGGTCGGTGGATTTTGGTACGCTTAGTCAGAGTCTGTTAGCTTCCCTTGCATTTCCAGTGTTGTGCTTATACTGAACTCTCCAAAATAAAACAAATAAGCATATTTCCCAACTATTAAATGATAAAATGGTAGGCATCTCTGACATCCTGCATACAGACAGTCTATGTATATATAGACTAGTGTATTGAAGTGTTTTTAGCTAAGCATCTCCTCCAGTTCTCAGGGCTTCTTTCCTCTCTGTCCTTGCAGCTTCTCGCCTCATTGAGAACATGGATGCCAGCGTGGACCCTTGTGACAACTTCTACCAGTACGCCTGTGGGGGCTGGCTGAAAAAGAACATCATCCCTGAGACCAGCTCTAGATACAGCACCTTTGACATCTTAAGAGACGAGCTGGAGGTCATTCTCAAAGGTCAAACACCTACTCACACACCCACCCAAACAGATCAAGATCCACAGACAGAAAGGCCGTAACGCAGACAGGCACGGGAGCTAATTGAGTATAGATACTGTGTTTAGTCCATGATCAAGAGTTGTAAAGCGAGACTAAGTCATCATGCATTGTAAGAACAGATGGATTAAGTTCTTTGAGAACACGAGCTGAAGTGGACTGTCCTTTCAGGGACTGCAGGTCTTTAGAAACCACGGATGCCATGGGAGTTTGGCTTCAGTAACATGTGAGTGGAGAGTTTGTCAACAGAGCTGGCATTATCAGCGTGTGTTGCTTTCAGGCTGTTTTCTAAAGACGTCAACTAGGCCGTGAGAAGAAGTCTTAGTTGCAAGTTTGTATGTGCGTGTGTGTCTCATGTGTTTTCCCAGCGTTTAGCGAGCAATAGAGTCTTGTTAGTGTCCTTTTGGCATGCTTGATATAGAGCGCTCAAGTTACACTGCAAACAGTACGCGTGAGCGCTGGTGGATTTGTGTGTGTGCACCAGGGTCCATACTTCACTTCGACTTGTCTGTGAGAAGGCCAGTCGAGTCCTGAGCAGTGGGTGCTAAATCCCCAAGGCGCACAAACTTTCCACGGACAACTGAAACTGTTCTTCATCCATAAATTTACAATGTATATGCCAGTGCCTTCAACTATGAAAACGACAGTGCAGATATACTGCAGAAGAAACAGAGTGAGTCAGAGGGCTGAGAAGAATGGATCCTTGGAGGGAAGGGAAAACCTGGGTTTAAAGTGCAGCCTGTCTTGTGGAGTCAGATAATTTTTACCAGCCACGAGCTGGTAAAAAAAACTTTATCTCCCCAATTTAGATGGAAAAACACACCATTGTGTCTTGGGACAACATTTTTTCCTTTTGCCATCTGGCCTGTGATGAGAATTTGTTTTTCATAAGGATAAAGCTGAATGTGGGGGGTAGTGGCGAGATGTATTTATTCAATCCAAAATGAGATATGCATGGTATTTAGTCTTTCACAAAAATTGGTTATAACACATGAAAGGATAGCGCTGCTATCAGAAAATGCTAACTTTTTTCGTTGTGTACTGACAGCTTTCACATTTTCTTTCTTCTTCTTGATAAAGACCTTTTTACAGATCAATATAATGTTCATTAGGGTTTAGACATTTCATGTAATGGTCAATATGCTTTTGTATAGCTTTTCCTTTGAGGTTGCTTGTTGTGGCAAAAGTGCGTCTTCATTCCCTCTGAGTAGAGTAATTATAAAAATGGGCTAATGAAACTCTGGCTCTTATTCCTTCACAATTATTTGCTTGACCACGAGCTTCTCTGTGATTTAGATATCGCTCATTAGATTTCAAACCAACGTGACATGTTGGTTTACAGGTTGCAGGAAAAAAGCATGCAGGCAACTATGTGACTTATTGCCCAACTTTTTTGTTCTGCTTTGCTCTCTTCTCCTCGCTTCTACATGACTTAACACACATACAAATCACACACAGGGGGGGGACAAGGAACATAAACATTGCTCAAAATGGGGTCATTTTTGGTATTGTGCATTTACGTACATAGCATGTCTCTGTGTAATACACTTTGTTGTATTTGTACTGCGATTTAGCAGATTTAGCAGATTTAGCAGAGATCTTTATAGTTGCAGCCTGTCTGAAAGCAGGGATAGAGATACAAAATCCACTTCTGCAGCTCATGATGAATTATTGGACAAAGTATAATGGTTGATGTTTCAAAATCATTGACTTAAGTGATCTAAATTCTGCAGTTACAGCAGAAAGTAATGGAGCAGCTAAAGAACTGGTCTTAATCATTCAACAGCTTAAATCTCCACACCAACCGTTGTTGTGCTCATTCCTTCAGGGCGTCTGGCTTACCAGTCAGAGTTGGAATGCCTCCGACTGTACTGTATGTTCAGGTTGACTTTGTGTGTTCGGGTCTGTGCGTGTTTTAGAGAGCAATAAAATAGCCATGATGTGTATCTAAGATCATACATGATATTTCAAACCAAGGTGTGTGTGCATTCTGTTTTCTCGAACATGTTCAGTAGCAACGAGACATACTAGCTGTCAGAATCTTTTTCCTTTCTGAATGACTAGTGTGAGGCAGTGTGAGATAAATAATTATAATACATGTAGTGTATTTGTGAAAAACAATTAAATTATAAAATAGCTATAACTTTGTGATTCTGTTTAGGCCACCAGAGAAGGCTTAGCTGGCCCTGACGGCCCGCCACTGGCGCAGGGTGCTTTGTTGTCTCTGTGAGGAATCACAGTACAGAACCCCCTCGCTGGCCGTCACCATGCGTTTAACTGGCGGAGAGAGAGAAGAGAGAGAAACATAGAGAGAAACAGAGGTGAGATCTGATTGGATAAAGAGCTCGCTGGCCAGACCAGAAGCAGACAGACCAGAAGCAGACAGACCAGGAAGAATGAACAGACAGGAGCTGTGCAATGAGAAGATAAGCTAATAGGGAAAAATAATTATAATACATGTAGTGTATTTGTGAAAAACAAGTACATTATAAAATAGATATAACTTGTAATTATAAATATATTTTTTTTAATTACAAAATTAAATGATAAAATAGCTATAACTGTGATTTTGTTTAGGCCAGCAGAGAAGGCTTAGCAGGCCACTTGTGAGGCCTCAGTATAGAGCTGTGACCTCTACTGTGGAGGTGACATCAAACATGCGACCTCTGATCTCGGGACTTGCTGCTGCCACCTGCTTGGATACCACCGCCCGCTGACAGACGGATCCTTTTCGCTGTCAACAGCTGCAGGTGCCTGGAAACACCTGGACCCTGCAGCGGTCTAGGCTGCAAGACAGCAATAAAAAAGACTGCGTGCATGTGTATGTGTGTGAATAGCTGTGTAGATTTGTGGTTGCTTGTAAATGCCTTGGATTGTTTTCCCCTGCTGTAAAAGGCCATCAATGATTCATAATGAGGACACTAATCGTGACCACAGCCTTGTGTGTGCACGTGTACGAGCCCGTGTGAGCTTGTGTTTCCACCTCTCCCTACTCAGGTGTGTCATACTGTGCAATCATTTACCCAATTGACCGAGAGCATTTTTATTACTAGCTAGTTTGTGACAGGAAAGGGAAAGGAAGAAGGACAATAGACAGAAAAGATGGAAAGAATATATTTTTCAAGAGTTTAGTACTGAGGGGAAAGGAAGGACAAATAAAGAATGATGAAAGAAACACACATGAACCAGGGGGCTTTGAGGTGAGGTGAGGAAGAGCTGTGTACGCTTTCTAAGATGATAGTAGATTGAGGAAAGCTTTGAGGATAGGTCACCAAATGTGAAACAGCATGTGGAAGTCATCTCCAAGCTAAGCTATATGTGCTGACATCCATCCGTGTTTGAGCATGTGCGTGTGAGCACGCTCTTCTGTATTACACAAGGTGCTTCTTACTCCAGGTCTAAATCTCATTGAGCAGAGACATTGCTCGCCAGAGGCAGGCAACACAAGAACCAGCTTATGTTTCATATAGAACTTGGCATCAGCATGGAAGCATGTCTGCGAGGTGGCTGTGACGATAGGATAGTGCTCAGATGTAACAACCAGAGACTGGATGTCTGTGTTTTTCCTGTGATGACAATCACTGAAACAGAACTTGCGTTAAACGATACCGACTGCAACAAGACTTTTTCACGATAAATGGTTTAATCACATGACCTTCCAGTCAGAACCATTGCACACCAGTTATACAGTATTTCTCATGAACATAATCAAATACGCATAGGAGATCAGATCTTTGTGGCCAAGTCAAATAATATGACTATTAATGCAGCAATTCGTGGCCAACAAAAACATATTGAATAAAAGATCCTGAATTGAACATGTTTTTTTGTCACCAAGGATGCTTATGAATAACAGGAAAGAGTTTAGACCTCCATCAGAGTAGACATCTGGCTGTTTCTCAGCCAATACTGGGTACATTTAATGTCATCTACGACTTGCCAAGGGGCAACACTTTGACTGATGACATGTTACTTAGTCAATACAGTAGATGGTCCATGTTTGGCTTGATGACAGGCCAGTGGGTAAGTCAGGAGCTCCCCAAAATCAATGTTTTTTCTTGTTGCTGAAAGCTTATTTATATGTTACAGGACACTGTAGCAACCACTGTAATGATGTTAGTTCACACCATAGTTATAAAGTGAGATTGAACTGGTTTGTTCCCACTTTAATTTGTTGTAAAAAACATGTGTATATATATATATATATATATATATATATATATATATATATATATATATATATATATATAATATCGATCAAGTAGTTAAGGGAGTTTCTATTGGGCTGTTGTACTGCTTTGAATGGCAAGTTCCTTTGCCAAATGTGTGTCTTTATTTGGTCTTTTATGTTTTGTATACCACACACAAACAGCTCTATTGTTGCAGATTGAGACTAATCCCTCTCATGAAGTGTCAAATTATTTCAGGCTCAACTTCATTTCAGGTTTCTGGATGTAATTTACCAAAATATATGCTTCATAATGATACATTGAAAGCAGAACTCTAGGAAAAACACTGCAAGTGTGGAACTAGAGGCAGTCAAGGATAAAATGGCAATGCGGAGAGATGAAACTCCAAATTCGGATTCTGTATCATGCTGAGTGGTTTGGCTCAAATTGACGTGATGTCTCAAACAAACATCAGGTGGCACAAAATCTATTCTCAAATAAATCCAAACACGCACACACATGGGGCGAGAGAGAGAGAGAGAGAGAGAGAGAGAGAGAGAGAGAGAGAGAGGTAAGCCTCTGCTGTGGTTAAACATTAGCACCAGGCAGTCAGTAATCCAATCATACACACATGATCTGTGCCCTTTTGCAGGAAGCGCCCTGTGAAGGGTCCCTATCTCAGAACTTCATTAAGATTATATGAGCACATAAATAGTGCACACATGGTAATGAGAAAATGGAAGGATTATAAAAATGAAAGGATAGACAGTGAAAGGCAGTCATGCAATGTGCATGACTGCCAATGTGCAAGTTGACATAAGGGACATAAATGACTTAAAGTGCTCAGCAAATGAAAATAATTGAAAAAGATTATGATTAAATATGGAATTACATTTAGAATATCTTGGGACTGTTAAATTGAATGTGAGACTGGATATTTCATAAATTATGCAATAACAAGAGGTGTTTTGAACACACGATGATCTGATTTGACATTAAATGAAATTGGAGATTTAAGAAAGGGATAAACCTTTAAATATGTTTTCTTTAACAGTCTTTATTGTGATTGGGCATGTCGGTAACGGAAAATTACAAAGAAAGAAAGAGAAATCTAATTTTCCCCACTTTTATCTTTTGATCCCGACTCACTGTGACATGAGTGATGGACTCAGGGGAGAGTTTGGTGTCAGTTGGCTGTGTAATTCAAGAGCCATCCTCTTTCCTGTATTGATCTTGGCATTGCATTGAGATGTGCTGTTGGATGGTGTATATCTGTAGATCCTGATGCAGCATTTATAAGAGTTAACTGTATCAGTGACCATCAGTACAGAAACCACGAGTTGTGTGATGGTTTATCCAAATCAAAAGGTTGTCCTACTTTCATGATACCCCTTTACAGGGTTTCCTTTTAATTGGTAATGATATTTAAAGTGCATGTTCTTCAGAAATACTCTTAACTTCACAGCTTGACAATACCCAACAAATCTGCCTACACACACTTCTAAATTTCTCTACTTGTATCTTATTTGTTTAATCTGAACAGTATGATCTGATCACCATGTTATGGGAGGTTATGTGTGTTTCTTGGCCAGTAACCTCCTGAAGGCTCTATTAGTTGCCTGGCAAGAAATACTCCAGCATAAATCTTTGCATGAAAAGACAAATTGTTTTTTGCCCTTTGGTTTCTGATTAAACTTGAGGTACAATATATGTGTGTTAATATGTGAGCTTTATGTAGGTGGATTTTCAATCTTTTGACAGTGCCAAAGCAGCTTACACTCTTTGTTCTTAGCAAAGCTAACCAGCTGCTGGATGTAGTGACGTATTAAATGAGTGTTAGTTACATATTGTAACTCTGGGTTTTACAGACGCAGCCCTCTAAGAGCTGTCGCCATGGGGTCCATCCCAGTGCACAATCACAGTCATGAAGATTTTTTTCCCGCCTGTACTCATAGCATCTGGAGTGTGCGTCCTCCCTATGTTTAACATGTGTGCGTTATACAGCTTCCATCCTCTCTAATGGAAGGAGTGCACATAGGTCACTCACTCACTGAGCTGATGTGAGGGCGCGGAGGAGCGTTGTCTTGAGAGAGATTGAGGCTATCGGCTCGAACCTACTTGGCACCCCTAAGGATGCGCAGAACCATCTGTAATATTTAAAAAATAGATTTCACATTTGGCTTCACCAAATAGTGCTTCAAAACAGATCTCTCTCCATAGCCTTTGTGGCAGGGTGAAATGGCTGAAGCGTAGGACAATGGGAGACGTTTGGCAGGTAAAAGTCTCCACCAAACAGATTTTTGATGATGCGGAGAAGGAGAGAGACGCTTTTGCCGGGCCCAGAAGAGAACCCGCTACGGAGGGAGCTGAGCCAGCAAACTTGCGTCCACGACAGCGGTCTTCATCCGGGACCCAATAGCACCAGCTCTTTGAGGGTGAAGCCTTCATGCAATAGATCAGACACGAAGAGTGCATCATCTCATCTACCTCTCAGCAAGAATGCCAATGAGCAGCTTCCCTAAAACCAAGCATAACTCTCATTCCTCATGAATTGCTTTCATTTAGAAATGTAGTGAATTATGTAAACTGTAGCAGAATTTATTTTGGCACATTTTATTGCAAAAGTGGCAGGATTAATTTGAGGCAGGTTGGATTTGAAATGTTTGGTTCATGGTTTGTCTGGCAAGTTGACAGCCACATACAATTTCCCTTTAAAAAAAAAGTTTTTGTATTCTTTTTTTTACATGGAATTCATAAAGGCTTCTGACTGCTTAGAAGCAATTGCTATCATTAGGTCTACATTTACATTTTGCAGATGCGTTTGTCACATGTTGTTAGACTTAACATAGTTGTACATCATCCATTATTGATAATGCAGTCTTATGTCGTGTTCACACCAAAAGAGTTGCGAATTTTCTCAACGCTTTTATGTGGTTAATTCACTTTTTCGTAACCATTCTCTGCGGAAAGGGGGCGGGGCTTATCTCTGTGTCTGTGAAAACATTTACTATTTCTACCATTCACCATTGAAATAACCACTAGTTCTGCTTTATACTTGTTGAGGAAGTCCCACACACGTGGGAACATCAAACGCCCCCGTGTCTGGGTTCATAATATTATCCGTAGTCGTGTCTGGGTTCATAATATTATCCGTAGTCGCACACAGCTCCGACTCCTCCAGGACGAGTGTCTGAATGAAGCCGCTTCCAGCGCTCCTTCAGCGGACCAGCAGTTTGATTCAGTGACGGCAGGACGGCGGTGACGACGGGGCGGAGCTTCTCAACGCTGATTGGCTTTCGCAACTCTGCGTCGGGCGAATTATTCGCTGGAGTTGAAATATTTCAACGGCAGCGAAAAGGCGAATTTGCGAATATTCGCAACGCCTTTTCGCCTCTATCGCGCCGCCCGGCGAAAAATTCGCTTTTTCGCAACCATTCGCGTCTGTGCATTGACTTAACATGGAATCTGGTCGCGCGAATATTTCGCAACTCTTTTGGTGTGAACACGGCATTAAAGAACAAATATATGTTTGATCATGAAGTTACACATGTATAATAATGCTCTTTTATTTTACATAATGATTTATTTGTCAGTTTAGTTTCTTCAATTAGTGCTGCTCCAATGAGCCATATCATAACCAGGTGTTATGTAATTCAAGGGATCACATCAAAACATTATTAAAGGTATAATAACTATTCCACGTAAAAATATCTGAAAACAACTTCGAACACTATCACAACAAAACACTTGCATTCACCTATTCACATATTTTTTAGCAAATACCGAAATGACCATGTGGGTTGACTCTTGATGATCACTCACTCTCATGTTCGATGCTGCTGAAAAGCGTCTGCGCATCCTGAAGGAATGGTTACTTTCTAAAGTTACAATATGCAACGTTGTGGCTTGAGTTAGAGCAGGAAAAGTGGATTGTTGGTCCTACCCTCTTCCCCCTCAGTTGAGTAAGTTTACACACTTATCACTCATTTTGATGAGCTGTCTACCTAGAAACTCTAGCCTGGGGCTGAGCTACTGGCGTTCCTGCCTACAACAGGTGTTGGAAGAGGCAATGAACGCAGACAATAAAACAAGCAATGGTGTTCATTCTTGTTTTCAAATGGCCTTTCACTGCCACACCTTCAGCTTTGTTGCTCCCTGATTTTGTTCCAGCTTCTTATTTTTGCTATGACATCCCTGCACTGAGGTCGCTGGCCTTGCCTTGATTACATGTTGAGAATTCCCTTTATAGCAACCAGGGATTAACATTTGCATTACATTGTGCAATTTGTGGTCTATATGAGTGTTGACCTCCACAATAAATGATCCAAATAATCTTAACCAGTCAAATGCAAAGATCCATTGCAATGCAAGTACTAGACATGTGTTTAATCATCATTTAGTCAATCCTTCAAAGCAAAGATTGGCCATGCACAGTATGGGAACAATTTCTGATCGTGCACTGGTGTACTTGCTATTGCTATGCGTTCCTGGTTCCTGGTCTATAAATTAATTAATGCTACGTTGCAGTGCATTCAGTGTTAGATGACACATTTGATCTTTTCAAAGCTGGCAAGTGAACTGATGCACCATTGCCAGAATAGTGGAAACTGACTGGCTATGTCTGTTTAGTAAGGGAAAGTCCGCATTGAAGTTACAATGTGTAAGATGTTGCCAGAATTTTTATTTTGTTAGTTTTGTCTATTGGATTAAATCCAAAGTGGTGGAAATGAGAAAATGACTTGCACCCTCGCCTCATCCTCCCCACAGTCAGCAGACTACTTAGCAGGGATTATTGCGTGTGGCAGCTTTTGGAGATGGACAGAGACCATTAGTTAGCAGTTAGCTCGAATTCAGCCAGATTAAACCCCAGCTCCAGCAGTCTGATCCCAGGGTTCTGCCCCGACTTCCCGCCGGATCAGCAACATTTCGGTTGCTGATTTCACAGGTTAGTCCCAGCTCTCCATTAGTGCGCTGTTATTCCCGTTCGCTGGGGTTTTTGCCGGCTGAATCCGGGTTGTCACAGCTGCCAACTGAAGCTCTTGATGCTCCACTCCCAGCGATGCACTCCCTCATAGGCCAGGAGGATGAAACAAACTATTGTAAGCTATTGTTAATCAGTTCGCTATGAAGCAGTGTTCTAATGTATGTTTCTGGGGCTTTTATTCTGAAGGGGAAAACGGAAGGAGAGAGAGGGGTTTTTGGTTGGAGTGAGAAGCGAGAAAAAAGATTAAGGTGGTTGCCTTGTCTAAACATAACGGAGCAGCGTGTTATTATTTTATTATTATGGTACCAGTATAGGCGCAAGAGAACCCTCGGTTACATTGGTGGCAGCGGTGGGATTTGTCTCCCGCCCTAAGAGAACCATCTGGTGAAGATCTAGATAGTAAGCAGTTCGCCGAATCAAGCTAGTTAGCTAACGGTAGCCACTTAGCTTAACTTTGTACCGTGTAAAAAAAAAAAAAAAAAAAAAAGGACAAAATAAAACACACAATACGCAACAGAATGAGGAAGTACGAGGAAGACCTGCTGGATTTCAATGTGTGGCGAGAGCGTCCATTGGCCTGCAATGCCAGAATCGACCTGCCGCTGCCCTTTGCCGGGGAGGAAAAACAAAGCTTTCCATGCTGGGCCAGACAGTATGAAGTAGCTGTGAGGGCGCTGGCAGGCGGCCGTGGAGGTGACCATGACGATGAACTGGCCCGGATTCTACCAACGCGGCTGACCAAGGCTGCTTTTCTCCTGTGGGATAGCCTGCCAGCGGCTGTGCAGACAGACTATTCTGCAGTGAAGGAGAGATTGCAAGAGGCTTTTGGACAAAGACAGTTTTTGGACCAGTTCAGAGCAAATCTCTCTGCCCGTGTACGTGCTCCAGGAGAGAGTTTGGAAGTGTATGCAGCGGATATAAGCAAGCTAGTGCAGGAAGCCTTCCCGGGCTACGGTGATATTGCTCAGAGGGAGGAGAAATTTCGCAGATTCCTGGCAGGACTGGATCCAGTTCTGAGAGCTAAATGTCACGAGCAGGGGGCTACTGATTTGGAGGAGGCTCTGATCATCGCTGGCCGATGTGAGATGGCCAGGGAGACCCTAAAGATGGATTATGTCAACACCCATGTGAGCCAGCCCCATACTGGAAGCGGTGCAGGGTCAATGGTACAGTCCATATCTGAAGGAGGGGGCTTGTACAGGACGATGGACAGAATTACTGAAGAAATGAGAGAAATGAGGATGGAGATGAGGAAAATGTCAGAGGAAAATAATCGACTGAGATCCAGTGACTGGAAATCTTCTCATCCAGTGCGTGGAGGTCAGTGTCAGTGTATGTGCGGGGAGCAGGGCTGCCAGTCACGTCGGCCCCAGGGTGAACAGAGAGGACGTTCCCCTGACCATGCCTGGCGGGAACGTGGTGCAGAAAGGAGTCCCGGGGAAAGACAGGATTACCGGGCGCCTTATGATAACCGAACGGGCTCTCCAACTTGGAGGGGCCCTAGATCTACGAGGGGCCCCTTTAATGAGGAAACACAGAGAAAGAGAGGAGTGCGTTTTCTATCTCCCAGGAGAGGGGACCCAGCCAACCAGTCGGGAAACGAGATGTAGCTGGTGCCATGGCCCAAACACCCGCTACCAAACCTATGGGCTCAGGCAGTAATGCATTAGTACAAGACGCGACAGAGCGCCAGAGTACCTCATACGTGAGGGGAAGCATTGAAGGGACTGAAATCAACATATTGGTGGATTCAGGGGCTACAGAGTCGTTTATCAGTGCTGACTTTCGAATGTCAGTTCCGTCACTACGCAAGCGCCCCCTAAATGCTGATTTTATTGCTGCACGTGCTGTGAATGGACAGATGCTTGACACATTGGGAACCATAACTGCCACCCTACATCTGGGTAATGAATCCTGGCTGCATGTGTTCTATGTACTTAGGGGCTCTACACAAGCAGCGCTGTTGGGCCTAGACTTTCTTGTCCCTAACCATGCTCTCTTGGATTTTTCCCGGGGCAGACTGCAGTTATGGGACACCGAGATCCCACTTTTGAGCGGCAAAGACTTGATTCCTGAGTTTTGTAATGTCTCCATTGTAACTGCTATGACATTGCCCCCCCTCAGCGAGATGCTGGTGCCAGTAAGTGTGTCCCCAGCCAGAGCTAGTGACCAGCTGCTTGACTTTGTGGGCTACTTAGCGCCTAACATTCAGGGGAAAAGTGAGTGTGTGGTGGCTCACACAGTGACTTCGGTGAAGAATGGAGTTACTACTGCCCGTGTGTTAAATCCTACAGACCAACATGTGATACTGAGAGAGGGCATGCATCTTGGGGAGTTTTTCTCTGTGGACGAGTCTGAGCTTGTATCACTCCCGCCAATCTCAAGGGAGACAGGTTCTACCAATTCCTCCACGGAAGTGCCTTTTGTGTCTCTGGAGGGGTCACCAGCTAGTCAGCAACAGCAGGCACAGTTGGTGGCATTACTGACGGAACACCAGGAGATATTCAGCACCTCCAAAGGAGTGGCTGGTAAATGCACGCTTATTAAACATCACATCAAAACTGCTGATCAGCATCCCCTGCGGCAGCGCGCCTACCGGACGTCACCAGAAAAGAGAGGAGAAATAGATAGGCAGGTGGAGGTCCTGTTGGCTGACGGGGTAATTGAAGAGAGCTACAGCCCCTGGGCCTCGCCTGTCGTCCTAGTAAAAAAAAAAGAATGGTGAGTGGAGATTCTGTATTGACTATCGTCGCTTGAACAGTGTGACAGTGAAGGACTCTCATCCCCTTCCCAGGGTAGATGATACTTTGGATGCATTATCGGGCTCCCTGTGGTTTAGCACATTGGATTTCTCTAATGGCTACTGGCAGGTTGAGGTCGCTGAGGAAGACCGAGAGAAAACGGCCTTCACAACTGGCAGAGGCCTCTACCAGTGGCGGTCAATGCCGATGGGCCTCACCAACTCACCTGCAACGTTCCAGCGGATGATGGAGCTGGTGCTGAGAGGGCTGCCATGGCAAGTGTGTATGGTGTATCTCGACGATGTTCTGATATACAGCCCCACATTTGAGAGCCATCTCTCCAGTCTGCGTGAAGTTTTCTCCAGGATCCAGGCGGCCGGTCTCAAACTAAACCCTAAAAAGTGCCATCTAGCTCAAGATCATGTGGTGTTCTTGGGGCACGTTGTTTCTCACCACGGTCTACAGCCAGACCCGCGAAACACAGATAATGTCAGAACTTGGCCTACACCACGGAATCCAACTGAAGTGAGAGCGTTTGTGGGTTTATGCTCCTATTATAGGCGTTTTGTGAAGAACTTTGCTCAGCGTGCAGCCCCTCTGCACCACCTGACGTGTAAGGGCACACCGTTCCAATGGACCACTGAATGTAATCAGGCCTTTGAGTATCTTAAAGGGGTGCTCTCAGAGGCCCCGATTGTCACTATGCCTGACTTCAACATCCCCTTTAAAGTGTACACTGATGCCTCCATGGAAGCAGTGGGGGCCGTGTTGGCTCAGGACAGGGAAGGACAAGAGAGAGTGGTGGTATATGCTAGTCGGTCACTCACTCCCACAGAAAGACGTTGGTCCACGTTTGACCGAGAACTGTGGGCTGTAGTGTGGGCTGTACGCCAATTCAGACATTACATTGGAGCGGCTGCCTTCACCATAATAACTGATCATAAGCCTCTGTTGGGCCTCCGCAGCATGTCTATTGACAAGGACCCCTCGGGAAAAAGAGCACGCTGGGTATTGGAGCTGGACCCTTTCAACTGGGTCATTCAACACAAGGAGGGAAAGCGGCATACTAATGCGGATGCTCTGTCACGGCGGCCGCGGGATCCTGGGGCTTGTACGGTGAAGGACACCTCACGAGAGGTCCCCACACAGGTGAACGCAGTAGAGTCAGATAGGTCAGGTGTTCCCCAAGCAGACATTCCGTTGCCACCCACAGTGAACCGGCAGGCTTCTGATCTCATCACAGGGGGGCAGCCAGTGGAGCCGACCAGTGAGATGGAGGACCTATCGTTCATTCATGCACTTTCACATGATGGAACTGGACTGAAGAAACTGCAACAGGCCGACCCTGATATTGGTACGGTGTTGGACTGGAGGAATTCTCGACCACCTCGGGGGCGGATGAAAGGCAGCTCCAGGTGGCTGCGGAAGTTATGGACTGAATATCCTCGTTTGTCGGTGGTGAATGGCCTACTCTGTCGGAGATTTTCTTCCCTCACAGAGGGTGTGCAGTATCAGGTGGTCGTACCCTCATCGCTTGTCCCTGATGTGCTGCAGCAACTTCATGGAGGCCCAGTGTCGGCACATTTCTCAGCGGAAAGAGTGTGGGAACGAGCAAGGCAAACATGTTACTGGCCCTCTATGTTCAAGGACATTCGACAGTGGTGCGAGCAGTGCCTCCCATGTCAGACCCGCAGAGCCCCTGTGCCTAAGCACCGGGCACCAATGGGTGGGTCCCAAGCGATTCGACCATTCCAGAGAGTGGCAATGGACATTCTTGAATTACCAGTGACTTCTAAGGGCAATAGATATGTATTAGTGGTCGAAGACTACTTTTCCAAGTTTGTAAACCTGTATGCTCTCCCTAATCAAACGGCCCAGTCAGTAGCACAGTGTCTGTTTGAGGATTACGTGCTGGTACATGGCGTTCCAGAAGTGGTTCACAGTGACCAGGGCCGGCAGTTTGAAGCTGGGATTGTTCAAAGACTGTGTCAACTTTTGGGGATTAAGAAAACACGCACCACGCCTTATAATCCCAAATCAGATGGCATGGTCGAAAGGTTTAATCGGCCTCTCATCGATCAACTAGCCAAATCATTGCTTGCCTGCGGAGGTGAATGGAATGATTATCTGAAGCAGGTGGCTTTTGCCTATAACACATCTGTTCATGCCTCCACAAGCTACACTCCTTACTTTTTAACTCATGGACGGGAAGCTCGTGTTCCCGTGGATGTGTTGCTGCCATCGGATATGGTGCGCTTGGACATGCCTCTTTCTCATGCAGACTTTGTGACCTCCCTGGCTGAAAGGCTGGAAACTGCTTTTTGTGGTGCCAGGCAGAGTGGTGCTGATGCCCATGAGAAACAAAAACTGTACTATGATGGAACTGCACGTCATCAGCCGTATCGAGAGAGGAATCTCGTCTGGCTGCATAATCCTACAGAGGACCGCATGAAACTCGCTCCCCACTGGAAGGGACCCTACAGGGTCCTGGCTGTGTTAAACTCCCAGGGCGAACAGGGACTTATCTATCGTATTGGCAGTCCGCTGGACCTCCACGGACCGGAGCAGGTTGTTCATTATGATAGGCTGAAACCGTACACTGTGCTGATGCCTGCGGGTTCTTCAGGCAGCCTCCCGGCTTCTCCTCACTGTACTCCTTCGCTTCAGGACGAGGGGGCACCAGAGGGGGACTGGGGGGTTGAGGAGCCATGGATCGCTGGCGACACAGGGACCGAATTAGTTACCGGCGTCAGTGAACCACAAAGGACTGTTACTCGTTCTGAGAGGGTGGTGAGACCACCGGTATATTTAAGGGATTTTGTCACTTATCGTTAATTGTGTTGTGTTATTGAGACATGTTGTTACTAAGTTTTGGGGGAAATGTTGTTGCATTTTGAGTGTTTAGAAACGGGGACGTTTCTTTTAGGAGGAGGGGAGATATGTAAGCTATTGTTAATCAGTTCGCTATGAAGCAGTGTTCTAATGTATGTTTCTGGGGCTTTTATTCTGAAGGGGAAAACGGAAGGAGAGAGAGGGGTTTTTGGTTGGAGTGAGAAGCGAGAAAAAAGATTAAGGTGGTTGCCTTGTCTAAACATAACGGAGCAGCGTGTTATTATGTTATTATTATCGTACCAGTATAGGCGCAAGAGAACCCTCGGTTACACTATCAAACTATGTTTTTTTATGGTTTGTCTTCACCGATAGCCGTAAATGTACAGTAGATTGCGTGGAGCGAGTAGTCGTGAAATGCTGGAACTTATTTCTTTGGAGCAGGTGACTATGCGTTACACAGTGCACATTTAAAGACAGTGTTATCATTATACACAATCTTCCAAAAAGATGTAATCTGAAAAAAGTTAAAGGGTAGAATTTCCTAATTCGTTTTTTGTTCTTTAAATTCAGTCATACCATTCGTCTTGTAATGTTCTAACGTTCTTGTTCCCCCCCGTGGATTAATGTCACGTTGTGTGTTTTGTCACCGGTCCATATGGATTGTCACAGTTTGAAGTCAACACTTTATTTTAGTCGGGGCTGTCTGACATAGGGATAGACAAAGTGTCTTAATTAAAATGATTTAATGCATCTGGACGACAGCTGGATGCTATTTTAAATCAACAAAGGCTCATTCTTCCTTCATCGTTATGTCTTTGTCTTTATTTCTTTCCTTCATGCTTGCTCTGTTTCTCTGCTCTATTTGTAGGTGTCCTTGAAAAAACAGTGGAGGGTGAAGCTGCTGCTCTTACCAAGGCTAAGACCCTTTATAAGTCCTGCACCAATGACAGTGAGTCAAAAGGCATTAGAAGTTAACACAGACTATTCATTGTTGTATCTTCTATTATCATCGGAGGTTCAGGATGTCATTACGTTTATTGCATTGTCAAACAATAATTAAAAAGCTGCCCTCTTTATCAATTATTAGTTTGAAAATATTTATTGTATTTCAGTTTTACAGCTTCATATGATCCAAACAAATATTTTCTTCAAAAACATGTATTTGAAGTGACATAAATAAACCCTCAAATGCCCTTTAATTAGTATAGATTAATAAGGCTTTATAATAACTACAATGTATGAACACCGATTATTTTCTTTTTGCTGAATTTTTATTGGCATAAAATAAATGTATCCATTGTTCTGAACACATTTTTTGCTTGTTTGTCTCTACGTTTCTCATAAGGTTTAATTGAGCTCAGAGGAGGGACTCCTTTGCTCGACATGCTGCCTGATGTGTTTGAGTGGCCCATAGCTGTGGACAACTGGGAGACCAACTATGGTAGAGTATTGTTTTCCACCGCCACGCACAGCAGATGTTATCGACAGGCAATCCTTTTCTTTCTCACTTTTCCTTCCTTGTCCTTTACTCAGGTAAAACATGGAAGTTGGAGAACGTCATCGCCAAGCTGAATGAGAAATATGGAACTCAACTCTTGGTTAACTTTTTTGTCGGCACCGATGACAGGGACTCCAATTCACACATCATTCATGTAGGTGTGAAACTATAGCAGACAACTCTTGATTGTATAGACCCACATCCATACTAACACTCATGCATCATATCCATCCAACTGGAAACCCACCAATGTATTCCAATTTCATGTCTTTATAGAGATACATATGTCTATTTTCTTGTCTTCGTCTTTGCCAGTTTGACCAGCAGACAAACCTTGGTCTCTTGTCCAGAGATTACTACTCTTGCACCGGACCCTATGCAGAGGTAGGGTGTAGGTGTACACACATGCACACTCTCGTAATATCCATCTATCCATCCATTTTCATCCGCTTATCCGTGGTCATGTCGCGGTGGCAGAAGGCCTAGCAGGCTGACCCAGGCTCACCTCTCCCCCGCAACATTTGATATAATATAATTAAGGATTTCAACTGATGCGCGATGATAACAGTTACATCTGTGGCACTTAGTTGGGGTTCTACGTACCCAGGAGTTTGTTACGGTAAACCAGATGCCCAAAGAATGGTGAGGGCATCAGTTGATACATCAGTACCTGACGTGACTTTATGTTTATTTCTACACTTGCATGCATTTATGAGCAGGTGTGTAAGGAAAAATAAAAATGTGCTCTGAGGCAGTAAGTGATGATTGAAGTCAAAGAGGCAAAACAAAACAGATGGTGGTTGTGTCTCAATCCAGACCAGATGTGTGCGATTGGAGCAAACGTCCTCTGCTCTGGTTTTACTTTAGAACTTCCATGGAACCCCGGTCATTGGTTAAAATTCAAACTAGTGACCTCCTTTCCTTCCTGTTAAATTCAAAATATGAGTATCATGAATGAATGTGTGTTTGACAGGCATGTCGGGCCTATGAGCAGTTCATGGTTGACCTGGCAAAGCTGATCCGCTCAGACCGGAGATTGGACGTCAATGAAACCCGCATCAGAGAAGAGGTGACACGAGTCATGGACCTGGAGAGGGACATCGCCAATGTAAGCATGCATTCATTCTTTTTCCCAGCAGAAGTCTAAATAGTTGCTCTGATCGGACAACCTCTTCAAGTCTTTTTTGTTCCTGAGGGGACTAGTTTTCCAGCAGTAATGCATACCTTATCTTCTATCTTAGCTTCACACAACAGGACGATTTTGAGAGCAAATCACTTCTGATAGAATTACCTTCCACTCCTCCATTTGTAGCCCAAACCTCTCTCTCCGCATGTGTTTGTGGCTCCAGTCTGGAGCAGCTTCTGTGTAAAACAAGCCGTTAACCAGCTTAATCCCTTTTCTCAGACACCAACAGGTTTCCACGCTCCACGTTTGTCATTCTCTGCTGGTTCTGTTCTCTGCTCACTGCCACGCTTTACTTCCCCGCTGCTCGGCTGCTGGCTTTTACAAGGCACTCGCTCGCACCTTTCAAGCCCTGACATTTACAGACCTGAAGCCTTCTGGGACTCCAAATATGTTTGTTGCTGCTGGACCTGCACTGCCGTTGTACACGTGTCAGGAAACAGGAGAGTTATGTTGTGACAGCATTCTTGATTTCCTACCTCCCTGTCTTACTCACTCCAAGGCTACTGATACTCCAGAGGACCGGAACAACCCAGTGTTGCTTTACAACAAGATGGAGCTCGGTGATTTGAACGCCAACTTCACCCTTGAGGTTGAATCCCAGGTAAAAAATAGACTATTTTTCTGTCAAAATGTTCTCTTTCTTCTTCACCTTTTATCCTCTTTCTAATGCTGTTTTACCTCTTTGTCTGTGCTTTTGGACTTGAAGGTATTTGATTGGAGTTACTTCACAGCAAAGATAATGAATACAGTCAACATCAGCGTTCCTGACACAGAGAAGGTCATAAACTACTCCCCCAACTATTACAGACGACTCAACCTCATCTTGGCCGGATACAACAAGAGGTGTTTGTGTTTGTATTAGCCTGTAGTTGTGTTTGTGTATGATAGCCTGGTTGTGGGGGTGGGAGTGCACTGCAATGAAAACGGCACATTACTGATATGTCGTAGCTTTGTGTGAGTAAGATAGTTTCTTTTAACATCCCTCCTCTCCCCGCAGGGATCTGCAGAACTACATTGTGTGGCGTTTTGCTATGAACATGGTGGTGGGCCTGAGCAGAAATTACAGGGACACCAGGAAAGCCTTCCGCAAGGTACACTGCCACTTAATCTTTCTGTAGATTGCCTCGATAAACAGATTCTGCATTGGAGGCAACGGGACAAGATTTTGCAATCTTAAGCGTTCTGGTTTCCGTTTGTAGTTGACCAATCACGTTCGGGCAGGCTTTGGTTTCATGCAGGTAAACGAGCAAACGAGGTGGAGCACATTGCCGAAAACGCTATCCTGTGACCCGCTGGCTAGCGTTTTACAATGATTTTTATGTTTATTGGCTTAAAATGAGCTTTTTAACTTATTTCGATACATTCCAGTCTGTTTTTTTTATTTATTTTGCTGGGAATGTCATTAGGTTTGCAGTTATTTCGTCTTAAACCACAGTAGTGGGCATTGTCAAATGTTGACATGCTGGTGGCACCTGATGGAAAGTTAAGGGATCATCAGAGTCAATACAAATAATTCAAGCAATGCTGCTGGCGTAAACCTGTTGGTGCCCTGGGGATAAAAACAAACATGTAAGATTGTTTCTGAATTATTCTTTACTGCAGGTCCTTGCTACAGTACTTACAGTGTCAGCTAATATACTGTATCAGTTGGGCAGACGTCCACTGCATTTATATTTTTCCTCCAGATTTATAACTGATCATTTCTCTTTCATCCTGTTTCTTATAATCCTAGAGTGGTGATGCTACATGAAGGTGCAAATACAGAATTGGCATAAGTCTCTTTAACCAACATGCTGAATGGTTTACACTGCATCTTTAATCGATCGATGCCTCTTAACTTTCTCTGCAGGCTTTGTCTGGTACGACGTCAGAGGCAGCAGTGTGGCGACAGTGTGCACTTTATGTCAACAACAACATGGACAATGCTGTGGGACGACTGTATGTGCAGGAGGCCTTCTCTGAAAAGAGCAAAGAACTGGTCAGTAGGGGGTGGATTATGCTTTTAATTATTTTATTAGATTTACTGCAGAACAAAAAAGCGAGAAGAATTCCTTATTAGACAGAGACAAATCTGAGTGATACACTATTGAAGGTTATGTGTTATTGTTTATTGACACTTGAAACTACTATTGAATCATAGAAATACTTCTGCGGTTTATTCAGTTATTGATACATGCAGTATTCAAACATAAGTTTCGGATGTTAAATGTGTTTTTGTATCTTACTCTTTTGTCACATTTGTGTCATGTGCCCTCACCTTATTTTCTGCTTGCACCCATTGAAAGCAGCTGAAGTTATCACCCCCACACCAGTGTGGCTGTGTGGCAGATTGTGTGTGTGATTATGTCCGAATGCTGAGTGTCTTCTGGACCTTTACCCACTCAAGCATGTGGATTTCACGTTGCATTCTTAGTACATGTTTGTGTGTTTGTGTGTGTGTGTTGAAAGTGACACTGAGCTCCAAGTACGTACCAACACCCCTTTGCCCAAATACATAGCCATAATGTGTAGGTGTGTAATTGTGCTGAGGTAACTTGCAGCTGGCACACATGCTGCACTTCTTTTATACCGACCTTCTCTCAGTGCTTTACTTGTTGTACTACTAGATTGTAGTTACTTATGCTCTACTGGAGTACTTATATTAATGCTACTTAATAAGGATACTAGCTTACTATGATTTAGAGGCAGACCGTTGAACTACAGTCACTACTGTAGTTCCTTTTTCTGATAAATATTTCACAAGCAAATGGCATCAGCCTTTACAATATGATATTTTCCTAAAGATACAATGATAAAGCAATTATTAACTAAAACATTAACATTGTCAAGACTGTCACAAGGGGGGGCAAAACAAGGGCAACAGGGATGGACCCAAAAGCAGAGAGACATGGGGGAACAGAGGGATGATCACTGGTGATTTTGATGATGAAGGAAATCTTCCAAAACAAGGCAGGGGAGTCAAACATGTATACCAAACAAAATCAAACAAAATCCAGAATGGGCAAAACACAAAACAGGGTCAGATAACACAGAAAAACAATAGGAGGGAGACCAGCAGGGTAACATACCGGGAATAGAAGCAGACCAACCGACACTGAGCCAGAAGACACACAGGGTTTCAATGCACTGGGGAGGTGCAGGTGGTTAGACACAGGAGGCGGGGCAGACAATCACACAGGCGGGAAGTGAAGTGAACCTAGGACACGAGAGGCAGGGAAATTCAAAATAAATCAGAAAAACAACTAAGACCGTGACAAAAATACTAGCTACGCATTAATAAAACTATCATACTAATCAAAAATATAACATGTTATATTATATCACTCATGCATGGTGAGTAATATATAGGCACACACACCAACACACACACACACACACACACACACACACACACACACACACACACACACACACACACACACACACACACACACACACAATTTTGTATGCTGAAAGGTTTTCAGAAAAAGCCTCATCAGTATTGTCCCTTGTGGTTTGAGGCGAACCGCAGCGTGTTGTCCGAGTGGTCATGGAGTGTGTAAGCGAGGGTCTGCTGATGTGATGAGACATTGGAATGCCTCTGTCAGCTTGTTGCAGTCGCAGAGAACAACTTAGAGGGATCTAGAAGGTCGACCTTTGCTGTCACTGCAGTTTGTTTTAGTTCTTTCCCTCTCCTATTAGGCTTTCATTCTTGGTTCAGGAACTTTTTTTGTGAATTATTCAAATTTTGTTTTCATTTTGTTTGTGGACAAGATTTGGCCTTTCACTATCCTAAGACCATGGTACGGTTCATGGTTTGCACAGTATTGCGCCATCATGGTGGCCTCAGTAAAATACTGTAACTCAAGAGCAATACATTCAAGAAATGTTCAACTTGCACCACAGGTTCCCTCTGGAAACTGTGCTTTTGATTTTGGGGCACCTTACTGTGTTAATTTGTATATACAAAAATATAAATAGTCATGATTGTGAGAACTTTACATTTGTGCCAATATGTTATGTGAAGACAATAATGCTGAAATGGAAATATTTGTTCTGTTACACACAATTATTCGTGAATCATCAATAAGTTAAAGCTCCTCTTCTACACAAAGCTTTGGATTATTTCAGTAACACAACATTCAACCCCAAACTGCTGGATGCATCTATTCTACACTGTATACATTCAATTGTGTGAATGCAGAATCAATAGCATTATCAATAGTGTGTCTGCAATTTTGCCACTACAAAAGGCATCTACTGTAGAAAGTATTAAGACAACAACTTGAGCCTTTAAGCAAGTACACTTTAGCACATGACCAGTAATAATACCCATGTTCACCACATTCTACACAGAGGGAGTCTAGATGTAATGATGAGGACTGCTTCAGGGAAGTTTATTTTTTGACTGCGTTGCACAATATGTTGCAAGACTGTGTGTGTGTGTGTGTGTGTGTGTGTGTGTGCTTTCCCCTGGGTCCTCTCTGCAGACCTTATGAGGAAAGCTTATACACTATACTGACAGTGGGTGTTTTTTCATGATATACATTTCTCCCTTTGTGTTTGTGTGTGTGTGTGTTTGTGTGCGTGTGCGTGCGTGCGTGCGTGCGTGTGTGTGTGTGTGCGTGCGTGGGTGGACAACAGATGGAGGAGATGATTCAAGATATTCGTTCAGTGTTCATTAGCAACCTTCATGACCTGACCTGGATGGATGCAGAGACCAAGATAGCAGCTGAGGAGAAGGTATTGGTTATAATGAATTGTCTATTGTATTGCTTGTACTTTATTCTATATGTGATGACTAAGACGTCTGTCTGTCAAATTGCCTCCTCTACTTTTCCCTAGGCCCAAGCTATTCGGGAACGGATTGGCTATTCTGCCAACATCACGGATGACGAATATCTTAACAATGAGTACAAAGATGTGAGTGTCTGAAAAGACGCAATTGTGAATGTTTTTCTTCTTTCACGGAATTAGTGTAACAGAATCCAGTGTGGGTTTATCGTAGCAGTGTATCAGCTCTGTGAAAACATCTCGGTAAATTCTTGGCTTTTATGAGTTTTGCTGGAGAATATATGACTAAGTGTTGATAGCTCTCATCAAGGCTAATCCTCCTGTTTCTCTGGCTGTGTGTTGTGCTAGCTGGGGTACAGTGCAGAGGAGTACTTTGAAAACATCCTACAGAACCTGGAGTATGTGCAGAAGAAACGCCTGCGGAAACTCAGAGTCAAAGTCAACAAAGAGGAGTAAGATTTAATTGATGTCATACTGGGGACAGGATTACATCATTCCTCTGTAAACTGTAATTTAAAGAGGCAATGTTAAGTGTTTAAGTCCTTAAAAATAAATGACTTATTTGCTTACGGTGCTTGTGGTCGACACAGCATCTTACATGTAGCACAGTGCCTTCTCCCACACAAACTCCTACTCACACATACAGTTCAGCCTTCCACTAAGCACAGCAACAATGCTAATATTAGCTCGCTGTTGTTGATCCCGGGTTGATTATAATATCAAATGTGAATCATGCTGAACTATAGTGCTCCTTACTCTGTCCTTCTTTAATTACATGTCCCCTGTCTTCTGCAGGTGGGTAACTGGAGCTGCTGTTGTCAACGCCTTCTACTCATCCAGCAAAAACCAAATAGGTATTTTCACATGTGCACCAGCAAACATACATGTGTGCAATTATTCAACATTCTACATGTGTCAGTTTTGTGAAGACAAACCTATTGTGTTATTCCCTGGTGGCAGTTTTCCCAGCAGGTATCCTCCAGCCGCCTTTCTTCAGCAAAGGTCAGGCTAAATCTCTCAACTACGGTGGCATCGGCATGGTGATCGGTCACGAGATCACACATGGCTTTGATGACAATGGTATGATTTTCCACACTGTTGCTCTCTGTTTCGTCCGGAGGCAGTTTTGGCAGATTATAAGACTTTGGATGGAAATATTTCCCTCTCTGTAAACTGGTACCACAGAAAACAAGCCTTTTGAAATGCCATTTTTTTTGTGCTGCCTCAGATCATTTTCCACGGCTTTCATTTTCATTGGGTTATGTTACGTTATTATGTTCAATGTCAGGATTATTTTTAGAATGATATCCACAACTGCAAGCCACCCTGAAATCCAATGGCAACGCTGGTTGGGATTTAGAAAAGTGTCACAATCCTTTTTTTCTTCTTCTTGTTGATGCAAATCCAACCAGCCAACCTTTTATGCATTTGGCTTCTTTTTTATAAGGTCGTAACTATGATAAGGATGGTGACCTCAAGGACTGGTGGACACCAGCCTCCACTAATAGGTTCCTGGACCTATCGAAGTGCATCGTCAATCAGTATGGCAACTTTTCCTGGGACCTGGCCAATGGACTACATGTATGTCTTCATAGACAATCTCTCTCACCTTCTTCTCCCCACAAGTTTTCATAAAATATAAATTTACTCAAAAAGTATCCCAAAACTCAATCCCATTGTCTCATTTGTTTGCTTTCCTGTTCCCTTTGCCAGCCTATCAATTTCTATCTTTCCCCCAGTTTTGCAGGCTCATCTCTTTTCTGCTTCAGGTGCCTTTAATATTCTGTGTTGACATATCAATCCCTCTCGCTCTCTTTGCTTCTCCTCCTCTGTCCTATTGCTTTAAACAATGTTTCATTTATCCCCTGGGACAATGATTTCTTGTATCCCAAAAAAGTGATATCTGTGATTTGCTGACATAACTGTCGAAACACGACCACCTTTTTCACCTTTTTCACTGGCCATCGATGTGTTTTCCCTCCTTATGTCTCTACTCTAGTTAAATGGTAACAACACCCTCGGGGAGAACATTGCTGACAATGGAGGGATACGGCAGGCATATCAGGTAATGAGCCTGAACACAAACCAGGGAACTCGGTTTATAAACCCTTGTTTAAAGATGACAGAGGATGGATTGAGTATGTGGTTTGTTTTTGTCATATTTGGGTAATTTTGCCTGTTCACTGACAGGCTCATTAGCTATTGCAAACACAACAATGAAGGACATGATGTTGCTGCTGATTTCATCAGTCTTTAAAGAAAGGTCATTCACAGATTCATATGCAAGACTTGAGATAATACGTATTTAGGTATGATTTCATGTAGTATTTCTATTTCATGTATTTCTATTAAAATTGTCCACTTGAGGCAAAATGGAGATTTGATTTAATTCATGAGAAACACAGTTTCAAACAGGCAACATGCCAGTATTCTATTCTTAGTTTCACGCTGACGTTCTATTACACAAAGTGACATGATTTGGCATTGACATGATAATGATGGAAACATAGGTTAGATTAGATGCTGCAGCAACTTTCAATGTATTGCAATACACCAATTGCAATTGAGTTGACCAAGCTATTTTCGAAACAACACAGTTTCATTTTTTAGCACACACACACACACACAATTCAACAAACAGTCCTGCATGTGAACTGTCTAAGAAAACTACAGGAAGTATCCATAGAAAAAAGACATTTTGACGAAGACAACAACAAGACAATAAACCAAAACTGCAAACATTTCTTTAAAATGTCTCATATTAATTCTGCAGGCCTATAATAACTATGTGGCGGAGCATGGAGAGGAGCCATCACTGCCCGGCATTGACCTCTCCCACAATCAACTCTTCTTCCTAAACTTTGCTCAGGTAGTTGATGGATATATGGTATATATGGTATACTTGACTGATTTGCTTGATGACTGATGGATATATGGATGAAAGATTGGAAACAGTGCAGTATATTGGAAATGCTACTGGTCCAATGAGGCACGATCCTAATCTTTGTTATTTCAGGTGTGGTGTGGAACAAATCGACCCGAGCAAGCTGTTAATTCCATTAAAGTAGATGTACACAGTCCAGGGAAATTCAGGTAAATTAAAACAATAGTCTTTTTCTGTTACATCAATGTGAGGCAAAGGGCAGGAAGCAAATTACAGTAGTAGTATTTTAAAACCTTGAGAAAACAACATGCCTTTGTACATTTCAATGTCAAGTAACTTTCAAATACAACAACTTAAACCCCAACCAAGAATCTCTTCTGTGTGTGTTACAGAGTACTGGGCTCCCTTCAGAATTTCCCAGAATTTGCCAAAGCATTCAACTGCAACAAGGGCAGCTACATGGTCCCTGACAACGTTTGCCGTGTGTGGTGATCCACAGACCTCTGGGACGGGGACAGTTCTGACACGGGTCGTCCCTGTCCCACTGTACCTCACCCCTCTGACTGCTGGAGCCCTCGTAGGGGCTACAGGGAAGTGGAATCTCCCCTTAGCTCTTTACTGGACGGACTAGGGCTGGTGGACTGACACTGCAGTATGCACTTCCTCCGACGAAAGCAGTGGACTGCATCCTCACGGACAGACGGAGCATTGTCTCTCCGACTCTGATACTGTAGTTCATTCAATCAGTTTGATTATTCTGCTACTCACTGGATACAATCACTCCTTGTATATTTTACTTTTTTTTCTCTCCCTTTTCATCTTGTTTTACTCATCATTTGTGAGTCGGCCAATGCGAGTGTGAGTGTGTTTCAGTCAAAATACTGTACTTGTCAAGAGAGAGACAGACAAATATGCTCAAATCCACTGGCATATGAATACACCAGCCGCCCACTCACACTCATACACATCTAACAGGGCTGAACCTCTGTACTGTATGTGGGACTGAGCTGGATGCCTCTCATAAAACCTCAGCTGGTTTCAGCCTTCATCTACATGCTGATACGCTCTACAATGCATCCGTAATGTACTCTTTGTTAATATGTATAACCAGATTAGATAAATTATTACAGATAATCAGAATTTGCTGAATAGACCAGCATAGTTAACCCTAACCATATATTAAACAATACTATTCTATATTAATGATAATGACTTTACTGCAGTTGAAAGGCAGCTGCTGTTCATTCGCAGTATGTCAAATAAACCAAATTTAAATGTGTACCTTTACCGGTGGTCATGAATCATTGAGCTGACAATCGACACCAAACCCTTTTTATACGTTCCCTGAGCCTCCTGTGTGTTTCTGCGTGGATGTGTGTCTCTATGTATTTTCCAGTCTTTTTAAGTCATTATGATCACTGCCTACTGTTTGTCAAACAAATTGGTATGCCTTACATGATCTGCTGTGCTGCTGTGTCTGAGAGTTTGTGCAAGTGATCAAAGAATACAAAAGTCTATCATTAAAGCAATAGTTTGACTTTTTCACAAGTAGGTTTTTTTTTGCTTTTCTTGCCAAGAGTCAGATGGGAATATCGTTACCACTCTCATGTCTTTCCGCTACAGCCAGCAGACTCTCTGTCCAAAGGTAAAACAAATGCCTGCCAGCATCTCGAAAGCTCACAAATAACCCTGTTTCTTCTCACTTGTTTAACAATAAATTGTAGTTTACAGGGCGTTATGTGCCAGATTGACCTACAGCTGCCTGGCAACCTGACGATGATGACCAATCTGGGGATTTTGAGTCTTTACCCTTTCTTCTATGGATTAAACATGCCAAAAATAACAATAATTGGTTAGCTTTGAAAGTGCTGGTAGGCAGATTTGGTCTTACCTTTGGACAGAGCCAGGCTAGCGATTTGCAGGCATTATGCTAAGCTAACCCTCTCCTAGCTGTATGAGAAAGATATGAGTAGTATCAATATTCTCAATTTACTCTTGAATGTGAAAAAAGTGAATGTGTGTAATTCACAAAATGTTGAAGAAAGGTGTAGCGATATTTCAGTTTGATCTTGGTTTAATCACATGGAGAGCTTTGTGTGACACACAAATGATTTAATGATTTTTATTCATTCAAGATATTGACAGACAATGATATGAATACGCTTTCAAGGGATTTATCTATTTTAAACTGCGGGCTGAGTCTTTGCTGGAACCTGATGGCTTTTTCAATAGTGCATGTATGTTTCCAAATGCAGAAGCTTGTATCAAGTTAGTGAATCACAGTTTAGCATTCATGGTTTTGTATGGCTTTATTTTCGAAGTGTAACTGAGGCCGTTTCTTCGCCTTTTCTATTGCAATTAGTGAATGATGCGCCATGATCATGTAGACCACTTCAGACAGTATACAACACCCTCCATGTCCAGCCTTGTATTGTTTCCTGGTATTTTGTTCCTTTCATTGTATGTGCAAGCTTTCTGTCCATGTCAACGGCGCTCACTTCCTCAGGCTTTCTTTATTTCTGCCTCTCTCTCTGTCACACTGTAGAAAGACAGATATACCTCAGTTGCCTGTTTTTAGATACTTTATAATAATGACTGATAATCATCTTGAGAAGCATTTTTTTCTTTCAAAATAAATATTTAAATAACACGCTGAGGCTGCAAGTGAAGGTTTGTCTATGTGTTGTTTTAGCATCTGAATCAGTTTGCATGTTTTACATGTAATCTCTAAATCCTGATACAAAGACATGTTACAAAAACATTCCTTTAATGTCAGACTTTTGCACCGCATAACAGTGTGAGTGCACATAATATCTTGGTTCTGCTGACTTGGCTTATTTTTTGTCTGGACTTCAGGGATGTTATATAAAGAAATGATATAGAAATGTTCTACATCAAAGCAGAGGTTCTGCAGCATTTCCATTCCATTCTTTAGTGCTGCCTGTGATATTCATGAAAAGGTTAAAGTAAAGAGAGACATTCACTTTCTGTTTCACTCATGGTTTTAACCGACTTAAGGGGAGTATTATGATTATGGGGCTTTAGTTTCATTTTGTAATTTCCACTGAGAAAAAAACGAGAAGTTAATTTTAATGCAGCATTAGCCCATACTCTTTTCTCACTAATTGGACCTATAAGCATTGGAGGAGTAAGGGCTATTGTGTGAAGTTAGCCAAAGGCGCGATGCAAACAAATGCATGTGCATTATCTTTATGGCTGCTCCCAAGCTGCCTACTGGTAAATACACCCCATGCTGCAATGAACCAGAAAGCGTATATCCTGGCACAGGGAAGGCTTGTACCCAGGCTGCAACTGGAGAGGCAGTCAGGGATGTATAGGGAATAAGAAACCTTTTTGTATTAAGAAGTGCAGGTGTAAAACAGAGGAAAAGAGAATTCTTACGGGATAAAGGGCAGGGGTGCGTAGGAGCAGCAGAAATACGGCCAAAGTTTGAGGCCGTTGGGGGAGTGCAGGAGAGGCCAACACCAACACACTTAAGTTAAGGTGGGAAGTTCATGACTTTTATTTCATTTATTTGTTCATTGAAAAAAAAATAACATTCTTACAACAATATAGAAATTCCAACCGATTTGTGACCATTTGAGTTGTTTCAACAACTCAAATGGGAATACACCACCTCTGATTGGTGGAGCTGGCCAACAGCTTCACATTCCACACCACAATGACCAAAATGAGAGTCAAATAACAACCAACTACAGAATGCATTTCTTAAACGTTTTTTAAATGTTAATTTTGGGTGTACTTCATTCCATGTTCGGTAAGTATAAAAACAAGCCTGTATTATAGTGACTCTGAGACTCATTCAAGTATTCATTTCAGCAATACATCAGTTGCAGTTGCTTATTTACATCTCAGCGTCTCTTTTTACCCTCGTTGGCTGGAACAACTTTGATAACTGATGGTTCACACCACCCACCTTCCTCGTGCTCTCACCCTCCCTGTCATTAGCAGCTACGCTCGCTAACATCACAGCTAACATTACAACACCTCAGCATGTTCCTGGGAGGCCGTACAGAGTGTTTTGCACGTTGTGCACCATAGACAGCTGAGGTTTTGCCCTGAATTAACACAGAACATAGAGGATGTTTGCAACTTTTTGTCTTAATAAAAAAGAGAAACATGACTTGATTAAATTCCATTTGTCAGTGGGGAAAAAATATTATTAACACCTTGGCACTTTAAGCCTTCGCTTGTAGGAAGTCACCAATGTAAGACTTACTTTTGTTTTTGCTCTGAATACAAAGTTCTGCTCCCCTCTGTTACCCTCTGGTCATAAAACCACTCAGTTTTCCTTCATGTGCCCTTTGGGCGACCCTAACAGTGGGTCCAGTGGTATGTGTGTGTGGGGGGTGCGGGGGGGGGGGGGGGGGGGGGGGGGGGGGGGGGCATGCAGCCTCTGGAATGCATTTCAGTGTGTGTGTGGAAGTGTGTGGTGTCCGAGGTGTATGAGAGAGGAGCACAGCACAATTACATGTGTGCACACACACCACGTAGACACCTTTAAGAACACATGCACAAAAGTACACATGTCCGTACACACATATACAAGTGCAAATTCTGTATTAGGATCATAACTAAGATAGTTTTTTAGGTAATTAGAGTAGGCACTGTGCTATTGCACACTTTATTTAAAAGAGGCTCTTATTGTGAAGCACACTCTCTATGTGTGCTTCACAATAAGAGCCACTGATCACCGTCAATTCTGATTTTAAAGAGGTTGAATTTTCTGTTAAAGTTTTGAATTGCCATGGCTTTGATACCAATACTCTTTCAGGCACTGGTATTAACTTTATGCGCCCCAAGCCCCCAGCGCCTCATTTTCGGACAAAAAAACACCTTAATTATCTCCGCAACCACATGGTTGTTTAACTTCATTTAAATTGTTACAATACCGTAACCCTTGTGAGAAGAGACCTATGGTTAAAAAAAAAGTATTTACGTAAACGCCATAACTTGCCGCGGCGATCGTAACATTTCACTAAATCCTTAATAGGTATCCCTTACAAAGTCCCTGAACCATACATTTTGAAAAACTCGGAGACCACTCAAGGAGGCATTTTTGGCGAATCTCGCTCATATCATGCTGGATGTTCATAGTTATGATCAAAATATGGCATAAAAGCATTTTTTTTTTTAAACATACATTTTATTCCCAAGAAAGAAGAAAATTCATATAAAATAACACAACTATTATAACTAATGTGTAGTTCCTACGACTACTGGAACACGGGGGGAAAGAGGTGTAAATAATATTTATCCCCCATGCCCATTTTTTTCCCTGCCCATTGTATTTAGTGCTCTCGATTTAATACATACATGGACTTCTTCTATTTAAATACATGTTGTATTGACTGTTCAGTGCACAGAAAAAGTAGACAGTGCACCTTTTCACATGCCTTTTTTTATTCGTGTTAAGAATGTACGTATTTGAAATAACAGACACAAATGTTTATATAACTACAAGCAACACCATAAGCTTCAAATAATCAATATGTACACCATGTGTATAGTTTACAACAAATGCCTATTCAAATATTACAGTGACTAATGACGAACCCTTTCACAATGTTTTCAACTTGTAGCCATCAATTGGTAGCGACAAATCTAGAAACAACAAGTTTCACTTGATATCCCAGAATACACATTGCATATCTCCTGTTTGAGCCGTCACACACTCACTCCATAATTCATGTAAAACAGTGACATCCTGTGGTTGTTCAACATATCTGTGTTCTTCAGCTGAGCCTGCGCTGACTGACTCCAGAGCAGTAACACGGTTTACTTAAAGCCAGCATTACATTTCTTTAAAACAATACCTGTCATTTTGTTCCTTCAATTTTTGTTGATTTTGGCATTGCATCGTATTTCTTCTTCACAGGTTAAGCTGCATGTTGGCTTTTTCTAATGCTCTTCAAGACACAGGTACTGACAGCTCACTGACGCCATTCATAATTTAGCAATCTGGAGCCAGTCATGCTTTTCTCCTGACATTTGGGCCCAGCAATGCACTTACCTTTTCCTATTTAACCTATCCCCCACAAAAAGGAGCATTAATCCCTCAAATCCAGATGAGTAAAGCTTTCATCGAAGGATTTTGAAGTTGTTTTAAACCAGCTTTAATGAATCAAACACATTTGTCTAGAAATCCAATCTTGATTAAGGGTATTGTACAGTTACTGCGGCTGCAGCCATTAAAGTAACCATTGATCCTCTGTTAGATGCAGACAGGTGAAAGATCAGTTTCATTACTTTTACATCAATCGCACTGTAGACTATGCAATTCTGATTAACCTCTTCAAGTTAGGGAATGGCATGAAGGTCACAGCACTTAATTGGTTCAGTGTTGTAACACATTTTCCGTCACAATGGGAAATGCCACTTCTTCTTTGACATGCAGTACTATGTGGGGCTATTTGGTCACAGTCTTCATTTGGCTTTCCATTTCAATGCTCTTGTTAGGCGAAATAATCCATAAGCACAGTAGTTCATTATAGCATCTCATATTGTTTCACTGTTGGCACACAGATACGGCTGATGAGTCACCATGAAAGAATATCAAAGGAAGGCATAAAGAGCCAGAGGTTTGGAAAAATGTGGTTTTCAAAAGAGAGACATGCAATCTCTCTTCTCCAGTTTTTAATTATCTGAAGGAAGCCTTTTGTAATTGAAGCTCGTGACATCTGGACTGGCTGTAATGCTTGCATAAAAATGTAGCTACTTTTACATTACTTAAATTGTGGCTTTTCGCATAAGGATTTATTTTAAGGTTTCATTGATAGCTTTTAAAAAACAAAACAACTATTAGAATAAGAAAGAAAACAAGGGAATATGTTTATAGAACATATTTTATTAAATGTCCATAATTAAAACAGTTTAACAAGCTGTAATTGTGCACAAATGACATTAATAATTATTACTACCATTTATTTTGTTGTTATTTAGCAGGGTTTAAATATCTTAGGATGGAATAGCGGTCCCATTTGGGTCAACAGATATCCGTTAATGTACCACACCTGGAAGACATCTTCACCATGTGGTGCATAACAATCAATTTTGAGGACAGAAATACTAAATTTAGACTGAGAGTGAGAGCTGGGAGGGGTGTGTGTCTTGACGAGTGGAAGTGAGGGGCACTGTTTTTTTTGCTGTTATTGTTAACAGATTGGACACGTTACAGCCTAAACAAGTCTAGCAGTTACAACAGCAACCCGCTGCTTCATAACTACTAGAAGTTGTGTGTGTGCAAGCTTCATTGTGCATGTGTATAAATGAGAGTGATTGGATGTGTTAACATGTTTGCCTGCATGAAAATATGTGTGCACGTTTAGATTCACATGTGTTTCTGCTAACCCTGTTGCATTGCTGTGGTTTAGAAAGTTTCCATCTCAACCTCATTAGACTGTCGCACTGATGTTTGCATCTGGTGCACATGTTCAAGTATAATAAAGTATACGTGATTATTTGGCCTGTGCAAGTTTATATGGCTCACACCTCCCGCTTACTGGGAAGTGGATGTGACACAACCTGCAGTAACGACCAGACAATCTAATTCCCTGTTATTAAATGGAGACTTGAAAATGCTCCTTAAAGCTGACCACGCTACTATACAGATTTGGAGGCTCAGTTGTAATGGCAGGATGTAAGTTGACATTTCAGGCAAAACATAAATTGCGTTGAGCTGAAATTCAAGTGTTAAGCTTAATTCAGTTTTAATCTTGAGTTTCTTAGTGTGCCAGAAGTAAATCAGTACATCAAGTGCTTACTTTTGATGAAACACATTATGAGAAAAAAGTCCCCTAAGGCTGTCTCTGCAAATAACAATTAAACTTGTTTACAAAAGTGCAGCTCCCCACCCAATTTTCTTTCCATTGTTTTTCTCTCCTATGAGAGTGTGGGACTCCTCAAAATACATAAAAAAAGACCTGTGGTAGCCATGGCAACGACATTACTCGTCCTAACACCCAATAGTTTTGATGCCCAGCAGTGTGACATGCATACACATAAGACACACTCACATACACAACCAGCAGTGGCGGTTCTACACGTAATTACGCCCCGGGCGAGACCCCCCTCCGGGCGAGACCCCCCTCCGAGCGAGACCCCCTTAAAATCAAGGCAGAGTTACTGAGATCGCCAAAAAAGCTCTAAAACCCTGCCTCCATTTCAACATCCTGTCTTTGTGAAGCGGGTTTTGATTAAGTGACAGAGTGCACATAAAGGTTTAAGTTACGGAGTAGAGTCAGTAGACTGGACATAAACACACATCGGTCTTTTTCTCCCGTCACCCCGAGACAGCGTAATGGTGAGTTGTATCTTTATGCACTTTATAATTGTCTTTATGCGGGTCGTATTACGTCATATTTATTACGTCATATTTATTACGTCATAGTTTGCGCCCACACCGTGAAGGCCGGTCCGCGAAAATATTGTCTGACACAAAACCGGTCCGTGACTCAAAAAAGGTTGGGGGCCGCTGCATTAGAGCATCGCTCTATAGCCCACAGTGGATCCGCCCGCCCCACCCGGGAGACCCAGAGGCGACCCCCCCCCCAGCAAGCAGGGTCAGCCGCAGGGGGCGCCAACTTGCCAATTCCCCACACAGTGATATGATAGATAATGGAAAACCGCTTCGCGGCCCAGATGATATATATATATATTTTTTTTTTTCGTGCCGCCCCCCACGTGTCATGAAAAAGTGCCGCCCCGGGCGGCTGCCCTGTTCGCCCGTGCCCAAAACCGCCACTGACAACCAGGTATGTACATTCCTCATTGTCCTCCCCTTTGATACAAAATGCTATCAGTTTTTTTGTTTTGTAATTTATCTCTGAAAGACTCTGGTGAGTGAAGTGTAGCAGCCTGAATAAACAAAAACGTAATTGTATCACATCTGACATTGAACATAGAAAACAGTTGGTGTTCTCATTAGGACATCTACTTGAGGATAGAGTTCAAAAAGCCTTAAAGGACCGCAAACAGCTGTAGATTTATTATGATATTACGAAAGGAAAAGGACGCACTACCAGAGCTGTACACGCTGCCGCTATGTCATTCCTTTGCAGTCCAAATATGGTAACTTCCGTTCACTGGTTGCAAAATCAAAGGTGGCGACGGTCCCAATCCAAGATGGCAACGGCCAACTTGTCGAAACTCTGGGCCTCAAAACGGTAGTCCACAAACGAATGGGTGACGTCACGATGACGTCCACTTCTTATTGGTCACACACAGAACAAGTCCTGTGTTGGTTTGACACATCCATCACCATGCCCATCCCACTTAAGCAGACTCTAACACACCTAATGCTACGTCCAATAGGCCTCCATGCACCGATTTCTGATGCTGTGTAGCCGTGACCAACCATCAGTGTTTGACGAGATGGGAGCGAGAACATGTTCAAGATCCAGCAGCCAAAGTGAACTGCAGTCAATGCGCCGCTGCCGGCCCGCTGACTGCAGAGTGCTTGTTTATTCAAAGTGTATTGATATTGAATGCGTCACATGTCCAAATTGTACCAAATTATATATGTACCAACCAAGTGTGAAGTAGATCGGCTGAATGGTTCTCATGATATGCGAAGAACACATAGTCAGACAGAGACAGAGGTTCCTTTTTTTTTGTTCGATGAAAGACAATTATTCATGTCAAAGGAAACTCTCTTCACAGCCAAACTTCATTACCACTGGACAATGGAAAATATTCATTGCAATCCAGTGCTCACTTTTAGCATTTCCAAATCTGCTAAAACAGCTGATAGTTCACATCGAAAAGAAAATGAATATCAAAACATAGTGGTGGTCTTTTCGTCCCTGTGTCCCCTGGGAGCAGAATTTAATTTCTGCGATGAATTCAATTTTTCCCCCGTGCACCTCTTTTCTGCCAAAGAAAGACAATTAAAATCCATTAGTAAAAGAAACACACAGGCTGGAGCTGCAGTCTATATGGCTGATACGGTTTGACAAATGAGCAGTTTCAGCATGCTAATATGCTCAAAAAATGCTGACATGTTGACATCTAGCAACCATTTTCAGCAAAGGATTTCTATTTCGACCTTATAAGGGCACTGGGTGAATGTACATGATTACCAAAGTTATAACAACCAGCCTGAAGGATGATGGCTACCAATCCAGCTTTAATAATTTCCCTCAATTCCACAAATATTGAGATTCTATACTAGGAGGAACATGAATGTCTCTACAGAGTTGTTGAGCTATTTCATTCTGGATCAAAGTGGCGGACAGTCTGACAGACGTTGTATATACAAGCATATTATAATCTTTAAAGATTGAATAATTTACCCAAGAAAAAATGAAGACAAAGTAGACAACTGCTGTGCAGCCAACAATCCATCCTACCATCAGCATAACTGGGACGAGTTTGTTGGACGAAGCTGTCAGACAAATACAGAAAAAATAACAAAGGGTTGGGAGGGTGTATTAAAATGCTTTGAAATATGTTTTCCCCCATATGTAGGTCGAATGTGGCTTTCTTACCTCTCTTGGACATGACACCTCTCTTTGCTGTCATCTTTTTGTTGTAATGGGTGCATCGCCAGGCTCCGTGCTGTGAAAAGTTCACGCTGGCATCCGGCAGGGAAGGGTGGAACAAATCATGGGAGCTCGGATTTAAATCCATCCTTTGCCCTTCATCGGTCCCATCTAACTCTATAGCCTGTTCCCTTCTCCTCAACATTCACAAAACAGATTGTAGACAGACACATCTTTTGGAGGTGAGGCCGTTCCAGTCACATCCTTTTCTCTGTGGACCTGTTCCCAGCTGTGCTTGGCCCTGTGCTCCTCTTCCTGGATTCCCCTGGAGGAGCTGCTGCAGCTGAGGCCGGCAACTCTGTCTCTAGAGGGCTTTCTGCTTGTTCTTCAGTTAGTCTAAAACAATGGGTCAATATCAGAGCCACAGGAAGTACAACTTGTTTTCATGAACAGCATCTGATCAAAATGTTTAGCTGAAATGTTTTGTGTGAATTTTGACGTGCCTAACCAGGTACTAACACAGAAAACTTTAGATAATCTTTTGACATTTTGAGAAATGTGCTTATTCTTCCCAATATTTAAATAAAATAGCTACAACTTTCATGTCTGTTGAAAGAATATGAAGCGACTTCCAGATACATTTACCTCACCAGATGTCGACTTGGGGGGGCTTTGTGTAATCTATACTAAAAACTGTGTAAAAAGGCCAAGGGGTTACACGCAGGACTCTTTCTTGGCCAGAAGTTGTGACTTTGAGTCTCAGCTTCAATAAAGCTTGTCATTTTTAAACTTAGTTTTTTGTGCAGAGTAAAGCAATTTGATAAATGTTGATTAGTGAGATTAAGAGGTGCTGGGAGAAGACACAGGCTGGCTGTTTTCAGTCATTCATATTTCCCAAAATATCAAACTATTCCTTTAAAGGCCATAGAAAGAGGGCAAAGGAGAGAACATGAGAGGAGAGGATCGGTAATTACTGGAGAGACTTGAAGAACTAACAAAGACTGAAGGAGGAGAGCAGACGGTCTGGGAAGTGGAGAGCAGAGGAAGAATGAGAGGACAGGAGAGAGGGCCACTCATGGTGTAATTGGATGAACACTTGTCATTTCCAGGACTGCTCCTGATGACAGCTCTCTTTTTCTCACTCTTACCCATCTCATCTTTTATAGGCCACTCTAATGAATCCCTCCTGCTAATTGTACATCTCAGCATGCTTGCGTGTAACCTATCATTAGCATGGGGATATTTGAGAGATATGGGGTCAAATTGATTGCATGATTACATGGAATTACCCAATCCCTGCTATCACTGAAAAGTGTGGTTGTTGATGACTATTAAATATACAAAATGTACTCGGGTATTTGGTAAAATCTGACAAAATGGAAAATGGACTGCATTTATATGCGCTTAACAATTTGCCTCTCGTTGTCATCAGTGGCGGCTGGTGACATTTTTTTTGGGGGGGCGCAGTTGGGCGGCGCGGTTTAAATAGCACTCCACAATGAGAAGAAAAGAGGTTTGGAGTAGAATATTCTAAAAAACAAAGCTTTATTTCAAGAAAACACAGTGCTCAACACTGTCCAATAACAACTATCAACAAACTGTAACTTTGGGCATGAGAGGTTCAGAGCAGAATGGTTTAAGAAACATTCAATATGGTGGCCAGAGCAACTTCAGGGAATACATTGACGTAGCATTCAAACTGGGGGCCCTGCAGTAAGGTGGCACTGGTGAGGTGGTCTTTGAAGGCAAAGCGTTCCCTGGTGTGTCCAAGTATGATGTCAATAACCTACAGATAAATATATATAGAGAGAGACAGAGACAGTAAGATAAGTTGTGGGGAAATATCTACTACAAACAGGCTTCATACTACAGACAAAAAACTATGTTTTGTGTGTCTTGATGGCTCAGCAACATAGACAAAAGGCCAGGAGCCACCTTGATGGCTGTAGCTATGACTGACACACACACACACACACACACACACACACACACACACACACACACACACACACACACACACACACACACACACACACACAAACTTGTTGGGGGTTGAATTGGTATTTTAGATAAAGTTATAGCCTGATATGATATCCACCCAAATCTAACAATGTCCAACATGTGTTCTGCTGTGGGAAAGATAAAACATTAAACTCTAACAGGCATCTGCTGATTTTGACACTCACCTCTGCAGCAATCCTTCAAGCTCATCTTCCTTCACAGCCCGGCGCTTCCTCGGCTGCTCAGAGCCACTGCTTTGCTCCACACTGAGCATCCAGCTAGCAGCTCCGGTTAGCATGTAGCTTGAGGAGAAGCTCCGGGTGTACGTCCTCCTGCGGTCACTGCTTTGCTGCTGAATATTTAAATCCGGACGTTCGGGTCCCAACTCTTTCAGCCTCTTCTTGTCAACATCTGATCGTGGCAGGCCCGGGGTGGGTAATCGGGAGAATCGGGAGAGTTCCCGGTGGGCCGCTTCACTTCTGGGCCATCTTCTCTTAAAGTGGGCTACACACGTTCTGCATTCTGACACCGCAGCCTCTGCATGGGTTGTACCATGCGAGGAAGTTCCCCCCTCCCAAATAGAGTTGGTTCGGTCCATAGCCCGTCTTTTCCAAAACTTTTTCTCAGATAGGCTACCGATAGCTGGGCCGGCCCGACCGCAACGATACGCGTCAGGGAGGATGGACGGAGGAAGAGGGCAGGAGGGGCTGAAAAAGCCGGGTTGAAAAAAAGAAAGGCATTGGAGGAGGATGCTGCCAAATGTGCCAAGCTTACCGATTTATTTCCAAGAGGACAAACACAAGTGGCAACTGGTAAAGAGAGACAAAGGCCTAATGATTAGCAACGTCACTATTTGGCTAACGTTGTAGCCTTGATTCATATCGTTGTTGCGTTGTCAACCTATTCCCAAGCAAAATATTAAATTTAATTAAATATTAGCCTTTTTATATCACCCAAAATATGGCGATCCATAGACTTTGCAAATATTATGCAAATATTGATATATAATATTGATATTGAAGTATGCAGTAATATGTTCTTTGTAGCTTCGGAGCAGCAGATAAGACAGTCTCCTGCTGAAAATGATGAGCCCGACATTTGCAATGAGGAGGCCATGACTACAGGGACAGGTAGAGAGGATAACAGAGGAAACAATATGAATTAAAGTTATATATTGTAAGAAAGAGCAGTATATGACAGTACTTGATGAACCAATATGCATTGCTCAGAAGTGGGTGTAGTAAAGGAGTAAATCACCACTATATAATACTCATGCAGAAAAATGCGTTGGAATGCTAAAGAAAAACTTGGAGGCGTTCATGTTAATGTGCACAGAGAAGGAAATCCTCATGTCTATAAGCAACAACACAGTTATAGATACAGTGGCTGAAAACAGTGCACTGCTTAGGCGGTTACTGATGCTGTAGATGCTGTTGGTGCTACTCACAAGGTAACTGTATACTGTACTGTGAGTTGAACTGTAAACATGAGTTCAATATGCCTCTTTGTTGAAGAGTGGGATACGTTTCAAATGTTTTATTCATTTATTTCTGCTTTTGTTAATTTATCAACCTATCCTTGTGGAATAGTGGAATATTTTTTGTTAACTTCTCATCTTGAGTGGATTATTATTGTTGTATTTAACCTTTACATTATTTGTTGGACCATGGTATTAATAAAAAGAAAACTACAGGATAGTAAGAGCTGAACTGTTGCTTCATTTATCCAATTTCCACTACCATGGAAAAAGTGGGCCGGTCTTGAGCCTGAAATTCCCGGGCTGAAAAGTGGCCCCACTCCAGCCCTGGATCGTGGATTGAAAGGTGTTTCGCGTAGAGATACCACAGAGTTTTCAGTCGCCATACTAACATAATCAAAGTCTCTGCTAGCTGTGTTGCTCGCGTAGCTACGTGGGAGCTATATGGGATGTGAGGGAATGATAAAGGTCTCTGATTCGATGTCATTGGCTAGGGCGCAGATTTGTGCGCCCGAAGATTCACGTTTCATCCGCCAATGAGAAGCTGTCCTTTCCGTCACGAGGGTGAAATGTTTGTTCTCTGCCATAGACTCACATTGGGCCGGCGCCCCTAAAGGGGGGAGGGGCTTTTCTCAGTGATGATGAATGGCGATATATTATATTTGGTATATCTTAAGTGGTTGTTGACAGGGGCTTACGGTCTCCCACACACATTTAGCGCGTCAACACGGTATATTTCTTATTTAAATTATTTGGTATATAATGTTTTTTGACAGTATATATTATATATTTTTTTTCTTCTTTTTTTTTTTTCATCGCAAAATTTTAAGAGGGGCGGCGCCCTAGCGCCCTCTATTGACGCACCGCCACTGGTTGTCATATTTACACACAGATGGTGATAGAGTAGAGCTGTCATGAAGGCGCTGGTCTGCCCATCGGGGGCCACTGTGTCTTCATGTTCAGTGTCTTCCGCAATGACAATTTGAGATGCGGAGAGGAGAAGCCAGGAATCAAACCCCTAACCCTGCAATCAACGGAAGATCTGCACGACCTAGAGCCGCAGCCGCCACCGAAATAAGTGCACAATAAAATAAATCTATTTTGAAACTGCTTTCCACGGCGATCTGAATGAACACACATGTGTTTTTCTCCTTTAGTGTGTTAGCTAATGGGACTCTCACTCTCCCTTAAATAACAAACTAATTTCCTCCTCCCACTAAGACACAGTCTGATTCCCCTCCCATGTGGCAGTGATTACTGTCTATCAAATACTTCGTCCTCCTCTTCCTTCCTTTGGACCTACTAGAAATAACTAACAGCTACTGCTGCTCAAAATAGTTATTGTTATCAAGTTCTGATATGGGTTTGTGTTTTTTTTGCAAACAGAATCACTTAATTTATTGAAAAACTGTTAGAATGTGCTCTATCTCATCAACAAACAGCACTAGATATAAAGGTCACAATTTCTCTATGGCTTATTTTATCTGACTGTATTAATAACATTTATAATAATAATAATAATAATAATAATAATAATAATAATAGTAATGGTTATAGTGGATACACTTTATTTCCATAGCACCTTTCATACAAGAAATGCAGCACAAATGTACAGTTTTAGGAAGATGGACATAGAATGAACATTGAAAAAAACCTCCAATGGAGGAAATGTGAGACGTATTAATTGTTAACTTTAAGGTATGACGCCTTCTGCACCATTGATAATCAATACCCAAGTGTCTAAAGCCATGTGTTAACAAATGAATGCTCCTTATTCTTTGAAAAGTTGGATTTCCTTTGCTGCGCTGCTCTCTTCCGAGTGATGCGCCTGCCTGGGATTATCCAGGGCTGTATGGAGGGGAGTCCTGCAAGCTGATGGTAAAGTATATTCCATATGGCGCTTATCAGCCAAAAGATAGAGTGACTGGGGCTCTGTTCCCTGTTCATGTGAAGGCACCAGAGCCTGAGCAGGATTTTCGGAGTGAGAAGGTTAATGCAGCTGAAATAAAAGAATTTGAAGAATTACACATTTTCTTTTCTTCTTTAGCTGAACTACGTATACACACTCTTTCATCAGATGTCTTGGTTTCAGATCTTTCTGGCTCTTATTTCCCTGTATCTCACCTGCAACAGTTTGACCGCGGAGCTTATTGTTGGCTTCAGGCTATGATCTTCTCAGTGGAGGAAATTAACAATAACCCAGACCTCCTGCCCAACTTCACCCATGGCTATCTGGCAGCTGATGCTTGCCAAGCAGAGAGCACCACTCTGTTAGCAGCCATTGCTATGGTGACTGGACAGGAAGCTCATTTGGAAAACTCCGAATGTGGATCTGTGTCTATACAGTGCCAGTTATGTTGGCAATGCACTCACTTCAGCTACCATTGTTGTGTCAAACACGCTTGAGGTGTTTGATATGGTGATATGGCAAAGTATTTCTAGTTTCATCTAACATATGTCTCTAATTTCTTCTTGAACATTTGTGCTTGGCACTCAATGTATTCTCTGTGTTCATGTGGGTTTGTTATGCTTGCTCCAGTTGTCTTCCAAATCAATTGTTATACAATTTTTCCACCTAAATTAAACACCAGAAAAGGATGTGTTTGCACTGCTTGGATGGAGACGGACGGAATTTGTGGCTGAGATGACAGAAAGAAAGCAGCGGAAAAGGGTTCGGAAATTAGCGGGTGCACTTGGGTGTCATGTTTCCATCACTGCCGAGCAGAGCTGGAGCCGATAATATCCATGATTTGAAATTATGCAGCTGTAAGGTCCAACTCTAACCCAAATCATAGCAAACTATGTGAACATTCTCTCTGCAAAGGTTGACTTTGATAAAGTGAAGCAGAACAAAGTTAGAGAGGGTTTAGAACAGAGAACATTCAGTCTCCAACATTTGCATTGGGGCACATTTGCGCACATTTGTGTGCATCTGTGACATTTGAATTGTTTCATGTTCCAAACCATACATTTCACTTGTATATTACGTATGGTGTTCAATACATCCAAATACAGCAGTTTGGGGCTTTTTTTTCATAAAACAAGCTATGATTTACCGTTTCATGTTTTAAAAGGTGTAACTCTCATGTGACATTGATACAAGGGCATAGCAACAACTTCAGATTTATCTGTGAAAAACACACCTGCTTTCTCTGTCTCTGTCTTAGGATAACTAGAGTTAGTTCGGTGATTTGTGCGGTTCTAACTCACACAGGCTACTTGTGCCGTTCCAGCCGCAAACAGGCCTCTGCTGGCTCCCATCCACCCCGCTGGCAAAGGGCTTCGTCTGCAGATGATGAGGACAACAATATCTCTTCGATGTCCCCTAAATCAGGATCCTGCGAAAGTCCACTGCCGACATCTTTCCACCAGGACTTCCCGCTAGTGACGACCACTACGACGGGACGTGTTGGGCAACAGCTGCAGCTTGAATGACAGCCTGAAGGCGTTGTCATTTAAGACAGAGTTGCTGCTTGCACTGACCTCGGCTAAAAGAGTGTGTGTGAACTCACCACCCTATCGGTCCACTCTAGTTGCTTGCTCCACTGTGGTGACCATAGCAGGGCTACTCTCAGATCAAACCCTGTGTTCCCATTCTTTCAGGTCGAGCGTTAAACAGCTGGATGTGGTCCAACTCTGCGAAGGACAAGGAAGCATAATATATCACCATGTTTCCGTGCTCTTTGATGCACCGGTGAATGTAATGTGCAGGGTTAGGCCAGTGCTTATAGAACTAGGGTTACAATATTGTAACTTTTATTCTGGTCTAACTCAAACCAAACCGTTTGATTCCTCAGCAGGTGTATTTCCTTTCTTACAATGGCTCCATGGGACCTTTCCTCTCCATTGTCTAAACTGTTGGGGCATCCCTGACAGCTGCCATGTTTGCCAAGTTTCTTTTTGTGGGACACACTTTTTAGTGTAGCACCATCAGATGACGCCATATTACATATTGGAGAGAATTACATCGTAGTTGCATCATGCAGGGAGAATAGTTGTGTAATGATACACATCCTGATCAATTAACATCAACATTGACAAAAACAAAACAGGCCATGCTGTATCGCCTCGCTTCAATATCTCTTTAAAGTCTATCTCTTATAAAATGATGTTTCATTGTTCACACACATCTCCACAGAGTCAATTATCAAAATATAAATTCAGTATATATAAATATTGATTTTGCTTTCCTAATACAATATCTGGTTCAGTTTTCATTTTCTTTGTATTTTAAACAAATATCCCTCACCATCTCCTGATCGGACCTTTTTTTTCCCATCTGAGGGTTGTGCCTGACCCTGTCTCATCCTCAGCCTAAAGAAAAGAACATATTGGACCACCGGGGACCCAAGGTCATACTTAAATGAGCCATGGGCTCCATAGTTTTGGGCTGGCATGTTTCAGGCCGCCCCTGACCTTCCTAGCAAGGAAATTCCCTGACGACTTTAATGAAGCCAAACAAATCACCTTCAGCACGCTGATCTTCTGTATAGTCTGGGTGGCCTCTGTTACCCATACACTTTCCTGGGAAGTAAATTATTGTAGTGGAGATGTTTGCCATCCTGGACTTAAATGATGGCCTTTCGTTCTATATCTTTGCCTCCAAGTGTTTTCTTTTTCTTTTGAGGCCTGAGAGAAACACTACAAAACACCTGATGTTTTTTAGTGGGAAATACTAAGGACTCATGGTCAATGAAGGCATAAAAGACTTCAAATTAAAATAAAAACTGAATTTCACAGAAGTATTGACTTATATCGTAGTGTAGTATAGTATATCCATGTGACAACAACAACATCAAAAGAAATAAAGAAGCAATGAATAAATACATATTATTGACAGAAGAATATTCAATGTTAATAATATTCAATGTTATTTGTATTCAAATATTGTCCCTTTTTTCTGTGCTCATGTTATCTGTAGTGTACATGATAGTTTAATGTAAGCTATTGAATATTGGTGAATGTACCATAGCAAAAATATCTGCATATGTTTTTCTGCCTAAATGGAAATAATATTTCATCAGCTGGAGCTACTATTATCACGAGTTGGTGTGGTACCACCCTGATATTCCATCATAAACATACACTCATCAGTGTGTTGCAGACTGTGATAATAGTTTGTCAACACATTTCGTATCTGTCCTCCCATTTGATATAATCTGGACAATTAGCCTAATTAGATAAGCATAATTAGATAAGACTCATAATGTAGTGGAGTCTTTTCTTCCCGCTGCGGTCAGGCTGCACAACCAGCTGAGCTCCCAGTAGACCACTCTGACAACTGAACATTTGAACTGAACTTGGTCACTTTATCATTCACCTGGTGCAATATTATTACGTATATTACGTGTATTTACGTGCAATACGTTTAAGTACTTTTCTATTCAGTCTGTATATTGATATTTCTCTACTGTTTTACTGCTCATTTATATTTATTTATATTACTTGTTTCTATTGTATTATTCTTTTTTATTCACTTGTGAGCAAGGCTGCTGTAATCCTGTAATTTCCCCACTGCGGGACTAATAAAGGATTATCTTATCTTATCTTATCTAATATATCAAAAAAAAAGCCATCATCACCACCGTTACTTCAATTTTAGGGGGATTTTGAGACCATCACATTATTGTCTGCCCTCTATATTGTTGACTGCCGTATGGGTCCCAGTGAATGGTGCTATTGTGGGAGAGACCATTAGTTTCGGCTGCAGTTTCTATGGCGTCCATCTCCTCTGCGATACCGGCTTTCACTACATAATAGGTGAAAGAAGGTTGGAGAAAAAGATACCTGAAAAGAGTGGGATTCAAGAAAAAAGAAAAACAGAAAAACAGGATTATGGTGAAAGAGATTTTAGGTAATGGTGGATCTGTGCAAGATATGATTCAATCACTGAACTCTGTCCGCTTATTTAATGATAATGCAAAGTGACTGATATGTACACTTACCTCCACTATCTGTGTATGAATGTGTGTCGATGGGTGACTGAGAGGGACATTTTAAAACTATTTGTCCAGGGACTTAGAAAGCTGTTACATAAAAATGCGGTACATTAGAAAAAATATCCAGCTATTTGTATTTTGCCTAATATTGTCATAGGTTTAGTTATGAATACTTTTGCTGATCAGTTTCTCCTTTATTTAGCATATCTTGTCAACATTGTTAGACTGTTCCCCTTGTAATGATACATTTTTGTGTGTGTTTATAACCAATAAGATATAAGACATCGCTGTACCTTTGCCAGTTATCTTGAAAACTCACAAAAGTGGTGCTCGTCAGACTGAAACTGACACGTAATGTTGATTGCTGCTTTGTGATTTGCATCCTGAATTGCTGGTGTTAGTTGCAAAAACTTCAAAATGAGGTGGGAGGATAAGTCTCAAGCAGCAGAGTTGTCAAGTACAAGTCAGGAGGGTCAATAGCTCTATCAAAAAGGCACTTAACAGAATAGACAAATTATTTCCCCAAAACTGAATATTAGGCAGACACTAATTACACTTTTGACTTTTTCAACAAAAAAAGCAAGCATTAGATGCTGCACCAAAATTATATGTAAGGTATTTTCTATTTTATCCATCCCTTTGTCTCTAGCTCAGTCATTACTAACACTTTGCTTCACCCTAAAATATCACAATATCATATGCATAACAAATATGTTGTAAACTTCTCTAATCCCTGTCTTTGATGAGGTAAACCCCCATGTGTCCAAACATCTGGTCAGCATTTACGTCATGTTTGCTTTTTCAGTATTTCGAGGAATGGATTTCTAGGAATTATTCTCTCCTCTCACTCATTCTTTTAACCCTTGTATGGTGCTATGTAAAATGACCTCATTACTAATGAAATTCAATTAAATTCAAATAAATAAAAGTCAATAGTTATGAACAACCTTGCTTCATTTGTAAATTTGTTGGATTTTGTCCACTCATATCTTGATTATAATTGATTTTCTTGATTTTATCAAAAATAGAAAAAAAAACATTTTGCCATGATGACACCCAAAGAGACTCATAAGGAAACACGTAGAATACCAGCAGCTACACACTGTAGCCATCCGTATCAAAGGACCACTGTCTCATGTTGAAATGTATGTTACAGTATAGAGAACAACATGCAAAGACTAAGAAGAGTAACAATTGGAAATAAATGAAGTAATACACTGCCATTTTACTGTCCATCTGCCCATACAAACACCTTTTTGACCCCAGTGGATATCAGAGACCGTACATCTCTCCATCTTCCGATTTGTCTGTCTTGGAAGGAACAGATCAATTAGTGGTGGATAATCAATGTTAGCCTGAGAGCAGCTGTGGAGAGCTGGAAAAATGTCTGGCGTTTTAGTTTGTTATCGTAGGGAACAGCCAAGCGTGATGTTTATATGTAAAGGCCTCCAGAGTATGAAGGTTTAGATTAACCATTGATGGCTGGGATTTCCACATAGCATACCTCAGAGACCCTGGGCCTCATCATTCTATCTCAGGTCAAATCCACATGAACACTGCTGCCAAATCCCATTCAGATCTAGCAATGAGCTGTCCTTCACATTTCAATGGAGAACGTCAAAGAAGTGTCATGTAGTTGGAAAAATAAAACCATTAGTAAACTGCTGGTAGTCTTGAATTGCTTGGTGTTAAATACTATAGGGGCTTTCAAACAATAACATCACCTCATTATGATAATTCCCTTTTATGTCTTTTATATTTGTATTGATTATACCGTTTGTTTTTATGGTGACACCACTGACCAAATTAATTCATAAAGTTAAGGAATATCGTTAACTATGGGTAATAGTTTACATAATAGGAGCGAACATAGTACACTGGAAAATGTACAAAGACATTGGGGAAAGTTATTGGAAAGGATAAAGGTGTACCACAAAGAATACCAGATGGAAGCATTAACAACACAGTACTGCCACCTAGTGGTACATTTTAACTGTTTATATTTGAGGAATATATGCTAATAAACTTTGCCTCTATATATATTATATTCATCAGATAAAAAGCTAGTGAAAGAAATACATGAAATGTGCATGGAATAAAGATGGTCTCCTAAAATGTGTTTGTGGCAGATTTTGACATCAGGTGTTTCCATGTGTTCTTTTCTGGCTTCAGAAGGATTATGTAGCACTTTGGTGCAAAGAGGCAACCCAACAGTCCATAACTGGAGGCCAAGATAGCAAACACCTCTGTGGCTGTTGAGTACTTCCCAGGAGAGCTGATGTAGGCAGGAACAAAGGCTATCCACACGGCACAAAAAATTAGCATGCTGAAGGTGATGAGTTTGGCCTCATTGAAATTGTCCGGTAGTTTCCTTGCCAGGAAAGCCAAGACAAGGCAGAGGCAGGCCAGCAGGCCAATGTAGCCCAGGACGAGAGCAAATGCTACAGCTGAACCTTCTTCACATAAGAGAATGATAATAATGCTCTTACGTGGCATTAGTTGGTGTGGAGTGGGGGGAGCAACAACCAGCCACACTGTGCAGATTATTACCTGCAAGACAAGAAACATGTCTTATTCAGATATTTGAGAAAATGCCCTAATCAAGGTGCATAATGAGTCAGAAATCCTTACCTGGACCAGTGTACAAAAGGTAATGATTGCCTTTTGCTGTGCAGGCCCAAACCATTTAATTACATTGATGCCTGGAAGTGTTGCCTTGAAAGCCATTAGCACCACTATAGTTTTCCCCAAAACACAAGAGATACAGAGGACAAAGGTGATGCCGAATGCTGTGTGTCGCAACATGCAGGACCACTCAGTGGGCCGGCCTATGAAGGTCAGAGAACACAGGAAACACAGAGTCAAGGAGAAGAGCAGCAGGAAGCTCAGCTCAGAGTTGTTGGCCTTGACAATGGGGGTGGCTCTGTGACAAGAGAATATGAAGGCCACAACGCAAGTGCAGAAGGAGCCCATGAGGGAAATAGCCATCAGGGTGATGCCCATAGTGCTGCTATAGGAGAGGAACTCCACCTGTTTGGGGATACAGGCTGTCCTCTCAGCAGTGGACCAGAACTCTGGCAGGCAGCGCACACACTCTATGGCATCTAACGGAAAGACAAGAAGACTTTAGCTGTTATATTACCACTGCAACTGTAGGTTAGTTTCTACAACACAATGTGGGCAAGTAGCCTTTCCTTACCAGTCTGATTGCTAATCTCGCCAGCTGTGCATACCACACAATCATGGCAGCAGATAGGGAAGTTTAGTCTGATTGCCTTCCGGGTACCTGGGGGACAAATGCTGCTGCACGCTGACAAGGGAATCTAGGCAAACGAGGGAGCATACACTACACTGATCACAACACTGTCACATAAGAACAAAAATATCATTGAACAAAATAAAATTCAGTTTTTTTATATTGAGATCCCTACTTCGGTTTGGTTGCCATTCCATTCAATTATATGTTCCTGGATCTGGAGTTTTTGCTTTCCACCTGTGGTCGTCTCATCAAATTTGCCAATAGTGACAAACTCCATTTTACCATCTGGTCTCAGCTGCCAGTTCACCAGGTCATACATGGCTGCAGGGTCTCCGTTCTCGTCAAACTTGGTTTCATCGCCAAAGGAGTTCAAGTACTTCACACCTTTTATGTAATGAAGTAACTAAGGGAATACAGTGCATATCATTGAGTTTAGAAAGATATATAGAACATATTTTAGGATCAGTGTAACTTTTGTTTATCTGGAGTGAATTAGTGAATACGTGGAATGGTACCTGCCATGGCTGTATATTGTCTGCATCGGGACAGGCCTGCTGAGGAAATGGCCCGTTTCCTTTCACGCAACTTCTCATTGCCTTAAGCGCATGGACAATGGCATACACAGCCTTATAGACATTGTAGGAAATCCTTAGTTGTGACACATCTGAATAGATATTCGTCACACTTCCCAGCTCTTCTGCTCCGGAGCACGGAGGTTTACCTTCAATATTATGTTCCTGACCTTCAGCCTGCACACCCAGGCTGCATTGAAACACCTCTTCCCAGAAGGGTATCAGGAAGGGATCTGCAAGGGCATCAGGGCTTGAGGGATGCAGGCGAAGCAGAAAGTCTTGCAATCCAGGGATGTGTGCTCGCCGAATGGCAAATCCCATAGAACCCTGGAGAATGTGGTGGTGCTTTTGGGGCGTGGAGAGGACGGCAGCTGTGCTCCAAGCCTCACTGGCCAGCCACTGTATCCCAGTGATCCCCTCTCTAAATGAAAGTGATACGGAGATGTCATTTCTTGCAATGATAAACATATTAGAAATTAAAACTCAGTAAACCTGTAATTGTAAAAAGTAACCAAACGTTGATAGTGAAATTGCATCATATGTTATGGTGGTGTAGAAGATTCTGAACCAATCATGCCTGAGAGCCTCGTCAAACAATGCGGCTGCATCTTGTTCCACAGCAAACACTAGAATCACTCGAGCCCCAGAGGAGCGAATCTTGGAAACAATTGATGAAATCGTTCTCTGTGCTCGGTTCTTCGGGATGACCTCATGAAGTGCAACACAAGCACCCAATTTTCTAACCTGTGAGCAACAGGAGGGATGCATGACAACTTCATTTTAAGTTCACAATATATTCAATAAGTAATACAATTAAAATGACTTAAGTTAATAGCTAAATGATTTATTAATGGTGTGTGACTCACCTCATCTGCAAATATGTTTGCCCCACCAAGGCCATACGCATCATCCCCTGCTATCACACCCACCCAAGTCCATCCAAAATGCTTGACAAGTTGTACTAATGCATCTACCTAGTGATAGAGAGAGAGAGAGAGAGAGAGAGAGAGAGAGAGAGAGAGAGAGAGAGAGAGAGAGAGAGAGAAAATATTGTAATAATTCCAGAGATGAAAATGTGGACTAAGTTTGTTTGTGTATATAGGTTATATTGTGAGTGGCTGATGTCTCTAACCTGAAAGAAGTCACTGGGCATAGTCCTTAAAAAAGCAGGAAACTCTTGTTTGTCACTTAGACAGGCACAGCTGGAGAAATAACTAACCTGAATGGAAGAAAATATTTTACAATGTCAACCCTAGAACACTAACGTTAAAAATAGTCTCACTATCACTAACGTCGGGTGAATTTCACCCGATATAATGTACCTGCTAAAATATACTTCTCATCGAAATATATTCAAATACAACAATACAAGGCAAATTGAAGTACTCTTCTTTTATTTTACCCTATAGAACCTCTCATAAAACGATAAACAGGTATCACGGGGAGAGCCTGAAAAAAAGCTCAAAATCCGGTGAAAAATTTGGTAATCGTCAATAAAACATGATTAAAAATAGCGCTATGAACTTGTTATTTGGTCCACATGTTTCTGGGACATGTGAGACTTGTTCTGTGAAGGAAAAGTTAATTCATGTTAAAAGTCAATGTTAAAACCCATCCGGAAGAAATAGTCACACTATCACTGACGTCGGGTGAAAATTTTCACCCGAACAGGTGCCTGTAGAAAAAAACTGTGATCGGAGAAGGAAGATACGCCCACTTTCAATAAGACACGCCCACATTCACTAACGTCTGTGAGCAGCATGAAGCTACAGAAGGACCCACACAACTCAGATAAAAGCAACACAATGAAAATAACGTAACAACAATCGCTCGGGTGAAAATCACCCGACGTTAGTGTTCTAGGGTTAAAGACGTTATTACATTCTTCAAATGTTAAAGCTACTGTGAATTTGAGACTGTTGACCCTCCCCGGTAGTGGTAACAGCAAAAAAACAATCCGGCAAACACAGTTGTTGAGTAGCTGTGACTCTCTTACCTGTGGCACATGGAAGACTCCTAGGAAACGGGCCACGACGAGCGACTGAGTAGAGCCTCCGTCTCCTATCAATGCCGGTACCGTCCCACGGCAGGTGCCTTTACTCTGTGTCTCTCCTTCAACCTCTGAACTCTTCTCACTCCCCACTAACTGCATGGCAGCCTTTAGTGCCTGATGGGGTGTACTGCATGAATCATAGATCCTATAGCCCAGTGTGATGTTGGGAAGGAGTTTGCCATCTCTGTTAATCTCCTCAATGGCAAAGATCATAGTTTGCATCCAACGGAAAGTCCGGAAATTAAATCTGGAAGAACGGAGATGACACAATGATAATTTTCAACACAATTATGAGTGTGAAGCCCTGTAAAAATGACTTCATTTCACTCAACATAGTTTACAAAAACACAGAACTATGGAAGCAATAACATGAAGAGAAAATGTGTAGCTACATCAAGACGAGCTAAAGAACCGCTCACCTGGTGCACTGCTCAGGAGGAGGCGAAGACGTGAAGGACAGACTGGGCTCCACCACCATGTTATGAAGGGAGAAGAGTCCCCCCATGATGATGTCCCCCTTTTTCTCCAGCACAGGCAGGGCCATCGACCCTGAGATTAGTTTGCATTGCTGACTCTGGTCTTGGTTGGAGTTGTAGGGAAAAATCAAACACCATAGGAGACTCAAAAGCACAAGCTCTGTCCTTCTCCTGGAAAGATTGAACTCTACTGATCTCATCCCAAAAAATGTCATCCTTTCTTTAAGCTATCACCGTACACCCCAGATAGCCAACATCTATATTAGTTCAACTCGTACATTTTTGATAACACATACAAACAGCTGACAAAGCATCAAACAATTTATCCGAGGAACAAGGTATCTACAGCAATTTGGAAGTGTAAAATATCTGGTTAGGTCAGATAGGAATTATTTATTTAACTCAATTAATTTAGTAGAAAAAACATCTTATCATCAACCGAAGCCTGTATATTGTATGTTCATCAAACACTGCAGTGCTACATCTTCCCTCCATAGACAAGCAATCCAGTTGCGTTCTAAGTGGGAGATGCTGCCCTGTAGCCTATATATGCTACCTGCTTCATATCACAACTGTCAAATTGACCTAATTTCCCTTGGGCCTCTGGTCAGTGGAAAAAGAGCCCCCAGTTTCACAGTGAGCAACAACAACAACAACAAGGAACTGGAATCAGCACTTGACCAAAATGGAGAAAGACACGAGCGCATGGCACGGTGGCATGCCTGACTAGGCCTAACTCATCCTTCAATGATGTGAAGAGGCAGGCGGTAGAGGCCCATGTCACAAGGGGCTGCTGATCTGAGATGCATGCCTTTCAAACACATAGACACAGAAACACAATAAGAATTATTCATTGTGATAGAAAGAAAGAGGAACATAAGATGGATTATTGTATTGTTTTGAACATACATTTAATCGAGCATAAAGGTAACACGCATAATCAAGTGTTACCTGGCACACAGTGCATATAGTGCAGTATTTTTTTTACAAATATTCCGTCCTTTTTTCAACTTTTTCTTATTCTTGCGTAACAAATATCCGGTGTGGTGAAATCCATGAGTCCTTAGTGTGTTGTGCATATCATTAAGAGGACAAACCCTGCAGGCTACACAACAGAGCACCACTGAGTGTGTAACAAAGACACTTTTACATGCTGTATGTTGTGCTGCCTCAGGTCATATACTGCAGGTTTCATTATTAATTTAATATGTCTCTGTGGGATGCTCAGAGGAAGGAGAGAGCTGCACTAAGACAGAACGCTCAGTATTATGACACAGTTGTTTTCTTTTCTTGTAAGTACAATTGTAGAATTGGGGTTTTTGCTCTCAAGGGAAAGGGATCAGCCTTATTGTTTCTAAAAACAAGCTGATTGGAAGTGAACAAAAAAGGCATTGCAAGTGTATCAGTTGTCCTCACAGGGAGATTCAAGATAATTAAAACCCCTGAGTATTAGATGTTTAACTGTATTCTGTTAATATTCAGGCTGGCAAAAGACAGGAATAAAGATGAAGAAAAGAAGAAGAAGAAAAAGGCAGAAACACAATCATATAGATAGAGTGTTGAAAACAACAGAAACATACAAGCTGTTGGCAGCAAGTAGAGAAATATGCTGAATATGTTGAGTTAAAGCGCAGGTTAATTCGCTGTAAACATGGAGGGCTGTTAGAGTGGGTCATCCTCTAATCCGAAGATAAGCAGTCTCTGGCTTCTCCAGTCCTCATGTTGATGTACCTTTGAGCAAGACACTAAACCCCAAAATGCCCCTGTCAACCTCAGGGCGACTGTGCGTGAATGTACATTACTGTAGATTTTGATGCACAGAAGGCATTCAGTGTATGAATGTGTGTGAATGGGTGGATGTTAACATGTAGTGTACAGTGCTTTAGTGTTCTGAATACTAGAAAGGTGCTATATATGATCAAGTCCATTTACCATAGACAATGATTCAAACGAAATGAAGACAGACAGTCAGACAGACGTACAAGAAGTTTAAACAAATTGGGATGGTACAAACAAATAGAGGGGGATAGAATACAGAATCAGAATACGTTTTGTGTATCAAAATATTTAAGGGTTATATTTGAAAGAAGTAATTGTCAAGTTTGAGTGATGTTGATTTTATTTAATTTGCAAACGTGTGTAAAACCCAACAGCTAACATGATTTTGCGGTACATGTTCTGCTTTAATGAAAAAAAGACTTCCAAAATGTATAAATTGTTGAGATTGTAGTGTTTTGAATATTTTTACACTCACACTCAGGGTGAGAGGCTGGACAAATGGAATCTAGTCAAGTTGAAAGTTTTCTACTTGGAGTCATGGTCAGAAGAGCTTCTGTGACTGTTGTGGGACACTAAAGGACCCACTAGTGCACCCTTGTGGTCGAAACATGTATGGTTTGGTTGGCAGGTTACTCAGCAAGATCGGCATCAGAAAGCCAGAAAAGGCTGCAGCTTCTGTAGTTGCTGATTACAAATTTGGGGATTGGAGGAGGAGGACTTTGAGGAACTCTTTAGCCCAACAGAAAGGCTCTGTGTCTTACAGTGCACTGTAGTATATGACCAGCAGAGGAGTCTGCTCTTGCTCCTCAACCATAAGGAATATGGTCTGGGAATATAAATCCAGTATGTAACCCTATTCATACTACCATAAGAGAGTGAATTGAGATTAAATTAATCAACTGACAAATAAATACAGCTAAAAGCCCAAAAGGTGAAAGTCATGAGATAGAGAAAGATCCCAGAGTCAGTCCAGGTGAGCGGACCAGCTGACTCCACCCTCCAACCCCATGCAGGTAGAGGACAAAGAGTGATGTTCAGAGGAGCTGATACTGTTTCAAAGTGCTAAACAGGCATTATTATTATGAATTTCTTCATCTAAGGATGATTTCTAGCTATTAAAGACAAACACAAGTTAAACATGTAAATCTCTGTTAGCTGTGAAAACACTTCAGGGTGAGGAGTATTCCTGCAATAAAGTAATTTAATGATAAAAGCAAACAGAACGATCAACTGTCTATTCTAATGAGTAAAGTGGAACACGGTGCTGCTGTGTTAATAAGGCGGTTTTATTCTTCTTTTTTTACTGCCAACAATAATGAGCAACTGGTGCCCCTCGGCAGTCCATGTAATGTCATGCTTCTTTGAGAGAAACACAGTGGTGAAACAGGACAGAAAAAAAGAGCCTGATCTCACAGAAATATGGCAGTTCGTAGTGGGTTTGGATCACGTGTCCGCACCACGAAACAGGACCGCATGCTTGAATTTGTCCATCATATGACCTTCAATGTAAGTTAAGGAAAATAGTTTAGAATCTTAATTTCAAAGGAAATATTACCATTATTACCAAGGATACCAGTGCAGCTAAATGTATTTTGCTACTATTGGGACTGTAAGTGTGATGAACGTTCACCATTTATGATGCAATTTATAAAAATATACTTAGAGAGTTTCCATGCTTTGGCCATTATGACCGTTTACTGGGAGCATTCATTCAAAACCCTATTTTTTATCCTTTTAGCCATGTTAGAAATAACATAATTATTTCCCCAAAATATTGAAAAAGTAATAAACACAATGAATCTTTATGAATATGCATAGATAATGACATGTTCACAGATCTGTCTCGTGAAGGGGAATATAATGAGGTAAGGCTTGTGGGTGCTTCCATACAGCCACCAGGTGGCAATGAACAGCCACAGCTCCCACCAGTGCAAATCAGTAAAACTTGACTAAGATGGATGCTTACTATCACTGAGACATACCAAATACTGAAACCTAACCAATCCAACCAACAACCAGAGATAGAGTAGCGTGGGTCATGCCTTCCATAGCAAGAGTTGTAAGTGTAGCTTCTGATCAGCCCAAACTCGACTGCAAGTAACTAAAGCCTGCCATTTTTGGTGAAAATAGCATATGCATTGATGAAACATTTTGGCAAGAGCATAGATTTATTTCAGTGTTTGACTGTGAAATGTGACATTTGATAGCTTTATTTCCCTATAAATTGTAGATGTTGTGTGTTTCGAATCATGGTGCATTTAACCCTTTATGTCAGTTAGAGCCAATTTCGGCTCTAGGCTTTTTTTTCTTTTTCCCTGTGTTTGAGTCGTCGTAGGAACCCCAAATTAATTCCAATACTTGTGTTTATTGTATGTATTTGTTCAGCAACGTCTTGGGAAAAAAATGTATATCTGCAAAAAAATCACTTTTAAAAGATATTTTGATCATAACTATGAACATCCAGCAAGATTTCCCAAAAATGCCTCCTTGAGCGGTCACCGAGTTTTTCAAACTGTATTATGGTGCCCTAACAACAGCCCACATACTAATAAGACACCTTTTGGGAAAGATTAGGACCTAAAGAATCGGAATATGCACCACAATTCATACTAGAACACAGCATTTGGGTGTTAAAAGGACTTTCAATCAAAAAACTGTGTTGTTCGGTTCAAAAATTTTGTTTACGTAAATACTTAAACTTAACGGTTACTTGAATTATGTTTCACACCAGATGTCTCTTCTCACAAGGGTTGCGGTATTGTAGCAAATTAAATGAAGTTAAACAACAATGTGGTTCCGGAGATAATATGTTGTTGATTTTTGTCTGATAATAGGAGCAGGGGGATTTTCGCACCCTGTTTTTAAAGGTTTAAAGGGTCAGAGTGCGAACTATGCCCAGGCAATCTGATTTCCCGTCATTTGTCCAAAGGGGGTCCAATAAGGTCCACAAAAGTCAAGACTGGCTCGCTTCGTGCAACCTGTTGTGGCTTTGGCCGGCTGTGTAATTTACTGCAGAAAATGATCTCTCCCACATTTACCGTAAAAGTCGGGTTATGACTTGCTACTACCTTCGGTCAGTGTCCCCGTTAGCTTCCCGCTGTAGCCAGCTGGGGCTCCTGCTAGCGCTCCGTTACTTCCCCGCTAACTTCCACTAGCTCTCCACTAACTTCCGCTAGCGCTCTGCTAGCTCCCCGAAAACTACCAAAGGTAGCGGGACCAGGCTCGACACCCGACTTGGGCAGAGGGGACGCGGGCAGTAGCAGCAGCAGCGGCCGGTAGCAGCAGCAGCGGGGAGCTAGCAGCAGTGCTAGCTAGCGCTGCTCCTAGCTTGCTACAGCAGAGACACTGACCGGAGGTAGGAACGGCTTGTAACCCGACTTTTACGTTACTTTTCATATTTGTGAATAAATGTTTTGCAGTTTGAATGAAGAAAACTGCTGGCCATTGGTGAGCTTTTAAAATACATGTTAGTGGCCTTTTAGGGCCAATTTTAACTGACAAATAATTGTGACCCTCACAGAGTTTTGCTCTTGAAGGTTTCAGGGGGTCTGAAATGTCAATCAAGGGGTCTTTGGGTCCTAGACCCCCGTATTACTCACACTGGTTTTTGTGCTTTGGAAAGCTCCGAATTTGTTGTTTCCAGCAATACCAAACCCGCCCTCTTCTTAATGGATGGGGCATAGGCCCAACAAAAAAAGGTACTTTTTATTTGACCAAAGTTGGTTTCTGTCATGGTAGGTAGTGCTTATCACACTGATTTATGTTCTTTCTGGCAAGTTTGGTTTTAATCGTTATTTGATGCTACACAAAAGGTAGTCTGACGTCATTGACTGCTGAGATTGACAGTGTTCTGAGAAACACTATTGCACATATTCAGTCGGCTGCATAACCAGGTAGTACATCCGGAAGAGAAACTTGGTTTTGAGCAGTTATCAGCAAATATGTTGAAGGTAAAAACAGACATTGAAGGATGACCTACTATCATAATGAATTATGAAGCCGCACCATTTGAGGTTCATGTACCTGCTCGTAATAAAGTGTGCTAGGACATGAAGGCCATGATTAAAATAATCTCCATCAAGTAACTTTTGTTTAGTTATAGTAACGAGAATGACCATTTCCCATGTTTCAGGACTGTCACAGATGTTCTACATTTGAGATAAGAATTGAGCTCTCATTGTCAGTGTCAGATCTTTTGCACCGACAGCCTTTAACCCTAATTCAGTAAAGGCAGCTTAAGGCTATCGTTAATTAAGTTTTAGGTTGAGATAGCAAAACTAAGTTGTAAGAAATACAGGAGATAAAAGAAGGGTTCAATAGATACTGTCAGAAAATAACTTGTAGGCCTACTTTTATCATACATGTTTATCGGAATATAGCTCCAAAACAAAAACATCCTGATTAAATGTTTGGGACGGGCACCATATGGAGGCATGATTGTGTGATGTGAAGCGGTGAATCACAACACATCTGGGAAACACTTAAGCTTGTTATTGTGTATATTTTGAAGTTGGTGTTGTGACATCATCCTAAACCTGCCAATTTACCTTTTACTCAGGGGACTGAGGGGGAACACGGGGCCAGCTGGGCAAGAAAAGACAAGCAAGTGTTTCCAACCAGACTGATGACATCTGAGCCTGAGGCTATGAAACAACAGCTCAGCAGGTGTTCCGTTGGAAAATAATTAATTTGTAGTTTTAATTGGAGGTGATCTCACCACTTTCAAAACAAGCGGCTCACATTAATTAGCAAGACTACAGCAGAATCATTATTTACTACCAGCTACAATAAGTTTCATATTGGAGAGGATATAATCTTTAGGTTAACTGTGACAAATCTTGCATGTCAAAGTCCAATGCAATACAGCAATATAATTATCAGAGCAATCAAAAGGTGCTTATTGAAAACATACATGGTTCTCTTAAGTATGAAATACAATGAAATATTATAATGAATTGGCTTAGATTTTGGTGGAATTACTGCTTTAATGCATCTTGGCCTGCTCTCCAACCATCCTTCAAGAATTCTAAAGGACTTTACAGCTTTGTTTACAAAAATGTTCCTCTAATTGCTGCTGGATGACATCACATTTTAATGGGGTTTACAGTATTTCGGCTGATGTTCCTCCATCCACAATTTGGATGATATTTAATGAGGCGTTATGACATAACTGTCCTGCTGCACCTGGTCGTCAGAGTTGGGATGATCTGAACAGGTTTTCCTCCACAACCATTATATGTTGTTATATCCACACATCCTTCAGAGATGTGGTTCAGCCTGGTTATGGTCTTTAAACATCAGACAGCCAGGTTCCACGAAAAAATGCCCACTGTGGGTAGGTGTGGATACCCCGTGGGCATAATAAAGTAAAGGGACACAAACCTTAGCCATGGGAACAGCTTGTAAATATACCGTGTATTTATTTAAGTCAATGAGGCACACTATAGTTGGGTATTTTGGAAATCTGGATGCTTTATCATTTTATTGGGAGAGGAGGTTCAGAATTCCTCTGGGGAACCTGCCTTTCAGGATGCATCCTAGAGACAATGCAGCCCCTGAATTTGGGCACAGCTTTAGTCTACTTTAATTAAAAATCCTTTTATATTTCCAATAGCAGTGCTGAATCTCCATTTCCTGTTTTTATAGTATTAATGTATCACGCACTGTAAGAAGACCTTCACTGGTACCGTTTCTACCTATATTTACTGCTCAAATACATTAATTATCCTTTTATTTGTGTTATTTCTGATAAAAACAATGTCAATATTTCAACAACTAATCCCTTCCTGAAATCAAATTTGTGTTTTTTAAGACTTTGTAATAATTTGAGTGTACGAAACGCAATATATTAAAGTTCCTACAACAAAAAACCTGCACCAACATAATAATTTTGTACTGGTTTTATAGCAGCACAGTTTTTTTGTTGAGGTCAGTTGTGCCTGGAGTCCCTATAATTGGGAGGATGCTGAAGGCTGGACTAGAGCTGCAGATTTAAGAGGTTGAAGCAGGGCCGGCTCTAGCCCTTTGGTTGCCCTAGGCGAGATTGAGTTTTGCCCCCCCCGCCCCCCCCCCCCCACCACACAGACACACAATACTTTACATCACTGAAGAGACATATATTAACTTAACTGCTTTACTTTGCATAGCAGTTTTTCACCCACTTATAATTCTACTATTCTACATTGCTGTTCAACAATAAATGGTGCATGGACAACAAACACCAGAATAGTTTCAGAACATTTTCTTTTTTATTATTTTAAATAATTTATTACACACTCAAAGTTAGGATTAAATGAACTCCATAAACTGTGCAAAACACTCTTTTTTGTTCAAATATGTTTATTGAACAAAGCTATACTTGACTTTCTTTTCCTCTTCTTCCTTTTTTCGTTTTCGTCCCTGTGCTCCAGATGGTTTAGACCGCTTCATTTTTGCAAATGTCAGGGGCCAGTCAAAGTGGCCGCGCAATAGATTTTTCAGATCGCGCACATTTTTCAGACCGCACAAACGATTTATTTTTTTGGAGTGAGTCATCTTTACAATAGAAGATCTTTGATGTGACGTGTCGAGTCTTGGCCAATCAGCGTCCCGTTTTCTCGACAAAATATTCAGATTTTTGGCCGAGTTGTTGTCAGCTCCGTAATAGAACATCTTTGATGTGACGTGTCTTGGTCCCTGCTCGCGGAAGCCAGCGCCCGTGGTCGCGAATTGCTCACAGTGCTGAAATGTGCGCTGTGAGGGCGCCCCCAACCCATTTGTCGGCCTACGCAGTCGCCTAGTTCGCCTATAGCAATCGCCGGCCCTGGGTTGAAGGGGCCAGGCCTGTGCAATTTGCTGGAGGCTGGTCAGGGAACTACATGTGTCAGCACCTGGACCTCAGAAATCTCTGGCTGATTTGAAGTGAAATGTTTTGACCGTTGACATTTTATAATTAATTGTCGTATCTCTTCTTTTGCATTCATGTTTGCATTCATTTTTAGTTGTCTCTTAATGTGTGTTTGTTTTATTGCTTTACTTTATGCCTTTGAGTTTTGTGCTTTCAATGTGTAAAGAAGAACACTTTATGAATTGTTTCTTCTTCTTACTACTACTACTACTACGACTAATAATAATAATAATAATAATAATAATAACAATAATGAACATCATCATCAATAGCAACAGCATCATCTCTAACATTATTGCAGCTTTTCAGCAACTGCACAATGTTGCCACGAGATGGCAACATTGTCCATGCTATCGCTATGTATGCTCCACAGTATAGGAAAGACTGAGTGTGTGATGGTGTGTGTATACTTGTATTAATATGTATGAAAAATACTCAATATATACAATAAAATAAAATAGCAGAGCAGAACATATATAAGAAAATGTAATAATAAAGAAAATGCAAAAATGCAAAGTACTGTAAATAAAGTATATACAGTGAAATAGAAGTGTATACATTAACTTTTTAATATAACCTCTTCCTATAAGGGTCATGCTTATATGGTCCACACCCTGCAAGATAGCCCTAATGTTCACCTGAAGGTCCATGTACTCCACTTTGGGAACCACTCATGTCACTTAAAACTAAACCATGTAAACCCTTGATTGAAGCACATAGTCAGGTCCGTCAGTGCTGCATACAGTATGCGGTCAGTCTGACGCTATGCAGCAAGACCAGGGTCAGAATGTTAAAGGTTGAAAGTAACCAGCTTACGCTCTGACCTCAGGGTTCTATGCTCTGACCTCAGGGTTATCTGATCTCAGGGTTCTATGCTCTGACCTTAAGGTTATATGCTCTGACCTCAAGGTTCTCTGATCTCATGGTTCTATGCTCTGACCTCAGGGTTCTATGCTCTGACCTCAAGGTTCTATGCTCTGACCTCAAGGTTCTATGCTCTGATCTCAGGGCTCTATGCTCTGACCTAAGGTTATATGCTCTGACCTCAAGGTTATATGCTCTGATCTCAGGGTTCTATGCCCTGACCTCAAGGTTTTATGCTCTAACCTCAAGGTTCTATGCTCTGACCTCAAGGTTCTATGCTCTGACCTTAAGGTTATATGCTCTAACCTCAAGGTTCTATGCCCTGACCTCAAGGTTTTATGCTCTAACCTCAAGGTTCTATGCTCTAACCTCAAGGTTCTATGCTCTGACCTTAAGGTTATATGCTCTGACCTCAGGGTTCTATGCTGTGACCTCAGGTTTCACTGATCTCAGGGTTCTATGCTCTGACCTCAGGGTTCTATGCTCTGACCTCAAGGTTCTATGCTCTGACCTCAAGGTTCTATGCTCTGATCTCAGGGTTCTATGCTCTGACCTCAAGGTTCTATGCTCTGATCTCAGGGTTCTATGCCCTGACCTCAAGGTTTTATGCTCTAACCTCAAGGTTCTATGCTCTGACCTTAAGGTTATATGCTCTGACCTCAGGGTTCTATGCTGTGACCTCAGGGTTCACTGACCTCAGGGTTCTATGCTCTGACCTCAAGGTTCTATGCTCTGATCTCAGGGTTCTATGCTCTGACCTCAAGGTTCTATACTCTGATCTCAGGGTTCTATGCTCTGACCTTAAGGTTCTATGCTCTGATCTCAGGGTTCTATGCTCTGACCTTAAGGTTATATGCTCTGACCTCAAGGTTCTATGCTCTGATCTCAGGGTTCTATGCTCTGACCTCAGGGTTCTATGCTCTGACCTTAAGGTTCTATGCTCTGATCTCAGGGTTATATGCTCTGACCTTAAGGTTATATGCTCTGACCTCAAGGTTATATGCTCTGACCTCAGGGTTCTATCCTCTGACCTCAGCTAGTTCCAAAATATAGATGTGCAAAAGAACCAGGACAAGCCCGTCAGCAGCCAGCAAGTGAAGAAATATGGATATAAAAAAATTGTGAAATTGAATGTTCTTCTTGAATAAAGATCTGGGCTGTGATGCCACATCCTCATATGCTTTGAACTTACACGTCTACACAGGCAAACCTGATGGAGGAAAAATCAAGCAATGAGAGTTGTCCTCGACATGACTCAGGGACTCAGTGGACACAACTTCACATGCAACAATCTTTTTACCCCACAAAAGCTGGGACAGGAGCTCCCAAAGAGGAAGCTGACCGTGGTGGGAACGATAAGGGAAAACCAGTCTGAGCTCCACCCAACTGCTGACTACACAGAACAGGCCTGTCAACTCTTCCAAGTTTGTGTATCCGATGTGCCAAAGAAAGGCATTGTGGTACTCATGACTACACTACACAGGGATGGGAGAATTTGTGGCCAGGAGCATCACTCATATCTTGATTATATATATTTTTTATTACACTTTATAAATACATTAAAAAAAGAGTAGCACATCAATTCATAAATGTGATCTAACAAAGTTAAAGGGCAAATATTAACCATACATGCTGTTTATATTTCTTGTAATTGGGATGAAGTAAACATCTTTTGAGTATTTTAACATAAAATTGTGAGATTGTGTTGAATAAAAAAAAAAAAAATGCAGCGGGTCCACCAGAGAATGGCTGAATAACAAAAGTATGAACACCACACCACACAAGGGTTAAAGGGATCATGATGCAATAGCCCTGATGGGAATTTTCCAGTGTAAACTGAGGGGAGAGGTGTGGTGTGGAGGCAGACTGGAGACACTGTGAACTCTGGCGGGAGATTGTTAATTTGTTCGTGCGCCTGAGGTATAAGGCATGGTCAGGCCTGAGGATGTGTTCTAATAACACCCCAAAAGACATACCCTCAGAGGTTGAAAGTGTTTCTAACAGGCATCTCTACAAACATACAAACAATTATTTATTTTTAATTAAGCAGGGCCTAAGAGGCATATCAACTGACTAAAATGATGAACAATAACAATAACACCAAATTAAATGTCACATGGCTCAATGACTTACTAAATCAGGTCTGCTAAAGTTGCTACTTTGATCACTTGTCAAAGATGTATAATTAATTCCCTTATACAAATGCAAAAGTCTCAAAACTTTTTAAGTTTTCAATTTATTTTAAATCTAGGCCGAAATAATAGAAAATGAAATGTAAATGTGCCAAATTCATAAAGTAATGTGTGGATGAGGATAATTAATGTATATATATATATATATATATATATATATATATATATATATATATATATATATATATATACAGTCTACATTGTGATGATGTCTGATCACGGTTTATGTAATCATACATATGTATGATTACATTATATATTTCCTATTGACTTAAAGCAGTTTAAGATGTATGATAATGAGCCTCAGTTGTACTTCATTACACTTAGATGTACTTTTGAGTTTTGTTCGCAAACTACTGTGCCATGATTGTGTTGCCATGCTCAAACTTTAAAACCTTGCATGCTGTTACATGTTGCATGCTTACATTTAGTCTGTTGTTCATCACCGTCTGTTGGACTTTATAGAAATTGTGATAAAGTGTTCTAATAAAACTACTTCCTTAATATGACATATGCTGTACATCCTGTATATACTTATATGTATATAAGTCCTTCCCTTGTTGCTTTCTACTCACCTGGTGTCCATGAGCCAACACATTAAATACACTTGTTTCTCCCTGAGATTCTCTGAATGAGTCTCTTGTTAAATGATCATAAACTGTATGTATTTATCTCAGGTACAGCGTAAGGTTCTAGATAAAGGAGTGGCAGACCAGGACCAGTGTTTTAATATGTTTATGTCCAATTAGGAATTCCTGAAGTAGTTATAAAATGATTATGTCTCTGCAATGTGCGCTGTGTTATGTAGTTGACTGTGAGTGCTGTTTTTTTACTGTAATATGAACACTATAGAGTTAATCACAAAACAAGAATGCACATTTCATGCAATATTTTATTTATTTTTTGTTATACTGCTACATATTGTTTGAATGCAAAAACAAATATGTGTTTACATTATTCATGTTAATTTTCAAGTTGAATATGGAGATTAATTATTTACCTTTGGAACACATCTACTGTACAGTGATACATAAATAATTATTTATTATTAATTATACATTTTGAGTTGATATACAGACACCATAAGGATATTAGACAGCTCCTCTTCATAGAATAAGTACAAAACAATTGGGGACAGAAAATAAAAATAAATCTACTGCTGTGATTTAACAACTAAATCAAAGGGCTCATCGGGTCACTTTACTCAGCAAATGTTTCTTTGTATTTTTCTCAGGCTTTAATAAAATGATATAGCACTTTGGCAAAAAAACACAAAACAGCATTCCATAACTTGAAGCCAGAATAGCAAATATCTCCACAGCCACTGTGAACTTCCCAGGAGAGCTGGCATAAGCGGGGATAAAAGTAATCCAGACGGCACAGAATATCAACATGCTGAAGGTGATGAATTTAGCTTCATTAAAATGATCAGGTAACTTTCTAGCCAAAAAAGCAAGTACAAAACATAAAACGGCCAAAAACCCTATATATCCTAACACAGCCCAGAACCATACAGGTGATCCCGGTGCACACTCAAGAATAATCTTCTCTTTATAGTGGTTCATATTTTTGAAGGGAAAAGGAGGGTTGATTGTCAGCCAAAGAATGCAAATTACAACTTGTATGAGAGTGAAAAACAGAACACTGAGTCTCTGCTGCGCAGGCCCAAACCATTTCATCACATTACTACCTGGAAGTGTGGCCCTGAAGGCCATTAACACCACGATAGTTTTCCCCAGAACACAAGAGATACAGAGGACAAAGGTGATGCCGAATGCTGTGTGTCGCAGCATGCAGGACCACTCAGTGGGCCGGCCCATGAAGGTCAGAGAACACAGGAAACACAGAGTCAAGGAGAAGAGCAGCAGGAAGCTCAGCTCAGAGTTGTTGGCCCTGACAATAGGAGTCTGTCTGAAGTGGAAAAATATGAGGGCTATAGTCATCGCCAGGCAGGCACCAAATATGGAAAAGGTGACCAACAGTATACCCATCAATTCCCTGAAGGTGATGAACTCAATATCTTTCAAGTCACAGTCATTCCTCTCTTCGTTGGACTTGAACTCGGGAAGGCATTTGTCACATTTCACTGCATCTGAAAGCATAAATATGTTTAGGCTGTACAGCGCACACATCCTCAGATAGACCAGTAAAGTGCTTGCAGTGATTTTACCCAACAGAAACACAATGAGTGCTAGAGTAAAGGCTAGGAATCCTGCCGTCTCACTTGTACTGTTGCTGAACTCCCCGCCAGCACAGGCGACGCAATCAAAACAGCAGATAGGCTTGCCCTTCACAAAAGCCCGACGGGTGCCTGGCAAACAGCTCTCGCTGCAAACAGACCGTGGTACCTGTATTCAAAAAAGAGAATTGTTTATTACTCATGATAAAAAAAATATTACGCTCAGAATAAAATTCAAGAAAGCTCATTCGGACAGACTTTCGAGATTGACTTACCTCGAGATTCTCGCCTGCCCAGATAGCTCTCACATCTGCTTTCATCTCAAACTGCTGCCCCTCAGGCTGTGAGGCATCATAGAAACCAATGGTCTTAAAGACTATGTAATCTGTCTCATCCATCTGCCAGTTTACCAGTGCATAACGTGCCACAGGGTCGCCCAATTCATCAAAGAAAACCCTTTCACCAATCTTAGTAGTGAAGTTGACCTGCGTTAGGTAATGCAGAACCTGCAGGGAAACAGATATGTTCTTATTTTGCTAAATTATAATTATCTTATAAAGTAGTTTGACTGAGGTACATATTTGTATGTGTATGTTTACCTGCCATGGTTGGGCATTCTCCCAATCAGCACAATTATTGTTCTCAAAAGGTCCCTGTCCATCTTTGCAGGTAAACAACATGTGCAAAGCTTGAGCGACAGCATATGTGGCCTTGTAAACATTGTTCAGTAAACTGGCATCTGAAACATCGGTGAAGCGTGTGTTTGTGTCCCACAGAGACTCCTTCCCAGTGCAGGCTGTGACTAAACCCTGAGCTTGAGTCTCTGCTTGGGGAGTCAGGGTGCAGCCGAACACCGTCTCCCACAACTCCACCAGTCCCCGGTCTCCCGGTGTGGTGGAGGGCCTGCTGTTAGCGAGGAACTCCTGCAGTCCAGGGATGTGAGCATTTAATGCTGCAAAGCCCACCGCCCCCTGCACCACAGCATAGTTTACTGGAGAGGCAATATAGCGATAAGTGATCCAACCCTCACTGCCCACCCACTGCAGGCCTGTCACATTATGAGCATGAAGCTCCTTAATAAGTATGTCAAGGTCTGTGCCATCAGCAAACGCCACGATTACCTTCGAGGTGGATTTCTTAATTATGTTCACCACCTCTAAGAACCACTTCCTGGGATCAGTTCTGTAAATAGCCACTGAGTACTCAACACATACACCTTCCCTTTCTGCTGCTTCCAGGAAAGTGGCCATGCCACCATTCCCATAGTCACTATTAGTTCTGATAGCCCCTACCCAGGTCCAACCAAAGTATTTCATAAGCTTTGCGAGGGCTTGGCTCTGGTGAATGTCACTCGGTATGGTTCTGAAGAAAGATGGATAGTCTCTTCTTTTGCTAAGACATGCACAAGTGGCTGAATGACTGATCTGAAACACAATAAAACAGAGAAATAGCTCATTTTGAGATGCCGAATATAAAAACATTTTCACATATTATCTATTCAACAAAAAAAAATCCCTTGACAGCTCAAGTGTACAGAAACTGGTCATGTCCCCAACACTCACCACAGGTATATTGAAGGGTCCCATGGTGCGTGCAATACCTATTGTAGAGGTAGACGTGGTTTCCCCTATGACAGCATGCACGTTTGAGAGTTTGCTACAGCTGCCTCCCCCACTCTCATACCTATTCATCAGGTCAAGTGATGCCCTAATGGACAGAGGGATACTGGGGCATGAGTCAAAGATCCTGTAACCCAGTGTCACTCCTGGCAGCAGATCTGAGCTGTTGTTGATCTCCCCTATGGCAAATATCATAGTGAACGCATATTGAAGCTCTCCTGGATCCAGTCTTAAAAAAGAAGAGGGACCATATTTTACAACTTGTGAAAAGTAAAAAAGATAAGAAACACACACGGATTTGCACTTAAAACATGAATAAACAACACATATTGTATTGAGATTACAGATAATTTTTTTCCATACCGCTTACCCTTCACACTGGATTGTTCCTGGGTTGACTTGGTGAACTGGATTGACACTGACTGGGTTCTGATGGAAGGAGAAAATGCCTCCAATGTTGATGTCGCCCTCCTTAGAAAACTGAGACTGTTCTTTTGTCCCATATGTTTGACACACAGGCTTCCCTCCTCTGACAGTCAGAAGGGAAAGAAGTAGCAGATCTGCTATCAGTAGCATTGTAGCTCAACTCAATATTTACCACACAAGGCCGAAAGCTAAAATCCCTCAACTCTGAGCATTTTATAGGGGTTTTCTTCTAACTATCACAACCTATGTGAATATTGTGTGTTTTTCGTCCAATGACAGTGCTGCTGGTGTGATTGAAAGATGGATGGGCCTATTAGAGGGACTACTTCATTTGTATGTCATCATTGTTTTTAGCGTAACCAATAATGACTTACAATAATTATTTCAGAAACCGGCGTATTTCAGAAACCAGTTTTTTTATTTAATTTTGAGGAAATGATGGAAAATACATTTTTTGACAATTTGATGCAATGCATTATTATTACTTTTACTTGTTCAGGCATTTAATTCACTGCAGCTAAGAACATTCAATATAGAATATTAAGCTTCAGTAATGGTAATGACTGAAATTGTTAATTGCATTTAAAAGACTGCAAATTCGGCCAGTCTGAATGCTGCTCGGCTCATGTCCTGCAAGATCATATTTAACCCACAGCCTTTATTAAATTAAGACTAGATAGCAATTCAGCCCTTTTAGTCTTACTAAACTCATCCATGATTTTTACTGGTTTCTCCCTATCATATGTTTTTTTGTATTTCTCTCTGGTTTTAGCAGTAAAATATAACATTTTGGAGCAAATATACAAAATAGCAAGCCAAAGCTAGAAGCCAGAATAGCAAATATCTCTACAGCTACAGTGAACTTCCCAGGAGAGCTGACATACGCTGGGATAAAAGTAACCCAGACTGCACAGAATATCAGCATGCTGAAGGTGATGAACTTAGCTTCATTGAAATTATCAGGCACCTTTCGAGCCAGAAAGGCAAGGATAAAGCATAGCACAGCCAGGATTCCTATATACCCCAGCACAGCCCAGAACCATATAGGTGAACCTAAATTACACTCAAGAATGATCCTTTCAGTGGCATGAGCTGTATTTTTGTAGGGGAATGGTGGGGCAAGAATTAACCACAGCACACAAACTAACACCTGCAGTAATGTACAGCTGAGAACACTTGTTCTCTGAAGTGGAGCTGAACACTGAGGAACTGTGTTTGCTGGCCTTTTGGCCTTAAAGGCGATCACCACTGCTAAAGTTTTCGCCAAGATACAAGATATGCACAAGGCAAAGGTGATGCCAAAAGCTGTGTGTCGCAGCATGCAGGACCACTCAGTGGGCCGGCCTATGAAGGTCAGAGAACACAGAAAACACAGAGTCAAGGAGAAGAGCAGCAGGAAGCTCAGCTCAGAGTTGCTGGCTTTGACAAGAGGTGTGTGATGAAACCGAAAAAAGACACATGACACCACTAGTGTTAAACTTGCTCCAAACAATGACAAAGCGGTGAGAAGGGCGCCCATGGTTTCTCCAAAAGATAGGAACTCAATCACCTTGGGAACACACTGGCTGTGATCTTCGTTTGACCAGTACTCCAGTGGACAGCGGGAACATTCGCCCGGATCTGAATAAAAAAACATGGAACACTGAAATGTGTTAATGCTGTAAGATGCAGGTTCAAACTCACTCACTCCTGTACTGGACTCTGTTGTAACTTTCCTCCCATCACAACACGCGTTCGTCCTGAAAATGTGGGTAAGTTTCCCAATCAGGATGTGTCTACCAAACTTTACAATATATATGGCAGCACACCCCACTGCTAAACTATCCTTTTTATCTTCAGCATATTGTGATTTGCCCAGTGAAGTCACCGCTTCAAGAATCTTGTCTGTGCTGTCATGTCCCGACCTCACATCCATGGGGATATCTAAGCTTTGTGACAGAACTTCACTACGGCTTCTACAGTACTTCGGCAATAACCATACAGAGAGCGGTGTTCAGCAGTCTGCCCGGCCCACTGAACACTGCCCAAGATGTTAATCCAGCAGTGGTGGGATTACTTCCGGCTTGTTAATGTGATGGTTCTGTGATGGTTCACTGCAATGCTTCACTGCTATCGTTCGCTGCTATGCTGTATTCACTGCTATGCTGTATTCGCTGCTATGCTATATTCGCTGCTATGCTATATTCGCTGCTATTGTATATTCTCTGCTATGCTTCGCTGCTATAATTCGCTGCTATGCTATATTCGCTGGCATGCTTCGCTGCTATGCTATATTCGCTGCTGTGCTATATTCGCTGCTATGGTTCACTGCTTCGCTGCTTTGCTTCGCTGCTATACTTCGCTGCTATGCTTCGCTGCTATACTTCGCTGCTATGCTATATTCGCTGGCATGCTTCGCTGCTATGCTATATTCGCTGCTGTGCTATATTCGCTGCTATGGTTCACTGCTTCGCTGCTTTGCTTCGCTGCTATACTTCGCTGCTATGCTTCGCTGCTATGCTTCGCTGCTATGCTATATTCGCTGCTATACTATATTCGCTGCTATATTTCGCTGCTATGCCTCGCTGCTTTGCTGCTATGCTTCGCTGCTATGCTTCGCTGCTATGCTAGGATGACCAGATTTGAGTTTGTGAAAAAGAGGACACTTTGTTCCGGGGGGGGGGGGGGGGGGGGGGGGGTGGAGGAGGAGGACACTTCGTCGGGGGGGGGGGGGGTAGCATGCCGTGAACTAGGGTGACCAGACGTCCTCTTTTTCCCGGACATGTCCTCTTTTGTATTCAACGGGCTCCACCCACTGTACCCATAGCGTCCATTAGAGGGCCGAGTCTGTTTGAGTTAAAGCAAAGGTTTCAATATTATAACCTTAGTTGTATCCCAGGCTGCCCGCCCGCTGCCCGCTAAATAGAGTGTATAGATTTTGCAGCGGGCTGTGCTGCCGTATACTGTGGGGTTCACGTCTATTGGGTTAGGTATATCCTCATTGGCCGGCTACGCTTATGCAAATGTTCAGTGAGTGAACGCATTCTCATGATTAGAAGAGAATATTACTCATAGAGTCCAGTCGAGGAGCAGAGCCTGTGCTTATGGAACCATGGTTACAATATTGTAACCTTCGTTATGAGAACAGAGCTCATTTTAAAATAAACGCTTACTGGAAGAAACCGGAGAGCATTCATTTAGTACAAATATTAGACAATAAATTAGAAATAAGAAAGCTTTTACTCACTGCTGGAGTTGCTGATCCCTCCAGCAGCACAGGCGATGCATGAGAAACAGCAGATGGGTTTGCCTTTAATCACAGCCTGCCGGAAACCTGGGAGACAACTCTCAGTGCAGACAGACTGTGGCCTCTGTAACAACACCACCACTCATCAACTACTCATAGTTTGCTGCCCTTGTAATAATAATAATAATAATAATAATAATAATAATAATGCAATTTTTGAGTCTCCAAAAACTTTTGGCACTTTGCTTGTCAATCTGAAAACTATATACAGTTATAAATGTGTTTTTTTAGACTTTTATACGGTTTCCTCAACAATGCAGAATTGACCTATTTTTCATGATGAAATGGCTCAAGGAAAAGTTATTACTTAGAAAAACAACCTCCACAATTAGTATATCATACGAAACACATTGATACCTTTGGGGATTCAGCAGCCCATGTTGTGTTCATTTCGTTCACGATAAACTGTTTTCCTTTTGGTAGAGAGGCATCGTAGCTCCCTACAGCCACAAACACAGTATCTCCTGCTTGGTTTCTCTGCCAGTTCACCAGCTCATAAGTTGCTGCAGGGTCTCCATTTCCATCAAAATAGACTCTTTCTCCTGATGGAAGAGTGAAATTCACACCTTGGAGGTGTTTCACAACCTACCAAAAGAGATCAAGCTTGAATAATGTTGATTATTTCAAATTATTTCCATAATCCTTGAAGGCACCATTTACCTGTTTCATCTGTAAATTATCGTTCCAGTTACACGACTGATTTACTGCTTCATCATTTTGTCCACATTTTAACTTGTTATGCATTGCATGAGCTACAGCATACACAGCTTTATACACATTGTTAGATATCCTGAGCTCTGTCACATCTGTGAAAGGATTGTTGATGTCCTCTAGTTTCTCAGATCCTGAGCACTGGGTCTGACCATGCAAATTGGATTGGAAACTGCAACCAAATGTGGCTTCCCAGAACTCTCTCAGCAGATTATTATGTGGGTTTTGACTTGGGTTAACCTTCAAAAGAAACTCTTGCAGGCCCGTGATCTTTGTTTTTCTGATGGTAAAGCCCAGAGACCCTGTTAGGATTCCAGAGTACCTCTCAGTAGCCAGATGACCAGCCGTGATCCAGGACTCACTGCCCACCCACTGCAGCCCAGTCAAGTTCTGCTTCAGAGCTTCCTCAAGCAAAATGTCAATCTCGCCCTGGGCGAGGAAGGCAACTAAGACCCTTGCACTGCCACTGTGGATCACTCTGACCACCCTGGCAACCTGCCAACTGGGGTCAGTCCTCGAAATGGCCTCTGAGTACTCAACACAGACCCCCTCCTGGCTTGCAGCTGCGATAAATGTTTCCATGCCATTGTTACCATAGTCATTGTCACTTCTTACTGCCCCTACCCATGTCCAGCCAAAGTGCTTTACCAGTTTTGCTAAGGCTCTGCTCTGATAGTAATCACTAGGGATGGTTCTGAAGAAAGAAGGATATTCCTTTCTGTTGCTCAGACAAGCACAAGTAGCAAAGTGGCTGATCTAATAGAAAAGAAAAGGAGGGAAACAAAGCATAACATTGATAATGTTTGAGTTTAAGTCCAACTTTGGCAAAATGTTGCTTGACTCAATATCTGACTTTGTTGAGGGTCACTCTATACCAGGGATGTCAAACATACGGCCCGCGGGCCGGATCCGGCCCGCCAGGGGGTCCAGTCCGGCCCGCGGGATAATTGTTAAAATTTGAAAGAAAGAAAAAATACCTCAGTCGAGATTCGAACCACTGATTAAAAGACGTGCATGGTAACCATCGGGCCACAGAGACAATTGATTACAGCATTGACTTTACTGAAGATATTGCCCAACTGCGAGGGAATCTGCAGAGGAGAGCCCAGGCAGGTAAATGGTGGGCTGATGTCTGAATTGTTGGTCTTTATGTTTCTAGTTTATTGAAGAAAGACCTTAAAATAGAGTTTATCATCCAAAAACCTTCACCAATGATTTAAACAGGGAGAAATATTGTCATTATGTATGCGTTAATATGCTGTGATTTTACTGGTCCGGCCCACTTGAGGTCAAAATGGGCAGCATGCGGCCTCTTAACTAAAATGAGTTTGACACCCCTGTATAGAGTCTATACTAATTGTATCATAAGACACAGTCAGATAATTTCAAGCCTATCATAAAACGAAACAGGTTGAAAATCAGAAATGAATAGACAATTACTGACAAATAATTACCACCGGTATTTGGAAAATCCCTGAAATGTGTAGCATCACAATGGTTGAGGAGGACTCAGAGGCCCCGATGATGGCATGAACAGATGACTGTCTTGAGCAGGTTTTACCCAAAGTCCTTTCCTGCCCATTCATTAGACCCATCACTGCACGCATTGAAGGCAATGTTGAACCACAGCTGTCAAATATCTTATAACCAATTGAGATATTAGGCAGCAGAGAGCTGCTGTTGTTGATCTCCTGGATGGCAAAAATCATCGTTTGGGCAAAACGAAATTCTCTAAAATGTATCCTGAAAAGAGCAAGAACAGTTTCAACCAACATTTTCCTGACTTTTTTGGTTAAGAAACCAACAAATGAGAAAAGAGATGACAATCATTACCTGGAACATATGAGAGATTTTGGAGCATTTGTGAAGGAGAGCGAAGGCTTTGATATTTGGCTATGGATAGAGAAAGCTCCTCCAATAGTGATATCTCCTTCCTTAGATAACAGAGGAAACTCTGGGCTCCCCAACATCTCACAGAGTGCAGAGTCATCCACTGCTCCACAGACTCCCACTAAGAGAACAAAGAGTAACATTACATTGACAGAGTCGCACATCTGTCAATGTAATATCACTGACCAAAATGCGTATCTCCTTTCATGCGCAGAGCTTTATACTTCTGCATGTGATGATGATTGAGGTCGTCTTATGAAATCACTGTATGATGACGTCAGATCATTTTGCTCCTCTTCCTTTGTCTTTATATTTGCGTTCATGTACAACAATGAAAAGAGAAAAAAGAAAAGCTGGAAATCTAACTCAATAATCTGGAGAAGATCGAGAGAAACACTACATAATATGTACAGACAAATATTGTAAACAAGATTTGAGGAAGTACATTGAATTCTTAAAAAGGAAATTATGATATACCTACAAGAGTATCTACAAAACTAAAAAATGTGATAGGTCTTTTGATTCATGTTTGGGGCAGAGGTTTCAGACCAATGTATAAAAAATGAGTACATGAGAGTGTACTCCGTGACACTGCATTTGATCTTCATGTGAAGAAAGCTTTTGAGTGTATAGATCAGTGTTTCTCAGTGTGGTGGTGGGCATACAGTATGTGTTATCATACTTTATGTGTTTATTAATATTAAAAAATGTATCCTTACTTATGTTGAAAAATCCATAAAGAAATAAAAAAGAAACTTTTATTATCAATATTCCAAAGAACTGTGTCTATGTTGCATGATTGTACACCTTAATATTAAGTACAATGCCGATGTTCAGAGCCAATGCAGGATGTAGTTAGTTGTTTGGACGTTATACCAGTGAATGGACATGTAGCAAGTCTGACTTCAGGCAGGAGACTAGAGTTTGGATCCCCTTTACCATTTACTGTTTTGTATTAACCTTATCCTCAGTCTTTCAATTCAGATATTCTATGAATTGGAAATTCTACAAATGTTGGAATTTAAATTAATCTGGGGCTTCAATGAATTGCCAAACGTTCTTATTATTGAATACCATATTTATAGTATATGTACATAATAAAGAAGTAGTATTACCGTAAACGTCGGGTTACAAGCCGCTCCTACGGCTGATCAGTGTCCCCGCTGTAGCAAGCTAGTAGCAGCGCTCCCTAGCACTGCTACTAGCGCTGCTGCTGCTACCGGCCACTGCTGCTGCCACTGCCCGCTGCTGCTGCTACTGCCTGCGTCCCCTCTGCCCAAGTCGGGTGTCGAGCCTGGTCCCACTACCTTCGGTGGTTTTCGGGGAGTTAGCGGAAGTTAGCGGGGAAGTGACGGAGCGCTAGCAGGAGCCCCAGCTGGCCACAGCGGGGAGCTAATGGGGACTCTGACTGAAGGTAGTAGTGGCTCGTAACCCGACGTTTACGGTATATGAATGTATTTATCCCAATCCCAATATATTAACTGTCCAGCTGGCGTGAAGAACATCCTTTTATTTAGCATGCTAACATGCTAAATGTTATGCTAAACATATCATGTTTGGATTCAATGGTTGTTAGCATGGATGTTAGTGCACTAATGACAGCCTTTATTCTCACTTTACTGTGTTCGAATGAAACGCTGAAAACATGCTGAATAAATATGATGTATTGTGTGATGTATCTTATGCTTGCTTGTGACTTTGGTTCTGTAGATTTATAATGATTTTCTAGGCCTTATACTGTAAATAAAGAATGTCCATGTGTAAAATATGATACTTAAGAAAGAATCTAAACAATAAGGGGGAGTGAACCTTATGAAATTGTGTATTGTATCATGGGGAAAGTCACAGTTAGTTTAGTAGTGTGTTCACATATAGATGTTGTAGGTAGGCCAGGAATGTGAAATGAAGATGAGCTCATAGTTCTCCTCAAAATGGGTGCCGTACCAGGTACCCCTCTTACTGAAACACATCTTCTCCAGGGGAGGGAACTTGTGCTCAGTAACACAGAGGGGTGGAGAGATGACGTCAAGAACCAGGAAGCAAAGCGTGCTGAGGTACCACCTCTGAACCAACCCGAATGCTGCCTCCACCTCTGAACCAACCCGAATGCTGCCTCCACCTCTGAACCAACCCGAATGCTGCCTCCACCTCTGTTAAACTTATAACCAATTGCACGTTGTAATATTAAGCCAATGAGATACGACAACGCCCATTATATTGATCTATAATATCAAATGTTTTACACCGATCGGGGTGCATAATTTTAAAGCTAGACAGTTAACTGCCGTTAGATATTCGGTGGCCTGTGGACGCTGTGTTTTTGTGCATCCTCATGTACACTGTACCATCAACTTTTTATTAAATCTGTTTTATTATAACTTACTGAATCAGGAACTATTTCTTCAAGTCTACCACCCAAAGATTTCAGAACATAACAACTCAATCCACAGCATTCTGATGTGTCCTTTTGAAAGGCCTTTATCTCCTATTCTAAATCAGTGGAGCTATGGACTAGCAAGGTTAAAAATTATCATTTTTATTAGGTGGCTGAGTTTGGCGTTCCTGAAAAAAAGAAACGGGTTCACAATGGAACTTCTATGAATATATTGAAGTCTGATCCTTGAAAATCCCTGTAAATTTGGGCTACTGAAAACAGAACAGTTTGTTAGATTAGTGTGAATTTCAGGTTCTTTTTAAGTATTTCTTTCATGTCTTTTGTACCACATTTTTGTAAAACATGTTCATGCTACACTTGTGTGATGACAGTGTATGTTAAGGTCTGTACAGTACTCTTTACTTTGCAGGCCCTAGTTGCGCAAAAAAAAAAAAGTGAGGGATTCATGGATAGTTTTTATTTTCTTATTGTCCAATCAAGTGGTAACAATACAAGTTTAATACAAGTTTATTTTCTCAAGCATTTTTTTATTGTCTGTGTTTCGGGTAGTCATTACATTATGGATTTATATATACAGTATATATATATATATATATATATATATATATATATATATATATATATATATATATATATTACTAAAAGAAAAACAAGTAAGAGTTTAATTGCCAGTCAACAAGGTTGAATACATTTTGAAAATAAAAAATAGTTAATTTGATCCCGTTTTCCCCATCATATGTTTTTTTGTGTTAAGTTCAGGTTTGAGTACAATAATAAAGCATTTGGGCGCAAATATACAGAGAAGTAGCCCATAACTGGACGCTAAAATAGCAAATATCTCCACAGCCACAGTGAACTTTCCTGGAGAGCTGACATAAGCTGGGATAAATGTGATCCAGACGGCACAGAATATCAACATGCTAAAGGTGATGAATTTAGCTTCATTGAAATTATCAGGCAACTTTCTAGCCAAAAAAGCAAGTACAAAACATAACACAGCTAGGAGACCTATATATCCTAACACAGCCCAGAACCCCACAGTTGATCCCAAGGTGCACTCAAGAATAATCTTCTCTTTATAGTGTTTCATATTTTTGAAGGGAAAAGGAGGGTTGATTGTAAGCCATATAATGCAAATTACAACTTGTATGAGTGTGAAACACAGAACACTGAGTCTCTGCTGCGCAGGCCCAAACCATTTCATCACATTACTACCTGGAAGTGTGGCCCTGAAGGCCATTAACACAACTATAGTTTTCCCCAGAACACAAGAGATACAGAGGACAAAGGTGATGCCGAATGCTGTGTGTCGCAGCATGCAGGACCACTCAGAGGGCCGGCCCATGAAGGTCAGAGAACACAGGAAACACAGAGTCAAGGAGAAGAGCAGCAGGAAGCTCAGCTCAGAGTTGTTGGCCCTCACCAAGGGAGAGTCCTTATTGATCAAGAATAGGGTGGCCACAATTAAAGTAAGGAACACACCAAACAAAGTGAAAAATACAAGGATTATACCCATAACCTCAGTGAAGTAGAGGAACTCGACATTTTTCAGTACACATTCATCTCTGTTTTGATTGGACCAATACTCTTCAGGACACTTTTTGCAGTCATTAGAATCTGTAATAGGAAAATGCTCACTATTATTGTGATTCTATCAGTTACATTCTAAAAATGTAAACACGAGACTGTAGCATAGTGAACTTTAGCATGATGCATAGAGTGTGGAAAGCAAACAATGTATGAAAATTACCATATCTATGGTCTGTGGTACATATACCTGTGCTGTTGCTGATTTCTCCCTCTGCACATGATATGCAGTCATAGCAGCAGACCGGCTTTCCTTTCTGAAGGACTTTATAAGTTCCTGGACGACATCTTTTACTGCACACTGACACAGGCCACTTTAATTCAAAGAAGAAGATCGATGTTACATTTTCATAAACAACCATTCAGGACGAAATTTGTGCATTGCATTACTGTCAAAAATTATATTTGCCTCTGTCTTCCCTCCAGGCCACATTATGGCTTCAGTCTTGAGGACAAACTTCTGTCCAGGAGGTAGGGAGGCATCATAATAGCCGACAGGTTTAAAATGGACCGAGTCATCTGATCCACGCTGCCAGTTCACCACCTCATACCTAGCCACAGCTGCTCCAGTGCTGTCAAACCACACCTGGTCTCCATTATTAATGGTAAAATTGACCTGCTTCAACGACTCCACGACCTAAAAAACGATAAGACAATATGCCAACATGTAAATAAAGAGAGCTAATTAATAAACCGTACAGTAATCTGTCCTTTTTACCTGCCAGGGAGCAACCTTTATTGTCCTGTCACAGCCCTGACTTTCTGAGCACTTTAGAATGCTGTGCAGAGAATGGGCCACAGCATAGATAGCTCTGTAGATGTTATTGGAGTATCGCAGCTCTGCAACATCATCATCATTGTCTTTAAGCTCAATTAGATCCTGGTTTGCTTTGCATGACGCTGTTTCTGCCTTGGTGTCCCTGTTTGTCTCCTTACACTTAAACTCTGTGTCCCAGAAATCCTTGATTAAAAAATCACCCAGGCCACTGATGTTGGCCTTTTGCACAGCAAAACCCAGTGAACCTCCCAGCACACGAAAGCTGGTGGGAGTCACGAGGCTGTCAGCAGTGATCCAGGCCTCCACACCAATAAACTGTAAGCCTGTGATGTTGTACAGAATTAACTTCTCCAGAAGGTTGTTCATCTCTACGTGTGCCAGGAAACCAACAATGACCCGGGCAGTGCTCTTTCGGATCACTTCTACAACTTTCATGAGTTTTTCTGGTTCTGCCCGGTGAAATTTCTCTGTATACTCCACACACACTCCTTCCTCCTGGGCTGCAGCAAGGAAGATGGCCATGCCGTTGTTGCCATAGTCACTGTCACTGTTGACTGCCCCGACCCAGGTCCAGCCAAAGTGCTTGACCATCTGGGCAAGAGCTTGACTTTGGTAGCGATCGCTGGCAATAGTTCGAAAGAAAGAGGGATACTCTTTCCTATTGCTCAAACACTCACAAGTAGCTGAATGACTTATCTGAGAATACACAAAGAGAGAGAACCAATAAGAAGAATTTGCACGTAATACACACAGTGATACACAAATAGTGCTCGTACCACAGGTATTTTGAAAGGTCCAGTAGTGCGGGACAGCACAATGGTTGAAGAGGATTCAGACTCCCCGATAATAGCGTGAACAGCTGATTGACCCGAACAACTCTTTCCTGCAGTCCACTCATCACCGTTCATCAGGGCCATCACAGCACGCATTGAGGATAATGTTGAGCCACAGTTGTCATAAATACGATATCCAATCGAAACATTTGGAAGAAGAAATTTGCTTTTGTTTATTTCTTGGATTGCAAAGATCATGGTCTGCGCAAATCGAAACTCCCTGAGGTTCACACTGAGACAAAAAGAGCTAAATTAAACTTTGTTCACTGTGACAAAACTCATGAGGACATATTTTTATACAAAGCTCAAATTTACCTGGAACATGTGAGACGTGATGGTTTCTCTGTAAAGGAAAGCGGAGGCTGTGTGATTTTGCTGTGGATGGAAAAGGCTCCCCCAATCATGACATCTCCCTCCTTAGACAGCAGAGGGAACTCTGGACTCCCACGGATCTGACAGGAACCAGCTTCCTCATTCACTTCTCCAAATGCCAACAGATGCCTCAAGAAAAGCAGCCCTATTATCACTTGTGACATTTTACACTCTCAAATCCTGATTGTGCAGAGCTACCCAGCCAAGTCGTAATCAACGCATCTTAAATGTGACATGTTATTATCTTGGCTGACGATAGGGGTCACTGGCTTCTTACCAACCAATCAGAGATGAGATAGGACAGTCTTGATTGTGTCTTGCCATGATTGTTATTTATTTTGTATAATAAAGGTGTAGTTACTAGTTACTTTACAGTTATCTGTACACAACATATGGTACGTTATCAAATATCATGAATTGTTATAGATTACATTTTCCAACAGTGTAGAAAATATAAACAATATTAGCTTAAACCAATACTTCATATTGTAATATATATATAAAATATTTTTACTTTGAATTATCTAAGTACAGTATATTTTGCTGACAATACTTCTGTACTTGAAATGACAAGTATGGTGGAAGCCACAGCACACATTACACATGAATATTAATTATTAATATATTTAGATTCTCCCACTGTTGCTGCATGAAAATAAATAAGTGATACAATTCAAAACTAAATATGTTTGTTTTACATTGTGATGGCAGTCTTCAATGTACTTCTATGGACAACTATTGTCTGTGTTTTGATGCAAATGGTTATTCTTGCATTCTATTTTTATAAACATTTCTAATTGTATTTGAAATGCTTACCGAGTAGAGTTAGGAGTTATTAGGCTAATTGAAAACATCTGCCGGTAGATCATATGTACATATACATTGTACAACATTGGTAAAAAGGTTGTGGTCCATAACATGTATTACCTACAACACCTTAGTGCAGTGGTTCTCAAACTCTGGGGCGCGACCCTCTAGTGGGGCGTGGAGGTATTACAGGTGGGGTGCGGGGGGGAGATAAAATAATTTATTTTTATTTTTATAATCCTTTATTAATCCCACAGTGGGGAAATTATTCTCTACATTTTATCCTGCCTTACTAATTAAGGAGCAGTGTGCTGCTGTGAAGCTCTGGGGCTTCAGTGTCTTGCTCAAGGACACTTCCACATGAAACTATGAGAAGAGGGATCGCACCGGCACCTTGTGGTTTCAGGACGACCTCTCTCCCCATGAACATGAGAACTTCACATAGTACAAAAGTACAAAGTACACGGACATAAAACGTCATTAATAAATACATGGAGAGAAATGCCTGTACTTTCATGGAAATGTTTATTTACTCTGTTAACAGGTTACGCTGCGCATGCGCAACTCTGCGATTCTTGGCGTTTTGCTAAAAGCCTCCGTGAGATCGGCTTTTCTGCTGCTGCGTCTCTCAAAACAGAAAACAGATCTAAGGACAACATTGAGCATGAATTGAGAGCGGACGTATCAAATCAGCTCTGCAGCCACTAATACTGATACAATGTGACGCTCACACATCTCACTCATTCTGTTTTCACAGATTGAACGTTATTGTTATTATCTTGAAAAGATGTTTAGTGTAAAACAGGTTATTTTCATTGTTCTAACAAAGATTGCACATATTATTCGTTTTTGTCTGATGGAGCAATCTGGTTTAGTTGAAAGCGATTTCAATTTTCTGTATTCTATTATTTGAAAAAGCACGGATCACAAAAAGTTGGACCATTTTGCTACAATTTTGTTGGGGCGGTGGGGCCCGAACATTTTTCTTCCTCCAAAGTGGGGCCTGACAGAAAAAGTTTGAGAACCACTGCCTTAGTCGTTTAAGACAGTATTGATGCAAATATCAACACAAAATGTAAATAGACATCTTAAATATCTTACAAATGTGGCCTTAAATGTGGGTCAATATCTGTTTGTTTTTTTCAAAATACCATGAATGTGAAGAAAGAAATACATTTGTGTATTTTACACAATGATCATCCTCATCCATAAATGAATGTCAAATGATGTTGGCACATTTATATTTTATTTTACTTTATTTTACTATACATGTCACATTGCTTTTAGTGAATTATGCATTTGGATAAGGAAATTAAAGTTACACTTTTGACAACTGATCAAAATAAACAATTTAGCACAGCTGCTTTAGCAAGTCATTGGGCCATGTGATATTTAATTTGGTGTTATTGTTATTTTTCAGTCAAAGGGATGTTAATTGCCAGCTGATATGCCTCTTAGGTCTTCTTTAATTAAAAATGAATTGTTGTTTGTGTGTTTGTAGAGATGACTGTTAGTTTGTGAAACACGTTTGACCTCTCCAGAGAGTATGTCCTTTGGGGGCTGATTGGAACACATATGGTAAAGTACAGGTGCCTCAGGCCTGTCCATAACTTACACCTCACAATCGTGCTAACAAACAAATAAACTCCCTCCAGTGTTCAAAGTTTCTCCAGTCTTCCTCCACACCACACCTGTCCCCTCAGTTCACACTGGAAACTTACTGCCAGGGCTGTTGCATCATGGTCCCTTTACTGGAGAATATTAGGCCTATCTCAAAGCTGTGGCCAGCAACATTTGACCACAAGTTTGTGTATTGAACTCAACAAACTTAATGAATGAATATGACAAATAAAGACATATAATTAATGTTGTTGTTTTTTAACCGTGGGGAATCAATGTGATGTGCTGAATGGTTACAGAAAACATCCAGATAGATGTAAGACCCATTCCTAAAATCAACAATAACTTCACATTGAATAGTACATGGAAAATGTGAGATATTTGTTCTTGACCTACAATATTCTGAGGCACAACTGTTCAAACTACTAATGAATGAAACTAATGAATACTACAAATAACCATTTATCGCAGGGATCGGCACAATGGAGTATTTGGCTCACATCAAATGAATCGCAACAAGAAAAAAAGGGAAGAAGGCCCCCAACCCTGCAGCCTTTGCCTGTTCTCACTATGTTTCTGTTTTTCCTGTAACACTATACTTGCACATTAAAGATGATATGTCTATATGACAAGGCCACATTTTGTGATTACCCAAACATTGCACACCTGTATGACTGTTGAACATATCGCTCTGAGTGATTCCCTCCAAAACCATAGTCATTCAAATGCAGCTACAAAACTCTTCTGTGAAGATCATCCACATAATTTCTAAAGTTGGCTGTAGGGATTTCCTCCCATTTAGCCACAAGTGTGTTAGAAGTAGAAATAGATTAGCTTTGGCATGTGGTATTATCATGTGGTTTTATCATGTTGGGTGATACATCCTGGCTCAGTCTGTTTTTCAGTTCAAGCCAAAGTTGTTTGATTGGGTTGAGGTCAAGGCTCTGTCAGTCTTCCAACCAGCCATTTACATGGCTGTGGCTTTATGCAGGACATCATTGTCATGTTGAAAGAGTGAAGGGTCTTACCAAACTGCCACAAAGATGAAAATACATTAATGTTAAAACACTGATTCCCAACCAGGTGTTCTCGTACTTTGTTTGGTATTACTGCAGTTGGCATGTGGAACGCTTGTGGAGAACCTCAGCTATCCCCCCCAAAAAAACAACAACATATTTTTGGTTTAGGCTCTCATAAAAAGCATAAACGGTAACATTACATTGGCAAGAAGTGATCCAATGAATATAGATTGTTTGCCCAGTGGATGCTTGAACAGCAGGGCAGAAAAGCTCAGGTGGGCGGCCTGGAGACTGAAAAGTAGCTGAGCAGGAATCCAAAGATGGATGGCCGAATCATGATCTCACCGGGCTTTGACAGAGAAGGCCAACTGGTGATCTAGACTGTTCGTCAGCGGAGATGGTTGACAGATGATCTGGCTGGGAATCCACGAAGATGGCATGGATGGTAATTTGTAGTTTGCCAGGTATCAGCTTTGATTTTCAAAGGCCCACAAGCCTTTTTTGGGAACCTCCTTCCTCCTGCCCCACCACAGAGATGAAACATCATTGTTCTATTATTATTTGCCATGCGTCATCAAAATGTATAAATACCATTGACAGTTTAGAATTAACATTGAGGCACACATGATGCCACCCAGTGGTTTAGCTCTCTTAGACAGTATGCCATCCACACAGAGGTGGCCAGAGCAGGGATGGGCCCTCTTACAGCTCTTGCTGGTTGCATCTTTCTCTCAGACTGAGGAGCTGGTGTGCAGGCAGAGAGGGGATCCTGAGAGACCCCAGCTTTATAAGGATGGGGACGTTATCTTGGGGGGGATATTCTCTTTCCACAGCAGCTGGAAAGACAGACAGGAAACCTACATTCAAAAACCACTGCCACTGCAATGCACAAGGTAAATTATACCCAATAATTCTATTTTGATTTCAGAATATCTAAGAGGAAGTCCTACTGAGTATTTCAAATAAGAATTCCCTGTAGTGTGTATTAATACCATCAAATAATTCTAATTGATTATGCTTTTGTTTCTATTTCAAGGATATTTCAAATTACAACAATGTATAAATGTCTGCATCAAGTCTGAATTTCAGAGAGTTCCAGTTTGCCCAGGCTATGCTCTTTGCCATAGAGGAGATCAATAACAGCACCGACCTACTGCCTGGCATTTCTCTGGGCTACAAGATTTATGATGCATGTGGGTCCATTGCCAGAAGTGTAAGGGTTGCATTGTTATTGGCTAATGGTAATGAAGTAGCATCGGCCCCTTCCCAGGCACCATGTATCAGACTTTCCCAAGTGCAGGCCATCATGGGAGAAACCTCGTCTTCTCCTTGCATGGCTATAGCTACTGTCATCGGACCCTTTCACATCCCAATGGTGGGTAAGATTGTTAAATTGTTAATAATTGTGAAAACAATATTACAATTCTTAAAATCTTCCAGCTGGTCATAGCATTTTTAATATCTTGCGATATAATTTTTTTTTCTTCCTTTAGGTCAGCCATTTTGCTACTTGTGCTTGTCTCAGTGATAAAACCAAGTACCCATCCTTCCTCAGAACAGTACCCAGTGACTACTACCAGAGCAGAGCCCTGGCCCAGTTGGTCAAGCATTTTGGTTGGACTTGGGTTGGAGCTATTAGAACAAATGATGATTATGGCAATAATGGCATGGCCACATTCACAGAAACTGCCCGGCAGCTAGGCATCTGTCTGGAGTACTCAGTATCTTTCTTTAGAACAGATCCACCAGACAAAATACAAAAGATAATTGACACTATCAAGACTTCTACATCCAAGGTTATTGTCGCTTTCCTCTCCTACATGGATATGGATGTGGTATTACATGAGTTGTCTCACAACAACTTGACTGGATACCAGTGGGTAGGCACTGAGAGCTGGATACTTGATTCCCAAACTGCAGCAATGGATAGGCATCACATTATGGATGGTGCCATAGGCCTGTCCATCCCAAAAGCACATGTCAGTGGTGTTAGAGAGTTCATGTTGGATCTTAAACCGCTCAATTCATCTAGTAATGAAATGTTTACAGAGTTTTGGGAGGCATTATTTAGCTGTAAGTTCAGGCAGTCATCATCAGGGAATCAGAGAGGATGTACTGGACATGAAGACCTGGCTGGAGTGCAGAACAGCTTTACTGATATGTCGCTGATGCCCATCTTTAACAATGTCTACAAAGGAGTGTATGCTGTGGCTCATACACTTCATAGTATGCTCAACTGTAACAAAACCTGCAACAACACAGTGCAGCTTGATCCATACAAGGTGAGTTGAACACCATCAACAATTATAATTTTAAAGTCACTATAACAAGGAAACTATTTTGTTAACATGTTGAAGCTGAGCCAATAAGCCTATAACATGTTTGTCAGATAATGATCTAGATGTATGCATACCTTCTTAGATTTTACAGCTTCTGAAAAAGATTCAGTTCAAAACAAAGGAAGGAGAAGAGGTTTACTTTAACGAGGATGGAGATCCTGCAGCAAAATATGAAATTATAAACTGGCAGCCAACAGAAAAGGGCATTGTGGACTTTGTCACGGTTGGTCTTCATGATGCATCTTTACATGCAGACAAACAGCTGAATCTGCAAAATAAGACTTTGATTTGGGCACAAAACTCACAACAGGTATGACACAATGTTACAACAGAATCTGTTGAATACAGTGTATTTGAATTGTTATAATTGCCCATACATCTTTCTCATGGTTGTTCTGTTCATGCAGGTGCCTTTGTCAGTTTGCAGTGAGAAGTGTCCTCCAGGAACTCGCAAGGTTCTCCAGAAAGGAAAGCCTGTCTGCTGCTATGACTGTTTAAGATGTGCAGAGGGAGAAATAAGCAACATTACAGGTGTAGTAATATTATACAGGTAGAACATAAAAAAGGCCTACTCCTTGTGGTACCTGAATATGCAAATAGTTTTGTTCTCACCAACTGAGGTTTTGACTTTTGACATTCTCTATCTCTGAAACTGCAATACATCCATTAAGAGGGGTTGCAATTGTTTGCGCAGTATCATTGAACATTTACATTTGGAAATATTTATCATGTTTAGTTATTGAGAAATAAAACCACATAAACAAAAAATAACCGATAATATATATCTTGTCCACGTACAATGCATCTTGTACTTATGACGTGTCTATCTTGTATCCGTAGAAAAGATGCAAATTATAGAAATAATAAAAGACAAATATACTAAGCATATCCAAAGCCTGCTTTATTTTATTTTTCTTCAGATTCTATCACCTGTGTGCGATGCCACCCTGAGTTCTGGTCAAATGAGAGAAGAGATGCCTGTGTGAAGAAGAAGGCAGAGTTTCTATCATACAAAGAGATTATGGGAGCACTGCTCACTGCAGCATCGTTATTTGGAACATGCGTCACTAATGTGGTGGCACTCATTTTCTTCATATACAGAAAAACTCCTATTGTCAGAGCCAACAACTCTGAGCTGAGCTTCCTGCTGCTCTTCTCCTTGACTCTGTGTTTCCTGTGTTCTCTGACCTTCATAGGCCGGCCCACTGAGTGGTCCTGCATGCTGCGACACACAGCATTCGGCGTCACCTTTGTCCTCTGTATCTCTTGTGTTCTGGGGAAAACTATCGCGGTGTTAATGGCCTTCAGGGCCACACTTCCAGGTAGTAACGTGATGAAATGGTTTGGACCTGCACAGCAGAAACTCAGTGTTCTGTTTTTCACTCTCATACAAGTTATCATATGTGTCCTATGGTTAACAATTTCTCCTCCTTTTCCATTTAAGAATTTTAAGGAATTCAAGGACAAAATCATCCTAGAGTGTGCTTTGGGTTCAGCTGTAGGCTTTTGGGCTGTACTTGGATACATTGGACTACTGGCCATGCTTTGTTTTTTTCTTGCTTTTCTGGCCCGTAAACTGCCTGATAATTTCAATGAAGCCAAATTCATCACCTTTAGCATGTTGATATTTTGTACAGTATGGATCACTTTTATCCCAGCATATATCAGCTCTCCTGGGAAGTTCAGTGTTGCTGTGGAAATATTTGCTATTCTGGCCTCTAGTTTTGGACTGCTGTTTTGTATTTTTATTCCAAAATGTTATATTATCCTACTGAAACCTGAAAAGAATACAAAAAAGAATATGATGGGGAAGGGGGTACCAAAATAATTCTGAAAACTGAAAATCATTTTATGCCTGCCATATTTGAGACTTTAACAAAAATGTATAATATTATATCTATATTTCACCAGTCTAACCTATCCCTGTTGGTCTGTTTTGGTTTACCTATTGCAACTATTTTTCTTAATTTTAACAGTCCATCCATGTCCTTACACTCACCCAGGACCGGGTTGTGGCGGCAGCAGGCCAAGCATGTCCCTTTACCCAGCAGCCTTTTCAAAGTTACCTAAAGCACGGCTGAAGCTTTTTCACTCTCGTTCTCTCGTTCTCCCTTCAGGCACCTGCTCGGATATGGTTTAGTTATGTTAAATGTATTAGTTTTTTTTTGCTTTCACGTTCCGTCAAACCCTCACACGTACTTCAAGTTTCACTAGCGTCTACACCTCATATTCTAATTATTCAGCGCATCTTCAATTAAGTTAAATGTGGTTCAACTGATGACATTTGGTTTGTTTTGTGCAATAAAATGTATCTGTTTAAATGTTCACATTGTGTGTTTCCCTTTTGTTGTGTCCACTTAAGCTAGGTAGAAACAAATTGGGGCTCATCTATTAATCTTAGTTGTGTGCCGTTCGCAATTCCGTCTTAAAGAGTTCCTGATTTGAGATTTCTCCATTTGGCAGTAGGGTGCTTCGAGTACGGGAGGGCGATTGTGTCTTTTGGGGTTTTTCTTGTAGTGTGGTGGGAAGCTGTTAACCCATAATGGTTTCCGGACTGCTATATCTCAGGGGCTAATCTACAAGATTTTCATATTTACCAATATCCTTCCTCTTGTGTTAGCTTTCTGTTACCATCTCTTGTGTTAGCTTTCTGTTAGCATCTCTTGTGTTAGCTTTCTGTTAGCGCTCTCTTGTGTTAGCTTTCTGTTATCATCTCTTGTGTTAGCTTTCTTTTACCATCTCTTGTGTTAGCTTTCTGTTAGCATCTCTTGTGTTAGCGTTCTGTTAGCATCTCTTGTGTTAGCTTTCTTTTACCATCTTTTGTGTTAGCTTTCTGTTAGCATCTCTTGTGTTAGCTTTCTGTTACCATCTCTTGTGTTAACGGGTCGGTTTTGAACCTTGTCTTAAATCAGCTGTAAAATACACTAAAAACTATTATCTATCATCCAATTTTTTTCTCATTACTTGGTTACATTGTTAGGCTTCCTTATCCATGAAAATATTGTTGTATGTTTTAATATTTTTGATGTGGGCCTCTGTGACTTCTTTGTCAGTATACCCCTCAATTTAAACAGGGTTAGGGTTAGGGGCAAATAAAAGGTTGTTGTGTTACCTGACTATTACTGAGGGGTATTATAACACATCTCTTAAATAAATTTGTTTTATTTATTTTTTCATTTTAATATTATTAACTATAGTAACATCTATGGTGTTACGTGTCAATTTTGACCCATGTATATTTACTTCAAGAAAAAGGCTAAAAAGTAGTTTTTTTCAGCAATAGAACTTGAATACAAACACAAAATGAAAAGCAGAACAAGTCATAACACAACATATAGATGTGCAAGGTCAAAAAAACAACAGAGGTCTTAGGTCTTCTTTAATTAAAAATGAATTGTTGTTTGTGTGTTTGTAGAGATGACTGTTAGTTTGTGAAACACGTTTGACCTCTCCAGAGAGTATGTCCTTTGGGGGCTGATTGGAACACATGTGGTAAAGTACAGGTGCCTCAGGCCTGTCCATAATTTACACCTCACAATCGTGCTAACAAACAAATAAACTCCCTCCAGAGTTCAAAGTTTCTCCAGTCTTCCTCCACACCACACCTGCCCCCTCAGTTCACACTGCAAACTTATTGCCAGGGCTGTTGCATCATGGTCCCTTTACTGGAGAATATTAGGCCTATCTCAAAGCTGTGGCCTGCAACATTTGACCACAAGTTTGTGTATTGAACTCAACAAATTTAATGAATGAATATGACAAATAAAGACATATAATTAATGTTGTTGTTTTTTAACCATGGGGAATCAATGTGATGTGCTGAATGGTTACAGAAAACATCCAGATAGATGTAAGACCCATTCCTAAAATCAACAATAACTTCACAATGAATAGTACATGGAAAATGTGAGATATTTGTTCTTGACCTACAATATTCTGAGGCACAACTGTTCAAACTACTAATGAATGAAACTAATGAATACTACAAATAACCATTTATCGCAGGGATCGGCACAATGGAGTATTTGGCTCACATCAAATGAATAGCAACAAGAAAAAAAGGGAAGAAGGCCCCCAACCCTGCAGCCTTTGCCTGTTCTCGCTATGTTTCTGTTTTTCCTGTAACACTATACTTGCACATTAAAGATGATATTTCTATATGACAAGGCCACATTTTGTGATTACCCAAACATTGCACACCTGTATGACTGTTGAACATATCGCTCTGAGTGATTCCCTCCAAAACCATAGTCATTCAAATGCAGCTACAAAACTCTTCTGTGAAGATCATCCACATAATTTCTAAAGTTGGCTGTAGGGATTTCCTCCCATTTAGCCACAAGTGTGTTAGAAGTAGAAATAGATTAGCTTTGGCATGTGGTATTATCATGTGGTTTTATCATGTTGGGTGATACATCCTGGCTCAGTCTGTTTTTCAGTTCAAGCCAAAGTTGTTTGATTGGGTTGAGGTCAGGGCTCTGTCAGTCTTCCAACCAGCCATGTGCATGGCTGTGGCTTTATGCAGGACATCATTGTCATGTTGAAAGAGTGAAGGGTCTTACCAAACTGCCACAAAGATGAAAATACATTAATGTTAAAACACTGATTCCCAACCAGGTGTTCTCGTACTTTGTTTGGTATTACTGCAGTTGGCATGTGGAACGCTTGTGGAGAACCTCAGCTATCCCCCCCAAAACAACAACAACATATTGTTGGTTTATGCTCCCATAATAAGCATAAACGGTAACATTACATTGGGAAGAAGTGATCCAATGAATATAGATTGTTTGCCCAGTGGATGCTTGAACAGCAGGGCAGAAAAGCTCAGGTGGGCGGCCTGGAGACTGAAAAGTAGCTGAGCAGGAATCCAAAGATGGATTGCCGACTCATGATCTCGCTGGGCTTTGACAGAGAAGGCCAACTGGTGATCTGGAGTGTTCGTCAGCGGAGATGGTTGACAGATGATCTGGCTGGGAATCCACGAAGATGGCATGGATGGTAATTTGTAGTTTGCCAGGTATCAGCTTTGATTTTCAAAGGCCCACAAGCCTTTTTTGGGAACCTCCTTCCTCCTGCCCCACCACAGAGATGAAACATCATTGTTCTATTATTATTTGCCATGCGTCATCAAAATGTATAAATACCATTGACAGTTTAGAATTAACATTGAGGCACACATGATGCCACCCAGTGGTTTAGCTCTCTTAGACAGTATGCCATCCACACAGAGGTGGCCAGAGCAGGGATGGGCCCTCTTACAGCTCTTGCTGGTTGCATCTTTCTCTCAGACTGAGGAGCTGGTGTGCAGGCAGAGAGGGGATCCTGAGAGACCCCAGCTTTATAAGGATGGGGACGTTATCTTGGGGGGGATATTCTCTTTCCACAGCAGCTGGAAAGACAGACAGGAAACCTATATTCAAAAACCACTGCCACTGCAATGCACAAGGTAAATTATACCCAATAAATCTATTTTGATTTCAGAATATCTAAGAGGAAGTCCTACTGAGTATTTCAAATAAGAATTCCCTGTAGTGTGTATTAATACCATCAAATAATTCTAATTGATTATGTTTTGTTTCTATTGCAAGGATATTTCAAATTACAACAATGTATAAATGTCTGCATCAAGTCTGAATTTCAGAGGGTTCCAGTTTGCCCAGGCTATGCTCTTTGCCATAGAGGAGATCAATAACAGCACCGACCTACTGCCTGGTATTTCTCTGGGCTACAAGATTTATGATGCATGTGGCTCCATTGCCAGAAGTGTAAGGGTTGCATTGTTATTGGCTAATGGTAATGAAGTAGCATCGGCCCCTTCCCAGGCACCATGTATCAGACTTTCCCAAGTGCAGGCCATCATGGGAGAAACCTCGTCTTCTCCTTGCATGGCTATAGCTACTGTCATCGGACCCTTTCACATCCCAATGGTGGGTAAGATTGTTAAATTGTTAATAATTGTGAAAACAATATTACAATTCTTAAAATCTTCCAGCTGGTCATAGCATTATATTTAATATCTTGTGATATATGTATTTTTTCTTCTTTTAGATCAGCCATTTTGCTACTTGTGCTTGTCTCAGTGATAAAACCAAGTACCCATCCTTCCTCAGAACAGTACCCAGTGACTACTACCAGAGCAGAGCCCTGGCCCAGTTGGTCAAGCATTTTGGTTGGACTTGGGTTGGAGCTATTAGAACAAATGATGATTATGGCAATAATGGCATGGCCACATTCACAGAAACAGCCCGGCAGCTAGGCATCTGTCTGGAGTACTCAGTATCTTTCTTTAGAACAGATCCACCAGACAAAATACAAAAGATAATTGACACTATCAAGACTTCTACTTCCAAGGTTATTGTCGCTTTCCTCTCCTACATGGATATGGATGTGGTATTACATGAGTTGTCTCACAACAACTTGACTGGATACCAGTGGGTAGGCACTGAGGGCTGGATACTTGATTCCCAAACTGCAGCAATGGATAGGCATCACATTATGGATGGTGCCATAGGCCTGTCCATCCCAAAAGCACATGTCAGTGGTGTTAGAGAGTTCATGTTGGATGTTAAGCCGCTCAATTCATCTAGTAATGAAATGTTTACACAGTTTTGGGAGGCATTATTTAGCTGTAAGTTCAGGCAGTCATCATCAGGGAATCAGAGAGGATGTACTGGACATGAAGACCTGGCTGGAGTGCAGAACAGCTTTACTGATATGTCGCTGATGCCCATCTTTAACAATGTCTACAAAGGAGTGTATGCTGTGGCTCACACACTTCATAGTATTCTCAACTGTAACAAAACCTGCAACAACACAGTGCAGCTTGATCCATACAAGGTGAGTTGAACACCATCAACGATTATAATTTTAAAGTCACTATAACAAGGAAACTATTTTGTTAACATGTTGAAGCTGAGCCAATAAGCCTATAACATGTTTGTCAGATAATGATCTAGATGTATGCATATCTTCTTAGATTTTACAGCTTCTGAAAAAGATTCAGTTCAAAACAAAGGAAGGAGAAGAGGTTTACTTTAACGAGGATGGAGACCCTGCAGCAAAGTATGAAATTATAAACTGGCAGCCAACAGAAAAGGGCATTGTGGACTTTGTCACGGTTGGTCTTCATGATGTATCTTTACATGCAGACAAACAGCTGAATCTGCAAAATAAGACTTTGATTTGGGCACAAAACTCACAACAGGTATAATATAATGTTATAACAGAAGCTGTTGAATACAGTGTATTTGAATTGTTATAATTGCCTATACATCTTTCTCATGGTTGTTCTGTTCATGCAGGTGCCTTTGTCAGTTTGCAGTGAGAAGTGTCCTCCAGGAACTCGCAAGGTTCTCCAGAAAGGAAAGCCTGTCTGCTGCTATGACTGTTTAAGATGTGCAGAGGGAGAAATAAGCAACATTACAGGTGTAGTAATATTATACAGGTAGAAAATAAAAAAGGCCTACTCCTTGTGGTACCTGAATATGCAAATAGTTTTGTTCTCACCAACTGATGTTTTGACTTTTGACATTCTCTATCTCTGAAACTGCAATACATCCATTAAGAGGGGTTGCAATTGTTTGCGCAGTATCATTGAACATTTACATTTGAAAATATTTATCATGCTTAGTTATCCAACGCCTGCTTTATTTAATTTTTCTTCAGATTCTATCACCTGTGTGCGATGCCACCCTGAGTTCTGGTCAAATGAGAGAAGAGATGCCTGTGTGAAGAAGAAGGCAGAGTTTCTATCATACAAAGAGATTATGGGAGCACTGCTCACTGCAGCATCGTTATTTGGAACATGCGTCACTAATGTGGTGGCACTCATTTTCTTCATATACAGAAAAACTCCTATTGTCAGAGCCAACAACTCTGAGCTGAGCTTCCTGCTGCTCTTCTCCTTGACTCTGTGTTTCCTGTGTTCTCTGACCTTCATAGGCCGGCCCACTGAGTGGTCCTGCATGCTGCGACACACAGCATTCGGCATCACCTTTGTCCTCTGTATCTCTTGTGTTCTGGGAAAAACTATAGTGGTGTTAATGGCCTTCAGGGCCACACTTCCAAGTAGTAATGTGATGAAATGGTTTGGACCTGCACAGCAGAAACTCAGTGTTCTGTTTTTCACTCTCATACAAGTTATCATATGTGTCCTATGGTTAACAATTTCTCCTCCTTTTCCGTTTAAGAATTTTAAGGAATTCAAGGACAAAATCATCCTAGAGTGTGCTTTGGGTTCAGCTGTAGGCTTTTGGGCTGTACTTGGATACATTGGACTACTGGCCATGCTTTGTTTTTTTCTTGCTTTTCTGGCCCGTAAACTGCCTGATAATTTCAATGAAGCCAAATTCATCACCTTTAGCATGTTGATATTTTGTGCAGTATGGATCACTTTTATCCCAGCATATATCAGCTCTCCTGGGAAGTTCAGTGTTGCTGTGGAAATATTTGCTATTCTGGCCTCTAGTTTTGGACTGCTGTTTTGTATTTTTATTCCAAAATGTTATATCATCCTACTGAAACCTGAAAAGAATACAAAAAAGAATATGATGGGGAAGGGGGTACCAAAATAATTCCATATTTGAGACTTTAACAAAAATATATAATATTATATCTATATTTCACCAGTCTAACCTATCCCTGTTGCTCTGTTTTTGTTTACCTACTGCAACTATTTTTCTTAATTTTAACAGTCCATCCATGTCCTTACACTCACCCAGGACCGGGTTGTGGCGGCAGCAGGCCAAGCATGTCCCTTTACCCAGCAGCCTTTTCAAAGTTACCTAAAGCACGGCTGAAGCTTTTTCACTCTCGTTCTCTCGTTCTCCCTTCAGGCACCTGCTCGGATATGGTTTAGTTATGTTAAATTTATTAGTTTTTTTTTGCTTTCACGTTCCGTCAAACCCTCACACGTACTTCAAGTTTCACTAGCGTCTACACCTCATATTCTAATTATTCAGCGCATCTTCAATTAAGTTAAATGTGGTTCAACTGATGACATTTGGTTTGTTTTGTGCAATAAAATGTATCTGTTTAAATGTTCACATTGTGTGTTTCCCTTTTGTTGTGTCCACTTAAGCTAGGTAGAAACAAATTGGGGCTCATCTATTAATCTTAGTTGTGTGCCGTTCGCAATTCCGTCTTAAAGAGTTCCTGATTTGAGATTTCTCCATTTGGCAGTAGGGTGCTTCGAGTACGGGAGGGCGATTGTGTCTTTTGGGGTTTTTCTTGTAGTGTGGTGGGAAGCGGTTAACCCATAGTGGTTTCCGGACTGCTATATCTCAGGGGCTAATCTACAAGATTTTCATATTTACCAATATCCTTCCTCTTGTGTTAGCTTTCTGTTACCATCTCTTGTGTTAGCTTTCTGTTAGCATCTCTTGTGTTAGCTTTCTGTTACCATCTCTTGTGTTAGCTTTCTGTTAGCATCTCTTGTGTTAGCTTTCTGTTAGCATCTCTTGTGTTAACGGGTCGGTTTTGACCCTTGTCTTAAATCAGCTGTAAAATACACTAAAAACTATTATCTATCATCCAATGTGTTTCTAATTACTTGGTTACATTGTTAGGCTTCCTTATCCATGAAAATATTGTTGTATGTTTTAATATTTTTGATGTGGGCCTCTGGGACTTCTTTGTCAGTATACCCCTCAATTTAAACAGGGTTATGGTTAGGGGCAAATAAAAGGTTGTTTTGTTACCTGACTATTACTGAGGGGTATTATAACACATCTCTTAAATAAATTTGTTTTATTTATTTTTTCATTTTAATATTATTAACTATAGTAACATCTATGGCGTTACGGGTCAATTTTGACCCATGTATATTTACTTCAAGAAAAAGGCTAAAAAGTAGTTTTTTTCAGCAATAGAACTTGACTACAAACACAAAATGAAAAGCAGAACAAGTCATAACACAAAATATAGATGTGCAAGGTCAAAAAAAACAACAACAATCAAGCAAATCTTATTTTCATAACTGGGTCGAAACCGACTCTAACAGCACAAAGGTCATCATTTAAACCAGAGCATTTTATAATTTAGTGGGAAAAAAAGTTTTTATTTTATTTTGTTGAAATAGAGGTTCCTGCCAAATCAAAAAGCCTTGATGCAATAAACACATTTTATGTGGTTCTTTTATGCATTTAAAACCTAAAACGGATCGGTGCCGACCCTAACACAAGAGGAAGGATATATACATAAATATGTATTATAAACAACATTTAATACAGTTCATAAAAGCATGGAATAAAATCCACATTTTCAAAGACAAAACATATTTGGCTTAACTTGTTTGGTTTCCTGTGGTCTCCTGAGGCATGAGTTCAACCATGACAGCTTCCCTCTTGTTGATGAAGGTGTATAAAGGCCTGTCATAAGCAAAAGAACAGATTGGCCTGAAGAGCAGAGCAGAGCCATGCCATTGTTGAGGTTGCTCCTCTTGGTTGTGCTGATGGGTAAGATGGGAAAAGGAGACTCTGTGTGCCGACTGCGAGGCTCAGCACAACCACCTGAACTGACCCAAGATGGCGACCTTATAATCGGAGCCATATTTTCTTTTCGCACAACGCAGGATTATGTCATTAACACATTTCAGACATTTCCAGAAGTACGAAAATGCAACACGTATGTATTGTTAGGTCTATTTTAAATTGTGTATCTGTAATTTGTATTGCATTTGAGATAAATATATATAATTGAATTATATCTTTCATCAACCCAGCTTCAATTTTAGAGAATTTAAATTTGCTCAAGTGGTCATATTTGCTATAAATGAGATCAACAAGAACACTGAATTGCTCCCTGATGTTAAACTGGGCTACAATATATATGATAACTGTGGAACTGTGGACATTCTGAGAGCTGCACTCGCCCTGGTGAGCGGACTAAAGAGAGAAGTCAGTGACGACAACTGCAATACAACTGAGACAGTGCATGCTATCTTGGGACATTCAGGATCGAGACCAACTATTGCATTTGCACAAGTTGTTGGAAGGTTCCATATACCTGTGGTAAGTCAGAGAGGAATGATCATTGCAGTTAATGCAAACTATTTTTTTACTTTTAGTTAAGTGTGTGGTTAGAAATATCTATATTATGAAGCTACTGTATATGGTCATTATGCAAGAATCTTAAATATTTGCTCTACCAGTAACATGTTTGTATCATTAACTGCAGATCAGTCATTTTGCCACCTGTGCCTGTCTGAGCAACAGGAAAGAGTACCCCACTTTTTTCAGAACTATTCCCAGTGACTATTACCAGAGCAGAGCACTGGCAAAGCTGGTCAAGCACCTTGGTTGGACCTGGATTGGGGCTCTAGCTGTGGAAAACGAATATGGCCTCAATGGCATTGCTGCATTTATCCAAGCTGCACAAGAATATGGAGTGTGCATTGAGTATTCTGAAGTATTTTCATCGTCACATCATCCTGATAGCCTGCAGAGAATAATAGAGATCATCAAGCGTGCCACTTCCAAAGTGGTTGTGGCTTTTATGTCTCACAGAGAAATTAAGGTGCTGGCAAAAGAGTTGTTCAGACAGAACATTACAGGACTGCAGTGGGTTGGCAGTGACGCCTGGGTGACAGATGACTCTCTGACCGACAGTGAGGGACACAGCCTCCTGGTGGGCTCACTAGGCTTCACTGTCAGCAAAGCTAAGATCCCGGGGCTGGAGGAGCACCTGAGGCAGCTCCACCCTTCACAGTTTCCTGACAGTCAGTTTGTCAGAGATTTCTGGGAAGACGTGTTTGACTGCACTCTGAATGACACTGCAAACACACAAAGAAAGCCATGCAGCGGCTTTGAGAGCCTGCAGACAGTTGAATCAAAGTTCACTGATGGGTCTGAGCTGAGATTCACCAATAATGTATACAAGTCAGTTTACGCAGTGGCTCATGCTCTTGACAACCTGATTAAATGTAAGGAAGGTAAAGGGCCTTTTTCAAATGGGATATGTGCTGATACCAAACACATTCAACCATGGCAGGTGAGGAACCATCAGTTAAGTGTGAAAGAATGATAACAGCAGGAATTTGTAGTTTAATCTCTCCATTATGTATTTATTAGGTCTTACAATATCTCAACACTGTGAATTTCACCACTGAGGAAGGAGAAAGAGTTTATTTTGACAGTAATGGAGATTCACCAGCAAGATATGAACTTGTAAACTTACAAATGACAAACAACGGAACCATGAAAGGAGTAACAGTTGGCATTTATGATGCATCTCTTCCAGAGATTAATCAGTTTTTCTTGAATAGCATCCCAGTTGTCTGGGGAAATCGGCTGACCGAGGTAAATTAGAAACTGAGGTTTGGACATCTTAACTGTTCACTGACAATTGTAAAAACCTTGATATAGATGTTGAGATTCATATTTTGTGTTTATTTCACAAATTGTGTTTATGAATTGTGTTTATGTGTGTTGGAGGTTCCTGGCTCAGTCTGCAGTGAGAGCTGTCTCCCAGGAACTCGTAAGGTCCTCCAGAAAGGCAAACCAATCTGCTGTTATAATTGCATACCCTGTCCAGCAGGTGAAATCAGTAATTCAACAGGTAAAGAAACAACTTAATTTACTCTTTCAGATGCAATAAAATATATTACACATAATGACATAAAAAGAAAAAAAAATGAAAATCCGGAAATGCAGTGTTGACCTATGAAACCATCTTTATGTTCTATCTTGCAGACTCAATACACTGTAAGAAATGCCCACCAGAGTACTGGTCCAACAAGAAGAGAGATACTTGTGTCAACAAAGCATTAGAATTTTTGGCGTATGATGAAATCCTTGGAACTTTGCTAACCTCATTTGCTCTGCTGGGAGTTTGTCTAACTATGATAATAATGCTAGTCTTATACAGCCACAAAGAAACCCCTGTAGTACGAGCCAACAACTCTGAGCTGAGCTTCCTGCTGCTCTTCTCCTTGACTCTGTGTTTCCTGAGTTCTCTGACCTTCATGGGCCGGCCCTCTGAGTGGTCCTGCATGCTGCGACACACAGCATTCGGCATCACCTTTGTCCTCTGTATCTCTTGTGTTCTGGGGAAAACTATCGTGGTGTTAATGGCCTTCAGGGCCACTCTTCCAGGTAGTAATGTGATGAAATGGTTTGGGCCTGCACAGCAGAGACTCAGTGTTCTGTGTTTCACTTGCATACAGGTTCTTATTTGCACATTATGGCTTACAATCAACCCTCCATTTCCATTCAATAATATGTTGCTCCATAAGGACAGAGTCATCATAGAGTGTCATTTTGGCTCAGCTGTTGGGTTCTGGGCTGTGTTAGGATATATAGGACTTCTAGCTATATTATGTTTTGTACTTGCTTTTTTGGCACGAAAACTGCCCGATAACTTCAATGAAGCCAAACTGATCACCTTCAGCATGTTGATATTCTGTGCCGTCTGGATCACCTTTATCCCCTCATATGTCAGCTCTCCTGGGAAGTTCACTGTGGCTGTAGAGATATTTGCCATTCTGGCTTCAAGTTATGGAATGCTGTTTTGCATTTTTCTGCCAAAATGTTACATAATCTTGTTCAGGCCTGAGCAGAACACTAAGAGACACATAATGGGAAAGTCGTCTAACCATGACATAAGTTATTAACCATTTCCCAAATCACTTAAAATATATGTTTTGATCTTTTGTGCTCCGCTGCAAGGACAGCGGAGCACTTTCTCCAACAGACTCATTCAGCTTCGCTGTCACAAGGTCCGATACAGGAGAACATTCCTGCCCACTTCTATTAGACTGTATAATAAATCACCCCTGGCCAGATCCTCCGTCAATTGAATCATCAACATCAACATCCCTAGCACCACTTTCACTATACTATATTTATTTACACACTTCATATATTTTGCATTTTTGCACTTTTATTATTTAATTTTCTTAAATGTCTTATATGTAACTCTGTTTGCTGCTGCCACAACCAAATTTCCCCTTGGGGATGAATAAAGTATATATCCATCCATCCTTTAAAACCAAAATGTAATCTGTGAGGCAAAGAGGGATGCCAAAGTACTTTTGGAGAATGTTGCCTTACTGGTACGATTCCTTAAATGGGGCAATATGGTCTCAGCTCCATTTGGGGTTAGCAATGGTGACAGACAAGGCTTGCTTAGATGAGCTAACCACGCAATTGAAAGCTTGTAGTACTGGCTGCATGATTGTTAATACTCTTCTGAATCATATATCATGTATGCAGATGATCATCCAGCTCTAGTCTTGAACAGTTCCTTACTATATGTCCTGTGTATGGTGTGGACATAATATCAAATGCAATGCCAATAAGAGTGACAATGCATTGTCCGGTAATAATATTGTGTCTGTAATGTAATAAAATATATTGGACATTTTATTACACTGCTTTATATTATTTTTATTGAGCATTTGTATGTAATTTATTTAATGTAATGTCTTCACTCTGATGCTGCGTTCACACCAAACGCTTTGTGAATTTGACGTGCGAGTAGAATATATGCAAAGTAAATGCACAGACGTGATAGGTTGCGAAAAAGCAAATGTTTTGAACCCAGACACGATGGAGTTTGATGTTCCGACGTATGTGGAATTTACAAAACAAGTATAAAGCAGAACTAGTGGTTATTTCCATGGTGAATGGCGGAAACGGTAACTGTTTTTACGGAGATAAGCCACGGAGATAAGCCACGCCCCCTTTTAGGCGCGAGTAACATTCGCAACGCATTTGGTGTCAACACAACATTATTGTCAAGCGAGAAAACTGACACGGTAAACGCAGCGCGAATATTCACAACGCTTTCGGTGTGAACGTAGCATTAGTCTGTAATGAAGTTTGGTAACACTTTATAATAACTACACGCTATTTAGCAGTAGTTAAGTAAGAGTAAACACTTAATTCATCATTTATAAAGCATTGTTCCAACATTAACACTCATTAGTATGCAATTATTAAGGACTTGATGATTAATGAGATCATTAATGAGATCATTTAGATCACTCATTTAGATCACTTTTGATGAGTCCAAGATGTGAAAAAAGGCCACCCCTTTTTTCACATCTTGGACTCTGCTTATCAGTCTAAATACAAGTTGCACTTCTCCATGCTCAACATCCATAACTGTCCTTCCCCTCAGCTTATTTTCATTTTTGCTAAAGTTTTCTGAAACAAATATGGAAAGCAAATCAATAAAAGTTCAACAATAGTGGATAACGTGAATCTGAAGGAGGAGTAAATTAAAAAAGTTGATGCAATACAGCAAATATAAAGGTCACATGTGTACATAGGCAAAAAACAACACAGAAGAAAAACAATGGAAGATAAATTAGTCCCCATATGTTGTAAGCACGACTTCATTACCCAGTGGCTCGACTCCAGTGGGAACGCTCCAGCAGGGCACCAACACACCGACACTACTAAACATTGCAGATTGCTTCATCCTTTTAGTCGACAACATGAACAACAGGTGGCATATTGCTTCAAGCGGAAAAACAGGGTAAATTGTAATTAACATCCTTGTCACAACAAGTAAATGTTTTGATCTTTCTTTTCCTTCCTTGTTAATTGCCCCCCCCCCTCCCCGTTTGCCAAAAGAGCAAACTAATATATAAGTTGGATTCTAAACCATTTGGCACTATATAATAAACCTATAATGTCACTATTGATTATGTTTTGGATTGCTTACTCTTTAGTTAGAGAGCCATGAAGGCCCTAAATGGCATCTCCGAAGTCCCTCAATAGTGTCAACATCGAACTGCTGTCCATAAATGCTCAATTTAACATGATTATGCAAAATTATAACTTATCTTTCTGACATTTTAGGAAAGACAGGTAATTGCCCCAATGTATGCATACTGTATGCCCTGTTTAATGCAATTGTGCCGGTAGAGGCCTACGTGACACCACATAAAGAACGCTCAACCACTGAAATGCTTTTCATACTCATGTACTCCCATTGCCATTAATATGATTTAGTTGAAAATAAGTATTCAGGTTATTCCTTTTACCTTCACCGCAACATCATTGAGCGTTACGCTGTACTTTCTGTGAAGTTGACCTACAGTATATAAACAGTGCAATCCTGCAGCACATTTGTGGTGATGAAATATTACACACCAAAAGATATTTCAGCTTTCTAGCTGCCTAGTTGATGAGCTGCCTGCATCACTTATATGGACGATATAGCTATGTTTGGCCACAAAGCAATGAACATGGTTTCACTTTTTGGGGGTTGTTTAATTTCATTGTTTGTGGTGTTCGTTGAAGTCTTGATCAATTAACAAGTCCGCAAATATATAACTGATGTTTTACAGTCCGACAGCATACTTTTTCCAGTGTTTCCATAAATGGAACCGATACAAACTGTTTAATAAGATCCACTGTGTAAATTATGAAACACTCATAGAGTGCATACCCACAATGTCATAATGCATTAAATATATACACTCACCTAAAGGATTATTAGGAACACCTGTTCAATTTCTCATTAATGCAATTATCTAATCAACCAATCACATGGCAGTTGCTTCAATGCATTTAGGGGTGTGGTCCTGGTCAGGACAATCTCCTGAACTCCAAACTTAATGTCAGAATGGGAAAGAAAGGTGATTTAAGCAATTTTGAGCGTGGCATGGTTGTTGGTGCCAGACGGCCGGTCTGAGTATTTCACAATCTGCTCAATTACTGGGATTTTCACGCACAACCATTTCTAGGGTTTCCATAAATGGTGTGAAAAGGGAAAAACATCCAGTATGCGGCAGTCCTGTGGGCGAAAATGCCTTGTTGATGCTAGAGGTCAAAGGAGAATGGGCCGACTGATTCAAGCTGATAAAAGAGCAACTTTGACTGAAATAACCACTCGTTACAACCGAGGTATGCAGCAAAGCATTTGTGAAGCCACAACACGCACAACCTTGAGGCGGATGGGCTACAACAGCAGAAGACTTGTTTCTGACCATGTCCATCCCTTTATGGCCACCATGTACCCATCCTCTGATGGCTACTTCCAGCAGGATAATGCACTATGTCACAAAGCTCGAATCATTTCAAATTGGTTTCTTGAACATGACAATGAGTTCACTGTACTAAAATGGCCCCCACAGTCACCAGATCTCAACCCAATAGAGCATCTTTGGGATGTGGTGGAACGGGAGCTTCGTGCCCTGGATGTGCATCCCACAAATCTCCATCAACTGCAAGATGCTATCCTATCAATATGGGCCAACATTTCTAAAGAATGCTTTCAGCACCTTGTTGAATCAATGCCACGCAGAATTAAGGCAGTTCTGAAGTCGAAAGGGGGTCAAACACAGTATTACTATGGTGTTCCTAATAATCCTTTAGGTGAGTGTATATATTAAATGTATGGTGGTGGCAGGGGTGTGGTTAGGCTCAGCTGCAGAGGGGGTGTGGATGAGCCGCTCAGGGGACAGGTGCCGGTGATGAGGCCTAATTGGCCTCAGCTGATGCTGATTGTTTATCCCCAATATAAAGTGCAGTAGGGAAGACGGTGGGGGAAAGACCGGGGTGACCGCTGCCAGACGGTCTGTGAGAGCTGGCACAAATAAAGGCCATTACCAATGTGAAATACCTGGAGTGCTGTGTCTTTGTGCAGGGGGGGGGGGGACTCATCAGGGTAGCGGAACGCGTTACAGTGGAGCCCAACGTGGGGCCCCTATAAAAAAATGCACATGGAAAGCGACGAGCAACACAGGATCTGCCGACCCAGCCGATTACTTTGCTGGGGCAGATGCTTAGTGGGATTGCCACTATGCAGCGGGACCAGGCCGAGGCGAACCGGCAGTTCCTGAGGGCGCTCCAGGCCCAGGCAGTGAGGCAGACTCACGCACTGGAACAGCTTGCCGCCCGAACAGCGGCAGCTCCGCCGGCACCGAACCCGTCCCTCCCTTCCTGAGGGACGCCGCAACCAGGTGGCTGCCGGGAGGGGCACAGGCAGTGACGGAGAAGATTGTCCTGGAGCAGTTCGTGGGGGGGCTGCCGGCCAGAACATCGGCGTGGGTTCGGTGCCACCGCCCTGCATCGCTGGAGACCGCCATCACCCTGGCGGAGGATCACCTGGCGGTTCATCCCAGCGATTGCACACCAGCTTCAGCCCGGCCTAAGCCCGACCCGCGGAGGAGACTCCCACCGCAGCTCCTTGCGCAGCCCGTACCAACACCCCCCACCCAGGTCCCTGATCCTGCGACCCCAGCGAACGCCGGCACCCTCCACAACCCACAGGGGGTCCCTCAAACGCCAGGGCAGGTATGTTGGAGGTGCGGGCAGCCCGAACACTTCCGCAGGGAGTGTCCGCTGATGGAAGTGGGCCAGGTGATTCGGGTTGCCGGCTCTCCAACACCCTCCCCCGGTCCGGGAGTGACGTACCGCGTTCCGGTAAGAATCCAGGGGGGTACACATCAGGCAATGGTGGATTCCGGCTGTAGACAGTCTATGATTCACCAGAGCCTGGTTCGGCCCAGGGCATTGGTGGAGGCATTGTGGGTGAAGATTAGGTGTGTGCATGGGGACGTTCACGAGTATCCCATAGTGTCAGTGGAGATTAGATACGGGCATAATATAAAGGTTGCGGTTAGGTCTCGCCTTACGCATCCCCTAATCTTGGGATCCGATTGGCCGGGTTTTAACAAGTTAATGGGGCAGGCAGCGGGGGTGCGGTCACGGCAGACAGGGTCATGTGATATGTGTGCTGTGCTCAGCGGTGAAGCGAGGTTGTCCGACACTGAAGAGGGGGAGGGGGAATCGGCGGAGACTCCCGTGGAGACTCCACCGGCTCCCGAGTTCCACTCCATGGAAGATTTTCCACTCGAGCAGTCTCGTGATGATGCTCGGCCTTTGATCAAGTGATGCGAGTTGATGGTCAGCTGCTGCGCCCCGACGCAACGCAGTCATATCCGCACTTTTCATTGATTAGGGACAGGCTGTACCGAGTGAGTCGTGACACTCAGACAGGGCAGGAAAACACCCAGTTGCTGGTGCCGAAAAGCCGCCAGGAAATGATTTTCCAGGCGGGTCACTATAACCCGATGGCTGGTCACATGGGATATGAAAAAACACTAGACCGGATAATGACCCGATTTTATTGGCCGGGCATCCGGGGGGATGTGTGCCGTTGGTGCGCGTCTTGCCCGGAGTGTCAATTGGTAAATCAACCGGCCATTCCGAGGGTGCCTTTGCGTCCTCTGCCATTGATGGAGGTGCCGTTTGAGCGAATAGCCATGGACCTCATCGGGCCATTTCACCAGAGCACACGCGGATATCGCTTTGTGTTAGTCCTGGTGGATTACGCAACACGATATCCAGAGGCAGTGCCGTTGCGCAACATTTCTGCAAAGAGTGTTGCGCAGGCGCTGTTTCAGGTCATCTCCCGAGTCGGAATCCCGAAAGAGATTCTGACTGACCAGGGCACCTCGTTCATGTCACGTACACTGAGAGAACTTTACGGGTTGCTGGGCATTAAATCTATTCGGACCAGTGTTTACCACCCACAGACCGACGGTCTGGTGGAGCGTCTGAATAAGACCTTGAAGTCCATGATCCGTACATTTATTAATGATGATGAACGTAATTGGGATAAATGGCTTGATTCTCTGTTTGCAGTGCGGGAGGTTCCCCAAGCCTCCACGGGATTTTCTCCCTTTGAACTGCTTGACAACTGCGTTGTTCTTGTTGTCCTGGACCGACTGGGCACTGCGCGTTTCTTCACGACGCTAGATTTGACCAAGGGCTACTGGCAGATTCCTCTGTCGCCAGAGTCCAAGGAAAAGACGGCCTTCTCCACTCCGTTTGGTTTGTACCAATTCACCACGCTTCCCTTCGGGTTGTTCGCCCCAGCCACCTTTCAACGCCTCATGGACCGGGTGCTCCGTCTGCACGCTGCATATGCGGCCGCCTACCTGGATGATGTAATCATTCACAGCACCACCTGGGCGGAGCATGTGCAGCGGGTGGGCGCGGTGCTGGAGTCCCTGAGGCAGGCTGGGCTCACCACCAACCCGGGGAAGTGTGCAGTTGGGCGGAGGGAGGTACAGTATCTGGGGTACCACTTGGGCGGCGGGCATGTGCGCCCTCAGGTGGACAAGACCGCCGCTATCGCAGCCTGCTCACGGCCCAAGACTAAAAAAGAGGTGAGGCAGTTTTTGGGGCTGGCAGGTTATTACAGGCGCTTCATCCCGAGCTTCGCGGATCTGACCAGCCCCTTGACTGACCTGACCCGGTGCTGATCTGGTGCCTCAGATCCGGTCCAGTGGACGGAGCAGTGCCAGTTGGCGTTTGAGGAGGTAAAACAGGCTCTCTGTGGGGAGCTGCTCCTTACACACCTAACTTCTCTCTTCCCTTTACTCTGCAGACTGATGCGTCGAACAGAGGGCTGGGGGCCGTTTTGTCCCAGCAGGTACAGGGGGTTGACCGCCCTGTCCTTTACATCAGCCAGAAGCTATCTGAGAGGGAGGCCAGGTACAGTACGGTGGAGAAGGAGTGCCTGGCCATCCGGTGGGCGGTTGACTCCCTGCGCTATTACCTCCTGGGACGCTCTTTCACCCTCTGGTCGGGCCCCGCTCCAGTGGCTCCACCGCATGAAAGATACCAACGGCCGGATTACCCGGTGGTATCTGGCTTTACAGCCTTTTAATTTCAAGGTGATCCATAGGCCGGGGGCGCAGATGGTTGTGGCCGACTTCCTCTCCCGCTCTCATGGAGAGTGGGGGGGAGTAGGGTAGGCCGGATGAGGCCCCGGCCTAAGTCGGGCGGTGGAGGTATGTGGTGGCAGGGGTGTGGTTAGGCTCAGCTGCAGAGGGGGTGTGGATGAGCCGCTCAGGGGACAGGTGCCGGTGATGAAGCCTAATTGGCCTCAGCTGATGCTGATTGTTTATCCCCAATATAAAATGCAGTAGGGAAGACGGTGGGGGAAAGACCGGGGTGACCGCTGCCAGACGGTCTGTGAGAGCTGGCACAAATAAAGGCCATTACCAACGTGAAATACCTGGAGTGCTGTGTCTTTGTGCAGGGGGGGAACTCACCAGGGTAGCGGAACGCGTTACAGTATATATAAATATATACTGTAACGTACACTACATATACAGATTTGCTTCATAGAAAGTGAAACCGATTTTTTTTTATTTTTATTTTTTTTATCATTTTAGTAGAATCTGCTTGTAAATGATTATAGGTGTAGGCGCTTATAAATGATGATAATGTATCATTTCTTTTGGCAAGGATCATACTGTATAATTCCCATAGTTTTTCCCATCTTTTTGTTATGGCTTATAATCACTGTTATATTGAATTGGGTGTTTTAATCAACGTGAAAAAAACATTAAATCCACACAGGATCCACACACAGAACATTTTACAGTTCTTAAAGCAAACAATGATTGCTCAGAGCAACTTAAAATCACATCAGGACATAATTTCAATGCAATATAAAAGATACTGTAATGTATTACCACTATGAATTTTATAATGTATCATGATGAAAAAAAAGTCAGTGAGTGACCCGCAATTATGAAGTATTAATCTACAGTACTTGATAAATAATTAGTCAAAATGTGTCATGATTATTGCAATATCACATGTATTTATGAGTGCTCATAATTAATCAATAAGGTACTCGAGGCAGTACTGTATAATCAATAATGTACTGTTCAAGGGTGTTGTTAGCCGGACGCGAAGCGGAGAGCCGGCAAAGTAAATAGTAAGCTGCCTTTCAGCAAAAAATTGTTGTAGCCACCAAACGTTGTGTATCGCATTTCAGTAGTCTAGAGAAAATAGTCCCCGTAAGTGTGGCTGTTGCAACATACAAACAGCTTTGGGAACATTACGTTTGTTAGCCTAGCACCCTAGCTAGATCTCATTCATTCACATTGCTGTGGTATGAATGCCATTCAGCCACCGATGTAAAGAAGTGCTCTCGCTGCTTCTGTCCGTCTTTTCGCCGTCACTTTTTTCCCCTCCATGATGTTTAGAGAACTTGCGTCAGGAAATTACCGACGGTAATTATCTCTCACTGGAAATCATCACGATTTTGTCATTAGCTATCAAACCCTTTTCATTCCTCATCTTAGTTTACGGTTTTATGCACTCGCTGCCCGCTAATGAGTCTGCTCTGTCAAGCTTGAAATGACAACTAACGGTCGCGCAAAATCTACTTGTTACTTTGAGTGCGCACTGGTAACTTTAAACAGGCGTACAGTACATTACGGCTCAATAAAGTACTATGATTATACAGTGCAGTATCTAGATTACAATGCATCGTGAGAATGTTTATAATGTATTATTGTTGACAAGTGTTGTCAACATTGGTATATGGATATGAGTTGGCATCAAAATGCCAAATAAAACAAACAACAACTTAAAGACAATTATGGGAATCAGAACATGTATCATTTATATTTTCATTAAACTCATTTCAGAATTACATGGACAAATTGTAATGTTGACAAATCATAACAAAAAAAGAACCTGAACCTATACCTTGTTCCAGTTTGTCTTTGAGTCAGGACCTCACTTTCTGTCACAGACGAATAAATAGATGGGATAGAAGATGTTGAGTTTAGCGAAATAGATCAAAGTATTAGTGTTACAAAATGTTGCCTACTGCATAATGTTCAATAGCTAGACACCAAACACCCTTTTTCTTTGGTCCCGTGGGGCATCTAGCTCATTTGTCTCTGCACCCAGGTGCATCATGTTCATGGATGTGAGCATGGACATATACGAAGGCCTACAGTAGACATGGTATAAAGAGTGACACAGGTTACTAAGGCTGGTCAGTGGAGCAAAGGTATGTCACAACTAAAGCTGGTCCTCCTGGTTCTTCTTTTCAGGAGGGGAACACCTGTGTGCAAGCGGCATGGGGAGGCACAACCACCTGAGCTGACCAAAGCAGGAGACTTTGTCACAGGTGGGATTTTTACCTTTCGTACTGGATACAGAGGCAACGTGCCCACCTTTCAAACTGTACCCGATCCTGCAACGTGCCTGGAGTAAGTATCTGTGTTTTGATGTTGTTCAATTATTTGCTTTCTTGTTCAATACGTTTTGGAGGAAATCAATTGATTCATAAGAAATGTCATTTTTTTCTAGCATCAATGTAAGAGAATTCAAATTTGCCCAGACCATGATCTTTGCAATTGAGGAAATAAATCAAAATCCTGCTATTCTTCCTAACCACACAATGGGCTACAATATATACAATTCCTGTGGAATGACAAACATTATGAGGTCTGCTCTAGTTTTAGCCAACGGGCGGAGGGAGATCATAGATGAGAGAAACTGTACAAAGGCTGACACTGCACAGGCTATACTTGGCCACTCTGCTTCTGCACCCACTGTGGGATTTGCTCGGATTATAGGAAGGTTCCAGATACCAGTGGTAAATATTTTACTTTTATTCAGTGTGTACATTAAGGATTACGAAAGACTCCCTTTAAAATTATGTTTCTAAATCACTTCAATTGAGTTAAGATTATCTTGGCGATGTCTAATTTGGGATTTCAAAGAGCGTTTTTCTTATTTTTCTAGATGATTAATATGTAATGCAAACATGTTTGTTCTATCTACATTTCTTTGCACAGCTCAGCCACTTTGCAACCTGTGCATGTCTCAGCAACAGAGAGGAGTTTCCATCCTTCTTCCGAACTATTCCCAGTGACCTCCACCAGAGCAGAGCCCTGGCAAAGCTGGTCAAGCATTTCAGTTGGACCTGGGTGGGGGCAATTAGTAACAAAAATGAATATGGCATCAACGGGATCACCACATTTATACAAGCTGCACAAGAAGAAGGGGTGTGCATAGAGTATTATCAGGCATTTGAGCAAACAGGTCCTCTTCATGAGTTAGCAAAAGTAGTTGAATCTGTGAAGTACTCTACCTCTAAGGTCATTGTGGCCTTCATGTCCCACAGAGAGGTCAATGTGCTGGTGACTGAGTTGTTCAGACAGAACATTACAGGACTGCAGTGGGTTGGCAGTGACGCCTGGATCACAGATGACTCTCTGACCGACAGTGAGGGACACAGCCTCCTGGTGGGCTCACTAGGCTTCACTGTCAGCAAAGCTAAGATCCCGGGGCTGGAGGAGCACCTGAGGCAGCTCCACCCTTCACTGTTCCCTGACAGTCAGTTTGTCAGAGATTTCTGGGAAGACGTGTTTGACTGCACTCTGAATGGCACTGCAAACACACAAAGAAAGCCATGCAGCGGCTTTGAGAGCCTGCAGACAGTTGAATCGTATTTTACAGATGTCTCTGAGCTGAGGTTTACTAATAATGTATACAAGTCAGTTTATGCAGTGGCTCATGCTCTCCACAGCCTGGTCACATGTGAAGAGGGGCGGGGGCCCTTCTACAACGGGAGCTGTGCTGATACTGGACACGTTCAACCATGGCAGGTGAGGCAGAAAACATTGACTTTTTTTTCCAAAAGAAAATGAGCTTGCTGTGTTTAATTAAGTCCCTCCTCCTCTTTACAGGTACTACATTATTTGCAAAATATCAACTTCACAACAAATCAGGGCGAAAGAGTGACTTTTGACCAGAATGGAGATTCACCTGCAAGATATGAACTCGTAAATTTACAACATCTGACCTCAAGGACCATGCATGTCGCCACAGTTGGGATTTTTGATTCCACTCTGCCCAGTGAGCGTCAATTTATAATGAATGGCATGAAGACAGTTTGGGGAGGAGGAAGTCATACGGTACATACTCATATTGCTTTGTTGGGTTATATCTGGGTTGTTAGTCACAATGCCATACTGCATAATATTTCATAACCCGCTTCTATAGAGTACAGCAAAACTGTTTGTATAACCTAATGTAATATTTCTGAATGAAATTCAAATGGCATGTGAACACCAATCAAATAAAACAGTGAACACACTGTGGGTCACATACAACTCCTCCACATTTTCATGCACCAGGTGCCTGTGTCAGTGTGCAGTGAGAGCTGCAACCCGGGAAAACACAAAGTCCTTCAGAAAAGAAAACACATTTGCTGTTATGACTGTATACCGTGTGCAGAAGGAGAAATCAGCAATACTACAGGTGCGTTTTTTTAAACGATTGTTTACATGTGAAAATGTTTATTGTGCCTTTCCATGATTAGCATATGACCTAATCAATGTTTTTCTCTCCTTCAAAAACAGACGCCATTGAGTGCTTCAAATGTCCCATTGATTATTGGCCAAATACCAGAGGAGACGCGTGCATCTTGAAGGACATTGAATTTTTGACTTATGCAGAGATCATGGGAATCATATTAACATCCTTGTGTTTGATGGGGGTGACTGTGACAACTGTGATTGCGTTGGTTTTCTTTCACTTCCGGGAAACTCCTATTGTCAGGGCCAACAACTCTGAGCTGAGCTTCCTGCTGCTCTTCTCCTTGACTCTGTGTTTCCTGTGTTCTCTGACCTTCATGGGCCGGCCCACTGAGTGGTCCTGCATGCTGCGACACACAGCATTCGGCGTCACCTTTGTCCTCTGTATCTCTTGTGTTCTGGGGAAAACTATAGTTGTGTTAATGGCCTTCAGGGCCACACTTCCAGGTAGTAATGTGATGAAATGGTTTGGGCCTGCGCAGCAGAGACTCAGTGTTCTGTTTTTCACTCTCATACAAGTTGTAATTTGCATTCTTTGGCTGACAATCAACCCTCCTTTTCCCTTAAAAAATATGAACCACTATAAAGAGAAGATTATTCTTGAGTGTGCACTGGGATCACCTGTATGGTTCTGGGCTGTGTTAGGATATATAGGTCTCCTAGCTGTGTTATGTTTTGTACTTGCTTTTTTGGCCAGAAAGTTGCCTGATAATTTCAATGAAGCTAAATTCATCACCTTTAGCATGTTGATATTCTGGTCAGTCTGGATTGCATTTATCCCAGCATATATCAGCTCTCCAGGAAAGTTTACTGTGGCTGTGGAGATATTTGCTATTATTGCCTCCAGTTACGGACTTCTGTTATGCATTTTTATCCCCAAATGTTATGTTATTTTACTGACACCAGAACAAAATACCAAAAGGCACATAATGGGCAAAACAAAAGATATTCATTGTTAGATTTATACTGTTGTGATTCCTGTCTTTCACTACTTGTGTTTGCTATTACATGGATTATGATACGATTATAAACAGTTACCATCCTTATTTATTCAATTTAAATGATACATTTATTGACTTTTTAGAAAAAATAACCATCTAAAAAATCTATTTAAAAATGGAAGATTTCACATCAACATTTCATATTATACTTGGTTTTCAATCACATCTAAATTTCAGTTCTCGAGATTGATTCTAAAACGTCTAAAAGTCTGTATCTTTTGACTGACTTACACTGGGAAATGTAATCTGCCATTCTTCTTAGCCCAGAGAGTTTGTTGGTTCATTGTTGAAGTGTGATTATTTCTAAGTGTATTTTCTGCACAAATCTGAAAAGACACAACACATGACATGATTCATACAAAACTGCTGGGGTCAGCATGATGTCAATTTCGTCATCTGTTAATGTCGTCAAGGTGCATGAATTTGTGGTGGACTATAGTCCTATAGTTTAATTTTGGCTCGTCAAAAGTAGTTTTAATTTTATAGATTCACCTTGTTAACATATAAAACATATAGACATTGATGGGTATAATGGAATAATGAAAGCCAATAATGATGAGCTGTGACACTGACATGACTTCAACCTTACTGCGTAAACATTGTGGATGCAGTGACATATGAGTAGACAGAAAAGCACACAGAGTTAATCAACACATGTCAATTGATGTGGTGATGTGTTTCTGGGTTCTTTCCTCTTGTATTTAAAGTAGAATTGTAGGTAAAAGCCAGTCAGAGAACAGTACGCTACCTTTTGCTTTCAATCACGATGTTCCAGAGACAGACTGTAACTTCAGATTAACTTCAAATGTATAAAGATGGACTGTTCGAAATACTACTTTGCTCACATGCTCACAAGTGTAAAGATTCTCGAAAATAAAACATTGAAAGACATCTTCTCTCTTCTGAGTTTGTTTTTGTTATGATTAGGTATAATGTATCATTTGTTACTACATATACATAGAGAATACATGGTTGGAGAACAGTGTGTCCGTCTAAATTCTATAAAAAGCTTTTGCTAACATTTTAACAATTCATTTATCATTTACTCTTGTGTGACTCGTCACAATATCATCTGTGAAAAAGCCCCAAAGTGTATGAGGGCTGCACAACACAATATGGACAGAACATGTGTTTTTTTACCATTCATAGATAATCACTTTTTTACTCATGTAACCCGGGGAATTAGATGTGACACAGAACCGAGGTGAAAACGTATATATTATAAATGTACCACCTAGCTACACTCAGAATGAGCAGAAACTGAAAATGTGTTATTATCCAGATGACTGACGTCTTGTTCGAATTAACGGACTGTTTAAGAGCGGATCCGCCTTTGAGGAACCGACACAGCCTGACGTCAATCATCTCGGTAATTTAAGCTGGATAATAGGACATTTGATCGACTTTGTTGAACCATGTACGAGGAACGGGGCCCTGACCTCTCCAAATAGCTCGCTACATGTAGCTTCTTGGTTTTGTAGTAGTGGCAACCTGAACAAAAGTAGAACCTGCTCACAGTTCAGTCCACTTCTTCATAGCAAAGAACTGTTTGCTATGTAAAGTTATAGTTCGGTAAGAGAAGTTGCTCTCCCTCCATGTGTGTTGTTATCCTAGATTCTCCTTGCCTTTTGTTGTCATAGCTGGGCCGGCGATTTTTGTGCATGTTAGTGCATGTGAGCTGGCCACACATGCCTCAGCCATCGCCATGTTGACGCAATAGATACGCAAAAAAGTGTGTATTTAGCACCTGAACTTGAGTAACTGAAGTCTAGTAAATTGTGATATGTGTTCAGGGTTTATGTGCTTATAGAATATGCAGTAAAAAAAAAATTACAACGTTGGATTTCACTAACAGATACATCCCCGTAACCGTATGGTCTTGTGGGATTCTAACAATTCATTCATTTCCCCCTATTAGTACCTGTAAAGTCACAAAACAGCCAGAGGTTCTTTTTTTCTTTTTCCGGTGGACGTTTATGAGTCCTGAAGCCTTCCTGGTCCGCCCACATTTCTAAAATGTAATACAGCACATGCGGAAGCTCCTGAACATTTCAATACCCAGCATGCCTGAATCGAACACTGTTTTGGCATAAAATATTTTTTTTTTCTCCATTTTTGAACCGAACAACACAGTTTTGGGGCTGAATATCCTTCCTAACATGCCAATGCTTTGTTGGATTGTGATTTTATTTTTTGCAGATTCCAATTCTTTCCTAATCCTTCCAAAAATGTGCCTTATTAGTATGTGGGTTGTTGTTAAGGCCCTGAACCATACAGTTTGAAAAACTCGGGGACCGCTCGAGGAGGCATTTTTGGGGAATCTTGATCATATCATGCTGGATGTTCATAGTTATGATCAAAATATGGTATAAAAGTGATATTTTTTTGAAAATATTTTTTTTTTGCGGAAAAGAATCTGAAAAAAAATCATATAAAAATAACACAAGTATTAGAACTCATTTGGTGTTCATACGACTACTTGAACACAGGGAACAAGGAGGTATAGAAGCCCCAGAGCTCCCAGTTTTGGGGGCTCTGGGGCTCAGAAGGTTTAACTAAGTTGATCTCAGTAAACAGGTTAAACGTAAGACTGATCGTTAGGGAACATGGCCCATGTGTATTCTTGTCAGATTTATTCTTCATGCCTGACATCCTTCAGGTCTTACAAATGCAAAAAAAAGAAAAGAAGGAATTTGCATGAATCTCTGAGAATGGACCACTATGTTGCCTCCTACACCTGAGTAGCAGACAGGAAGCTATAAAACACATCTTTGCCAGAATCCTGACTGTGCCAAAGGCGAGGCTCTGAGATGTCAACAGTTGCATTTGTCTTCTTAACACTGTTCACTTGGATGGTGTCATCTGGCACATGGCTCAGACTGGACCAGTGTACTGAGATCAGTCAATATGGATGCTATGAAGAGACTAAAGGCTACGGCTGTGCATCATATACAAATACTGTTATTCATGACAAACTGACATGTGAAAGGTGAGTAAATTGTTGCAAAATTGCGATATTTTTGCTTATCTCCATTTCATCCACTTGTATCTTGCTAATTAACTTGCTGTTTGTTTTTGTCAAGGACGGATACCCCAGTGTTGTTTCCCACAGATTAATCAGCAATTAGCTTGTAATTGTATAATTTCCTTAGCGGGGAAGCAGCCCACATTATCGGGGCCTAAACACCATATTGAGAGATACAATTAGACGATCTCTACAGAGGCTTTTAGGAATCAATTACAATTGGAAGTACTTTTAATTATATACAAAGACACAGTCTTACAGTTGGGTTATTATGGTTTCTATGTTGCACTCTTGGATTTGAAAAAAAGGTGGTTTTACTTGTTTTTTTATTTTTGTTTGCTGTTTAAATGCCAATTTAGCTTTCTCATTACAAATGGTGAGTAGTTGAATAGTGAATAATGCAATGTATGACTGTTTAGGGTAATGATTATGTGATACTTTGCTCCATGATATGATCCTGAACTGATTGTTGTGGTTTTTTAATTTGTCTAGATCTCCTGAAATCAGTGTTGCCACAGAGAGAACTTTCCCACAGAACAGGATACAAAAAGAGTGTACCCTCATTCCTGGTGTGACTTTGAACTACATGATATGTTATGATTGTGCGCACCTGTTGCAAAGAGTGAAGGAAATTGTGGAGCAAAACAGGCCTGTCTGCAAATGTAAATTTCTGCAGTTTTTGCTGCATTTCCGGTCGAAGACCAGCTGTCTGCTACTTACAATAGAGGTGAGCGCCATAGTTATGTTAACAGTAATCATTTTCATCAAATTGCATGTTAAAATAAACCTGCAATAAACCTGCATAGAACAATGCACTGCAGTAATTATTGCCTTGATTGTGTGTAGAACTTGTATTTCAGCTCACGCCAATTTATTATGAAATATATCAGCAATCTTTTGTTTGTCTGTAATTGTCCGTCATACAGACACAGACTGATAGTCACATCACACATTTTAATTACAGAAATCAGTCCTTCATTTGTTTTTCAGAGAGCTCACTGCTCCAACATCATTACCATTGTTCTACTAGACCACTGGAAAACATTGGATTGCATCTGCATCTGTAATGTATGCAACCTAGAGGTCAGATTCCTGCAGATGTGTTTTGCATGGGTGTGCGATGTGTGTGCAGTAAACTTTTACATCTTGTCATCAGATGCCATCAACGTTCTCTGCATCCCACTGTCTTAAAGAAGCACGAGCAGGTGATATTGAAAAACAAAATAACAATACCATTCATTGCAAGAAAAGCATGCTTTAATTTTATTTATGTTAAATAGTAATCTAACAATTTTTTTTCTTGTTTACACAGGCAGAGTGAAGAGTGGGAGATTGATAGCGATCTATTTTCTGTCAGCTGTGTTACTGCTTGGAATCTACATGACAAGAATAAAGATATCACCAAACAGAGTCCGTTCTGCTCATGGCAGTAACTCCACAATGGTGATGTTTTTCACCATGACATTGTACTGTTTTTCACCATCGGTTACCATCCATCAGCCCTCTGTGTGGTCCCCGGTAGCTGTCCGGATCTCCTTTGTTCTCTTCCTCTCTTGTGGTCTAGGGAGAACTGTTCATGTGTTAATTGCCTGCAGGGCTGCGCATACTGTCATGAACTTGTTGTGTCCCATACATCAGCAATTTAGGGCTCTGCCTGTCACTGTGTTGTTTATCTGGTTGACTTTCAGTTCTCCTTTTCCAAGTAAGAACAGAAAAAACTTCTTTGAAGACACACTTGTTGAGGGTAGACTCGGATACTGGGCTGTGTTAGGGCAGATAGAGCTACTGGCTACGTTGCTCTGTGTGTTCGTATCACTTTCCAGTTTACTACAGTCCATCCTGACTAAACTGAATGTTTTGAGTGTCCTCTTACATGTGCAACTGGTGTCCTGTCTGCAGAACTCGAGGGGATCAACACAATATGTACTGGTCATTAATATCAACAGGATCATTTGAAAAATATACCATGAATCATATCATGTTGTATCTAACTTTGACCAGTGTACCAGTTCCATTGACATCAGCAGCAGTTAATGTGATGGTGCTCTTGGTGAATATATCATTTCTTAAATTGTTTAATCTTGAGATAACAGAATAGCATACGCTCGATTGAAGACCTTGGCACAGCGATTGAATATCTTGGCAGTTAAATGTAATAAGCCTCTGTGGCTACATTTTTATCAGCTCTACAACAACATTGCACACAATGTCTGACTGTAATGAACACTTGTACAGAGCTCTGTATAAGCTTATTAAAGATTTTCTGTTTTTTTATGGAGATATTGCCTTTATGTATTGTAATCCCATAGCATGGCACAAATATGTAAAACCTTACACCATACTGAGTAAATATATTAAAATATATTGAAACTACTGTTTAAATAATGCATTATGAATGTGCGGATGTGTAACCATTCTTAAAAAATTTATTTCATTAAATCATTAAAGCCCACTCATTACTTTAAATGCAGTTAGATATTCATGAAGCCAAAGTAGAAAAAGAAAGAGGACAAGAAAATAGATCAATCTGAACTTCCCTCTATGGGCTGAGATTACACTTCATGCCATGCAAACCAGCAACATTTAATAGAAAATAAAAACATACAGCCAATCAGTTTGTGTGTTAAATTATTGGAGTAACTTAACAACAAAACCTTAACCGTGTAATAGATTATATATTAAGGCATTTTTTAAGGTTTAGTTGACGGCAAAGTGGTCGTGTTGATTAGAATTACGATACAACAGTATCTCACGGTGACACTGCAATTACATGAATGGGATTGTTGACAGTAAAATGTTGACACGCTCTCTCAGGAAAGCGGTGGCGTGGGGGTGGACTGCAAGATGGCTGAACTGGCTGGCAGCCAGAAAGCCTGAGGCAGGGAGGGGAAATTCTAAGTGTCTGTATCTTTACAGTGGATCTGAAAGAACCAATCAAGTTTGACCAGTTACAAGGTTGGCATAGATCAGTGGTTCTCAAACTGTTTCTGTCACACCCCACTTTGGGCGAAGAAAAATGTTCATGCCCCACTGCCCCAACAAAATTGTAACAAAATGGTCCATGCTGAATTTGTATTGCAAAAATTAAAAAAATTGACTCCTCCATCTGTGCTTTTATAAATAAAAGTAAACCAGATTGCTCCATCAGACAAAAACAAATAAAATGTGCAATCACTTTGTTAGAACAATGCAAATAAAGTTATATATGTGCAAAAAATATGTGAGCCATCACGTTTTATCAGTATTAAGGGCTGCAATGAGCCTACTACAAATATTTTTCAAACGGGGTTGCGGGCTTGATACAGCCTCTCAATTCATGCTCAATGTTGAGCTTAGATCTAGAAAGGCAACATCAGAAATGCCGATCTCACAGAGATAAAAAAAATATTCTGCATTTCCCCTTGCGCCCCACCTGTAATACCACCGCACCCCACTAGAGGCAGTTTGAGAAATACTGGCATAGATTGACTTTTGTTGCTTGTATCATATGTTTTTTATGCAAAGTCATTGCTTATTAGTTATATAATTCTTATTAAAGTGCTTTATCTGACTTATTATATAATTGTGCATGATTATATCAAGATCAAACAAGTATTTCACAAGTTTGTAATATTAAAAAAATGCCATAAATCATTATCTGTCTTTTTGGAAAAGCTTGAATCAGCTGGTCATTGCAATGTGAGTGAGATTATCTCTACAACATTGAAAGTTAGGTGAGGCACTTTGTTTTGATGAAAGGAGGGGGGGCGTATCAGCAGGGCCATGGCAGCAGGCAGGACCGGTTCCAGGCCGGTTCCGTCAGCAGGGCCATGGCAGCAGGCAGGACCGGTTCCAGGCCAGTTCCATCGGCAGGGCCATGGAAGCAGGCAGGACTGGTTCCAGGCAGCCATGAATCCATGGAAAAAGAAAGTAGAGTTAGTAATGTGCATTGAAGAGACAATAGTTTATCCAGAAGGAGAGAAAGAAGAGGAGAAGAGGAAAGGAGGAGCGAAAGAGGAAGAGAAGAGGAGCTCAGTGTATCCTAAGATGTCCCCCAGCAGTCTAGGCCTATAGCAGCATATCTAGGGGCTGGACCAGGGCAAACCTGAGCCAGCCCTAACTATAAGCCTGAAACAGCCCTAAGTATAAGCGCTATCAAAGAGGAAAGTCTACTCTTAAATGAGGTGACCGTGCCTGCCCCCCGGACTGAAAGTGGAAGCTGATTCCACAGAAGAGGAGCCCGATAACTAAAAGCTCTAGCCTCCAACCTACTTTTTAAGACTCTGGGAACCACAAGTAACCCTGCATTCAGTGAGCGTAACGCTCTAGTGGGGTAATATGGCACTATGAGCTCTTTAAGATATGATGGTGCATCACCAGTTAAGGCTTTATAGGTGAGGAGAAGGATTTTAAATATGATTCTCGATCTTACAGGAAGCCAGTGGAGAGCAGCTAGTACAGGAGTAATGTGATCTCTCTTCTGAGTCCTTGTTAGTACACGAGCTGCAGCATTCTGGATCAGCTGGAGAGACCCAAGGGACTTTCCGGAGCAGCCTGATAATACGGAGTTACAGTAATCCAGTCTTGAAGTAACAAATGCGTGGATCAATGTTTCTGCATCGCTTTGAGACAGGATGTGCCGGATCTTTGAGATGTTCCGTAGGTGAAAAAAGGCAGTCCTTGAGATCTGTTTCACGTGGGAGCCAAAGGATAGGTCCTGGTCAAAAATAACTCAGAGATTCCTTACTGTGGTGGTGGATGCCAGAGCGATGCCATCCAGAGAAACCATATTGCAAGCAATCCGACTTGGGAGCAGAGACTCGTTTTGACAGTCTCTTGGCATTCCTTAAAGGGCAAGAGAGCATATATGAGCAGCTTGAGCAACTAAGAGAGGAGGAGCCAAGTAGAAAAGAGACCAGAACCGAGCCAAGATATTGAAGAACCAAGTCTACCAAAATCAGAAGATGACCATTTAGGGTTTGTAGTCTGTGGTGACGGAAAGCATAAGAGAAAACTCTACTTTTGCAACCAGTTTCGTGCGCTAAAGCTAACAGAGAAGAAGGCTGCAGTAAGAAAGTTGGGAGCATGCAAGAGGTGCCTTGAAGTTCATGAGGACGCTTCATACTGCAAAACTGACTTTCTATGTAAAAACCAGGTCTGCAGAGATGAGCAAGCTCCTGAGCATCATTTCTCTCTGTGCCCCAATGCTGCGGTGAGAAAAAGCAGCATCGGAGAGAAGCAAAGATTCGGCCCGGAGAGGGAGAAAACCAGGAGGAAGCATACAGCAGATCAAGAGGAGTTTTTCAACAGGCTTTCACCAGAATTGGCAAAACAATGTTGATATGTGTTCTCCAACACTGTGTCAAGAGCCTTCAGCACTACAAAAGATCCACCAAGTCTTCTTGTGGAAAGTGGACTGCAAGAGCGACCAGTGCTTATGATGATCCTCGAGGTCACAGCAAATGCTGGACAAAGAATCGGGACATTAATTGATTTGGCTTCGGACACAAATTATATAACCCACAAGACTGCAAGCGAACTGAACCTCAGGAGTGAATAAATCACAATCGTCGTCCATGGAGTTGGAGGGATGAAGGTTCGTGTGGAGACAAAGCGTTACCTTCTAAGGATCCGAGTGAAGACTCCCAAGGGCACTCTCAAACCCCATCAATTGGTTTGCTATGGACTAGACAGCATAGCAAATGTCCACAAAAATGTGACACCAGAGCAGCTGCACAAGTTTTTCCCAAGCATTCCACTTGATGAACTGGTGAGACCCAAAGAAGTACATTTGCTCATAAGCCACAGAGAAGGACAATTAGCTCCACAAAGAATCAAAGCTGTTGGAGACCTCGTACTGTGGGACGAACCTCTTGGAAAGACGGTTGGCGGAACGCATCCTGACCTCTTTGAGGAGCTCACTGTAGCAGCCCACATGTCCAAGACTCACTTCGCAAGGTCAATGAGGGCAGCAGCTGTAAAGTACGAGGAGCTCACTAGCAGGATCCCCGAGACCCTTCTACGAAACAAACAGGTTAGCGCCAAGTTTCAGGAGTCAAGTACGTCAACCACCAAGAAAGATTTCCTTGAGTGGTGGAAATGGGATAGTATTGGTGCAGCATGTGAGCCAAGATGCGGGGGGTTGCCGCTGCGGGAAATGCCAGCTAGGCGGTAAAGAAATGACTCTTGCTGAGGAGAGGGAGGTCGAAATAATGAAGGAAGGCCTCCCCTATGTCAAAGGCGATAGCCACAACAAAGAACCACATTGGCATTCCAGATATCCTCGGTTGGAAGATCCAGCCTCTCTGCCTAACAATAAAAGGACAGTCGAGGCTACATTTCTCAGAACAGAAAAGCAGCTGGCCAAGGAACCGGAATGGAAGGTTGCCTATACTGCTCAAGTGCATGACATGGTTGACCGAGGGGCGGCAATCAAATTGTCCAAAGAGACAATAACCAACTGGAAAGGAGCAGTATGGTATGTGAGTCACCTTATTGCTCCTAACCCACACTCTGTCACAACCCCAGTGAGACTTGTGTGGAACAGCAGCCAGAAGTGCAGAGGTGTGAGCCTGAATGACCTGCTGATGAAAGGTCCAGACGTCCTCAACCAGATTCGCGCTGTTCTGCTCAGATTCAGGTGTGGGGTACATGCTGCCCTGGGTGATATAAGAAAGATGTACAACTCTGTTTGGTTGGAGGACCGAGAAATACACCTGCATAGATTCCTCTGGCGAGACTCAGAAGATGAAGAGCTGGCGGAATATGCAATTACAAGAGTAAACATTGGAGACAAGCCAGCGGGGTGCATCGCACAGCTGGCAATGCGTGAGACTGCAAACCTCGCACCTTTCATCCACCTCAACGTGGAGCGTCAGGTGCTCCAGGAGGACAGCTACGTCGATGACATTCTCACATCCCACAATGACCTTGACCAGCTTAAAACCATCGCAGTAAATGTGAAGTATATCCTGCAAGCTGGAGGGTTCAAATTCAAGCCTTGGGTCTTTTCTGGGGAAAGTGGGAGGAAGGGTTGGAAGGACGAGCTGGAGTAGGTCCGAAGCCGGAACTTGACACACACACACACACACACACACACACACATAGAGCATCTGCATGCTCTTGGGGGAGAGACACGTGAATTTAATGCCTGCAGGAAGTTAACTTATGTTACACGAAATGGCTGACTGTGTCTGTGTCTAAGTGCGTGCGTGTGTAATTATGGTCGCGTGAACATAGTGGAGAGACAGAGAAGTGAATTTGATTGCTAGCATGAAGTTAGCTTTGTGTTAGACAAACTATGTGTGTCTATGTGCGTGTGAGTGCGTGCGCACGCGTAAACGGCCGCGCGTGTGTACGCATGAACGACCGCGCACATGTGTTAATACCGTGTGTGCGCACGCGTGTGTATGTCACTGTGATCAGCTGTGATCAGCTTCAAGGGCGAGAAACGGGGATGCAATTTAGAGACTTGGGATGCACCCAGTGAGTGAGGACATACTTGGGATGCTTGATATACTTGAGATACTTGGGATGCACCCAGTGAGTGAGGAGATACTTGGGATGCTTGATATACTTGAGATACTTGGGATGCACCCAGTGAGTGAGGAGATACAACCCTCCCCTTTTGATGCGCAGACCGGAACAATTAAAATATAAATATATAAATATAATAATATAAAAAATAATGCTTGGTTCTTCTACTTTTGATTTGTGATTCAACATGTTATGTGATAATGATATTAAACTTTCTGAACTGCCATTATGCTCTTTTCTAAACCCTCAATAGCACATCTTACTACTGGTAATTTTGGCATATATGATTATATAATGTACCTCAGTAACCTCAATAACACATCTCATTACCAGTAATGTATATTTGCGACGTTTTACGGCAGTAGAAGCCACACTTTCAAAATGTCTTGCAAAGTTTTCTAGTTTAATAATATGATTACACCGCGTTCCACATTATTATGCAAATTACACTTTGCTCAGATTTTCCTAAATAGTAATGCACAGTCAGTCAGTATCATTTTCAAGTCATCAACTGTTAGAGTATAAGTCAAATTCTATTGAACAAACCTCCTAATGATAACAGTATTTTTTTCAAAAATAAAAAACTCAAAATGCAGTGTTCCAAATTATTATGCAGAATTTCAGAATTTCAGAGTTTCAAGATATTTTATAGGTTGTAAAGAACAAAAATTGTCATTTGTTGAATTTGCAGCATTAGGAGGTCATATTTACTGGAATCAAGAAAAGTTTGAATCAAAAACATCTTAACAGGTCAAGTTACATGTTAACATAGGACCCCTTCTTTGATATCAACTTCACAATTCTTGCATCCATTGAACTTGTGAGTTCTTTGATAGTTTCTGCTTTAATGTCTTTGCAGGATGCCATAATAGCCTCCCAGAGCACCTGCTTGGATGTGAACTGCCTTCCACCCACATAGATCTTTTGCTTGATGATGCTCCAAAGGTTCTCAATAGGGTTAAGGTCAGGGGAAGATGGGGGCCACACCATGAGTTTCTCTCCTTTTATGCCCATAGCAGCCAATGCCCCAGAGGTATTCTTTGCAGCATGACATGGTGCATTGTCATGCATGAATATGATTTTGCTACGGAAGGCACGGTTCTTCTTTTTGTACCACAGAAGAAAGTGGTCAGTCAGAAACTCTACATACTTTGCCGAGGTCATTTTCACACCGTCGGGGACCCTGAAGGGGCCTACCAGCTCTCTCCCCATGATTCCGGCCCAAAACATGACTCCGCCACCTCCTTGTTGACGTCTCAGCCTTGTTGGGACATGGTGGCCATTCACCAACCATCCACTACTCCATCCATCAGGACCATCAAGGGTTGCACGGCACTCATCCGTAAACAAAACAATTTTAAAGTTAGTCTTCATGTAGTCCTGAGCCCACTGCAACCTTTTTTGCTTATGAGCTTGGTTTAGGGGTGGCCGAATAACAGGTTTAAGGACACTTGCAAACCGCTTGAGCATCCTACATCTTGAAGTTCGCGAGACTCCAGAGGCACCAGCGGCTTCAAACACCTGTTTGCTGCTATTCAATGGCATTTTAGTGACTGCTCTCTTAACCCTACGCATTTGTTTGGCAGAAATCTTCCTTATTTTGCCTTTGTCTGAACGAACCCGCTTGTGCTGTGAATCGGTGACAAATTTCTTCACCGTCCGATGATCACGCGCAATTCTTTTGGAAATATCCAATGTTGTGATACCTTGACCAAGGTATTGCACTATTTGCCGCTTTTCAGCAGCAGAGAGATCCTTTTTCTTCCCCATTTTGCCTGAAACATGTAGCTTGCTTAATAATGTGGAACATCCTTCTTAAGTAGTTTTCCTTTGATTGGGCTCACCTGGCAAACTAATTATTATTATTACTATTTGGATGATTTCAATCATCCAAATAGCCCTGAGACACAATACCATCCATGAGTTTCATTGAAAAACCAAAAAATGAATGTTTATGACCCTTAAATACAATTTGCCTAATAATGTGGAACGCAGTGTATACATGAGTGAAATTGATATTGAACTCAATCTGTTATTTTAACTCAGATGTAAACTAAGCATGAATAATTAGCAAAATAAATAGTATCTGTAGTTTGGGATTTCAACAATTAATTGTCAATTTTATATCAGCCTGTAGAATAAGGTGGTTAGGTCAGAAACAGAGATCTGAGCACGATAAAACATGTGCATTGACTCTGCACATTGAGGTGATCAAATACATGATTATATGGCACGGCTCATACAACATTATATTATCTATATATTATAAACAAAGGTGTACCAATTCATTAACAATGTTGTTTTGTCAACTGGCTGTGAAGACTGCATGGTCCACACCATCTTAACACGTTTATAGAGTTCCTGGGAAGTGACTGAGAAGTCTAACAAGTACTGCACAGCAGGGGCGTCTCTAGGATTTTGACACATCTGGGGCTTAGCCCAGAAGAGTGAAGCAGCGACATTTTTAGACATAGAAACACTCTCCACATACCCTACAGGTACCTGCTCTTCTGGACTGAATTGAATTGAAGCATTTCATGATTACCAGTTAATACCAAATAGGCTAGCAATGTTCACAAACTTCCCTCAATAGCCCAGGCACAAAAATGCCCCATTCATCATGTTGAACATACCAACAGCAACCATTCAGCAACAGTAAACATTGAGATGTTTAATGAACCATGCATCTTGTCATGTACAGTGTTTACATTGTACATGTAATGCTCTTTACATACTCATATGTATTTATTCTTTACATATTCTTTAACATTATTTAACATAACATACTCTTTAACATAATATTTAGACATAAGATGCTAATAATGCTAATAGTGCTCCACCAACACAAACACTTAAAGTAGTGGTTCTCAAACTTTTTCTGTAAATAACATTTTGTGATTCCATCTGTGCTTTTATAAATAACAGAATAAAGAAAATTGCAATCACTTAAAGTTTCAAGTAAATCAGATTGCTCCATCAGAATTTTTTTTATTATGTTTTAATTGCAATCACTTAGATCAATGAACAGGAAGTTGTATCTGTGCAAAAAAAAAATACTAATATTTAGTTACTACTAAATAGCTCATTGTGGAAAACAATAAGCTATTTATTTTGTTGCCAAACAAAACAGAATGAGTGCAGATATGTGAGCATCAGGTTGCATCAGTATTAGTGGAGCAGTGAGCTGCTTTCCTCTACACATCTTTATAAAACAGGGTTGTAGATTTGATACAATTCATGTTCAACGTTGAGATCTGTTTTCTGTTTTGAGAGACGCAGCAGCAGAAAGGACGTCACGGAGACTTCTGGCAAAACGCCAAAAAATAAGCGAGCGAGTCGCGCATGCGCAAGCGTAACCTGTTAACGGCGTAACCATTTACCCGAAAGTACAGACATTTCTCCATGTATTTATTAATGACTTAGTTTTAAGTCCGTGTACTTTGTACTTTTGTAATATGTGAAGCCAGCAGCTCATTGTTGGTAGAAGACAAGAGCACTTTGTCTCTTTCACCTGAGCAGGAGAGCTGCTCCGGTGCGAGGAGAACTCCGGTTGCTCCTCACAGGAGAGCTGCTGTTGCCATCTTCACCCTGGGAGCGTTTAAAACTCCGATATAGCGGTCTGCTTTTCACGCGACATATTTTTCGACGCTCTCTGTCCGCTGTTGTGTGCTCAGTGCTCACCTGTGTGTGCGCGCGCACGTGTCTGTGCGCATCGCAGAGCAGAGGAGAAGTGTTAACGCGACCGTTTAGAGACAGAAATGACGGATAAGATCAATAAAATACGTCCGTTTAGTTTGTTTAATAACAGAACAAGGTGTAGACCTGTTCTATAGGAAAGAGAAACTTAAATGACGACTTGTATAATAGGGGGGCGCACACTGCAAGTGCGCCTGCTGCCTGACGCCGCTGTTTTGGGTGAATGACGTATTTTTTTTTTTTTGAAAATTAATATTCGGGGCTAATTAAAAAACATCCGGGGCTTTAGCCCCGGATGTTTTAGCCTAGGGACGCCACTGCTGCACAGCACAGTATTTAATCACAGCGTATTCAACACTTCACTTCCTTTTCTCCTTACTTACACCTTACGTCCATTTCCAGGATAAAAAGAGGTACATCAGACCTTCTGTCCTTTACAATTCAAATTGGTAGGATCAGTATCTCAGAAGTGCAGTAATACTTAAAAAAACTAAACAATCTTTCCAAAATGAAGTGTGCTCACATTGGCTGCTGATGTTTCTCATATGGAAAGAAAAGCTATAAAAGTCAGCTCCCAGGTCAGAATGTCTTCACTGAAGGGGAGGGTGGCTTGTGATGGGTTGGACTACTTGTATCTTATTCACTCTGCTGGCAAGGGCAAGATCAGAAAACCAAACATGCAAAGTTATCGGGCAGACAGGGTTCATGGAATTTTCAAAAGGAGGTGATCTTAACATAGGAGGGATTTTCTCTATGACTATTACACGCAAACTGATTAGTAATGACTACCAGGCATCTCCACACTCATACTGCACTAAGTAGGTGGTTCAAATATGTAAAGACTGTATGCAATGTATGACAATAGCATGGTTTATGTGCTGGTTTGATCTATTGCTAAATGATTAGCTGTAATAACTTGTTTAATAGTAAGTTGCCAACACTTAACACTGTATTTGCAGGTGGAGTGGGAGGGAATTAAAGTTTGCCCGAACAATGATATTTACTGTGGAAGAGATTAACAAAAATACTAAGATCCTTCCCGGGTTGAGTCTGGGCTATAAACTGTACAATGGCTGTGGGAGTGAAAACCTCATACGAGCAGCTGTAGAAGCAGTAAATGGAGAAGATGCAAAGCGCTGCAGTGATCAGATCCAGGCTCTCATAGGCCATTCATCCTCTGGAGTGAGTAAATACATGAACATAATACTAAGCCCGCTATCTATTCCACAGGTAAGAAGAAATAATTGCAACCAATTTTCATTGTGTTATATGTTTATTTGTAATTACATCTTTGAAAGATATGTAGATTTTTTTTTTTTTTTCCTCTTTGAAGGTTAGCCATCTTTCAACCTGTGCTTGTTTGAGTGACAAAAGGCTGTACCCCACATTCTTCAGAACTGTGCCAAGTGACCACTTCCAAATCCTTGGTCTGATGCACCTTATGAAATATTTTGACTGGCGCTGGGTGGGGATTATACATTCTGTGGATTTGTATTCAGAAGAAGGTACAGCTATATTCAACATGGAGGCAAAGAAAGAGGCCATATGTGTTGAATACACATTACCTTATGCTAAGACAAGTCAAACCAAGTTGAGGGCTATTGTAAAGATGCTAAGGGAGTCCTCTTCAAAGGTGGTCCTGTTGTTTATGTCCTTGTCTTACACCAAATCATTCCTGTCAAAAATTGAACAATATAAAATCACTGGAAAGCAGTGGATTGGAAGTGAGTCTTGGATCTCGCAAGTAGACCTGGCTTCTGTCAAGAGAAAGGACATTTTACATGGGGCAATGGGCTTTGCCACCCCCCTGACAGATATACCAGGTCTTGGTAAATACTTACTCAGCCTGAAACCTTCGGATGAACCACATAGTACTATAATTAAAGGTTACTGGAAGAAGTTCTTTGACTGCAGCTTCTCTCCATCAAATACCACTACTATGTGCACTGGCAAAGAGGATCTCAGGACGGTCTCCAGTGAGTACACAAAGGTGACACATTTCAGGGATGTGAGTAATGTTTACAAAGCTGTGTACTCGGTGGCATATGCCCTTCATGCACTATTGCAATGTGAAAATGGCTCAAATCCCACCACGGGAAAGACCTGTGTGAACAAGAACGAAGTTCAGCCTAAGCTAGTAAGTTCTGGTATATTTATTCAGGCATAGCATACGTATTTAATATTTAGTGATTGTATGTTTTGTGATTAATGCAAAGCAATTAAATGTTACGTATTCATTTTGGTTACCATTTCGATACTAATGTTTCAGACATTTCTTTTTTGGATGCCAGTTGTATGTTTGCTAAAATGTGCTGATTGTCTCTCTACAGGTGTTGGAACACATTAACTATGTGAACTTCACAACTCAGAATGGAGCCACGGTTGTCTTTGATAAAAATGGAGACTCGGCTGCCCAGTATGACTTAGTTAACTGGCAGATGAAAGAAACTGGCTCTTTTGAAATTGTCAAAATTGGTCAATATGATACCTCTAACCCAGAGGGGGAAAGATTCAAACTAGAAGACAACACCAAAATAGTTTGGGGAGGACATAGTCATGAGGTAAAGTGAACAAAAGCTTGCATGTGTAACCCAGGGTCTCTGAGTGAAAAGACTATATTTTCACCCAGCGTATCTCATATGTAGAGAGGCCGGCCTCCATAGGGACAGCTGTTGAGAGTTGCCAGCACAGGAGATGTGTCTGAACGAGTATTCAGGTCAGCTGTCCCTGTGGGCGTCAGTCCACACACATGCAACATGTAAGACAACATGTATCACTTTAAAACTTTATAAACATTGCAATGTCTGACATACACACCTTTTTTACATTGTGTTTTGCTGAATCAGGTACCGAGATCTGTCTGCAAAGAACCATGCCCAGTCGGGACCCGTAAGTCCATAAACAAGTTAAGACCTGTGTGCTGCTTTGACTGCTTTGAGTGTCCTGAAGGAACAATAAGTAATCAGACAAGTGAGTAAGTCATTATTGTATTGCATTAAGGATAAATGACAAAAATAGTATAATGACAACAAACATATTCTTTGATTATACTTCATTATTTTGGTTTACGGTTTGTATTTCTGTATAATTACATTTCTTTTACAGATTCTCCAGAGTGTTTGATCTGTCCACCTGAATTTTGGCCAAATGAAAAGAAAGACAATTGTCTTCTAAAACCGACTGAATACCTTTCCTACAAAGAGATCATGGGAGCACTTTTAACTGGATTTGGCTGTGTTGGCGTATTTCTATCTCTTCTGACATCAATCATTTTTTTTACTCATAAAGAGACTCCTATTGTAAAAGCCAACAACTCTGAGCTGAGCTTCCTTCTGTTGTTCTCATTGAAGCTGTGTTTCCTGTGTTCTCTGACCTTCATAGGCCGGCCCACTGAGTGGTCCTGCATGCTGCGACACACAGCATTCGGCATCACCTTTGTCCTCTGTATCTCTTGTGTTCTGGGGAAAACTATCGTGGTGTTAATGGCCTTCAGGGCCACACTTCCAGGTAGTAATGTGATGAAATGGTTTGGGCCTGCAAAGCAGAGACTCAGTGTTCTGTTTTTTACACTCATTCAAGTTATTATTTGTATTATTTGGCTGACAATCAACCCTCCATTCCCAAAGAGGAACATGAAATACTATAAAGAAAAGATAATCTTAGAGTGTGCCCTGGGTTCGGCTGTTGGATTCTGGGCTGTATTGGGTTACATCGGACTTCTTGCTCTCTTGTGCTTTATACTTGCCTTTCTTGCTAGAAAGCTGCCAGACAGCTTTAATGAAGCCAAACTGATCACCTTCAGCATGTTGATATTCTGTGCAGTCTGGATCACATTTATCCCAGCATATGTCAGCTCTCCTGGGAAGTTCACTGTGGCTGTAGAGATATTTGCCATTCTGGCCTCAAGTTTTGCTTTGCTGATATGCATTTTTTTCCCAAAATGTTATATTATTATCTTTAGGCCAGAACAAAACTCAAAGAAACATTTAATGGGGAAAATACCACAATGAACACTTTAATCTGTAATCACAAAGTGCCCTGCAATTCAAATAGCCTTGGTGTAACAACAAATGAATCCATGTTGTTGCATATTGAAATTTTAAAGACATTGCAATTCATGTTTTTTTTTAACTTTAATTAATTGAATACTCTGCTCTTTTGCTCTTTTTTTTCCCAATTCTTGTTTTATCATAAATACTGTAAATTAAACGGTGTATATAATGTCATTTGTAGCTGTGAGATTAATGTATGTTTAATTCGTGGTAAGAATGTCAGTTTAACTAAATCTATGCTGAACACTGTTGTATATGCAGTGTTGTCTTTAGTTTGCTTGAGTGACTCATTTTATACTTTAATGCAGTGGCAGGCCGTCAGGGCCTGCTAAGCCTTCTCTGCTGGCCTAAACAGAATCACAAAGTTTAAATTTAATTTTTTTATTAATAATTTTTTATTTTCAGCAATCAGCTGTTAAACAGTAGCCTTAGGTACCACATCCACGGCCCGCCACTGCTTTAATGTAAGTAATATCCAAAACAGCCAGCCGATGTTAGCATCTCACCACGAGGTCTGTGCATCGTATTCACGCTTCCTTGTCAAGTTTCTCAGAAGAATAGTAAAACAAGAGTGTAATGCAGAGAATGCATTACAATATTAGTTTGAACTATATTCAAGATTAGATTTGTATTAGAAAGGCACACATTGTTTAAGGAAAAGCTAGGGATATCCTGTAAGTCATTGTTCAGTAGAAAACTCTTGATTGACTCTTGATTGCTAGGCTAATTAGCATTAGCCTAGCAACCAACAGGTTAGCTTGCTAGGCTAATTAGCATTAGCCTAGCAAGCTAACCTGTTGGTTAACGTGAGTAGCAGTGTTGTGTGTAAGCATGTTTATTTCAGTATAATTCTAACAGGCTCCCACATTAAAACAATTGTTTGAACTATATCCAAGTGTTTGCTGCCTTTACTTGGTGCGCCCCGCCATCATACACCGATGGGAGGGCAACATAACTGCACTATATTCATGAGTAATTTTTCTCTGTATATGTATGTAGTTAACGTAGTCTTACCGTAGCACACCTAGCTTGACTTCCACAGATGTAAAAAACATTGTTTTACAGTGCAATTGTCAGTATCGAATAGTATATTATAACAGCAAGAAAACATTACTAAAGTGACTAAAATTAGTTTTTGCCCAGCAGATGTTAGTATGCAATTCATAAACACAGTTCTAAATGTTTTATTCTTGATTAATAAGCTTGACTTTTATGCAATTCATGATTGGGTTTTCATACTTTAAAAAGGATGGATTCCCATTTGTAAATTAAGTAATATATATTGCAAACCAATTAAGTAATATATATTGCAGACCAATTATTAAGGACTTATAGATGATGCCCGTCAGTGGCACGAGTGTTTCCTGGCACATACATATTATTGATTATGGGTATCTAGCTAGTGAAAGGGTCATTCAATTCGACGTCCCAGGTGGAGGAACCTTAAAACCGTGTTCTAGTAGCCATTTTAACACAGCTTCTGTTGCAATCATGATGGCAGAAGAAGTCGGGCTGCTATTAAAATGTCATCCACATATTGTAAAAAAACCACCCCCTTTGGTAACTCTATTTTGTTTAATATCCCTCTCAACACATGGTTAAAGATAGAGGGGGAGTCCAGGTAGCCTTGTGGCAGACGGGTGTAAGTGTACTGGAGCCCTTCATATGTAAAGGCAAACATGGGACGCGAGGTCTCTGCCAGTGGGTACACAGAAAAAGGCATTAGCCGAGTCTTTGCAGGTAAATCAAGTATTTATCAGGTCCTATGGAATTGAGCATGGTGTAGGGGTTTGGCGTGTCATATTGCATAGGGACCACTACCTTGTTTATTGGTCTCAGGTCGTGCACCATTCTGTAGTCTGGTTTCCTAGGTTTAGGGACAGGGTTAATGGGGGTGTTCCAGGGAGACCGTGTGCGTACCAATACTCCGGCTTCAACTAACCCCCGTATCGTGTTCGATACCCCTGTCATCTGTGCTATTCGTAAGGGATATTGATGACGGTATAATTGCAATATCCCTGGTTTTAACTCTATTGCAACAGGTTCCATTGGTATCAGGCCTACATCAGTTCCCCCTTTTGTCCAAAAGGTGTCTGGATAGAAGTTTAGCAAAGCCTCTGTGTCAATGTGATCTGTATTTTCTCTACCATGTGTACGAGATAGCATGTGTGTTTCAGGGGCAAGCTGAACTTCAGACGTGTGTGCGATACGGTACAATTCTGTGGATAGGGAATAATGTAGATTTACATTTTGGGTGGGCACCCAGTCCGTAGCTTTAACACCGCCCTTGACCATGGGACCGAGATTCCGTGGTTCTCCTCCATCTTTGATCCAGATTGTGATGGGTGGGTGGGAAACATCCAACATGGCTTACAGCACAGATAACTCTGGTGTCAGGTCAACCGCCGCTGCAACTCCCTTTGAGCCGATATACAATTCGCGGACCTTAACCGTGGGATTGCCATGGAGTATTGATCCTCAATGCTCAAAACCTTTCCACAATATGTCATAGTTGTGGTGAGAGAATAGTTCATGGTGCAGTGAGGTATGTCTTGTGGAGGAGCATATGGGTGTAGGACCCTGAACCAGGGCTCCCATTTAGCGCATGCTTTGTGTAGATTGCTGTCTGCTGAGTCGACCACCGCTCCCCACCAAGCCTTGGCCTCTTTTTCTGCACCCCTGGTATTGTTGAAATCCGCGGGAACGTACAGTGGCACATATTTGCTGTGTACCATCGGGAAATGTGACAATAATAGTTAACTGGGCAGGCGATTGATACCAAAAATGATTGATCAAAACAGAGTGTTTTCCATACACATGGGAGTTTTGTTGATAATGGCCACTCCTCTGACTGACCCAAAAATCTGATCACTGGCACTGTACTCCTTGATGGTGGTAGTTGCGTATTTATTGTGGAATACCTAGCACCTGAATCCAACATACACTTAAAGTCTCTTCCATCAATGGTTATTATGACCATAGGTTCAGGATACAGGTCACTGCTAGCTAACAGATCTGTCACCCCTATTGTGGTAGCTGGTGCTGGCCAGGAGCCTGCCAAGGGCCCTCTGTAGCCAGGTGTTGGACCTGTGGTGTCATGAGTGGTGGTGGGTATGTGTTGTGTGGATAACGTGCTGGTGGAGGGCCTGACCCTTGGTTTGTCTGTTGCATGGGACAACTAATTGCCCAATGTCCTGGTTGACCACAAGTAAAACAATTTGTGTTGCGGGGTCTCCATTGACCACCTCCCCCTCTACCTCGGCCCCTACCTCCTCCCCAAAATGGATGTCTTGGGGCACTATTGTACCCTCCAAAACTTGGATCGCTTGGTGCTGACAGCTGCTGCTGGGGCTGCGTAAGGCGGGGGAGGCATGGCCTGCGGCTGGGCATACCCTGTCACTTGGGGGGGTTGTTGTGGCGCACTCTGCAAACTGATATTGGTACATCGGTGGTCCCTGGTACGGTTGTGGGACATAAATGGGTGGGGTTGGGTACGGGCTGTACTGGGGCTGCATCTTGTGCTTGAGGTGGTGACATTACAGGTGCTTGTACAGAGATTTGTGCCAGTTGCTTTGGGTCCGCTTTCTCAGTTTTGTTTTTTTCTCTTACGTCTTTTACCTGGGCTTTGACTATTTCCAACCTTATGGCGTCCAAATCCTTTCTGTCTCGTGACTGTTTTTAATGGTGTTTAATTTGAGCCTTCCAGTTGGCTAGCGACATGTCAGTTAGACCAACAATGCTTTTGAGCTGATGGCTTATATTGCTCCTCTTAACAACAGTCCTGTGTTGTAGTCAAATGTGGGATCTTCTCTTGTTTATCATGCCATAATTGCTGCATTCTGGCCAGGTAGGCTGCGCCAGTTTCCTTGTCTTTCACAGGAACATCGTTTAGCTCTGAAGTAGAGACCTTGGTGGGGAACATCGTTCTAATTTCTGGCCATAGGCTGGGCACGTATGTGGGCAGGGCTTCTCTGTCAAGAACGTCATCTGTGTATGTTCTGGTCTCAAGTCTGTGGAGGTCGGTCAGACTGCTGCATGCTACAAAGATTATTCTAAAGTCCCCCATTGCTAGCGTGGAGTCAGCATTCTGTGCTAAGTAAGCAGCTATCCATGCCGAACCTCCTTAAGTTAACTCTGGCAGGGATGCTTTTGACAACGAGACTTCCTGTAGGTGGTAGGGTTGATAGGTCATCTTTTCTACTCCCCCATGACAAGAGTCTTGGCAGTGAGGGAGGTCTGGCAGAAAAACTGTCATGGTCTGACTCCGAGTGAACAAGGACTGTTTTTCAGTGTCAGAGGACGATGTGGGCTGCACAGATCTCATCCAGCATAACATTGAAACTGGAGATCCACAGCAAATTAGGATGAGACCTCGACGCCTCTCACTGGCCAGGCAGGCTGCGGCAGACAAAGCCCTGCAAGGGAGGCAGCGAGCTGGAATCATTGAGCCTTCCACCAGCCCCTGGGCCTCCCCGGTCGTCATGGTCCCCCAAAATCAGAAGGAGGCGTGGCGTTTCTGTGTGGACTTCAGACCCCTCAACAAAGTGACCAAAAAGGGCCGCTAACCACTTCCACGCATCATCGACGCCCTCAACACAGTGGCAGGGTCAGCCTGGTACTCCTCTTTCAACCTGCGGAGCAGGGCAGGTCCCCCTCAGCTCTGAAGCTCATGCCAAAACTGCCTTCATCACTAATGGGGGCTTGTGGCAGTTTAAAGTCCTTCCATTTGGCCTCAGCAATGCATGTGCCACATTCGAGAGATTAATGGACTGGGTACTTGCTGGTATCCCTCGGCAGGAGTGTGTTGTGTACCTGGACTATGGTCAGTGCCATCCGACATTTCAAATATTACCTTGGGGGCCTCCACTTCACATTCAGGACCGACAACTCTGCCTTACAGTCAATCATGTCTTTCAAGGAGCCAGAAGGCCAGCTGGCACGCTGGATTAAGGAGCTACAGGCGTATGATTTCACTGTGGTCCACAGACCGGGCGCACGCCATGGAAATGCTGACTCACTTTCACGCCGCACTTTCTCACCGCTCTTGCAGCGCTGATGGCTGCAACTACTGTGAGAAAAGAGAGGCACAGGAAGAAGAGCGGCTGCAACCTGATGTGAAATGTGCTGCAGTGGGACCGGGGGGCACGCCAGCAGGCCATGGACTGACAGCTATGGACGCAGCAGAGTGGGGGTACAAACAGGAAGAGGATGTTGACATAAAGCCAGTACTCGCTTGGTTGGGATCCCAGCAGCGACCACCTTGGGGAGAGGTTACCATGTGTTCTCGAGCCACAAAGGGACTCTGGTGGAAAGAGCAGGCGCCTGGAGAGACGCAGTGGCAAGTGGTGGTGCTCAGGGCTCTGAAAGACACCGTGCTCAACAAGGCAATGCACGGAGCTCCGGGATCTGGTCACTTCGGGGTTACTAAGGCCCTCCGCCGCCTCCGCCAGGGGTTCTACTGGGGCCAACATAGGTGGGATGTGGAGGACTCCTGCCGCCGCTGCGACAGCTGTACTGCAAGCAAAGGCCCTGCGGACAGATCTCATGCCCAGCTCCAACAGTTTCCGGCTGGGTGACCCATGTAGAGGGTGGGGATTGACGTTCTCAGACCGTTTCCATGCTCAGAGAGAGGTAACCGTTACATCCTCACTGCCATGGACTATTTTACTAAGCGGCCCAAAGCTTGCTGCCTGCCAAACCAGGAGGCGGAGATGATTGTGGATACTCTGGTGGGGGGAATGTTAAGCAGATTTGGGGCCCCTGAAGTCATCCACATAGATCAGGGCAGAAACTTTGAGTCTTGTGTCTTCGCTGCCATGTGTGTCAAACTGGGCTCCCACAAGACCCGCACTACACTCCTCCATCCACAGAACGATGGGCTGGTCGAAAGATTCAACCGCACACTGGCACAGCAGCTGGCCATAGTGACAGCTAAACACCAATGTGGCTGGGATAAGATAAAATAAGATAATCCTGTATTAGTCCCACAGTGGGGAAATTGCAGGATTACAGCAGCAGTGCACACAAGAGACACATACAAAAATCAAGTAATATAAATAAACAGTAAACAGTAATAAAAGCAGTAAAGAAGAATACATTAGCAATATTAAATATACAGACGTGGCCAAAGTGGCCAAAGTGATTAAAGTGTTATAAGTGTGTTGTGGTCTACTGTGAGCTCAGCTTGTTATGCAGCCTGACAGCAGCGGGAAGGAAGGACTTTCGGTACCTCTCCTTCAGACACCGGGGATGAATCAGCCGGTGGCTGTGCAGAGCTGTGCAGAGCTGCCAGAGTGTCCTGCATGGGGTGGGAGGTGTGGTTCATCAGGGATGAGAGTTTAGCCATCATCCTCCTGTCCCCCACCACCTCCACAGTATCTAGAGGACACCCCAATTTAAAGTCTGAGGTGTATATGGAGAAGAGGAATGGAGCCAGAATGGTTCCTTGTGGGGCCCCCGTGCTGCAGGACACCCAATCTGACTCACTCCCGTATCCGCACATACTGTGGACGGCTGGTGTAGGAGTGGTCGGTGAAATCAACGCGCATTCTCGTAGTGTCACTTCAAATCCTTTTATTGCATAACAGAAAAATAAATGAAACTCATCTTAAACAAAAAAAAACGCTTTGTCTCTAAATGCGGTCTCAAAATGCCTTTAATGCTTTCTCATAATGCGGTAGAAAATCGTTTGTCCTTCCGCTCTCTAGTCAAAACACACCTGGCTGAACTCAGGTGACGTCTACATATAGTTGACGCCCCCTGACATCATCATTGCGTCATCGTAATCACATCAAACAAATATGTAAAACACAAATCAGGGTAATGGCTTCTACAATTGATGAAGTAATCCAGGATCCATGCAGTGAGGTGGTGGTCCACCCCGGTCTGCTCCAGCTTGTCCCTCAGAAGCAAAGGCTGGATGGGGTTGAAGGCACTGGAGAAGTCGAAAAACATGACTCTCACAGAGCTTCCAGCCTTTTCCAGGTGAGAGAGGCATCTCCGTAGGAGGTAGATGACCGCGTCATTCAGCCCGATGCCAGATTGGTTGGCGAACTGAAGTGGGTACAGAAATGAGCTCACCAGGGGGCGGAGATGGACAAGGATCAACCTCTCCAGGGTCTTCATCAGGTTGGATGTTAACGCCACCGGCCTGAAGCTGTTGAGGTCCTTGGGCCGTGAGGTCTTTGGCACTGGTACCACGCAGGATGTCTTCCATAGCTGTGGTACTTTGATCCTCCTCAGTTCCTTCCTCACCTGGTTAAGGGACACGCTGGGGGGTGGAGTGCTGTGAGATGTTGGAATGGGGGTGGGTTGCTGGTCACAGAGTGCTGTGTATGAGAGGTGTGGAGGGGAGCCGAGTGTTGTGGAAAGGGGAGAGGTGGAGGTGGAGGGGGTAATCCACAGGTGGTGCAGATGATGGGGGTTGCAGCAGCAGGGAGGTCTGGGTGGGGGGAGGGTCGGATGGCTGGTCAAATCTGTTAATGAATAAGTTCAGATCATTCACCGTCGATGTCTTCCCAATGGGCATCACTGAATACCTCCCACACAGTTGATGACGGATGACCACGTACATCTTGTGGTGATGGCGTACAGGTCTGCTGTGCAGGACTCCACTTCCTGCTCTCCTGCCCTTCTCATGCTCAGCAGAGAAATCCGGACGCCAGCTGAGATGATGATGGGGAAACCGTCTGCCAGCCCTGCTCGGGGCTCGACTATGGCTGTGGTTGATTCGTGCCGTTCGATACCTGGCTCCTCATGTCAACATTGGAAGGGTTTATTTGCGAAAAAACAGATATCCGTTTTTATTTTTATTTTTTATAATCCAGTGAATATCAATCAAATTGGGGTTGGTTATGCATTTAAAGAAGGCCTTGTATCTGAATGAACCTATTAATTTATTGAAGTGTACTTGAACAAGACATTGAGCACTAATTGCTCCTGACGGGTCTATAGGCCAGGTCCTTGTATGGTGCTGCGCTGCCATTAGTGTGTGATTGTGTCGATGAAAAGGTGCATGAGAAGCAAACTGTTGGTGCTTTGGATATAGCTGTATATAAATGCAGTCAAGTTGATTATTTAATAATATAATGATTTATAAGTCAAATTGATGTTGAACTTAGTCTGTTATTTTCCCACTGCGGGACTAATAAAGGATTATCTTATGTTATCTTATCTTAAAATGTAAACTAATCATGAATAATTACCAAAAGAAATAGTATCTGTAGTTTTGCATTTCAATAATTAGTTGTCAATTTTATATCAGCCTGTAGAATAAGGTGGTTAGGTCAGAAACAGAGATCTGAGCACGATAAAACACGTACATAGAGGCACATTGAGGTGATCAAATACATGATTATATGGCTCAGCTCATACACCATTATATTATCTATATATTATGAACAAAGGTGTACCAATTAATTAACAATGTTGTTTTGTCAACTGGCTGTGAAGACTGCATGGTCCACACCATCTTAACACGTTTATAGAGTTCCTGGGAAGTGACTGAGAAGTCTAACAAGTACTGCACAGCACAGTATTTAATCACAGCGTATTCAACACTTCACTTCCTTTTCTCCTTACTTACACCTTACGTCCATTTCCAGATAAAAAAAAAGGTAAATCAGACCCTCTGTCCTTTACAATTCAATCAGTAGGATCAGTTTCTCAGAAGTGCAGTAATACTTTTCTTTCAAAAATGAAGTGTGCTCTCATTGGCTGCTGATGTTTCTCATATGGAAAGAAAAGCTATAAAAGTCAGCTCCCAGGTCAGAATGTCTTCACTGAAGGGGAGGGTGGCTCGTGATGGGTTGGACTACTTGTATCTTATTCACTCTGCTGGCAAGGGCAAGATCAGAAAACCAAACATGCAAAGTTATCGGGCAGACAGGGTTCATGGAATTTTCAAAAGGAGGTGATCTTAACATAGGAGGGATTTTCTCTATGGCTAGTACACGCAAACTGATTAGTAATAACTACCAGGCATCTCCACACTCATACTGCACTAAGTAGGTGGTTCAAATATGTAAAGACTGTATGCAATGTGGACAATAGCATGGTTTATGTGCCGGTTTGATCTATTGCTAAATTATCAGCTATAATAACTTGTTTAATAGTAAGTTGCCAACACTTAACACTGTATTTGCAGGTGGAATGACAGGGAATTAAAGTTTGCCCGAACAATGATATTTACTGTGGAAGAGATTAACAAAAATACTAAGATCCTTCCCGGAGTGAGTCTGGGCTATAAGGTGTACAATGGCTGTGGGAGTGAAAACCTCATACGAGCAGCTGTAGAAGCAGTAAATGGAGAAGATGCAAAAGGCTGCAGTGATCAGATCCAGGCTCTCATAGGCCATTCATCCTCTGGAGTGAGTAAATACATGAACATAATACTAAGCCCGCTATCTATTCCACAGGTAAGAAGAAATAATTGCAACCAATTTTCATTGTGTTATATGTTTATTTGTAATTACATCTTTGAAAGATATGTAGATTTATTTATTTTTTTCCTCTTTGAAGGTTAGCCATCTTTCAACCTGTGCTTGTTTGAGTGACAAAAGACTGTACCCCACATTCTTCAGAACTGTGCCAAGTGACCACTTCCAAATCCTTGGTCTGATGCACCTTATGAAATATTTTGACTGGCGCTGGGTGGGGATTATACATTCTGTGGATTTGTATTCAGAAGAAGGTATAGCTAAATTCAACATGGAGGCAAAGAAAGAGGCCATATGTGTTGAATACACATTACCTTACGCTAAGACAAGTCAAACCAAGTTCAAGGCTATTGTAAAGATGCTAAAGGAGTCCTCTTCAAAGGTGGTCCTGTTGTTTATGTCCTTGTCTTACACCAAATCATTCCTGTCAAAAATTGAACAATATAAAATCACTGGAAAGCAGTGGATTGGAAGTGAGTCTTGGATCTCGCAAGTAGACCTGGCTTCTGTCAAGAGAAAGGACATTTTACATGGGGCAATGGGCTTTGCCACCCCCCTGACAGATATACCAGGTCTTGGTAAATACTTACTCAGCCTGAAACCTTCGGATGAACCACATAGTACTATAATTAAAGGTTACTGGAAGAAGTTCTTTGACTGCAGCTTCTCTCCATCAAATACCACTACTATGTGCACTGGCAAAGAGGATCTCAGGACGGTCTCCAGTGAGTACACAAAGGTGACACATTTCAGGGATGTGAGTAATGTTTACAAAGCTGTGTACTCGGTGGCATATGCCCTTCATGCACTATTGCAATGTGAAAATGGCTCAAATCCCACCACGGGAAAGACCTGTGTGAACAAGAACGAAGTTCAGCCTAAGCTAGTAAGTTCTGGTATATTTACCGTATTCAGGCATAGCATACGTATTTAGTGATTGTATGTTTTGTGATTAATGCAAAGCGATTAAATGTTACGTATTCATTTCGGTTACCATTTTAATACTAATGTCTTCAATATTTCTTTTTTGGATGCCAGTTGTATGTTTGCTAAAATGTGCTGATTGTCTCTCTACAGGTGTTGGAACACATTAACTATGTGAACTTCACAACTCAGAATGGAGCCACGGTTGTCTTTGATAAAAATGGAGACTCGGTTGCCCAGTATGACTTAGTTAACTGGCAGATGAAAGAAACTGGTTCTTTTGAGATCGTCAAAATTGGTCAATATGATACCTCTTACCCAGAGGGGGAAAGATTCAAACTAAAAGACAACACCAAAATAGTTTGGGGAGGACATAGTCATGAGGTAAAGTGAACAAAAGCTTGCATGTGTAACCCAGGGTCTCTGAGTGAAAAGACTATATTTTCACCCAGCGTATCTCATATGTAGAGAGGCCGGCCTCCATAGGGACAGCTGTTGAGAGTTGCCAGCACAGGAGATGTGTCTGAACGAGTATTCAGGTCAGCTGTCCCTGTGGGTGTCAGTCCACACACATGCAACATGTAAGAAGACATGTATCACTTTAAAACTTTATAAACATTGCAATGTCTGACATACAAAAAAAATGTACATTGTGTTTTGCTGAATCAGGTACCGAGATCTGTCTGCAAAGAACCATGCCCAGTCGGGACCCGTAAGTCCATAAACAAGTTAAGACCTGTGTGCTGCTTTGACTGCTTTGAGTGTCCTGAAGGAACAATAAGTAATCAGACAAGTGAGTAAGTCATTATTGTATTGCATTAAGGATAAATGACAAAAATAGTATAATGACAACAAACATATTCTTTGATTATACTTCATTATTTTGGTTTACGGTTTGTATTTCTGTATAATTACATTTCTTTTACAGATTCTCCAGAGTGTTTGATCTGTCCACCTGAATTTTGGCCAAATGAAAAGAAAGACAATTGTCTTCTAAAACCGACTGAATCCCTTTCCTACAAAGAGACCATGGGAGCACTTTTAACTGGATTTGGCTGTGTTGGCGTATTTCTATCTCTTCTGACATCAATAATTTTTTTTACTCATAAAGAGACTCCTATTGTAAAAGCCAACAACTCTGAGCTGAGCTTCCTTCTGTTGTTCTCATTGAAGCTGTGTTTCCTGTGTTCTCTGACCTTCATAGGCCGGCCCACTGAGTGGTCCTGCATGCTGCGACACACAGCATTCGGCATCACCTTTGTCCTCTGTATCTCTTGTGTTCTGGGGAAAACTATCGTGGTGTTAATGGCCTTCAGGGCCACACTTCCAGGTAGTAATGTGATGAAATGGTTTGGGCCTGCAAAGCAGAGACTCAGTGTTCTGTTTTTTACACTCATTCAAGTTATTATTTGTATTATTTGGCTGACAATCAACCCTCCATTCCCAAAGAGGAACATGAAATACTATAAAGAAAAGATAATCTTAGAGTGTGCCCTGGGTTCGGCTGTTGGATTCTGGGCTGTGTTGGGTTACATCGGACTTCTTGCTCTCTTGTGCTTTATACTTGCCTTTCTTGCTAGAAAGCTGCCAGACAGCTTTAATGAAGCCAAACTGATCACCTTCAGCATGTTGATATTCTGTGCAGTCTGGATCACATTTATCCCAGCATATGTCAGCTCTCCAGGGAAGTTCACTGTGGCTGTGGAGATATTTGCCATTCTGGCATCAAGTTTTGCTTTGCTGATATGCATTTTTTTCCCAAAATGTTATATTATTATATTTAAGCCAGAACAAAACTCAAAAAAACATGTAATGGGGAAAATACCACCAAGAACACTTTAATATGTAATCACAAAGTGTCCTGCAATTCAAATGGCTTTAGTGTAACAACAAATTAATCCATGTTATTGCATATTAATAATTTAAAGACATTGCAATTCATGTTTTGTTTTTTTACTTGAATAAATTGAATACTCTGGTCTTTTTTCCCAATTCTTATTTTATCATAAATAATATAAGTAAACAATGTATATAATGCAATTCATAACTGTGTTTAACTAAATCTATGCTGAACACTTGTATACACAGTGTTGTCTTTAGTTCGCATGAGTGACTCATTTTATACTTTAATGTAAGTAATACCCAAAACAGCCAGCCGATGTTAGCATCTCACCACGAGGTCTATGCATCGTATTCACGCTTCCTTGTCAAGTTTCTCAGAAGAATAGTAAAACAAGAGTGTAATGCAGAGAATGCATTACAATATTAGTTTGAACTGTATTCAAGATGAGATTTGTATTAGAAAGGCACACATTGTTTAAGGAAAGGCTAGGGATATCCTGTAAGTCATTGTTCAGTAGAAATCTCTTGATTGTGATGTTATTAGCATTAGCCTAGCAAGCTAACCCATTGGTTAACGTCAGTAGCAGTGTTGTGTGTAAGCATGTTTATTTCAGTATAATTCTAACAGGATCCCACATTAAAACAATTGTTTGAACTATATTCAATTGTCTGCTGCCCTTACTTGGTGCATTATATTCATAGGTAATTTTTCTCTGTATATGTATGTAGTTTACATAGTCTTACCGTAGTACACCTAGCTTGACTTCCACAGATGTCAAAAACATTGTTTTATAGTGCAGTTGTCAGTATCGAATAGTATATTACAAGGCAGGCCACTCAACAGAGACAGCCCTCCTCGCTGTCTCTGAGCAGCTTCACACTGCTAGAGCAGCCTCTCTCTCCTCTGTCCTTATCCTTCTAGACCTTTCTGCTGCATTCGACACAGTGAACCAGCAGATCCTTCTTTCCTCCCTCCAAGACCTTGGTATCACAGGCACTGCTCTCTCTCTCTTCTCATCCTATCTCAACAACCGCACCTACCGGGTAACTTGGAGAGGATCTGTGTCTGAACCTTGTCCTCTCACTACTGGGGTCCCTCAAGGCTCCGTCCTGGGTCCTCTGCTCTCTGTACACCAGCTCTCTCGGCTTTGTCATCCGCTCGCATGGCTTTTCCTACCATAGCTATGCCGATGACACCCAACTGATCCTCTCGTTTCCCCAATCGGAAACACAGGTAGCAGCACGAATCTCTGTCTGACTGACATCTCTCAGTGGATGTCCACACACCACCTGAAAATGAACCCTGACAAAACTGAACTACTTTTCCTTCCAGGAAAAGGCTCTCCCACCCACAACCTCACTATTACCTTCAACAACTCAGTGTTGGCATCGACCCCGACTGCCAGGAATCTCGGTGTGACACTCGACAGTCAACTCTCCCTGACTGCCAACATTACCGCAACGACACGTTCTTGTAGATTCATGCAGTACAACATCAGGAGAATACGTCCCCTGTATGAGGCACAGGTTCTCATACAGGCTCTGATCATCTCGCGCCTTGACTACTGTAACTCCCTCCTGGCAGGTCTACCTGCTAGTGCCATCCGGCCTCTGCAGCTCATCAAGAATGAGTCCTCGACTGGACTTTAACCTCCCAAAATTCACCCACACGACTCCGCTACTCCGCGACCTTCACTGGTTACCAGTGGCCGCCCGCATCCGCTTCAAAACATTGGTACTTGCGTACCGTGCTACGAACAGATCAGGTCCAATCTACATCCAGGACATGGTAAAACCGTACACCCCAGCCCGTTCACTCCGCTCGGCTTCTGCCAATCGGCTTGTAGCTCCGTCACTGCGAGCTAAACACTCTACAAAGTCACGACTGTTTGCTGTCCTGGCTCCTCAATGGTGGAATGAGCTCCCCGTTGACATTAGGACAGCAGAAAGTCTCTACATTTTCCGTCGCAAACTAAAAACACATCTTTTTCGACTACACCTTGAATAAGGAATTTAGCGCCGTAGTAGGACTTTAGTAGCACTTAAATGGCACTTGCTGATAGCACTTTGTGGTTTAACTTTGTTGAAGAAATTGTACTTTCGTGATTCCTGTTGTTTTGAGTTTGTACGCATGGTTGAATTGCACTTATTGTAAGTCGCTTTGGATAAAAGCGTCAGCTAAATGAAATGTAATGTAATGTAATATTATAACAGCAAGAAAACATTACAACATATCAGTGACGGTTGTTGTCCAGCAGATGTCACTGTGTTAACTGTAACATGGACGTCACAAGGATGAGCTTGTTTCTGTACAGAATAACCTAATATGCCTGTGTTTGTATGAAAAGAGAAATCAGATACAATATCCCTGTGTTCAACTCCTGAGAAGTAAATTATATTGTAGCGACCCTGGGTCAGGAAAGCTACGAGACGTTGTCTTGCTTATTGGGTGATTTATTCGGTAACAACAGAACAGGCTACTGTGGGCCGTAGCCTACGCCAAAACAACAGTAAACACCGTTTACATTTTAAGCCTCCAAATATCTCCCCTAAGCTACACATTTTCTTCTTTATGAAGTTCAGCGCACATTATATCAAAGTATGTTAGGAAATGTAATTGTGCCCAGTCGATGCTGCCATTTTACTACAGTGGTTTGACCAAAGTGTTAATTTTACAGCAGTCTGATTCTTTATTGTGTGTGTGTGTGTGTGTGTGTGTGTGTGTGTGTGTGTGTGTGTGTGTGTGTGTGTGTGTGTGTGTGTGTGTGTGTGTGTGTGTGTGTGTGTGCGTGTTAGGGAAGTGTACTAAATATGACAATCACCCTTTCCTGTTGTAATAGTCCGACCCATCTAAGACTGCTGTGCCCTGTGGGAAATAAATCAACCTTTTATGAAGGGAGCAGATCAACCTGCACACAAAGCTGTTGTTGTAAGAGCTGTTTCCTCATCTCTATTAAAACATGCATGAGCTGCAGAGAGCTATTATCTTGTCTCTTTTAGTTCTCTGGCCGAGAACAGTTTCTGAATGTGAACGGTTCAGGAAGTTTGACATGCCTAGTTTATTCAAGCATGGAGATGTAATGATAGGGGGGATTTTCCCAGTTTTCAACAAAGAAATAAGTAGCACTCCTACGTTCGGGAGCGAGCCACCTCGAGCTAAGTGTGCAGGGTAAGTTTTAACACGTCTGACTTCATACATGCTTATCTATTATATATATTATCGCTATTTTACGTTCATGTACTGTGCTGTAGCAGCTCTGTATTTTTACAACCTATTTCAATCACCCAAACCTTTTTAGATTTGACCTGCGTGCTTTTCGATGGACCCAAGTGATGATATTTGCAATTGAAGAAATAAACAAGGATCCTGCTTTCCTGACAAACATATCTCTTGGCTATAGGATCCTTAACTCTTGTGCATCTCCCACAAACACGTTACGTGCTGCACTAACACTGGCTAGTGGACCAGAGGAGAGAGAACTCAATTCCCCTTGTCCTCCAGCTATCTCTGCCCTCATAGCAGAATCAGGATCATCTCAGTCTTTAGCAGTGGCTGGAACTCTTGGACCATTTCAAGTGCCAGTAGTAAGAGATTAAATTATATGTTTTATCGCATTAGTGTTTTGTGAGATTTGATGCTTGTGCAGTGTTTGTTTTGTGACACTTTTGGTGTTCTTTTTATAGGTAAGTTACTTCTCAACATGTGCCTGTCTGAGTGACAGAGCTAAATATCCAACGTTTTTTCGGACAATCCCCAGTGACTATTTCCAGGCGAAAGCTTTGGCAGCACTTGTAGGACGTTTTGGCTGGCAGTGGATTGGGGCTATACAGTCAGACAATGACTACGGGAGAGGTGGGATTCAGGCTTTTACTGAGGAGGTTAAGAAGCTTGGGGTTTGTATCGCATTTGTCGGGACAATTCTACGTACATATACTATGGATAAAATTCTTGATGTTGTGGAAATAATCAAGCAGTCAGCTGTCAAAGTCATTCTTGCTTTTGTTCCAGAGGGTGACTTTTACCCTTTGATGAAAGAGGTTGTGAAACAAAATATTACAGGAATTCAGTGGATTGCCAGTGAGGCCTGGATAACAGCAACTCGACCCTCCACACCCGAAATATATCAAGCTTTTGGTGGAGCCCTAGGATTTGTGGTGCAAAAGATGGCTATTCCAAATCTAAAACAATTTCTTACAGGCATTAGCCCTTATACGGATCCAAGTGCAGCCTTTGTAAGGGATTTCTGGGAAATTATGGTTGGCTGTCGTCCTCTCTTACCTGGGGAACAAACTGGGACTGAGGCAACAAATGAAATATGCAGCGGCTATGAGACATTATTGAATTCCCAGGATGTATTCTTCAATGTCACAGAGCTCAGAGTGTCCTATAATGTGTATAAAGCAGTCTATGCCATTGCACATGCCCTACATCAGCTAGTATTCTGTCAACCAGTCGGAGAAAACACAGTGAGGCCATGTTTGAATATATCAGAAATTCAGCCCAAAGAGGTGAGAAATAGCACAAGTAAATGTAGTTAAGAATGTGTTTGTATAGTTATATTTTTGTATATAAACATAGAATATGTAATAAATAATCTGTTATTTTTCTCAGGTCACTGATCACCTACGAAGGGTGAATTTTAAGAATCAGTTTGGGGATAATGTGTTTTTTGATGTCAATGGTGACCCTCCTGCCTCTTATGATATTATTAACTGGCAACTTATAGATGGGCAGGTGCAACATGTCACAGTGGGTCATTTTGCCTCTGCTGCTCACGTAGATTATAAACTCAGGATCCAGAATGAAGAAATTGTGTGGAGGACAGGAAAAATGGTAAAACAAATATTTGTTATGCAATAGGCTTATGTATTTTGTTGAAACATAAGATCAGTAGATCAGAACAATACATATAAAAATACAGATATGAACCTTTTTCTTTTTTTTTTTTACTTCCTTTTTTTTGCTCAGGTCCCGACATCGATGTGCTCTAATGTTTGTCCAGTAGGAACAAGGAAAGCTCAAAAAAAGGGAAAACCCAATTGCTGTTTTGACTGTATCCCATGTGCTGATGGAACTATAGCCAATTCAACAGGTATCAAACCCATGATTGCCAAAGTAAAAAAAAATACACAATCCAATAACATAGCATGTACTTAGTGTTTGCAAATATTTTATGCATAATATATCAATGTCAGAGTCACTGCACCGATTATTTCTGATCATGTTCAACAGGTGCAGCAGACTGCACACCCTGTCCACGGGAATACTGGTCCAATGAGGGGAAAGATGAGTGCATTCCAAAAACAATTGAGTTCCTGACATATCACGAGCCGATGGGGATAGCGATTACATTTGTATCCCTGCTAGGGGCTTCCCTGTCGCTGGCCACGATGATGGCCTTTATCCGCTTCAGAGAGACTCCTGTGATAAAGGCCAGCAACTCTGAGCTGAGCTGTTTCCTGTTGCTTTCTCTTTTTTTGTGTTTTCTCTGTCCCCTCACATTCATGGGCAGACCCACAGTCTGGACATGTATGCTGCGCCACACAGCTTTTGGTGTGACATTTGCACTTTGTATTTCCTGTGTCTTGGGAAAAACTATTGTTGTTGTTACAGCTTTCAAAGCCACATTTCCAGGCAACGGATTTGCAGGAAAGTTTGGTCCTGCGCAGCAAAGGATCATAGTTTGCTCCTGCACTTTGATTCAGATAGTGATATGTGTGTTGTGGCTTAAATTAAATCCGCCTTTCCCAGACATGGTTTTCCGACACAGCAATACGAAGATTGTTTTAGAATGTAATACAGGCTCTGACGCTGCTTTCTATGCAGTGCTGGGGTACATAGGGATCCTTGCATTAATATGTTTGGTCCTGGCATTTCTAGCGAGAAAGTTGCCTGATGACTTTAATGAAGCCAAATTAATCACATTCAGCATGCTGATATTCTGTGCTGTCTGGATTACCTTTATTCCAGCATATGTCAGCTCTCCTGGGAAATTCACTGTAGCTGTGGAAATATTTGCAATTTTGTCTTCAGCATTTGGCTTATTTATTAGCATTTTTGCACCTAAATGTTATATAATATTGATCAAGCCAGAGAAAAATACCAAGAAACATGTCATGGGAAAAAATCTTCCAGAAAATATGATTTCTTAATCTTTGAAGATAGTCCTAATGATTCAATGTACTGCAGAGTTTTCATCAATAGGTCTAAAATTGAATTAATATCTTATCTTCTATACATAATCTACTTCTTAAAAATGCACAAGATCTACTGTGATGTAGGCAAAAATCATGGATGGATTACTTAATATATATTAATTATCACTGAATGATTTACTAGAAATTGAATCATTGTAATTTTTGTTGAAAAATTATTAAATGATGTGACATCATGCATTGTTTATTGTTTAATAGTTTCACTGTGTGTCTATAATACTCTGTCAAAAAAGGTGCAACTGTTATTACAGAAATACAATCCTTGTGTGATAAGAATAGGAATTACTCTTATTTGGGGACACATTTGAATTCATAAAATGCGTAATTTGAAATTCAGATGAAAAAGTAACTAAGCGTTCTAACCCACGCGGGCTCCATGGCATCTCCCCAGCCTGAGCCCCGCCCCCCCTCTCAGATTGACATGTGATGGTTCTAGCCACCGTGGGATCTTGCCATGTGTGACGACAATGGCTTTCAGGTTTGTATGCAGCAGCCATTTCTTCCTGGCACAAGAGTTTTTGCGACTGACCGGTTACCTCTCGTGAAACGTTTATGTTCAAGACAGCTTTGCTGCTTTCAATGACCTCAACTAAGAGAGTGTGTGAACATACTGCCCTGTTGGTGCAACCTAGTTGCTTGCTGCTTTGGGGTGACCGAGGGGCTACCCTCGGTCCAAAACTCCTTTGTTCCCAAGAACATCTGGCGTTCTATATGTTTGAAATTTTATCAGCTGCATGTTTTTTGTCTGTTCTAAATTGGAGGCAAAGTTACATCTGCTTTGCCCTGTTTGTGCTTTGGCATGTTATATTGAAGCCTTATTCAAGAAATTTCTGGTGGGATAGAAGAGACTCGGCCTTGGTTAAAAAGAAGTAGGTGCGCTATGGTCACTGACCCTTAGTCGGTCAGGATCAGATGTTTTGTTGCGACAGAGCGTGTATTCATAGGGTCCTACCCACTGTGTCCATAGAGTCCAGTAGAGGGCGGAGTCTGTGTGAGTATATATTTATCCATATATCCATCCTTTTCTGCTGGAAAAGGATGGATAAAGTCCTTGCTGAAGGTCACAGTCTGATGGACCAGATGTGTAAAGAACATCATCATCTACAAAGAGCAGAGATGCAATTCTGAGGTTCCCAAACCAGACACTCCCCTCCCTCAGTTGCGCCTTGAGATCCTGTCCATAAAAATGACAAACATAATTGAAGAGAAGCTTGCTTGCGGATTGAACCACCATCCCTGTGATTAGTGGACAACTAGTTTGTCTGGGGTGGCCAGCCTATTATTTGAAATACCTCAGTATAAGCCAATACCATTCAATATTGTCACAATCTACATCTTAAAAAAATACCATAGATTTAAATTAACACTTCTATGAATCTGTTTAATCCAGACGGAATCAATATAACCAACAAGTAGGTTCGATGTATTACATTAGACTAAATTAGGTCTAACTCTGTGTTATAAACTGGCAAGTAAGTCTTTTACTTTTTTAAAGTAGAAAATCATATATATTTTATCAATATCCTGTTACATCATTCATTTGCATAATTCAGTCTGCAGTAAATCTCTTGAGTAAATCAGGCAGGGCTGCTGCTATCCAATCCAGTGTCCCTTTGACATCAGTCACATGCTTATAACTTAATATATCTCTCTCTTCCTCTCTCTCAGGGTTAGGGTTAGGGATGTGTGAACAATATGGCTCTACTTGTGTTATTTTCCTTGCTTTACTCTCTCAGTGTCCTCACTATAACCTGTATCCCAATTTCTAGCTTTACCTCTTCACCACCATCTGCAGCCAAAGTGTGTGCACTTCAAAACAGCTTTCATCCAAGCTTTGTGGCCAAGGGTGACTATGTTATTGGAGGAATCTTCCCACTGCACTATAACCAGGAGATGCCAGACCTCAACGGCACCTACAGAGCACTGCCAGTGAAGTGCAATGGGTGAGTTTGATAGATGTGGAAATCATAGTGGGAGTATGTAACTTACTTTTATCAATCAAATGGTGTTTGATTTTTAACAACTTTTCCTTCAACGAATGCATTTTCATTCACCAGGTTTTAGTATACAGTGATAATTTGCCTGACATGTGAGAAAACATTATTTAAAGTTGGTTTGAACTGAATTGCATTTTAGTTTAAGTTAAAGATTTATGTCACAGAAAATAATGTTCAAGAGAGACACACAACAAGTAATGAGAATGCCTTATTTATTGGGTGTGCGATTGCCTAATATTTTTCTTAATTATGTAATTTAGTTTTATTCAAATTTGGAAAATTGGAATATGCTCTATAGTACGTAGCAATCAATTTCAATTAATAACTTGGAAGTGTACCAATTGAACAATGTGTCTATTTTCCACTGAAATTAGTTCCACATCATATGGGTCTTTCAAGATAAGATCTCAGGAAGTGATTCCAAAATTACAGATGTGTAAAATAAAGCATTACTAAAGACATATCTTGGTAACATATTAGTGGAAATTTTCCCAGATAGATGCAAAAATGCAATTCGGACTAACTTCCAATTAAAACATCTTATTTGTCTTTGTGTGCATCCGTTTCTGCTGGGCTACAGCTTTGATCCCAGGGCTTTCCGCTGGGCCCAGACTATGAGGCTAGCAGTGGAGGAGATAAATCAGAGTGCAGACCTGTTGCCAAATTACACCCTTGGGTACAAAATATTTGATTCGTGTGCATATCCACTGACCGGCCAGAGGGCCGCTCTGGCTGTGTTGAACGGGCTGAGCGAGGATGACTCCCCCATGTGCCAAGGGGCTTCTCCGCTCCTTGCTGTGATTGGGGAATCTGGTTCTGCTCAGTCTATTGTGGTGTCAAGAATCCTGCAGCCATTCAGAATCCCAATGGTAAAGATTACTATTTTCTTCTTAATCCACCAAAAACATTAGCATATTACCATACAATCTGTTTTTACTAGACTTATTATTTCTTCCTTCTTTACACAGATCAGCTACTTTTCTTCATGTGCCTGTCTCACTGACAGAAGAGAATTTCCCACCTTCTTCAGAGTGATCCCAAATGATGACTATCAGGTGAGGATTTGGCCTCAGGGGTTGATAAAGGGGTTGTAAAAAGGCATTTCTTGAAATTGTCATATATGTCCGTTGCCTGGCATGAGAAAATAATTTCTAGACATATTATATTAAAATAATGTCAGTGAACTATTTTTTATGACTGTGTTGTCAATCTCTGCTGTTGAACCCAGGTGAAAGCCATTGCTCAGCTGCTAATACGCTTCAACTGGACCTTTGTCGGGCTGGTGCGAGGGGACCATGAATACGGGCGATTTGCTGTGCAAGGTTTACTGAGAGAATTACAGGGTACCAAAGTGTGTGTGGCGTACCAAGAAATGATCCCTCTGCTCTACAATCGCAAGAGGGCTCTGGAGATCATGGAGGTATAGATGCAGCACACTGAGTTAGGTTTTAAAGCACTAGAGTTTATATTCACCCCAAGACCCTTTTTATAGTAGTTGCTGATTACACATCAGTATCAGCCCTATGTAGGGAATTCCATGTTTGCTTGTCATAACAAAATTGACATCCCTGGTGAAGTCAGTTGCAGTGCATGTGTTGCTTTCATTATGCGAGCATCACCAGGTTGGAGCTTTGGAGGGGAGGGGTAGGCGTTATTGGCATGCACTGTTTTTATATTTTTGGTAAATGATCACTAGATTACATTTTCAAATCCTACAAATAGTAACCTTAATAAATGCAGTTATTACACATTATGCACCGATGTGTTTTGTTCATGATCATTTATTTGTAATCTGCTTTCTTTTTTGCCATCTCTCTACCTTGTGAAACTTTCTTCCTTCATCATCTGGCTCTCTGTAAAGGTGATGCGTTCCTCTTCGGCAAAGGTGGTGGTGGTGTTTTCAGCTGAGGGGGAGATGACACCTTTTTTGAGGGACTACATGACACAGAACATCACTGGAATCCAGTGGGTGGCTAGTGAGGCCTGGGTCACAGCATCTGTCTTTACAGGCAGCGAGTTTTACCCCTACCTCGGGGGCACCATCGGGTTTGGCATCCGAAAAGGTCATATCTCCAGACTCAGTCTCTACCTTCACACAGTTAACCCTCAGTTGTATCCAAATAATAATCTGGTGAAGGAGCTGTGGGAGGCCCTGTATGGTTGCAATCCTTCTCCGATGCCTGGTTCCCAATTGCCTCAATGCTCAGGGAAGGAGTCCCTGTTGGAACAGCATTCAGCCTACATGAATACATCCAGCCCGAGGGTGGCCTATAATGTCTATAAAGCTGTATATGCAGTTGCTTATTCCCTGCACAACCTTCTTCTCTGTCAACCAGGCACTGGCCCTTTCCAAAACAACTCATGTGCTCAAGGCAACAACATACACCCCTGGCAGGTAGAGTTCAGTCTTCTTACCGTTTTTTTTTTGTGATGTAAATCGTGTTTGAACTTTATTGTATGATCCATTGGTTTTCCAGCTCCAGTACTACCTCCAGGAAGTGACATTTAATATTGCAGATGAGGAGGTCAACTTTGATCTGAAGGGAGACTCCATACCATACTATGACATCCTCAATTGGCAGAGAGGCACGGACGGGAACATTGAATTTGTCGACGTGGGGTTGTTTGATGGAACCAAGCCTGCCGGAGAGGAGCTGGTGATCCAGGAGGACAGGATAATGTGGGCAGGGCATCAGAGTGAGGCAAGCTGCTCACACTGTGTTTTTACCTCCATCAGATGCCAACTGTTGAAGTTCTGTAGGTTAAGGTGGAGGTAAGTCAGGTGGGCAGAACGAGCTGGATCTGATGTGAGTTATATTGTATTCCGTAAACAGTTCAAAGCCCACCATACAGTGTGACTTGTTTGGTGATTGAATGAATGCCTCCCTATATATAAATAAAAAAAAAAAAAATATATATATATATATATATATATATATATATATATTCTGCAGAATCCTTTCACACTGCCGAGCTGAATGCCATTCTTTGCTCCCTAGGTGCCAGTGTCTGTATGCAGTGCCAGCTGTCTCCCAGGGTCCCGGAAGGCTGTCCGTCGTGAGGAGCCTGTTTGCTGCTTTGACTGTGTTCCATGTGACAGTGGCAAAATTAGCAATCAGACAAGTGAGCTCAAAACCAAGCCATAAAAATCATAACAATTCAAAATAGGTCTGATGAGTAGACAAATCGCGCACATCCCTGATTCAAATCAATATTATGTTACCATGATGTAATATTTGAATACTGGACGTTTGAACTACTCTTTTTTTGACCATCTTCCCTAGATTCAATAGATTGCACCCTTTGTCCCGAGGACTTCTGGTCAAACAACAACAGAGCAGCCTGCATCCCCAAAAAAGTGGAGTTCTTGGCCTATGATTCCCTGGGTATAGCCCTGACAGTGATCTCTGTGGTGGGTGCATGCCTCACTATAGCTGTATTTGCAGTCTTTTTCTACCATAGAAAAACTGTCATCGTCCGTGTGAATAACTCTGAACTCAGCTTCTTCATCCTGTGCGCTCTCACTCTGTGTTTCTTGTGTTCCCTGTTGTTCATTGGAGAACCAACACTTTGGTCCTGCATGCTGCGCCACACTGCCTTTAGCATCACATTTTCACTTTGCATCTCCTGCATCCTGGGGAAGACCCTGGTGGTGTTGGCTGCTTTCACTGCCACCAGGCCAGGGGACAACATCATGAAGTGGCTGGGGCCCAAACAGCAGAGAGCCATTATCTTCATTAGCACTCTAATTCAGGTGGCTATCTGCGCTGCCTGGCTCATTGATGCTCCCCCTTCTCCATCCCCAAATACTCAATATGAGCGCTCAAAGATCATACTGGAGTGCAGTGTGGGCTCCAGCATTGCATTCTGGTGTGTTCTGGGATATATTGGTCTACAGGCCTGTCTGTGCTTTGTACTGGCTTTTCTCGCCCGTACGTTGCCGGGCAACTTCAACGAGGCCAAGTTCATCACCTTCAGCATGCTGATCTTCTGTGCGGTCTGGCTAGCATTTATCCCTGCTTATATCAGCTCTCCTGGAAATTATGCAGATGCAGTGGAGTCGTTTGCCATTCTGGCTTCCAGCTTTGGCTTATTGTTCTGCCTGTTTGCTCCAAAATGCTACATTATTTTACTGAAGCCAGAAAAGAATACAAAACAGCACTTAATGGGAAAAGAAAAGAACTAACACGGCATAAATGAACCTGTTCGAAATCAAGGTTCAATGTTATTTATAGATAGTTTGGCCAACTTATGATTAATTATCACAGCATTGCAACTGTTGTACACTGTACAAGAACATATAATTACAAAGAGCATATCACTTTATTGTGTATGTAGTTTTTTGTGCAACTATTGTGCTTATGTGCTACCTTGCTGTACCTGTAAACGTTAGGTTTGGATTTCAACCAAGGTTAACAGGTTTAGAATTGTACACACTAGACACAATATTGATGAAACTGTCCCAAAAGTTTCTGACATTTGCAAAATACTGTTTGCTAATGTATTTTAACCCTCTGGGGTCTGTGATCATTTTCTCGATTTTACATAATTTTTAAATTCCCCTTTTTAAAGTCACTTGCATAATGATACATGCTCATGTGTTGTATATAAAAAATTACAGAACAATCTCAGCTATCTATGTAATGAGGCGCCATTGCCCCAAGGCACAAGTATAAAGATAAAATATGACTCTAAAGCTGAAAAATTGAATCTAGATTTTGGAAATTCTTCATATCTCTTGTGATAACATAGCTTTACTCAGGTGGTATATCGGTTTTGGTGATGGAAATTGGTTTACCAAAGGTCTTAGGTCCACAAAAGCAGTGAAATATATGAATAAAATGGAATGTGCATATAAATAAATGTCTAAAACCGAATTTATTATTATATGGTGGGGATGTGCTCTGTTGCTGGCGTTGTGGTCGGCCAATGGTGGAGATCTGCTGGCAGGCAGAGACGGACTGGGAGTCTGCATGTTGTCCACTGGACCCTAACAGCTGTGAATCCTGTCTGTAAAATAAATTCACTACTAGTCTATATAGTGACAAAAGTTGATTATGCACCGTTCAGTCGTAGACACGTAAGAGGACATCCAACACTGCACTATCTAGTTATGTGCTAACGCTGCTAAGCTATCGTCAACAAACTAACGCTAGTTACGGTCTTACTAACACATAATGGAGATCTAATACTACTAGTCGTACTAAGTTCACTGAAAGAAAGTTAATGGTGTTAGTGACAATATTGGATTTGCACCGTTCAGTCTTAGATACATAAAATGACATCCGGCACAAGCTACGTGCTAACGTTGCTAACAAACGTCAACAAACGTTAGTTACGGTCTTACAAACACATAATGGAAATCCAACACTACTAGTCGTACTATGTTCACTGAAAGAAAGTTAACGCTGATAGGGACAACAGTTGATTACGCACCGTTCAGTCTCACAGAAACGCTGTAGCCAGCTATCTGTCCCGTTAGCTCCGGCTAGCTCCTTGTTAGCGAATCATTCAGGCACTGAAGCTGCGCCGTCCGTCCTCTCCAATATAGCTTTGCTCAGGACTCTTTGCTTGGAATCTTCTGACTCACAGTGAAGCTTTGCACGCGTCATACCCGGTGAGAACCCGGTGGTGGGGAAGCCGTCAAACTGAAGAAGGAGGCCTTTCGGGCCTGGCTGGCCCAGGGGTCTCCTGAAGCAGCTGACAGGTACCGACAGGCCAGAAGGGCTGCAGCTGCGAAGGTCGCGGATGCTAAAACTCGGGCATGGGAGGAGTTCGGGGAGGCCATGGAGAAGGACTTTCGGTTGGCCTCAAGGAAGTTATGGCAAACCATCCGACGGCTCAGGAAGGGAAAGCAGGGTCTACCCCAGGCTGTTCTCAGCGCGGGGGGGGGGGGGGGGGGGGGAACTGCTGACCCGGACTGGGGACATCGTCGGGGCGGTGGAAAGAGCACTTTGAGGAACTCCTAAACCCGGCCAACATGTCCCCTGGAGAGGGGGCAGCGCCGGAAGACTTTGGGGTGGTTGCACCCATATCCCTGGCAGAGGTCACTAAGGTAGTCAAAAAGCTCCTTGGTGGCAAGGCGCCGGGGGTGGATGAGATCCGCCCTGAGATGCTGAAAGTGCTGGACATTGTCGGGCTGTCTTGGCTGACACGCCTTTGCAGTGTCGCATGGGGGTCGGGAACAGTGCCCTTGGACTGGCAGACCATTTCGATGTGTCCTTGAGCAAGACACTTAACTCTAAATTGCTCCCGTAGCTGCGTCTACGGTGTATGAATGGTTGACAATCTGATGTGGCTCCTTGCATGGTGCTCCTATCATCAGTGTATGAATGGGTGAATGATGTCATGTAGTGTTGGAAGACTAGAAAGGCGCTATACAAGTACGGGTCCATTTACCGTGACCTCCAGCATTCACTGGGGCGTTTTGCAGCCGAGTGTGAAGCGGCAGGGATGAGAGTTAGCACCTCCAAATCTGAGGCAATGGTGCTCTGCCGGAAACCGGTGGACTGCTCCCTCCAGGTGGGGACAAACTGCCTACCCCAAGCGAAGGAGTTCAAGTATCTCGGGGTCTTGTTCACGAGTGAGGGTAAGGTGGAGCGTGAGATCGATAGGCGGATCGGTGCGGCTGCAGCAGTAAAACAGGCGCTGTACAGGTCCGTCTTGGTGAAGAGAGAGCTGAGCCGGAAGGCAAAGCTCTCCATTTACTGGTCGGTCTACGTTCCAACCCTCACCTATGGTCACGAACTCTGGGTCGTGACCGAAAGAACGAGGTCTCGGATACAAGCGGCCGAAATGAGCTTCCTCCGTAGGGTGGCCGGGCTCAGCCTTAGAGATAGGGTAAGGAGCTCGGACATCAGGGGGGAACTTGGAGTCGAGTCGCTGCTCCTTCGTGTCGAAAGGAGTCAGCTGAGGTGGTTCAGGCATCTAATCAGGATGCCTCCTAGACGCCTCCCATTAGAGGTTTTCCAGGCACGTCCAACTGGTAGGAGACCCCAGGGAAGACCGAGGACACACTGGAGGGATTATATCTCCCGGCTGGCCTTGGAACGCCTCGGGATCCCCCAGGATGAGCTGGAAAGTGTTGCGGGTGAGAGGGAAGCCTGGGTCGGTCTGCTGAACCTGCTGCCACCGCGACCCGACCCCGGATAAGCGGCTGATAATGGATGGATGGATGGATCTCGGTGACGTATTATCGCGAAGATATGATTTTATTAAAAACTTAAACATCGAGCGGGGCCCGCCCCCAAAGTGTTAACATCAAATATGTGCGACGATTTTTAGTTTTTGATTAAATATTTGCAGAGAAACATGGATTTCCTTAAATAAATTAACCAGGCTTTTATATCATGATCTGTATGAAATTCACACAGAGGGAGGAGCATGCACCATGACACCGAAAAGCACTCGAGCACGGACCAGGAAGAAAAAAATTCTGCACAAAGATGACCATGATTAAACGTGGGATTGCCTGAATTGAAATTGCCAGCTTCGTATTCCATACTGTTGATGATTATTCCATTATGGCCAGGCAGAGACATCCGGTCATATTACACACTGCGGACACATGTGTAGCAGTTGTGTACTCTATTTCTTGCGTTGTGTTATTACTCAGTCAAGCACACTGGATTTTGCATTGGCTCCAACCAGCCGTTTATTCAATTAGACGGCTCCCGTAGATCCGTGACACGGAGTTACCATACTGGCAAAACAACAGACACACATTAGTTTCCTCATAGGCCACCTCTTCGTAATATGCTCCGGAACATGGAGACAACGTGCTGTAGACTGGGCTAGTAAACAAAAGAACATTTCAACTAGGGCTGGGCGGTATGGCCAAAAATTCATATCACGGTATTTTGTAAGATTCTGCCGGTTTCACAGTATATCACAGTATTTTTTTCCGAAAAAAAGGACCGCCGCGATTATTCACCACTCCCTAGCTGTTTGTACGTAGGTTGTGTTAGGAAGCTAAACATGGAGGGGTTTAGGACCCAGGGAAATGTAGTTGACTCATATACCTTCATACTAGTGGCACATGCACAGCTATAATAACTATTGTCATTCTTCAGCTGGCAGCAACATTTAACGTTTACAGTCACAGCTGTTTGTACAGCGGTCTGAGCTACTTACGTCTCACGGATAGAGGTTGACTCATGGTTTGAAAGAAATGACATCGCCAAAATGCATTCTGGGTAAATCCCGTCCACTCAACCGCACAGGAAGAGACTTCTTCCTGCACATGAAGAGTCTTCCTGTGTGGGCGGGCATTTTGGCGAAGTAATTTACCCAGCATGCATTTTGGCGATGTCATTTCTTTCAAACCATGAGTCAAGTGAGTCTCCATGAGACATAAGTAGCTCCGTCCGCTGCTCCTTCAGCTTCAAGCTGTGAACATTAAATTTTGTTGCCTGCCAAAAAGTGGTAACCAGTATGACATGTCTGAAATTTATACTGGTTGAACCGGTATACTGCATGGCCCTAATTTCAATTTGACATACCTGGCAAAACAACAGACGCACATTAGTTTCCTCATAGGCCACCGCTTCGTAATATGCTCTGAAACTGACAAAGTAAACAAACAATCATTTTTAAACACAACCTATAGTATTCTTATTAACAAATATACACTTATTTAAATACCACAACGGAGCTTAATACGGATCCACTTACCACAGAGACAACGTGCTGTAGACTGGGCAGAACGCACGGGGTGCACCGCTCAAGACCGCAGGGGCCCTGTAGGTCAGTGCTAGCAGCAAAGCAGTGGAAGGACAACGCCTTCAGATTGGAGTGCTCCAGGGAATTTATTATTGAAAACTATTGAGACTCTGTTTTTCAATTCTTTAATGCTATTTGATATTATCTTGGATTTCTACAACCGATGATGATAATTTCATTAGCGGCAGTGTGCTCCACAGTAGACCCCGAGGGTCAGGAGCAGACAGTCACCCCACACAGCAGACAGTCAATATTTCATCACACCCTCTTCTTTGATTTGATGTTTGACTTTGCTTTTATCTTTCACAATTGAAAGGTCATTATATAATTGTTATGGCTCATTACCACAAGCACAAATAACACTATTGGTTTGAATGTTTAAAACTTGATGCACACACATCATATCATACGGTCATGAAAAACTTTTGTTAAACACTGATAGCCAATTTTTTTTTTATTGATACAATAACGTTACAAATTCAGAGTGAGTCTGTAATGACATTTTTTTGTATTTCATATATGCAGTTACAGTATGTAAGACATTGGACAATAAACACAAACCAGGAATGTTTGCAGCTTTTCTGGAAGGGTGCTGTGAATATGGGGCATAGACTACTTTATCTTTCAAGGTAAAGGGTTATTGTGAAAGAGACAATCAGTAACAGGAAACGGTATACACACACTCTGTACAGTAATGAGGCCACCTATGACATGGTCAGTTCATGTGAGTTATTTTCTCGTTATGCCTTTCTTAACGTTTCTCTGAGGCCGCAGTAATATTATATAACATTTTGGCACAAAAATGCATAGCAACAGTCCAAAACTGGAGGCTAATATAGCAAACACTTCCACAGCCACAGTGAACTTCCCAGGAGAGCTGACATAAGCTGGGATGAAAGAGATCCACACGGCCCAGAAGATCAGCATGCTGAAGGTGATGAGCTTTGCCTCATTGAAGGTATCGGGTAGCTTGCGTCCAAGGAACGCCAGGATGAGGCAGACGAAGGCCAGTAGACCAATGTAGCCCAGGACCAGATAAAATCCAGGAGGCCACGGCTCCTTACACTCCACAACAATCTAAGTATGTCCAACAATATATAAATACAGATCAATTAACATGAATAGTATAATTTTGCATTAGGGTGTATATAACCAATTTAAAATGATTGTTTGGTTTCGCTCTGATCTCCACAACAAACATTAAAGCCCATATGTGTAGGTAGGATTTCTACATTTCTCACTCTGGTGACTCCTGATGGTAGTATTAAAAAAGATACAGCGGGATACTGTCATTCTTACTTTTCCAGTTAAGGCTTGGTAGTTTGGGTTCTTGAATGGGAAAGGAGGTGCACCCAAAAGACAACCAGCACAGAGACAAATCTGGGGGCAAAATGGAAAGATAAACTATCCTATAAAAACACAAACAAATTGAAATGGTCACAACTTAGTGTTTGTTCTAAAGCCCACCCACCTGAGGAGCTGTAGTGCAGAGGATCAAAGCCCGCTGTTGAGAGGGACCAAACCGCTTCAGGGCCCTCGAACCAGGTGCATTTGAATGAAAGACCAAGAGAACAACTATGGTCTTCACGAGGAGGCAGGAAAGACAGAGGACAAAGCTAATCCCGAATGCTGCCTGGCGGAGCCTACATGTCCACACAGAAGGCTGGCCAATGAACACCAGGGAACACAAGAAGCACAGCTTGAGTGACAGGAGAAGCAGGAAGCTTATTTCTGAGTTGTTGGCCTTGACGATCGGTGTGCAACGGAAACGTTGAAAGACAGCAGTGACGATGGTTGTCAGGACAACGCCCAGCAGTGTGAGTGTGACCAGGATGATGCCCATGATGTCGTGGAAAGACAGGAATTCTTCCACCCCAGCCACGCATGTCACCTGGTCTTTGTCTGACCAGTAGTATTCAGCACATTTTGTGCACTCGGTGGAACCTTTCAGAGAGACATATAGTGGACACACAATGTAAACACACACAAACTCAAACTCTGCATAACAGTTTGCATTCATAAAGCATGCCTTGATGACTCTATAGTTGTACAACATTGTTTGGGGGGGTTTAACCCTAGAACAGTAACGTCGGGTGATTTTTACCCATGCGATTGTGGTTACGTAATTTTCATTGTGTTGCTTTTGTTGAGTTGTGCGGATCCTTGTGTAGCTTCATGCTGCTCACTGACGTCATCGAATGTGTGTCTCTCTCCTCCAATCCCAGTTTTTTCAACAGGCACGTGTGCAGGTGATTTTCACCCGACATTAGTGATAGAGGGTAACATATTTTCGGGTGGACATTACCATTGCAGGGAGACTGTTTCTTCACCGGCTCACATGTCTCAGGAACGGGTGGACCAAAGAACAAGTTCATAGCTCCATTATTTATATGTTTAATCATGTTTCATTGACGATTCCCAAATTGTTCACCCGATTTCACCTGTTTTTCGTTTTATGAGAAGTTCTATAGGGTAAAATAAAAGAAGAGTACTTAAATTTGCCTTGTATTGTTGTATTAATATATTTTGATGAGAAGTATTTTTTACATTATATCAAGGATCAAATATAACCGACGTTAGTGATGGTGTTACTATTTGTAACGTTAGTGTTCTAGGGTTTGGCCTTTTGCTTCAGACTTAGAAATGTTATGGATACAAAAAAGATGAATGGGCCACCAGTCTGGTTGCTGATCTCTCCATCTGCACAGGGCAAACAATCAAAGCAGCAGTGTGGCTCTCCTGGCCGTCTGGCCTGTCTGCTGCCAGGGGAGCATGGAGAACTACACTGAGATGCAGGAACCTGAAGAAATAAAGGTGTTCAATTACATACCAAGATTTGCTTTGCAGCAGATTAGATGCTGGGTGGAAAAACTAAAACAAAACAGCAATTTTAAGTTATATGCAATGTGTTATATGTCTTATCCTGTAAAGCTAAAGAAACTTAAATGTTTTTAGAGCACATATGACCCACCTGTGACTGTCCACTTGTCCACACAATGGGGCTCTGCTTTATCTGCAACTGTTCTTTCAATGGAGCGGAACCATCATAGCTTCCCACTTTTATAAATCTAAACACAGCATGACATTATTTTAATATCAGGCCAAACTAAATATTTGCATACAGTCTTTTTAAAATAAACTTCTGTCTTCACGGATAACCCTGTTAGGTTAAGGCAAGAAAACTACTTGCTTAGGTTTAGGAATAGATCGTTGTTTGGGTTAAAACAACCATGGAAGTGCCGTCAATGAATACGCAAGTTACATGACAAAAACCTCAACATTGACTACTCATTTCAGAAACAAACTGCAATCTCCTGGCTGAAAGATTGCTGTTTGATGGACCCATCCACCTCCCCTCTTCAAGTGTAATTTAGCTGTCTTTATACATCCTCATTTAAGATTACATGAATGACATACGAAAAAACCTTGTGAGATATCTTTGAATTGCGGCGCCATATTTTTGCTAGGAATGCTGGATGAGATCAGTTTGACAATAAACTAAATAAAAAGCTTCTCAATCAAAATTCTTGAAACACAATTGTATTCCTGCGTATTGAAGGATAATATTCCACCTAATTTCACCCTTGCTGTCTTTCTGCCAGTTAATGATGTCGTAGAGAGGGACCGGCTCTCCGTTGGAGTCAAAAAAAACCTTCTCCTCAAACTGGTTGGTGAAATTCACTGTCTTCAGATGTTGCAGCAACTGTATGAAAGGAGGAAGAAAAAAACTAAATAAAGAACAGAGAAGAGAACAACTAAAGGAAAGACTAATATAATGACATAGTTCAAATAAATAATATATTGTATTATGTTGTAGTTGTTTAACTTGCCTGCCTAGAAGTGAATGATTTGTGATTCTCACACTTTCCGTAATGTTCTGCAGAATCACAGTTTAATAAAGTGTGAAGAGCATGGGCGATGGCGTATACAGCTTTATAAACATTATAGGATATTCTGACCTGAGATACATCAGTAAAGCTGCTGTCAATGGCCCTCACATCCTCTGAACCAGTGCATGCAGGCTTTTCAGCAGCACCTTTATAGTTTGCATCAGCTGATTGGTTTCCTCTAAACTCTAGCCTGCAGCTAAACAGCTCTTCCCAGAACATGTTGACAAATGCCATCCCAGGTTTTGGAGAAGGACGGATATTCAACAAGAACTCTTTCAAGCCTGGGATCCTGACTCCAGGGAAGGAGAAGCCCAGTGTGCCCTCTAAGAGAGGGTGGAAGCGGGGTGAGGTCAGCAGGCTCGCGGTCACCCAGGCTTCACTAGCTACCCACTGGATTCCTGTCACATTTCTCTGAGCCAGCTGGAAAATAAGGCATACGTCAAGAAATCTGATAAGAAAGCAAACAGATGAACATGAGCGCCCACACTCTTTTGATAATTCTAATTCTCAAATTATTACTTCAAATGCTGCATAATATATAATGTTATGATCATGCATATACATTAACTGAGATAAAGAGCCACTTCCTTTTGGATTTAGTGACACAAAATGGATTTTTTTTTTTACAAAGTTAGGAATGTAATGTTTAAGTCAAGTCGGATGTCGCTTACACATAAACAAATGATGCCTGTCCATTCTATAAAATGAAGCATTCAGGGTTTTAATTAAAAACTGGTATCAGATCGGTACTTGGTGTTGGCCACAAATTATTTTGAATACAAAACAGAAGTCGGCGACACAAAAGAAGTCGGCTTTGAGTAACAAAAGGTTGATAACACCAGAGTGCTTACCTCTAAGATCAAGTCCAGCAGCTGTCCCTCCGTGGCGAACACCACCACTACCACTGCGGTTGAACTCTGTAGCCTGTCTGCCATTTCTTGTATCTCAGCCGCTGTGGGTGATTTCGGGATGGTCAGATGAAATGCCAGACACCCACCTTGTTGTCTAAACTGGTTGGAAAATTCTTGGATACCATAGTGACTGTAGTCATCCTGAAATATATAGAGAGCTTTTGTAAATCATGTTGGTATGTTTATCTAATGTTGGGGTAAAATAAAAATGCTTATCTCACCGTGGTCTCTATTGTGCCCACCCAGAACCAGCCTAAGAAGGTGACCAGCTGAACAAGACCTCTAACTTGAAAAAGATCACTCGGCACAGTCCGCAAGAATGATGGGTACAGATACTTGTCAGTTAGACAAGTACAAGTGGCAAAATAACTCACCTATGAATAAAAAAACATTATCAAACATTTTTTTGTGATTTATCATCAAAAAACGTGATGAAAATAAGGACTGTATATGTGAAAATGTAGTGCTGTGCATGTTTCTGGCTTTTCATTACCAATGGGAGGTTGAAAGGGCCAACGGTGTGAGCTACAGCTCTTGTAGGAGAAGAGGATGCAAGGCCGATCACAGCCGGCACAGGAGAGTCAGCCAGACATGAGTGTAAAGTTTGAGATTGTGTACTCCCATCAATTGTCTCCCCTGTTTCATTTTCCTTTTTGTCATTTCCATTATTGTCAAGACTGTGAGGCATTGCTTCAAGAAGTTCAGAGCCTCTCTTTTTCACTGTGCTCAGCATCCTTTCCTTTCTTTCATTTTCTTCTCCTTTTACCCCCTCCGATCTAGTACTCCTGTCATTTGACATATCTAATCTTTTTTCAATTTCTTCCATTTGGTTCACCTCATTCATCACAGCTTTGGATGGACTGACTAAAGACACAAGAGCTTTCAGGCTGGTGTGGACATTGTCACAGCTGTCCATAATCCTATAGCCTAGTTTAACCCCTGGTAACAAGCTCAAATTACGGTTTATTTCCTCCACTGCAAACACCATGGTCATTATCCAGCGGAAGGCTCTGTGGTCAAAGCTGCAGAGAATTAAATAAAGTTGAATGCAGTCTATGTAATTTATCCTGAGACAGAAAACACAGTATCACAGCAGAATATAAACAGTGCAGGAGCAATAGAGATCTAATAATCACGGAAAGAGGAAATTATTTCAGTCACTTTTTTGTGAAGAAAAATGAAAAAAATTATATCAACAGTATCCTCACACTTACCCTCTGCAAGGTGTGAGCTGAGGTTTGCTGTGGTAACTTTGCTCTTGCTTAGGCGCCACATAATGCAGAGGGAAAAGCCCTCCGATCACAACATCCCCTCCCGACTGCAGGGCCAGAGGCTCACTGGCTGCCAGTTTCACACAATGAGGTAAACTAGAACCAACCCCACTCACTCCCTCCTCTTTCCCCACCACACTTATCTCTAAACTGGGCTCTTCCCTTTCCTTCACATCAGAGAACACTGGAAAAAGAAGGATAAATAAGGCCCAAAGAATCAGCCAGGGAGAAGCCATAACAATGGTATAATGTCGACACAGACCCAATGAAGACTGTGTTTAAGAGATGACAGTTCGCTAACATATTCTCTGAAAGGCTGTCTAAGTGCTATAAAAACTGTGATGGTTGCTTCATTTCATGGGTCATATGAGTCATCGCCCGATCAACCAATCACAATCAAATGCAATGGCACAGGAGAGAGGACAATACATGGACAATACATGGATCCAATTGTTACATCATCTTGCTGCAACCCTGTCTCTTAAAAATTACGTTCCCCCAAAACTAAAACGCATTTTCAATTACGTTGACTAGAAACGTTGATTATACACATATGTTTGTTTTATTGTTTTTACGTTTGTGTTTGACGTATTACAAATACGTTGATTATACACGTATGTTTGTTTTATTGTTTTTACGTCCGGTCTTCTCTGAGTCGGGTTGTTTGGGAATGCAGCCCAAAGTGGGTGATAAACTCCATCTAGTCCAGTATACCAGTGCAGTTAACTCAGCAGACACTCGCATCTCCGTTGTCAAAATTCAAACGGAACACATTCAAACAGAGAGATCCACGTGACGCAACATCCGGTTTTCAAAATACTGACTGTTATGGATGTTTTCAGAGACATTTCTGACCACATCCAAACATCCAAACAAGTGAATATTTCTGACCACATCCAAACATCTTAACTGTACCAATTGCTACAGTTAAGATGTAGCACGTAAGATGTTTTATTATTATTTGGTCCACATGTTCCTGGGACATGTGAACATGTCTTGGTCTGTGAAGGAAAAGTCGCCCCTCAATGATAAAACCCATCCAGAAAAAATAGTCACACTATCGCTAACGTCGGGTGAAAATCACCCAAACAAGTGCGTGTTGAAAAAAACTGTCATCGGAGCAGGAAGACAAGCCCACCTTTACTAACGTCTGTGAGCAGCATGAAGCTACAGAAGGACCCACACAACTCAGACAAAAGCAACACAATGAAAATAACATAACAACAATCGCTCGGGTGAAAATCACCCGACGTTAGTGTTCTAGGGTTAAAGCTGCTCCAGTTCAGTTCAATGCATTCTCCCAGAACTCAGTAAGAACCTGAGAGGCCCGCCAATTTAGTGGGAGAGAGATCCAGTAGGAAGTCTTTCAGACCTGGAATTGAAGATTGCGCAATGCACAGAAGTTGAACCTCAGCACATCTTGGGTCGAACAAGACTCACTGCCTATCCACTGGCAAGATGGAGAGAGCAACAGCTTCCCCGGCAGATGTAAATGCAACAAGTGTAGCTGTACACCTGGAGAGAAGACACACTCTAGTGGATTGTATAATATCACTGAAGAGGCCTCAGTGCTGATCCACCAGCTCTTTGTTTCACACCATCCCCAGAACCCTTCAAGACAAGAGCTTTATTCTGCCCATGCTTCTATAAGTCAGCTTAGCAGATAACTAACAGCAGATCCATAAAATGAAGACCCAGGAATCCGGAGTGGAGTTCAGGGTTTTTAGTTAGAATCTTGGTTTTGTAAAACTGTGGAACAGAACATGAAATGAGCTTACAAACAGTCCATATATATACACATGAATATTAAGCTCTGATTCAACATACAGCCATTATGCCAGAAAAGGTAAGTAACTATTAACATAAGACCAGTTAGCGTCTAAGCTAATTTTAACATTGATGTCAATACGGAAATCGCGATTAGCATCTATACAACACAAGGTTGTACTAAAACATACAGAGAATATATCGTAGAAGATATTTACATGCTACATACAGAAGTACTTACAGACTTAGATCTTTAGAGGCTACCAGACAGTAAGTGTGAAAAGTAGCTGCAGCATGTCTTCTCAGTAGAACTAACTAACTACGGTAAGAGAGGAGGGATAAACAAAGATGCAATTACATTCTCTACCACTTGGCGTCTCGAATGCAACACATGAAAATGTGGGGCAAAACACTCCCTGCTTGGTATTTTATAATACCACTATGTCCCCTCACTGAGGAGCAGTACAACTCCTGAAACAGGTCTTGAATACACCTTTCGTAATCTTGAGTCTTGCTTGATGGAGTTCATCCTTTTTCTGGCTACATTAAAGTCAAGTTCCATAGAAAGCTCTGGCTTTTCGGATGAGCCTGGCTGTTGCACGGGTAAGGGGTTTCCAGCTGGAGAATCTTCCAAACCGATGGAAGCCGAGAAGTCCACTTTTGTTCTGTACAAAAGCTACAAGTGGACTTCTTAGTTCAGCTCTCACAAACCCAGATACAGGATAAGGCCAATAAAGAGAGCTGAGATCTCCATCACTCAACTGTCTGCATGTGGGCATACTGTGTCTTCACTGGTTTAGATTTTTAGTCAAACGCTTCCCTCCAAATGTATGTCAGCTTACTATATGTCCGAGATAGGATGCTCTTACCCAGTGGTCTTTTATTAACTCTTATCAAAGTATTTTCTGTGGACTGCATCTACAATATTATCTTCACTAAATGCCCATGTCTCTTTTCTTCTCTAGCAGGACATCGTCCTAATTTCATCCTAACCTTATTCCAGTTAAATCCAACAAATAGGCACATTTAAGGGGTTATTAACACATTATTAAATGAATAAATAATAAATAATTTTAGGAAGAAGATTTACTTTATTCACAATGCCTTTGTTTATTCACTTTATTTATATGTGAATTAAAAAGATAACATATTAAAGAGATATTAATCAAATCAAAATATTTACACAAAATTACTGACTTTAATTACATTAAATCAACAAGGTGAAAACTGTTGAATGTGCACATCATTAGCATTATACAGTAGGTTGCCATCCTAACTATTTAGAAACTTGAATATTTTAGGATACATTTTTGTTCATTAAATGTTTCTTGGTGTTTTTCTCTGGTGTAAACAATATGATGAAACACTTTGGAGCAAATATACACAATATGAGTCCAAAACTGGAGGCAAGAATGGCAAATATCTCCACAGCCACAGTAAATTTGCCAGGAGAACTGACATATGCTGGGATGAAGGTGACCCAGACTGCACAGAATATCAGCATGCTGAAGGTGATAAGCTTGGCTTCATTAAAATTATCAGGTAGTTTCCGGGCTAGGACCGCCAACACAAAGCAAAAGACAGCCAGCAGGCCGATGTACCCGAGCACAGCCCAGAACCCAATAGCTGAGCCTAATGCACACTCCAGGATGATTCTCTCCTTGTATGTGGTGAGGTTTTTCCTCGGAAAAGGAGGACTAAGAACCAACCAAAGAGTACATATTATAACTTGAATTAAAGTGAAAGACACTACAGTCATCCTTTGCTGTGGAGGACCAAACCATTTCATAACATTACGACCTGGAAGAGTGGCTTTGAATGCCATTAACACAACTATTGTCTTTCCAAGAACACAAGAGATACAGAGGACGAAGGTGATCCCAAAGGCTGTGTGGCGCAGCATGCAGGACCACTCAGAGGGTTCTCCAATGAAAGTCAATGAGCATAAGAAACAGAGAGTCAGAGAGAAGAGCAGCAGGAAGCTCAGCTCAGAGTTGTTGGCTCTGACCATCGGGGATGTCCTGTGACGGTGGAACACAGCCGCTGTTATAATGGCAAGACAGGCACCACCAACTGAGAATGCAGACAGGATGATTCCTAGGGCCTCGTTGAAGGAAAGAAACTCTACAGGCTTGGGGAGACAAGTGTCTCTCTTTGCATTAGGCCAAAATTCCTTGGGGCAAGAGAAACAATCAGGGGAATCTGAAAGAATACAACAAAAGAGGGCTTTTAGCAGTCAGGCTCAATATTTGATGTTGTGCAGTAGATAATAATAATAATAATAATAATAATAATAATAATAATAATAATAATAATAATAATAATAACAATAATAATAATACATTGTATTCAGTCATGAGTTGAAATGATAATCTAAAATAACACACAACAAATATACAACACACAACATTAATCACATTATATGCAGTTAAATTTTTTGGGGATTTTCGGATGTGTTGCGGGGTAGGTTCCAGATGAAGGAGGCAGCTATTGAGAACTCTCTGTATCTGCCGCTTGGTCCTGAAAACAGGAGGTTGGCATTAGAGGAGCTGCAACTGCGGAAAGAAGTGTGGTGGTGAAGCAGCTCGGTGAGGTAAAGGCCTGGTTTGGAGGTCTTTGTGACTGAGGAGAAGGACTTTGAAATGGCTCTGTTGTGGGACAGGGAGCCAGTGGAGGTTTTAGGGGACAGGGTGATGTGATCACAGCAGCGGTAATGGGTGAGCAGACAAGGAGGATAATAGGTAGCATGTATACACAGACTCTCAGGACAACTTTATCTGCTTGGTTAAAGTGTTAAAAGGTGTATTACATTAACATTTATGTGCCAGTTTCTGTCTAATCTGCAGTAGGAAAAACAATACCTGTAGCGTTGCTAATCTCCCCCTCAGGACACGGTATACAATCATAACAGCAGATGGGTTTTCCTTTCTGCAGCACTTTACGAGTTCCTGCAGGACAGCTGTCAGTGCACACTGACACAGGCACCTGGCACATAGATACAAACAAAGTCACACATATTCAGATGTGCTTCAAAACTCTGAGTATTAAAGGAGTTCAGTTTATTTTTTAATCTTAATTTAATAGATTATTTGTTAATCTTAATTTAATAGATGAATGGAAGCTACTAAAATAGCATATCAAGCTAAGTCAACATCGCTACCCACGGACGCTGTGCTGTGGCAAAGAAACACAATGAGGTGGATAAAAACGGGCACATTTTATACAAAACACTTGATCGTGTGAAGTTTTGTGGGGCTTTTGAGTTGGCCTTGCATGATGAGACTCACTGCATGACGAGTGCTGCCGGAGCACCATAACAGACAGCGTTTTTAAAGACACGTTAAAGACGGCACAAAACGAGATGTTGGATGGCATGCTGTCGGCATATGATCTGGAAATAAATTACCCAATTTGTGTTCTGGCTTTAGAAACTGTTTGTCAATCAATGTTGTTGTTTTACCTGCGTTAACCCTTTGGGGGCGGGGCCTGCTTCGAAGCGGGGAGCAGATGTTTACGTTTTTTAATAAAATCTTATCTTCACAATAATACGTCACAGAGATATGGTTTCAAATCTGGCAGATATGGTTTCCACTTCCGCGTCTGAGCATCTAAACATGGACATGTCGTATGACACGTGCAAAGCTTCAGTGTGAGTCAGAAGATGCCAAGCAAAGAGTCCTGAGCAAAGCTATCTTGGAGAGGATGGACAGACGGCACAGCTTCAGAGCCTGAAGGATTCGCTAACAAGGAGCTAGCCGGAGCTAACGGGCCAGATAGCTGGCTACAGCATTTCTGTGAGACTGAACGGTGCGTAATCAATTGTTGTCCCTATCACCGTTAACTTTCTTACAGTGAACATAGTATGACTAGTAGTGTTGGACCTCCATTATGTGTTTGTAAGACCGTAACTAACGTTTGTTTGTTGACGATAGCTTAGTAGCGTTAGCACGTCACTACATAGTGCCGTGTTGGATGTTATCTTCTATGTCTACGACTGATTGGTGCATAATCAACTGCTGTCCCTATTACCGTTAACTTTCTTACAGTGAACATAGTACAACTAGTAGTGTTGCACCTCCATTAATCGTTACTACAGTACTGTTTATGTCACGGTAGCTGATGCTAGTACTGAGCTAGCGGTAGCGCGCTAACGGAGATAGCTGATTACAGCTATGAACGGTGGGTAATCAACTGTTGTCCCTATCACTGTTAACTTTCTTACAGTGAACTTAGTACGATTAGTAGTGTTGGATCTCAGTTACGTGTTTGTAAGGCTGTAACTACTAACGTTGTGCATTTTTAGCTCATGGCCTGAGCATAGTTGGATCTGTTAGCTTTAGCAATGTTTGCACGTAGCTAGCTCATGCAGTGTCTGAGCATAGTCAGTGTTGGATCTTCCTTACGTGTCGGTGTCTAATCATTACTTTCTTTCAGTGAACTCATACTGACTAGTATTAATGTATTTTACAGAGTGGATTCAGAGCTGTGAGGGTCCAGAGGACAACATGCAGCATCGCTGCAGCAGTCTCCCTGTCCGTCTGGCTGCCAACACATCACCTAGCAGGCCACAAAGCCAGCCACAGCTCATCATCCCCACCACATAATAATACATTTGATTTTAGACATTTATTTACATGTGTCCACAGCTTTTGTGAACCTAAGACCTTTGGTAAACACATTTCCATCACCAAAACCGATATACCACCTGAGTAAAGTTATGTTTTCACAACAAATATGAAAAATTTCCAAAATCAAGATTACATTTTTCAGCTTTAGTCATATTTTCTCTTTACACTTGTGCCTTGGGACAATGGTGCCTCATTATATAGATAGATGAGATTGTTCTGTAATTTTTGATATACAACACATGAGTATGTATCATATGCAAGTGACTTTAAAAAGGGACATTTAAAAATGATGTAAAACGAGAAAACGACCACAGACCCCAGAGTGTTACGATGAGATGCTTTTATTTTTAAGGCGGCTCGCGACGATATAAAGAAAGTCTCATTCTATGTCAAAAGCTACGAAAAATATGGTGATTTTTTTATACAGACTAGAAACAGTAACGGTATTAGCACTCCGCGGAAGAGGCACAAGGTTAATTTAAGGTGTAATAACTGTGTATGTTTTAAGTAAATTGGCGTGAGTGTAGGCTCTGTGTGTGTGTGCTATTAATGCAAACGAGGAGTAAGCTAACATAATTATCGTTTTTGTGCCTTTGTACACAGCTCTTACATTGGTTTGGGAATTTGCCAATACATTTGAAATCATCAGTCAAGTGCAGGACTATCTTTCGGCGGGGTATGCAACATGTGTTGGAATAAATGTTAAATATTTAACTGCAAAGTATTAATGAGTGATACCTTTTTTGCATTGAATCATACAGGGATGTTTTCTGAAATTGATGCTATGTGGTGACATGGCGTGCCTTTGTCAGTTAGAAGAAAGGTTATGATATTGTAACGCGAAGTTGAAGCCCTCTTGCTGAGGAAACTGTTGGACAGCAGAAGGCAGTGTGTGCTCCCTTATATAGTGTGGGGTGGTCTGCATGTATTTGGGTATGCATGTCCTGATTAGCCAGCTACGTTCATAAAAGTGATATGAGGACAAATGTGTACTCGTTATTTGGGCAGAGTATGAGCCATAGAGACCAGTAGAGGGCTTCACCTGTGCATAGAAAACTAGGATTACAATTTCAAAAAGTTTATCTTTTTAGCAGAAATTCTGCACTCGGGTTATAGCCTTCTGCCGTGGGTCAGCAAGGGAACACTTTCTTGGAAAGTAAAAAGGAGTAATTTCCGAGTAAAAAATATGCTTACATTATTCGGTAACACTTTATAATAACTATACACTATTTAGCATTAGTGGTAGTTAAGTATGAGTAAACACTTAATTCATCATTTATAAAGCATTTTTCCAACATTAACAGTCATTTGTATGCAATTCCTAAAGACAGTTATGAATGTTTTATTCTTGATTAATAAGCTTGACTATTATGCATTTGATGATTGGGTTTTCATACTTTATAAATCAATTATTATGAAGGACTTATAGATGATTAATACAATAATTTCTAAAGTGTTAGTAAATTATTTTAAAAATATTTAAATGTCAATTATTCATGAATGTATTCATACATATAATGATTTAGATATGCACTAATGGTTAGGTACTATGTTAACATGTGCTTTATAACTGTGTTTTAATACTGCAATTCATGATTAATTCAGGTAGTTACTACTTGTTAGTTAAGTATTTTGTGTGACCCCATCTAAAGTGAGGACTATCTTTGCCTTACAAAGCATTTATAAATTACATTGAAAGGCCAGCAGTGTCTCAAAGCTAACACAAGTCTCAGTTATCTTCTCAACAGAAAAGGAAAAAAGACACAACACAAAGTGATAAAGAACATAAATATTTAGTGCATGATGCAAACAATTACTTATAATGTTCTCTGCAAAAAAGAATGCTTTCGCCGGTGGTGATACGTCATCAACGTGGGACACGCGTTTTGCTCGGAAACTGGTCAACAGTGCGTTTACGCTTTGGAAAACGCCGGACTAAGTCGAACTAGTGCTGTGTCCAAATCAAATGTGGCGCGTAAAAGCTTGACAATAAAAGGGTGTTCACACCAAAGGCGGCGTGAATATCCGCGCCACGTCAATGGGGGCGTGGCTAATCTCCGTTGCTTCTCTCCGTGAAAAGAGCTGTCATTTCCGTTATCGACCATGGAATAAATAACTACTAGTTCTGCTTTATACTTGTTGTGGAAGTCCCAAAAATGTCGGAACATCAAACGCCCTCGTATTTGGGTTCATAACACCATCCAAAGCCGCACACAGCTCGGTGAATTTCACCGACTCCTCCAGGAACTGCGTCTGACTTATCTCTGTCAAACAGATACCGTTTCCACCATCCACCATGGGAATAACCACTAGTTCTGCTTTATACTTGTTGTGTAAACTCCACATACATCAGAACATCAAACTCCATCGTGTCTGGGTTCATAATATTATCCGTAGTCCCACAACAGCGTCTGAATGACGGCCGCTACCAGCGCTACTTCAGGCGGAGCAGCAGCAGTTTGATTCAGCAACGGCAGGACGGCGGTGGTGACGGGCGGAGCTTCTCAACACTGATTCTCAACGCTGATTGGCTGACGCAACTTTGCGCCACATGTTTTTTCCGCGCCGCCCGGCGGAAAAAACGCTTCTTCGCAACCTAGCGCGTCTGTGCATTGACTTTGCATGTAATCTGGTCGCGCGTCAAATTTGCACCGTGTTTGGTGTGAACACAGCATAAGTCGAGTGAAAGAATACCGGCCAGGTGATGGGGAGCGATGCCCATCAGTGGCACGAGTGGTGAGTATCTTTCTTAGTTTGATGGCACGTACACATTATTGATTATGAATATCTAGCTAGCTAGCCAGTTATTTCTGGCCCGGGGTCCGCGCACCCTTTCGACTTAGGGTTAGGGTATGGAGTTTTCCATAGCGTAACCACACTGTTGATCAGTTCCAGAGCAAAACGTGTGTCCCACATTGATGACGTATCACCACCGCCGAAAGCCTTCTTTTTTTGCGGAGAACATTATAAGTAATTATTTGCATCTTGCAATAAATATTATTGTTCTTTATCACTTTGTGTTGTGTCTATTTTCCTTTTTTGTTGAAAAGATAACTGAGACTTTTGTTAGCTTTGAGGCACTGCTGGCCTTTCAATGCCATTTATAAATGCTTTGTAAGGCATATAGTCCTCACTTTAGATGAGGTTACACACAATACTTAACTAACAACTAGTAACTACCTAAATTATTTATGAATTGCAGTATTAAAACACATATCAGACATGAAAATCCCTCACCTTTCGTCAAAATTCGGCGTTTTGAAACCAAAATAGGTGACCTACGTGAATCGTGTAGATTCGATGAGAAAATGTTTTTTTTTTGGGGGGGGGGGGTATTTATATTCAGTGAACTGAGAACAGGTGTGCGTGCCAGAAGGGAGCGCGAGATTCAGTGAACTGCGAACTGCGATTCAGTGAATTGCGAACAGGTGCGCGTGCCAGAAGGGAGCACGAGTGTACACATTGAACACAGCAGGAGAGAACGCAACGTTAGCCAGCTAGCTAAAGCGCTGGTGGAAAATTATTAGCTAAGGGGCCGTTCACACCAGACGCGACTCTCAAAAACGCGTCGCTACCAAAACCATTGTTTTCATATGGTTTTCTAGCGTTTTTTCGGTTGAAATATTCTCAACTTTTAAGCGCCTTGAGATGGTGGCAGTAGGGGACTACGATGACTAATAGGGGACAAGTCATTAAATACGCCTTGCGCGGAGTCGCACAGCTCATCAAAGTCAGTGTGTATCGACCGGTTGCGCACGCAGGCCCGCTCCACAGGCGCACCGGGCTGTTTTGCCCGGCGAGTTTTTGCCAAGGCATTTTAGAGGCGACTGCGCTTTTAAAAGTTGCGTCTGGTGTGAACGGGCCCTAACGCTACCGTTTTTGAGGAGGTAGATTTTGAGGAGAGGGGACTGACAAGGCAGAAGGTAAAGTGGTCCACCGTTCTATCAATAAGCAGACCTGCCAACCTGTACGCAATTTGCGTAGCGGATACGCATTTTGACGTCAAAGTACGCTGGTAAAAATTTGTCTAAAATTAATCTTAGACTAATTGACCAGCACACATTATATGCAATGCAATATAATGCATGACGACTATTTAATGACTTGTCCCCTATTAGTCGTCGTCAATTCCCATCCCCCCCTCGTCGGTACGCAAAAAAATATCAAGGTTGGCAGGTCTGAATAAGGCTAAACTAGAAGTTAACACCAATACAAACATTATTTTTCCAGAATGAGTGTGTTAGGGGAGAAGGATGCAGCCATTGTTAAACAGCTGGATGCTGGATTGAAATGCAGCTGGAACTGGTCGTGGCTAAAACTGGAAGGCAAGGTCTCAATAAAAGGGCAAGAGGTGTCCTTTCATCTAGGAGATGTATTCTCCAAAATCAACAGGCAGGGATTCACCAGATGCATTCTCTGCATCAAAGATATAAATGATGCTAACAAAGGCAGCCATGCTCTCCCTTACCACATTGTGCCTCATATACTGTAAATGTTAGACCCAGTGACAGGCTGGCATGAAATGGCTTGCATAATACTTAGTAAGGAGGCCATAATAATTTTTGACTCATGGCTGAAGTTAAGTTTCTCCAGCTCTCCCCAGGTTGGCAAAAAAAGCATCTCAAAATGCATCAGATTGATGCTTTAAAATATGGAATATTTAAATTTTTCTTACGGGGGAGCATGCCCCCGGACCCCCCTAGAGGGGTAATATCCTTCTCACCTTTTTCACCCCTGACCTGTTTTCATGCCTGACATATATAAAGGCACATGTTAACATAGTCCCTTAGGCTTTGTAAGGCATATAGTCCTCACTTTAGATGAGGTTACACACAATACTTAACTAACAACTAGTAACTACCTAAATTATTTATGAATTGCATTTGCAATTGAACACATATATAAAGGCACATGTTAACATAGTCCCTAACTATTAGTGCATATCTAAATCATTATATGTATAAATAAATGCATGAATAATTGTCATTTAAATATTTTTTTTATAATTTACTAACACTTTATCAATTATCTTAATAATCATCTATAACTCCCAAATAAATGGTTTGTAATATATATTACTTAATTTACAAATGGGGAATACATCATTTATAAAGTATGAAAACCCAATCATGAAACGCATTATAGTCAAGCTTATTAATCAAGAATAAAACATTTAAACTGTGCTTATAAATTGCATACTAATGACCGTTAATGTTGGAACAATGCTTTATAAATGATAAATTACGTTTTCACTCATACTTAACTAATGCTAAATAGCGTGTAGTTATTACAACGTGTGACCCATTATGTATTACATTGAAATCGTATTCGAGATGGATATCTTTATCTCTATGTACAGTGTTAACAATTGCAGTGACCCAAAATACGTGTTCACATATAACGTTTAATATAATTTAAATTCAAATTGAAATATGTAATACATTTTGCTCCTTACTTGTGTGCTACCCTCCACCCAGGTGAGGTTCCTGTTGATACGGAGTTCCTGGCCCACCGGCAGTGATGCATCGTAGTGCCCTACTGCCACCATCTCAATGCTGCCACTCTCACTTTTTCGCCAGTTAACCAGCTCGTATGTGGCCACAGGATCCCCGTTGTCATCAAATGACACATCATAACCATTTTGGGAAAAATTTACATTTTTCAGCTGAGTAAGAACCTGTGAGGAGGAAGTAAAAGAAGAAAATGAAAGAGAGATTTGAAGCAATAGAAGACAAAATAAATGTATAATTAAAAAAAGGCACAAGAGAGTGAAACATTTACATATTTGTTTTTACTGACCTGTTTGGACTCTATGCTGGCGAGTTCGTCACACTGAGTGATAGAATGTGTTTCCTGACACACTGCATTATGAATGGCATGTGCTATTGCATAAACAGCCTTGTACACCATGTTAGTGATCCGGAGCTGAGATGTGTCAGTGTACGGGCTCTGGATCGTCTCTATGTCTTCACTTCCATCACACGCATTCCTGTCTGTGACTGCTACTAAAAACACACAAAGACACAAATTAGCATTGACAATATTAGATTATAATTCATCTGAATGTCTTTTTCTTTTTTGTTTATTTGTTTTATTTAACCTTCCAAATGTGCAGAGCAAAACTCTGTATATCTACATTGCTCTAATTTATAAGTTAAACATTATGTATTACATATCAAAGCACTGTATAAAAGAAATTACTCTATTTAATAGTTGCTCTTTTAGTTTTTATCTGGCACAGATTTTAATTTTGACCTTTATCTACCGGCTCAAATATCAGACAATTAGTCAACTGCATGAAATGCAAATAATGTATTTTCCTTTAATTAAATTTGACAAGATCTGTGTTAAAGTGTTTTGAAGAAATAAATGATCACTGTTTGATAAGAGCTTAGAACTATATACATATAAACTTTAATTGATACATGCTAGTAGGCGAAGTACACAAAGTTTCATTAGGACTGTGAAAAAATAACAGAACACACGCAAAGACGCAACTGTGAGTGTATTTCATGTAAAAGAATCATCCCAATTTTCTCACTTTTTCCCAGCCTGCAGTTGAATGTATCCTCCCAGAACTCAGTAAACACTGGAGAGGCAGCCACTTTAGAGGGAGAGAGATCCAGCAGGAAGTCTTTCAGACCTGGGATGACAGATCGCTCAATGCCAAATCCGACTGCTCCAGCACATAAACTGAACCTCAGCATGTCTGGGTTAGTTACCCAGGACTCACTGCCTATCCACTGGCGGGGAGGAGAGGGCTTGAGTGACAGCTCTTCCAGCAGAATCCTCAAGTCTCCAGATGTTATAAATGCCACAATAACCATAGCTGTCGACCTGAAAGAAATAATAGTGCATTGTATTATAGTAATATGGGGGAAACACTTAAAAATATATATGTATCAAGACAATTAAAACAAACACATAAGAGATACTTAGATTTTTTGTTTATTACTGTACAGTATTTCTCCACTGATTCTATATCAAATTCAGTAGTGTGCCCTTTACGTGAGGTAAATGACCAAAAGCACATAATCAGTGAATGTAAAAACCTGCGGATAATGTTGGCTACTCTCTGGATCCTGCTTGGTGGGTGGTACTTATTGAAAGATTCAGAATATTCCACACAGATCCCCTCTTTGTGTGCTGCGTCCAGGAAAGACGCCATGCCATTGTTTCCATAATCCGAATCTGATCGGATAGCACCTATCCAAGTCCAACCAAAGTGTTTTACCAGCTTTGCCAGGGCGTCAGCCTGGAACTGGTCACTCGGGATTGTTCTGAAGAAACTGGGGTACTGCTGCTTATCGGACAGGCATGCACAAGTGGCAAAGTAACTAACCTAAATGAACACAACAGTGTAATTATTTAACAGGACGGACACAAAATATCATTGGTCTATTAAACACATAATTTTCAGAAATTCAAAATATTTACTTGAGGAATGTTAAAGGGCCCGATGATGCGAGACATGCTGATGGATGGCGTGGACCCAGACTCACCAAGAATAGCCATCACTTTACCAGATTGTGAACAATTGTCTCCGGTGTAAAACACCGGGTCCATGCCACTTGACAGCTGGAATGCCACATGCACCGCTACAGGCACAGAGGCACACGAGTCGTAGATCTGATAACCGAGTTTGACGCCCGGCAGCAGCTCCGTGCTGTTGTTAATCTCCTCGATGGCGAAGATCATTGTGTGTGAGTAGCGTAGTTCACGGGTATCAATGCTGCAGACAGACAGTCTTGTCAATGTTTAAAATATGGTCTACATAATGATGAGGACGTTTCACTAATTTAATAGATATACATTATTAAGGAGATCTGCAATAGTCAACTCAATTTAAATTATTGCTTCGTGTTTATCCTGTTGAATATGATTCAATGATTGATACAATTCATTTTCAGTTAAAATAAGCCTTTTTGTATTTTTCTTTGTTTTGAACTTACTACAATTGTTGTAAATGAACAACCTGCAATTGTACTGCCAAATACTGTTCAAGCACTTTATGTGAAATAATGTCTTTGTTTTTTTACATTTGACGTTCTCGGTAAAACAAATTGCTTTGTCAAATTATTATAAGCAACACCATACAAATCAAAACATTTTCATCCCAACAGAGTACATCCTCTTAGCCCGACATATTCCTCTTACTAACCTCCCTGAGCATCTTAGTGAATCAGGCATGGTCGTGTAGTTATGCTTCATTGAATATGCATAGTGGTGTATGGACAAAACACCACCAATAACATAGTCACCATCCATTGAGAAAGCAGGTAGACGAGTGGTACCCTGGAGCTTGCATTTCACAGATGAGGCCTCAGTGCTGTCCCCAACACCATTCCTATCCTCTGAGAGCTCAGCCCTTTGTTTCACATTATCCACAGAACCATTCAAGGCAAGAGCTGAGTTCAGCTCACACAAACCCAGAGACAGGATCAGGCCAATAAAGAGAGCTGAGATCTCCATCCTCAACTGTCCTCGAGTGGGCATACTGTGTTTTAACTGGTCTATATAGATATTCAGACTGAAGCTTCCCTCCTACTGTACGTCAGCATACTGTACGTCAGAGAGAGGATGCTCTTACCCAGTGGTCTTTGATTAACTCTTGTACAAGTCTTTTTGTGAGCTTTGTGTACATTATAATCTGCACCAGGTGCCCATGTCTCTTTTCTCTTATTTTAAAGTTACCATTGTAAACCCTAATATCTTCTTAATGAAGTCATACTCTTACACCTTTTTTTGCTGTGTTTAGCTCATATGACAGTTAAGCCGAACAAATGTCCACCACTAATGAGATGTTTGTTTGGTTAAATTACAAAATTATGCTAAAACAGAAATATTAATGAAATAGCACTGAGTTTATAAAAGAGAAGGACACACATATTTATCTTATTCTTTTTTTAATTATTTTACTTTACATTACGTATATTCTCTATTTCCAGGCCGTCATGAAAAAACACTTAGTGAAATAAGACAAAAAATGATTTTAAAAGTACTTTCATAACATGACATTCAAATTAATAAAACATTTAATAAAAAATATACAGTATACCTAAAAATATGAGACAATATGAAAACTGAATGTGCACATCATGAGCTATATAGTAAATGTTGCTTTTGTAGCCATACTGTCATTTTTTGTTCTCCCTCTTTGCCCTCTGTGGCTTAGGTATTTGTATTAAAAGTCCCTTCAATTGCCGTCCTAGTTTTCTTAAAACTTTATGTTTTAAGATTGACTTTTGTTCATTAAATGTTTCTTGGTGTTTTTCTCTGGCTTAAACAATATGATGAAACATTTTGGAGCAAATATACACAATATGAGTCCAAAACTGGAGGCAAGAATGGCAAATATCTCCACAGCCACAGTAAATTTCCCAGGAGAACTGACATATGCTGGGTTGAAGGTGACCCAGACTGCACAGAATATCAGCATGCTGAAGGTGATAAACTTGGCTTCATTAAAATTATCAGGTAGTTTCCGGGCTAGGACCGCCAACACAAAGCAAAAGACAGCCAGCAGGCCGATGTACCCGAGCACAGCCCAGAACCCAATAGCTGAGCCTAATGCACACTCCAGGATGATTCTCTCCTTGTATGTGGTGAGGTTTTTCATTGGAAAAGGAGGACTAAGAACCAACCAAAGAGTACATATTATAACTTGAATGAAAGTGAAAGACACTACAGTCATCCTTTGCTGTGGAGGACCAAACCATTTCATAACATTACGACCTGGGAGAGTGGCTTTGAATGCCATTAACACAACTATTGTTTTTCCAAGAACACAAGACATACAGAGGACGAAGGTGATCCCAAACGCTGTGTGGCGCAGCATGCAGGACCACTCAGAGGGTTCTCCAATGAAAGTCAATGAGCATAAGAAACAGAGAGTCAGAGAGAAGAGCAGCAGGAAGCTCAGCTCAGAGTTGTTGGCTCTGACAATCGGGGATGTCCTGTGACGGTGGAACACAGCAGCTGTTATAATGGCAAGACAGGCACCACCAACTGAGAATGCAGCCAGGATGATTCCTAGGGCCTCGTTGAAGGAAAGAAACTCTACAGGCTTGGGGAGACAAGTGTCTCTCTTTGCATTAGGCCAAAATTCCTTGGGGCAAGGGAAACAATCAGGGGAATCTGAAAAAATACAACAACAAAAAGGCTTTTAGCAGAAATACTCAATATTTGATGTTGTGCAGTAGATAATAATAATACTAATACATTGTATTCAGTCATTTTCAAAGTACTCAAAGATACACAACACACAACATTAATCACATTAAATGCAGTTAAAACAATTTTGGATTTTCGGATGGTGAGCTCCAGATGAAGGAGACAGCTATTGAGAATTCTCTGTAGCTGCCGCTTGGTCCTGAGTGGTGGAAACAGGAGGTTGGCATTAGAGGAGCTGCAGCTGCGGAAAGAAGTGTGGTGGTGAAGCAGCTCGGTGAGGTAAAGGCCTGGTTTGTAGGTCTTTGTGACTGAGGAGAAGGACTTTGAAATGGCTCTGTTGTGGGACAGGGAGCCAGTGGAGGTTTTAGGGGACAGGGTGATGTGATCACAGCAGCGGTAATGGGTGAGCAGACAAGGAGGATAATAGGTAGCATGTATACACAGACTCTCAGGACAACTTTATCTGCTTGGTTAAAGTGTTAAAAGGTGTATTACATTAACATTTATGTGCCAGTTTCTGTCTAATCTGCAGTAGGAAAAACAATACCTGTAGTGTTGCTAATTTCCCCCTCAGGACACGGTATACAATCATAACAGCAGATGGGTTTTCCTTTCTGCAGCACTTGACGAGTTCCTGCAGGACAGCTGTCAGTGCACACTGACACAGGTACCTGGCACATAGATACAAACAAAGTCACACATATTCAGATGTGCTTCAAAACTCTGAGGATTAAAGGAGTTCAGATTATTTTTTAATCTGTCTAAAAACAATACTTGCATTTCAATTAAAGTGTAGGTTCACATTTTTGAAGTCCTTTTAAAATCATTAATCACAAAGTTCACAGTTTTAGTGTAAAAATGAATTATTAAGTTCAGCTGAAGCTAACGTCATGATTAATCAGTGTAAGTAGAACAAATATGTTTTTCTAACTCACACAGTTGTTTAAATTTGTAGTTCTAACTCACACAGACTCTGCTCTCTACTGGACTCCACAGGTAATATTCTCCTCCAATCTCGAGCACACATTAGACCACTGAAAATGTGCATAAGCAGATGTTTTTGCAGATGCAGGCAGTCGGCAACTGCTGCAGCAGAATTGTTTACCATTCCCCCCTCACTGACGTGTTGCGGAGGACTTGTCTGGAAGAGTGGTATGTGAAGACGGCCCCAATGGATGACCAACACATCAACCTCCTACTGCTACAGGCAAAGTTATTGGTTCATCAACAATTTAGGCCCCTGATATGGGGAAGGCACATGTTGATGAGGCCCAACAACAGCACCTTACACAAACAGGCAGGGAGGGGTTCAAACCACTGCCCTATTAAGATTGGGGGACTCAGAGCACTCAGCACCCATTGTTTCTGAATGCTCTCCATGTACCTGTGTTAGGTAAATGGAAGTGGATCTGTAAACACCTACTGCCTGCTATAGTTCTCCCTGGCAAAGCAGGACAATCCACCCCTGGTGGTGGACTGCTTTACACATCCCCAATACTCCATCTCACCCTTCCCTTAGAGAGAGTGAGTTGAAAGCAGTTGCTTTCTGGTAGCTTCAAGTTGTTGCATGCAACCGTTATATGCAGAAATTACTCCCGTATCTGTCCATGCTGGATCGGTCCATGTTGATTTAAAAAAAGAAAGCATGGAAAGTAAAATACGGCGTTAGCACGACTGCATCCAGCAGCTAGCTTAGCCAAACCGTCCTGGTGTAGCTTAGGTCTGCACAGAGGCTGCTTCCCTTTCACGCCAGTCTGTTGTCTTATGCTGAGGTCAGGTTGATCTCGGACCAGGTGTTTTACCTGTAGTTTCTCCACCAAAGGTCTTCTCTCAAACCGGTGTTGGAGGAGAGATTATACTGAGTTAGCGTTTGGTTTTCTTTGAAGAGAAGTGTTCGACTCGCGCTCGCCGCTGTAATGTTGTTAAAATGGGTGGCGAGCGCCTCGTCTGCCCTGATGAGACAGAGAGACGGGACCACACAGCCTTGGGCCAACTGAGTTTGGCCCTCCCGGAAGTCTTTTTTCGGGCGCTGATTTATATCTTTAATCAGTGATTGGCTAAACTGCTTCTTAGACCCGTGCACGGCGCAGCAGAGACGTGCACGGGGGCAGCTGAGAGGTGCACGGGCGGAGAGGACAAGCAGGAAAAGCATATATTTTGCGCAGATATCCTATTTTCCCGACGAATCGCCACCTTAACGTGGTGGAGGAGTTTGAGTGGCTCAGTGATCCCGGGAGCTATGTTGTCCGGGGCATCAGCCCCTGGTAGGGTCTCCCAAGGCAAACAGGTCTCGGGGGAGAGCCCAGACTAAGAGCGGTTAAAAAAACCCTGATGATTTACGGCCCACGGAATGAAGCTACCTCGCCCGGACAAGGGAAACCGGGGCACCCACCCGGAGCCAGACCCGGGAGGGGAGCTCGTCGGCGAGCGTCTGGTGGCCGGGCTTTCGCCCATGGGGCCCGGTCGGGCACAGCCCGAAAAAAGATCATGGACCAGCAACCCTGTGGACTCACCACCCGCAGGGGGAAGCATCGGGGTCGGGTTCTATGCAGACCGGGCGGCGGGCCAGGCAGGAGACCTGGGCGAGCCGATCGCCGGCAACATAGACTAGCTCTAGGGACGTGGAACGTCACCTCGCTAGCGGGGAAAGAGCCGGAACTGGTGCAGGAGGTGGAGCGGTACCAGCTAGATATAGTTGGGCTCACCTCCACGCACAGCACGGGCTCTGGAACCAAGCTCCTGGAGAAGGGTTGGACTTTGTCCTTTTCTGGAGTTGCCCAGGGTGAGAGGTGCCGGGCGGTATTGGGGATACTCACGAGCCCCCGGCTGAGTGCCGCTATGTTGGAGTTTTCCCCGGAGAACGAGAGGGTCGCCTCCCTGCGCCTATGGGTTGCGGGGAGTAAGGCCTTGACTGTTGTTTGTGCTTATGCACCGAACAGTATTTCAGAGTATCCGGCCTTCTTGGAGTCGGTGGGAGGGGTCCTGGAAAGGGCGCCGCCTGCCGACTCCATAGTTCTCCTGGGGGACTTCAACCGCTCACGTGGGCAATGATAGAGAAACCTGGCGGGGCGTGATTGGGAGGAACGGCTTGCCTGATCTGAACCCGAATGGTGTTTTGTTGATGGACTTCTGTGCTAGCCACGGTTTGTCCATAACAAACACCATGTTCGAGCATAAGGCGGCTCATAAGTGTACCTGGTACCAGAGCACTTTAGGCCGGAGATCAATGATCGACTTTGTAATCGTATCATCTGATCTGCGGCCATATGTCTTGGACACTCGGGTGAAGAGAGGAGCAGAGCTGTCAACTGATCATCACCTGGTGGTGAGTTGGATCAGATGGCGGGGGAGTCGGCTAGAAAGACCTGGCAAGCCCAAACATGTGGTGAAGGTGAACTGGGAACGTCTGGCAGAGGATCCTGTCCGGGAGGTCTTCAACTCTCACCTCCGGAAGAGCTTCTCACACATCCCGAGGGAGGCTGGGGACATGGAATCCGAGTGGACCATTTTCAAAGCCTCTATTGTGGATGCGGCCGCTAGGAGCTGTGGTCAGAAGGTCATCGGTGCCTGTCGTGGCGGCAACCCGAGAACCCGGTGGTGGACACCGGGGGTGAGGGAAGCCATCAAGCTGAAGAAGGAGGCCTTTCGGGCCTGATTGGCCCAGGGGTCTCCTGAAGCAGCTGACAGGTACCGGCAGGCCAGAAGGGCTGCAGCTGTGGTTGTCGCGGATGCTAAAACTCGGGAGGAGTTCGGGGAGGCCATGGAGAAGGACTTTCGGTTGGCCTCAAGGAGGTTCTGGCAAACCATTCCGCGGTTCAGGAAGGGAAAGCAGGGCCTACCCCAGGCTGTTCTCAGCGGGGGGTTGGGGGGGGAACTGCTGACCCGGACAGTGCCCATTGACTGGCAGACCGGGGTGGTGGTTCCCATCTTCAAGAAGGGGGACCAGAGAGTGTGCTCGAACTATCGTGGTATCACACTGCTCTACCCTCGCAAGACTACTGGAGGGGTCCTGGGAGTTCGCCCAACCAGTCTACATGTGCTTTGTAGACTTGGAGAAGACTTTCGACCGGGTCCCTCGGGGGTTTTTGTGGGGGGTGCTGCGGGAGTATGGGGTGCCGGACCCGTTGGCACGGGCCATCCGGTCTCTGTACGCCTACAGTAGGAGCTGTGTTCGTATTCTTGGTAGTAAGTCAGACACGTTCGCGGTGGGTGTTGGTCTCCGCCAGGGCTGCCCTTTATCACCGGTCCTGTTTGTGACTTTCATGGACAGACTATCTAGGCGCAGCCAGGGGCGGAGAGGATCCGGTTTGGGAGTCTCGGGATCGCATCTCTGCTGTTCGCAGATGATGCAGTCCTGTTTGCCTGATGCGGTCCTCCTCGGACCTCCAGCATTCACTGGGGCGTTTTGCAGCCGAGTGTGAAGCGGCAGGGATGAGAGTTAGCACCTCCAAATCTGAGGCCATGGTGCTCTGCCGGAAACCGGTGGATTGCTCCCTCCAGGTGGGGACAAACTGCCTACCCCAAGCGAAGGAGTTCAAGTATCTCGGGGTCTTGTTCACGAGTGAGGGTAAGGTGGAGCGTGAGATCGATAGGCGGATCGGTGCGGCTGCAGCAGTAAAACAGTCGCTGTACCGGTCTCTCCATTTACTGGTCGGTCTACGTTCTAACCCTCACCTATGGTCACAAACTCTGGGTCGTGACCGAAAGAACGAGGTCTCGGATACAAGCGGCCGAAATGAGCTTCCTCCGTAGGGTGGCTGGGCTCAGCCATAGAGACAGGGTAAGGAGCTTGGACATCAGGAGGGAGCTTGGAGTCGAGTCGCTGCTCCTTCGTGTCGAAAGGAGTCAGCTGAGGTGGTTCGGGCATCTAGTCAGGATGCCTCCTGGACGCCTCCCATTAGAGGTTTTCCAGGCACGTCCAACTGGTAGGAGACCCCGGGGAAGACCAAGGACACGCTGGAGGGATTATATCTCCCGGCTGGCCTTGGAACGCCTCGGGATCCCCCAGGATGAGCTGGAAAGTGTTGCGGGTGAGAGGGAAGCCTGGGTCGGTCTGCTGAACCTGCTGCCACCGCGACCCAACCCCGGATAAGCGGCTGAAAATGGATGGATGGATGGATCCTATTTTACAAATATTACCGGGTATATTCCATAGCTCAAAAACACAAATATTGACAATTTGTATAATTGAATAATATTATTATGATTTTTATAATTAATAATATTATACATATATATATATATATATATATATATATATATATATATTAGTGCTGTCATATTAGCGCGTTATTAACGGTGTTAACGCAAACCAATTTTAACGCCGTCAATTTTATTAACGCCGGATGTAGCTCAACCGGAAGCAAAACAATAGGCACGCCGTTTGGGCTTGGAAGCTAGGCTAACGTTACGGTTTGAAATGAATGAATGGTGAGCGCGATACGGCAAAATGAATGATATTCAGTGAACTGCGAACAGGTGCGCCTGCCAGAAGGGAGCGCGAGTGAACACATTGAACACAGCAGGAGAGAACGCAACGTTAGCCAGTTAGCTAAAGCTCCGGTGGAAAATTATTAGCTTATGCCGTGTTCACACCGGACACGCCGCGTCCGGTGTGAACACGGCATAACGCTACCGTTTTTGAGGAGGTAGATTTTGAGGTGAGGGGACTGACAAGGCAGAAGGTAAAGTGGTCCACCGTTCTATCAATAAGCAGACCTGCCAACCTGTACGCAATTTGCATAGCGGATACGCATTTTGACGTCAAAGTACGCTGGTAAAAATTAATCTAAAATTAATTTTAGACTAATTGACCAGCACACATTATATGCAATGCAATATAATGCATGACGAGTATTTAATGACTTATCAATATATAGGTTATATATCAAGGTTGGCAGGTCTGAATAAGGCTAAACTAGACGTTAACACTAATACAAACATTATTTTTGTAGAATGAGTGTGTTAGGGGAGAAGGATGCAGCCATTGTTAAACAGCTGGATGCTGGATTTAAATGCAGCTGGAACTGGTCGTGGCTAAAACTGGAAGGCAAGGTCTCAATAAAAGGGCAAGAGGTGTCCTTTCATCTAGGAGATGTATTCTCCAAAATCAACAGGCAGGGATTCACCAGATGCATTCTCTGCATCAAATATATGAATTATGCTAACAAAGGCAGCCATGCTCTCCCTTACCACATTGTGCCTCATATACTGTAAATGTTAGACCCAGTGACAGGCTGGCATGAAATGGCTTGCATAATACTTAGTAAGGAGGCCATAATAATGTTTGACTCATGGCTGAAGTTAAGTTTCTCCAGCTCTCCCCAGCTTGGCAAAAAAAGCATCTCAAAATGCATCAGATTGATGCTTTAAAATATGGAATATTAAAAAAATTCTTACGGGGGAGCATGCCCCCGGACCCCCCTAGAGGGGTAATATCCTTCTCACCTTTTTCACCCCTGACCCGTTTTCATGCCTGGTGCACTTTTATTTTGTAAACCCTTGTTTACCTGAAATGTGCAGTGATTTTATTTTGTACTGCCCTGTTTGGCAGTTGTTTTTCAATAAAATAAAGCAAGCCAATCCACTTTTTCATGTTGATAAGAGCATTAAAATGCAAAAAAAAAAAAATGCGATTAATTGCGATTAATCGCGAGTTAACTATGACATAAATGCGATTAATCGCGATTAAATATTTTAATCGCTTGACAGCACGAATATATATATATATTTTTTTTTTTTGTGTGTGGCTCAAGGTGGGTGGGGCCAGGTCCCATGGCCCTCTATTGAGCGGCCTCCACTGCACTCCACCTACTTGCTACCTACAGTAGAGAGGTAGGGGGCCTCGGCCAACCCAGATAGTACGCGACTGAACTGGTTGGAGCCATTGCATAACCCTGCAGGGATCAACAGATGAGCAGCACCCTTCACACTACATTCTGACACCGACTGTGCACGGACAACAGTGGGAAAGACTTCTCCCCCTTTCCGCACAACAACGTTGGGACCCTGACCACTTTGCTCAGTAACATGCTACGGTGGATCTTACTCTTGCTGCCTGGATGGATTGCACAAGCTGAGGATGACCCAGAGTAGCAGTGCATGACGAGACTCACTGCATGACGAGTGCTGCCGGAGCACCATAACAGACAGCGTTTTTAAAGACACGTTAAAGACGGCACAAAACGAGATGTTGGGTATATGATATGGAAGTTACCCAATTTGTGTTCTGGCTTTAGAAACTGTTTGTCAATCAATGTTGTTGTTTTACCTGCGTTAACCCTTTGGGGGCAGGGCCCGCTTCGAAGCGGGGAGCAGATGTTTACGTTTTTAATAAAATCCTATCTTCACAATAATATGTCACAGAGATATGGTTTCAAATCTGGCGGATATGGTTTCCACTTACGCGTCTGAGCATCTAAACATGGACGTGTCGTATGACGCGTGCAAAGCTTCAGTGTGAGTCAGAAGATGCCAAGCAAAGAGTCCTGAGCAAAGCTATCTTGGAGAGGATGGACAGACGGCGCAGCTTCAGTGCCTGAAGGATTCGCTAACAAGGAGCTAGCCGGAGCTAACGGGCCAGATAGCTGGCTACAGCGTTTCTGTGAGACTGAACGCTGCGTAATCAATTGTTGTCCCTATCACCGTTAACTTTCTTACAGTGAACATAGTACGACTAGTAGTGTTGGACCTCCATTATGTGTTTGTAAGACCGTAAATAACGTTTGTTTGTTGACGATAGCTTAGTAGCGTTAGCACGTCACTACATAGTGCCGTGTTGGATGTTATCTTCCGTGTCTACGACTGAACGGTGCATAATCAACTGTTGTCCCTATTACCGTTAACTTTCTTACAGTGAACATAATGCAACTAGTAGTGTTGCACCTCCATTAATCGTTACTACAGTACTGTTTATGTCATGGTAGCTGATGCTAACACGGAGCTAGCGGTAGCGCGCTAACGGAGATAGCTGATTACAGCTATGAACGGTGGGTAATCAACTGTTGTCCCTATCACTGTTAACTTTCTTACAGTGAACTTAGTATGATTAGTAGTGTTGGATCTCAGTTACGTGTTTGTAAGGCTGTAACTACTAACGTTGTGCATTTTTAGCTCATGGCCTGAACATAGTTGGATCTGTTAGCTTTAGCAATGTTTACACGTAGCTAGCTCATGCAGTGTCTGAGCATAGTCAGTGTTGGATCTTCCTTACGTGTCGTTGTCTAATCATTACTTTCTATCAGTGAACTCATACTGACTAGTATTAATGTATTTTACAGAGTGGATTCAGAGCTGTGAGGGTCCAGAGGACAACATGCAGCATCGCTGCAGCAGCCTCCCTGTTCGTCTGCCTGCCAACACATCACCTAGCAGGCCACAAAGCCAGCCACAGCTCATCATCCCCACCACATAATAATACATTTTATTTTAGACATTTATTTACATGTGTCTACCATTTTATTCATTTATTCCACAGCTTTTGTGAACCTAAGACCTTTGGTAAACACATTTCCATCACCAAAACCGATATACCACCTGAGTAAAGTTATGTTTTCACAACAAATATGAAAAATTTCCAAAATCAAGATTACATTTTTCAGCTTTAGTCATATTTTCTCTTTACACTTGTGCCTTGGGACAATGGTGCCTCATTATATAGATAGCTGAGATTGTTCTGTAATTTTTGATATACAACACATGAGTATGTATCATATGCAAGTGACTTTAAAAAGGGAAATTTAAAAATGATGTAAAACGAGAAAATTACCACAGACCCCAGAGTGTTAAGAGGAGATGCTTTTATTTTTAAGGCGGCTCACGACGATATAAAGGAAGTCTCATTCTATGTCAAAAGCTACGAAAAATATGGTGATTTTTTTATACAGACTAGAAACAGTAACGGTATTAGCACTCCGCGGAAAAGGCACAAGGTTAGTTAAAGGTGTAATAACTGTGTATGTTTTAAGTAAATTGTTGTGAGTGTTGGCTCTGTGTGTGTGTGCTATTAATGCAAACGAGGAGCTAACATAATTATCGTTTTTGTGCCTTTGTACACAGCTCTTACGTTGGTTTTGGGAATTTATCAATACATTTGAAATCATCAGTCAAGTGCAGGACTATCTTTCGGCGGGGTATGCAACATGTGTTGGAATAAATGTTAAATATTTAACTGCAAATTAGTAATGAGTGATACCTTTTTTGCATTGAATCATACAGGGATGTTTGCTGAAATTGATGCTATGTGGTGACATGGCGTGCCTTTGTCAGTTAGAAGAAAGGTTATGATATTGTAACGCGAAGTTGAAGCCCTCTTGCTGAGGAAACTGTTGGACAGCAGAAGGCAGTGTGTGCTCCCTTATATAGTGTGGGGTGGTCTGCATGTATTTGGGTATGCATGTCCTGATTAGCCAGCTACGTTCATAAAAGTGATAAGAGGACAAATGTGTACTCGTTATTTGGGCAGAGTATGAGCCATAGAGACCAGTAGAGGGCTTCACCTGTGCATAGAAAACTAGGATTACAATTTCAAAAAGTTAGTCTTTTTAGCAGAAATTCTGCACTCGGGTTATAGCCTTCTGCCGTGGGTCAGCAAGGGAACACTTTCTTGGAAAGTAAAAAGGAGTAATTTCTGAGTAAAAAATATGCTTACATTATTCGGTGACACTTTATAATAACTACACACTATTTAGCATTAGTGGTAGTTAAGTATGAGTAAACACTTAATTCATCATTTATAAAGCATTTTTCCAACATTAACAGTCATTAGTATGCAATTCCTAAAGACAGTTATGACAGTTAAAGACTATTATGCATTTGATGATTGGGTTTTCATACTTTATAAATCAATTATTATGAAGGACTTATAGATGATTAATACAATAATTTATAAAGTGTTAGTAAATTATTTAAAAAATATTTAAATGTAAAGTATTCATGAATGTATTCATACATATAATGATTTAGATATGCACTAATGGTTAGGGACTATGTTAACATGTGCTTTATATAGTGTGTTTACATGTGTTTTAACTCACTGGACACTGGAGGTCATTTTCAGTCGATTTTCTCGATTTTCTGGATTTGACATAATTTTCTTAGATTCACCTTTTAAGGCACTTGCATATAAGATACATACCCATGTTTTACATCATAAATTGCAGAACAATCTCAGCTATCTATATAATGAGGCACCATTGTCATAAGGCAAAAGTGTAAAGAGAAAAACGTTATAATATGACACTAAAGCTGAAAAATGGAATCTCGATTTTTGGAAATTCTTCATATCGCTTGAAAAAACCTAACTTTACTCAGGTGGTGACTCTGTTTAGGTGATGGCAATTGGTTTACCAAAGGTTTTAGGTTCACAAAAGCAGTGAAATATATGAATAAAATGTTAGATACATGTAAATAAATGTCTAAAACTAAAGTTTTTATTATCGTTTTTTGAGTAGAAATATGGTCTTTCACACCTTTCACCAAAATGATAAAAATGGGACTGAGAAATGACTTCATTGTGCAGATAAAGCTTCATGGAGTGTGTGCAAATGAAAAATGACCATCACAACAATTTTTTTTTTTTGAAACAAAAATATGTATTATAAAAAAAAAAAAAATATGTACAGAATATATATTCAGAAATATAAAACAGAACAAAGACTAGACAAGTATATATGCTTCAATGGCTCATGCCATGGCATGCCAGTCTTTGAAACAGTTTCTATTCAGCTGCATGCAGAGGGGAACGTCACACGCCTCGCACTTCCACGCCGTGTCTTTTCGCACTTTCTTTATGCTGCACAGCTCGCAAACCCTGCGACCCACCGTTGACTTAGTTTTGGGGCAGGCTGCAGCAGCAGCAGAGACAGGCACAGGAACATGACTTGGAGGTGCAGGTGGCGGGGCAGGAGCGGTGTGAAGCGGCTGTCCACAGAGATCAGCAGTCAGCTGCTCCATGAAACCCTTGTGCGTCATGGGTTCTGTCTGTTCGCTGGGCCAGACAGAGTTCCTGGTGGATGATGTAGCTGTTGGTGGCTGCAACGTCCACAAAATGAAAAAAAAGTGTTCTGTACCAGTGCATGGTCTTGCGATGTACAGAGTAATACTGGATGAGCTGGTCTGACAGATCAACTCCACCCATGTACTTGTTGTACTCTGCAACTGGTGTGGGACAGGGGACTGGTGCTCTTTCCCAGGAGCCATCTTGCTGCTTCACCCTCCTCTTCGCAGTTCCCCCAGAGTATGCAGAGTGAACTGTGGAGCAGGCCGATACTTCCCTTGTGTCCATCCATTTCACATAGACGATGGGGCCATCACGGATCCATCTCATGGAGCCTCTCGGTGACTTCTTTGTGAGGGCGTTCACATCAGTCCGAGGGCATTCCTTCCGGTACTCCCTGTATGTCCCACAGGCAGCAACTCTGCACTCAAGGAGAGCCCTGAAGAGCTTGGGGCTGGAATAAAAATTGTCAGTGTAAATGTGGTAGCCTGTGCCGAGGTAACCGGGTCGCACAAGGGTCATGACAGCGTCATAGGACAGGCCATGAACGGAGGGGATGCTACTTTTGCCGGGGTAAATGGAAAAGTCCACCGTGTAGCCATTCCTCGAGTCAGCCATGACGAACAACTTGAATCCCCACTTTGTGGGTTTGTCCTTCATGAACTGGCAGCACCCACTCTTAGCCCTGGAGGCGACCATTCTTTCATCCACAGCCAGCTCTCTGTGGGGATGGTAAAAGGCCTTACAGGCAGTCTTGATGGTGTCCATCAGGGGTTTCACTCTGAAAAGTTTGTCATGTTCGACTGTGCCCTTTTTACGGTCATTGTGGACGTCCTCATCAGGGTCGCTGAGATGAATGTTCCAAGATGTTGTGGTGAATCTGTCACGTGACATGACCAGACATGGCAACGGCACGGACATCAGGTGATCCCGCCTCCAGTAATCTGAAATACTGTGAAGCTTTAGCAGGCCGAAGTAGATAAGCAACCCAATGTACTTGTAAAAGAAATCGACATCCAAGTCTGTCCATGTATATCTTTTTCCGTTTGCTAACTGTTTTGCAGCCCGTTTGTTTGTGTTTTCACACAGTGTCTGTACCGTTTGTTTCGGGAAGAACAATTTGAACAGTTCAATGGGTGTTGCTGTGGCACTGACATGTGGACCTGGTGTCCGGGCTGGCTGGAACTTGATGACGGGGGGAGCAGTGTCCGGGTCTTCATCCGTCCTCCAGGACAGCGTAGGTGCAGGTGGTGCACGTGCTGCTGTCTTTCTCGGCCTGGCCTGAGGTGAAAGCAGTCGCCGGGCAGCACGCGCCCTGTTTGCCGGCGATGGTGTTTGTAGTCGTCGGTCAACGCGCTGCCTCTTTGCTGGTCGTGATAGTCGCCGTCCAACACGCTGCCTCTTTGCTGGTCGGGGCGGCTGGTACTCCTCTCTGTAAAATAAATCAATACTAGTCAGTTGAAAGAATTAGTAATTTCTGCATAGCGCTCCGCATTGGATGTATAAATATTACACAGATCATAACTGTGGTAGTAATTTCTGCATAGCGCTCCGCATTGGATGTATAAATATTACACAGATCATAACTGTGGTAGTAATTTCTGCATAGCGCTCCGCATTGGTTGTATAAATATTACACAGATCATAACTGTGGTAGTAACGTGGACAGAGTGTTGTACAAAGCAGACTGTGTGTAAACATTACTCCTACTTAGATCATGACTGTATAACGTGAACAGCAGTGTGCACCGAGTGGCTGGCTCTCGTGCTCTCGTGTACACATTACTAGTTTGTACACATTACTAGTTTGTACACATTACTAGTTTGCACCATGCAGTCTTACAGACACGTAACAAAGTTTAGTAACTACACTTACCCATCTTCCTCAGAAGAACTAAAGCCTTCGAGCTCTGACGACGACGCGATTTCCTCCTCCTCGCTGGTCTCCAGAATCATCCGTTTTGCTTCCTCGGTGTTGAATCTCTTTGTCGTCATGATGTTGATTTACTCTGACTGAAAAATGTAGCGCGAGTACATGCTGAAGTGGGTTGTCCTTTTGAGATTTTCCTGAGTGTACATTGGTTGTTTAGTTCACAAAATGGCGAAGTGACATGACTCAACAAATCACAGAGAAGGATTTTCGTTTTTTTTTTTCCAGCGTCAGATGACACACTGCTGCCCTTTCGCTTGCCTGATGATGTTAAAATTATGCTGGGCTCTGCCTGGGCAGGCACCCGGAAGCAGGAAGCCTTCTCTTTCCGCCAGACGTAAAATTATATTTCTACGATGTATTATCGGGGTGCTGTGAATATTTTAGAAACTTAGAGAAACGTTTCAAGTGTCACCACGCGAAACCGCGGGCTCCGTGGACGAAGGGTTAATAGTGCAATTCATGATTAATTCAGGTAGTTACTAGTCGTTAGTTAAGTATTTTGTGTGACCACATCAAAAATGAGGACTATCTTTGCCTTACAAAGCATTTATAAATTACATTGAAAGGCCAGCAGTGTCTCAAAGCTAACACAAGTCTCAGTTATCTTCTCAACAGAAAAGGAAAAAAGACACAACACAAAGTGATAAAGAACATTAATATGTATTGCATGATGCAAACAATTACTTGTAATGTTTTCTGCAAAAAAGAATGCTTTCGGCGGTGGTGATACGTCATCAACGTGGGACACGCGTTTTGCACGGAAACTGGTAAACAGTGCGTTTACGCTTTGGAAAACGCCGGACTAAGTCGAACTAGTTCTGTGTCCACATCAAATGCGGCGCGAAATGCTTCTCTCCGTGAAAAGAGCTGTCATTTCCGCTATCGACCATGGAATAAATAACCACTAGTTCTGCTTTATACTTGTTGTGGAAGTCCCAAAAATGTCGGAACATCAAACGCCCTCGTATTTGGGTTCATAACACCATCCAAAGCCGCACACAGCTCGGTGAATTTCACCGACTCCTCCAGGAACTGCGTCTGGCTTATCTCCGTAAAACACATACCGTTTCCACCATCCACCATGGGAATAACCACTAGTTCTGCTTTATACTTGTTGTGTAAATTCCACATACGTCAGAACATCAAACTCCATCGTGTCTGGGTTCATAATATTATCCGTAGTCCCACAACAGCGTCTGAATGACGGCCGCTACCAGCGCTACTTCAGGCGGAGCAGCAGCAGTTTGATTCAACAACGGCAGGACGGCGGTGGTGACGGGCGGAGCTTCTCAACGCTGATTCTCAACGCTGATTGGCTGACGCAACTTTGCGTCACACGTTTTTTCCGCGGCGCCCGGCGGAAAAAATGCTTCTTCGCAACCTAGCGCGTCTGTGCATTGACTTTGCATGTAAGCTGGTCGCGCGTCAAATTCACGCCGCGTTTGGTGTGAACACAGCATAAGTCGAGTGAAAGAATACCGGCCAGGTGATGGGGAGCGATGCCCATCAGTGGCACAAGTGGTGAGTATCTTTCTTAGTTTGCTGGCACGTACACATTATTGATTATGAATATCTAGCTAGCTAGCCAGTTATTTCTGGCCCGGGGTCCGCGCACCCTTTCGATTTAGGGTTAGGGTATGGAGTTTTCCATAGCGTAACCACACTGTTGATCAGTTCCAGAGCAAAACGTGTGTCCCACATTGATGACGTATCACCACCGCCGAAAGCCTTCTTTTTTTGCGGAGAACATTATAAGTAATTATTTGCATCTTGCAATAAATATTAATGTTCTTTATCACTTTGTGTTGTGTCTATTTTCCTTTTTTGTTGAAAAGATAACTGAGACTTTTGTTAGCTTTGGGGCACTGCTGGCCTTTCAATGCCATTTATAAATGCTTTGTAAGGCATATAGTCCTCACTTTAGATGAGGTTACACACAATACTTAACTAACAACTAGTAACTACCTAAATTATTTATGAATTGCAGTATTAAAACACATATATAAAGGCACATGTTAACATAGTCCCTAACTATTAGTGCATATCTAAATCATTATATATATAAATAAATGCATGAATATTTGGCATTTATATAATTTTTTTATAATTTACTAACATTTTATCAATTATCTTAATAATCATCTATAAGTCCCAAATAAATGGTTTGTAATATATATTACTTAATTTACAAATGGGGAATACATCATTTATAAAGTATGAAAACCCAATCATGAAACACATTATAGTCAAGCTTATTAATCAAGAATAGAACATTTAAACTGTGCTCATAAATTGCATACTAATGACCGTTAATGTTGGAACAATGCTTTATAAATGATAAATTACGTTTTAACTCATACTTAACTAATGCTAAATAGCGTGTAGTTATTACAACGTGTGACCCATTATTTATTACATGGATATCTTTACTGCCGTTATGTACAGTGTTCACAATTGCAGTGACCCAAAATACGTGTTCACATATAACGTTTAATATAACTTAAGTTCAAATTGAAATATGTAATACATTTTGCTCCTTACTTCTGTGTCACCCTCCATCCAGGTGAGGTTCCTGTTGATACGGAGTTCCTGGCCCACCGGCAGTGATGCATCGTAGTGCCCTACTGCCACCATCTCAATGCTGCCACTCTCACTTTTTCGCCAGTTAACCAGCTCGTATGTGGCCACAGGATCCCCGTTGTCATCAAATGACACATCATAACCATTTTGGGAAAAATTTACATTTTTCAGCTGAGTAAGAACCTGTGAGGAGGAAGTAAAAGAAGAAAATGAAAGAGAGATTTGAAGCAATAGAAGACAAAATAAATGTAGAATTAAAAAAAGGTACAAGAGACTGAAAAATGTACATATTTGTTTTTCCTGACCTGTTTGGACTCTATGCTGGTGAGTTCGTCACACTGAGTGATAGAATGTGTTTCCTGACACACTGCATTATGAATGGCATGTGCTATTGCATAAACAGCCTTGTACACCATGTTAGTGATCCGGAGCTGAGATGTGTCAGTGTACGGGCTCTGGATCGTCTCTATGTCTTCACTTCCATCACACGCATTCCTGTCTGTGACTGCTGCTAAAAACACACAAAGACAAAAATTAGCATTGACAATATTAGATTATAATTCATCTGAATGTCTTTTTCTTTTTTGGTTCTTTGTTTTATTTAACCTTCCAAATGTGCAGAGCAAAAACCTGTATATCTACATTGCTCTAATTTATAAGTTAAACATTATTTATTACATATCAAAGCACTGTATAACAGAAATTACTCTATTTAATAGTTGCTCTTTTAGTTTGTATCCGACCCTGATTTTAATTTTGACCTTTATCTACCAGCTCAAATATCAGACAATTAGTCAACTGCATGAAATGCAAATAATGTATTTTCCTTTAATTGAATTTGACAAGATCTGTGTTAAAGGGTTTTGAAGAAATACATGATCACTGTTAGGATAAGAGCTTAGAACTATATACATATAAACCTTAACTGATACATGCTAGTAGGCTAAGTAAAACTGTTGTACTTTATTTTGCTTGGTGGCCTATAGACTGTCAATTTAATGTGTGCTTGTGTTCAGGGCTTCAGGGTTGACATGGTGAAACTACTGCAGCCAAGTTCATACAAACATAAAAAAAAACAGATTATTCACAAACATGTGCTTTATGTCCATGACATGTCTTTGTTCAATATCAATAGATTCTATTTTAATCTAGGGGTTAGACTAAAATCACATTTGGACATTTTAACACACAAAGTTTCATTAGGACTGTGAAAAAATAACAGAACACACGCAAAGACGCAACTGTGAGCTGCAATTTTCTCACTTTTCCCCAGCCTGCAGTTGAATGCATCCTCCCAGAACTCAGTAAGCACTGGAGAGGCAGCCACTTTAGAGGGAGAGAGATCCAGCAGGAAGTCTCTCAGACCTGGGATGACAGATCGCTCAATGCCAAATCCGACTGCTCCAGCACATAAACTGAACATCAGCATGTCTGGGTCAGTTACCCAGGCCTCACTGCCTATCCACTGGCGAGGAGGAGAGGGCTTGAGTGACAGCTCTTCCAGCAGAATCTTCAAGTCTCCAGGGGATGTAAACGCGACAATAACCATAGCTGTCGACCTGGAGAGAAATAATAGTCCATTGTATTATAGTAATATGGGGGGAATACTTGAACAAATATATGTATCAAGATAATTAAAACAAACACATAAGAGATACTTAATTTTGTTTTGTTTATTAATGTACAGTATTTCTCCACTGATTCTATAACAAATTCAGTAGTGTGCCCTTTACGTGAGGTAAATGACCAAAAGCACATAATAAGTGAATGTTGAAACCTGCGGATAATGTCGGCTACTCTCTGGAACCTGCTTCGTGGGTGGGTCCAATAGAAAGATTCGGAATATTCCACACAGATCCCCTCTTTGTGTGCCGCGTCCAGGAAAGACGCCATGCCATTATTTCCATAATCCGTATCTGATCGGATAGCACCTATCCAAGTCCAACCAAAGTGTTTTACCAGCTTTGCCAGGGCGTCAGCCTGGAACTGGTCACTCGGGATTGTTCTGAAGAAACTGGGGTACTGCTGCTTATCGGACAGGCATGCACAAGTAGCAAAGTGACTAACCTAAATGAACACAACAGTATAATTATTGAACAGGATGGACACAAAATATCATTGGTCTGTTAAACACATAATTTTCAGAAATTCAAAATATTTACTTGAGGAATGTTAAAGGGCCCGATGATGCGAGACATGCTGATGGATGGCGTGGACCCAGACTCACCAACAATGGCCATCACTTTACCAGATTGTGAACAATTGTCGCCGGTGTAAAACACCGGGTCCATGCCACTTGACAGCTGGAATGCCACATGCACCGCTACAGACACAGAGGCACACGAGTCGTAGATCTGATAACCGAGTTTGATGCCCGGCAGCAGCTCCGTGCTGTTGTTAATCTCCTCGATGGTGAAGATCATTGCGCGTGAGAAGCGTAGTTCAGGGGTATCAATGCTGCACACAGACACTTGTGTCACTGTTTAAAATATGGTCTACATAATGATGAGGACATTTTACTATTTTAATAGATATACATAAATAAGGAGATCTGCAATAGTCAACTCAATTTAAATTATTGCTTCGTGTTTATCCTGTTGAATATGATTCAATGATTGATACAATTCATTTTCAGTTAAAATAAGCCTTTTTGTATTTTTCTTTGTTTTGAACTTACTACAATTGTTGTAAATGAACAACCTGCAATTGTACTGCCAAATACTGTTCAAGCACTTTATGTGAAATAATGTGTTTGTTTTGTTACATTTGACGTTCTCAGTAAAACAAATTGCTTTGTAAAATTATTATAAGCAACACCATACAAATCAAAACATTTTCATCCCAACAGAGTACATCCTTTTAGCCCGACATATTCCTCTTACTAACCTCCCTGAGCATCTTAGTGAATCAGGCATGGTCGTGTAGTTATGCTTCATTGAATATGCATAGTGGTGTATGGAGAAAACACCACCAATAACATAGTCACCATCCATTGAGAAAGCAGGTAGACGAGTGGTACCCTGGAGCTTGCATTTCACAGATGAGGCCTCAGTGCTGTCCCCAACACCATTCCTATCCTCTGAGAGCTCAGCCCTTTGTTTCACATCATCCACAGAACCATTCAAGGCAAGAGCTGAGTTCAGCTCACACAAACCCAGAGACAGGATCAGGCCAATAAAGAGAGCTGAGATCTCCATCCTCAACTGTCCTCATGTGGGCATACTGTGTTTTTACTGGTCTATATAGATATTCAGACTGAAGCTTCCCTCCTACTGTACGTCAGCATACTGTACGTCAGAGAGAGGATGCTCTTACCCAGTGGTCTTTGATGAACTCTTGTACAAGTCTTTTTGTGAGCTTTGTGTACATTATAATCTGCACCAGGTGCCCATGTCTCTTTTCTCTTCTTTTAAAGTTACCATTGTAAACCCTAATATCTTCTTAACTCACTGCACACTGGAGGTCATTTTCAGTCGATTTTCTCGATTTGACATAATTTTCTTAGATTCACCTTTTAAGGCACTTGCATATAAGATATATACCCATGTTTTACATCATAAATTGCAGAACAATCTCAGCTATCTATATAATGAGGCACCATTGTCGTAAGGCAAAAGTGTAAAGAAAAAAACTTTATAATATGACACTAAAGCTGAAAAATGGAATCTCGATTTTTGGAAATTCTTCATATCGCTTGAAAAAACCTAACTTTACTCAGGTGGTGACTCTGTTTAGGTGATGGCAATTGGTTTACCAAAGGTTTTAGGTTCACAAAAGCAGTGAAATATATGAATAAAATGTTAGATACATGTAAATAAATGTCTAAAACTAAAGTTTTTATTATCGTTTTTTGAGTAGAAATATGGTCTTTCACAGCTTTCACCAAAATGATAAAAATGGGACTGAGAAATGACTTCATAGTGCAGATAAAGCTTCAGGGAGTGTGTGCAAATGAAAAATGACCATCACAACAATTTTTTTTTTTTTTTAAATAAAAATATGTATTATAAAAAAAAAAAAAATATGTACAGAATATATATTCAGAAATATGAAACAGAACAAAGACTAGACCATTTACAATATACAAGTATATATGCTTCAATGGCATATCCTCATGCCATGGCATGCCAGTCATGGAAACAGTTTCTGTTCAGCTGCAGGCAGAGGGGAACGTTACACGCCTCGCACTTCCACGCCGTGTCTTTGCTCACTTTCTTCATGCTGCAAAGCTCGCAAACCCTGCGACCCACCGTGGACTTAGTTGGAAGAACAGTTTGAAGAGTTCAATGGGTGTTGCTGTGGCACTGACATGTGGACCAGGTGTCCGGGCTGGAACTTGATGACGGGGGGAGCAGTGTCCGGGTCTTCATCCGTCCTCCAGGACAGCGTAGGTGCAGGTGGTGCACGTGCTGCTGTCTTTCTTGATCTGGCCTGAGGTGAAAGTAGTCGCCGGGCAGCACGCGCCCTGTTTGCTGGAGATGGTGTTTTTAGTCGTCGGTCAACGCGCTGCCTCTTTGCTGGTCGTGGTAGTTGCCGTCCAACACGCTGCCTCTTTGCTGGCCAGGCTGGTCGGGGCGGCTGGTGCTCCTCTCTGTAAAATAAATCAATACTAGTCAGTTGAAAGAAAGATGACGTAACGATTGAGCAGAATGCTCCACATTGGATGTGCAAATATTATTCAGATCATGACTGTGGTAGTAATTTTAGCATAGTGCTCCGCATTGGATGTATAAATATTAGTGGTAGTAACGTGAAGCAGAGTATTGTACAAAGCAGACTGTGTATAAACATTACTTAGATCATGACGTAGTAACGTGAACAGCAGTGTGCACCGCGTGGCTGGCTCTCGTGCACAGTGTACACATTACTAGTTTGTACACATTACTAGTTTGTACACATTACTAGTTTGCACCATGCAGCCTTACAGACACGTAACAAAGTTTAGTAACTACACTTACCCATCTTCCTCAGAAGAACTAAAGCCTTCGAGCTCTGAAGACGACGCGTCGTCCTCCTCCTCGCTGCTCTCCAGAATCATGCGCTTTGCTTCCTCCGTGTTGAATCTCTTTGTCGTCATGTTGATTGTAAAATGTAGCGTGTGTACATGCTGTACAAGTGGGTTGTCCTTTTGAGATTTTCCTGAGTGTACATTGGTTGTTTAGTTCACGAAATGGCGACGGACATATGACTCAACTAATCACAGAGAAGGATTTTTTATTTTTTTTTTTCCAGCGTCAGATGACACACTGCTGCCCTTTCGCTTGCCTGATGATGTTAAAATTATGCTGGGCTCTGCCTGGGCAGGCACCCGGAAGCAGGAAGCCGTCTCTTTCCGCCAGACGTAAAATTATATTTTTGCGATGTATTATCGGGGTGCTGTGAATATTTTAGAAACTTAGAGAAAAGTTTCAAGTGTCACCACGCGAAACCGCGGGCTCCGTGGACGAAGGGTTAATGAAGTCATACTCTTACAACTTGTTTTGCTGTGTTTAGCTCATATGACAGTTAAGCCGAACAAATGTCCACCACTAATGAGATGTTTGTTTGATTAAATTACAAAATTATGCTAAAACAGAAATATTAATGAAATAGCACTGAGTTTATAAAAGAGAAGGACACACATATTTATCTTATTCTTTTTTTAATTATTTTACTTTACATTACTTATATTCTCTATTTCCAGGCCGTCATGAAAAAACACTTAGTGAAATAAGACAAAAAAATGATTTTAAAAGTACTTTCATAACATGACATTCAAATTAATAAAACATTTAATAAAAAATATACAGTATACCTAAAAATATGAGACAATATGAAAACTGAATCTGCACATCATGAGCTATATAGTAAATGTTGCTTTTGTAGCCATAATGTCATTTTTTGTTCTCCCTCTTTGCCCTCTGTGGCTTAGGTATTTGTATTAAAAGTCCCTTGAATTGCCGTCCTAGTTTTCTTAAAACTTTATGTTTTAAGATTGACTTTTGTTCATTAAATGTTTCTTGGTGTTTTTCTCTGGCTTAAACAATATGATGAAGCACTTTGGAGCAAATATACACAATATGAGTCCAAAACTGGAGGCAAGAATGGCAAATATCTCCACAGCCACAGTAAATTTCCCAGGAGAACTGACATATGCTGGGATGAAGGTGACCCAGACTGCACAGAATATCAGCATGCTGAAGGTGATAAGCTTGGCTTCATTAAAATTATCAGGTAGTTTCCGGGCTAGGACCGCCAACACAAAGCAAAAGACAGCCAGCAGGCCGATGTACCCGAGCACAGCCCAGAACCCAATAGCTGAGCCTAATGCACACTCCAGGATGATTCTCTCCTTGTATGTGGTGAGGTTTTTCATTGGAAAAGGAGGACTAAGAACCAACCAAAGAGTACATATTATAACTTGAATTAAAGTGAAAGACACTACAGTCATCCTTTGCTGCGGAGGACCAAACCATTTCATAACATTACGACCTGGGAGAGTGGCTTTGAATGCCATTAACACAACTATTGTTTTTCCAAGAACACAAGACATACAGAGGACGAAGGTGATCCCAAACGCTGTGTGGCGCAGCATGCAGGACCACTCAGAGGGTTCTCCAATGAAAGTCAATGAGCATAAGAAACAGAGAGTCAGAGAGAAGAGCAGCAGGAAGCTCAGCTCAGAGTTGTTGGCTCTGACAATCGGGGATGTCCTGTGACGGTGGAACACAGCCGCTGTTATAATGGCAAGGCAGGCACCACCAACTGAGAATGCAGACAGGATGATTCCTAGGGCCTCGTTGAAGGAAAGAAACTCTACAGGCTTGGGGAGGCAAGTGTCTCTCTTTGCATTAGGCCAAAATTCCTTGGGGCAAGGGAAACAATCAGGGGAATCTGAAAAAATACAACAACAAAAAGGCTTTTAGCAGAAATACTCAATATTTGATGTTGTTCAGTAGATAATAATAATAATACTAATACATTGTATTCAGTCATTTTCAAAGTACTCAAAGATATACAACACACAACATTAATCACATTAAATGCAGTTAAAACAATTTTGGATTTTCGGATGGTGAGCTCCAGATGAAGGAGACAGCTATTGAGAATTCTCTGTAGCTGCCGCTTGGTCCTGAGTGGTGGAAACAGGAGGTTGGCATTAGAGGAGCTGCAGCTGCGGAAAGAAGTGTGGTGGTGAAGCAGCTCGGTGAGGTAAAGGCCTGGTTTGTAGGTCTTTGTGACTGAGGAGAAGGACTTTGAAATGGCTCTGTTGTGGGACAGCGAGCCAGTGGAGGTTTTAGGGGACAGGGTGATGTGATCACAGCAGCGGTAATGGGTGAGCAGACAAGGAGGATAATAGGTAGCATGTATACACAGACTCTCAGGACAACTTTATCTGCTTGGTTAAAGTGTTAAAAGGTGTATTACATTAACATTTATGTGCCAGTTTCTGTCTAATCTGCAGTAGGAAAAACAATACCTGTAGTGTTGCTAATTTCCCCCTCAGGACACGGTATACAATCATAACAGCAGATGGGTTTTCCTTTCTGCAGCACTTTACGAGTTCCTGCAGGACAGCTGTCAGTGCACACTGACACAGGTACCTGGCACATAGATACAAACAAAGTCACACATATTCAGATGTGCTTCAAAACTCTGAGGATTAAAGGAGTTCAGATTATTTTTTAATCTGTCTAAAAACAATACTTGCATTTCAATTAAAGTGTAGGTTCACATTTTTGAAGTCCTTTTAAAATCATTAATCACATGCCAACATGTATCGTGAAAGTGTTATTGTTCACTGTAACTAAACTGTTTCCCCTCTAAATGTATTTCAATGTCACTGTTACGGGACAAAGTTCACAGTTTTAGTGTAAAAATGAATTATTAAGTTCAGCTGAAGCTAACGTCATGATTAATCAGTGTAAGTAGAACAAATATGTTTTTCTAACTCACACAGTTGTTTAAATTTGTAGTTCTAACTCACACAGACTCTGCTCTCTACTGGACTCCACAGGTAATATTCTCCTCCAATCTCGAGCACATATTAGACCACTGAAAATGTGCATAAGCAGATGTTTTTGCAGATGCAGGCAGTCGGCAACTGCTGCAGCAGAATTGTTTACCATTCCCCCCTCACTGACGTGTTGCGGAGGACTTGTCTGGAAGAGTGGTATGTGAAGACGGCCCCAATGGATGACCAACACATCAACCTCCTACTGCTACAGGCAAAGTTATTGGTTCATCAACAATTTAGGCCCCTGATATGGGGAAGGCACATGTTGATGAGGCCCAACAACAGCACCTTACACAAACAGGCAGGGAGGGGTTCAAACCACTGCCCTATTAAGATTGGGGGACTCAGAGCACTCAGAGCACTCAGCACCCATTGTTTCTGAATGCTCTCCATGTACCTGTGTTAGGTAAATGGAAGTGGATCTGTAAACACCTACTGCCTGCTATGGTTCTCCCTGGCAAAGCAGGACAATCCACCCCTGGTGGTGGACTGCTTTACACATCCCCAATACTCCATCTCACCCTTCCCTTAGAGAGAGTGAGTTGAAAGCAGTTGCTTTCTGGTAGCTTCAAGTTGTTGCATGCAACCGTTATATGCAGAAATTACTCCCGTATCTGCCCATGCTGGATCGGTCCATGTTGATTTAAAAAAAGAAAGCATGGAAAGTAAAATACGGCGTTAGCACGACTGCATCCAGCAGCTAGCTTAGCCAAACCGTCCTGGTGTAGCTTAGGTCTGCACAGAGGCTGCTTCCCTTTCACGCCAGTCTGTTGTCTTATGCTGAGGTCAGGTTGATCTCGGACCAGGTGTTTTACCTGTAGTTTCTCCACCAAAGGTCTTCTCTCAAACCGGTGTTGGAGGAGAGATTATACTGAGTTAGCGTTTGGTTTTCTTTGAAGAGAAGTGTTCGACTCGCGCTCGCCGCTGTAATGTTGTTAAAATGGGTGGCGAGCGCCTCGTCTGCCCTGATGAGACAGAGAGACGGGACCACACAGCCTTGGGCCAACTGAGTTTGGCCCTCCCGGAAGTCTTTTTTCGGGCGCTGATTTATATCTTTAATCAGTGATTGGCTAAACTGCTTCTTAGACCCGTGCACGGCGCAGCAGAGACGTGCACGGGGGCAGCTGAGAGGTGCACGGGCGGAGAGGACAAGCAGGAAAAGCATATATTTTGCGCAGATATCCTATTTTCCCGACGAATCGCCACCTTAACATGGTGGAGGAGTTTGAGTGGCTCAGTGATCCCGGGAGCTATGTTGTCCGGGGCATCAGCCCCTGGTAGGGTCTCCCAAGGCAAACAGGTCCCGGAGCCAGACCCGGGAGGGGAGCTCGTCGGCGAGCGTCTGGTGGACGGGCTTTCGCCCATGGGGCCCGGTCGGGCACAGCCCGAAAAAAGATCATGGACCAGCAACCCTGTGGACTCTCCACCCGCAGGGGGAAGCATCGGGGTCGGGTTCTATGCAGACCGGGCGGCGGGCCAGGCAGGAGACCTGGGCGAGCCGATCGCCGGCAACATAGACTAGCTCTAGGGACGTGGAACGTCACCTCGCTAGCGGGGAAAGAGCCGGAACTGGTGCAGGAGGTGGAGCGGTATCAGCTAGATATAGTTAGGCTCACCTCCACGCACAGCACGGGCTCTGGAACCCAGCTCCTGGAGAAGGGTTGGACTTTGTCCTTTTCTGGAGTTGCCCAGGGTGAGAGGCGCCGGGCGGTATTGGGGATACTCACGAGCCCCCGGCTGAGCGCCGCTATGTTGGAGTTTTCCCCGGAGAACGAGAGGGTCGCCTCCCTGCGCCTATGGGTTGCGGGGAGTAAGGCCTTGACTGTTGTTTGTGCTTATGCACCGAACAGTATTTCAGAGTATCCGGCCTTCTTGGAGTCGGTGGGAGGGGTCCTGGAAAGGGCGCCGCCTGCCGACTCCATAGTTCTCCTGGGGGACTTCAACCGCTCACGTGGGCAATGATAGAGAAACCTGGCGGGGCGTGATTGGGAGGAACGGCTTGCCTGATCTGAACCCGAATGGTGTTTTGTTGATGGACTTCTGTGCTAGCCACGGTTTGTCCATAACAAACACCATGTTCGAGCATAAGGCGGCTCATAAGTGTACCTGGTACCAGAGCACTTTAGGCCGGAGATCAATGATCGACTTTGTAATCGTATCATCTGATCTGCGGCCATATGTCTTGGACACTCGGGTGAAGAGAGGAGCAGAGCTGTCAACTGATCATCACCTGGTGGTGAGTTGGATCAGATGGCGGGGGAGTCGGCTAGAAAGACCTGGCAAGCCCAAACATGTGGTGAAGGTGAACTGGGAACGTCTGGCAGAGGATCCTGTCCGGGAGGTCTTCAACTCTCACCTCCGGAAGAGCTTCTCACACATCCCGAGGGAGGCTGGGGACATGGAATCCGAGTGGACCATTTTCAAAGCCTCTATTGTGGACGCGGCCGCTAGGAGCTGTGGTCAGAAGGTCATCGGTGCCTGTCGTGGCGGCAACCCGAGAACCCGGTGGTGGACACCGGGGGTGAGGGAAGCCATCAAGCTGAAGAAGGAGGCCTTTCGGGCCTGATTGGCCCAGGGGTCTCCTGAAGCAGCTTACAGGTACCGGCAGGCCAGAAGGGCTGCAGCTGTGGTTGTCGCGGATGCTAAAACTCGGGAGGAGTTCGGGGAGGCCATGGAGAAGGACTTTCGGTTGGCCTCAAGGAGGTTCTGGCAAACCATTCCGCGGTTCAGGAAGGGAAAGCAGGGCCTACCCCAGGCTGTTCTCAGCGGGGGGTTGGGGGGGGAACTGCTGACCCGGACAGTGCCCATTGACTGGCAGACCGGGGTGGTGGTTCCCATCTTCAAGAAGGGGGACCGGAGAGTGTGCTCGAACTATCGTGGTATCACACTGCTCTACCCTCGCAAGACTACTGGAGGGGTCCTGGGAGTTCGCCCAACCAGTCTACATGTGCTTTGTAGACTTGGAGAAGATTTTCGACCGGGTCCCTCGGGGGTTTTTGTGGGGGGTGCTGCGGGAGTATGGGGTGCCGGACCCGTTGGCACGGGCCATCCGGTCTCTGTACGCCTACAGTAGGAGCTGTGTTGGTATTCTTGGTAGTAAGTCAGACACGTTCCCGGTGGGTGTTGGTCTCCGCCAGGGCTGCCCTTTATCACCGGTCCTGTTTGTGACTTTCATGGACAGACTATCTAGGCGCAGCCAGGGGCGGAGAGGATCCGGTTTGGGAGTCTCGGGATCGCATCTCTGCTGTTCGCAGATGATGCAGTCCTGTTTGCCTGATGCGGTCCTCCTCGGACCTCCAGCATTCACTGGGGCGTTTTGCAGCCGAGTGTGAAGCGGCAGGGATGAGAGTTAGCACCTCCAAATCTGAGGCCATGGTGCTCTGCCGGAAACCGGTGGATTGCTCCCTCCAGGTGGGGACAAACTTCCTACCCCAAGCGAAGGAGTTCAAGTATCTCGGGGTCTTGTTCACGAGTGAGGGTAAGGTGGAGCGTGAGATCGATAGGCGGATCGGTGCGGCTGCAGCAGTAAAACAGTCGCTGTACCGGTCTCTCCATTTACTGGTCGGTCTACGTTCTAACCCTCACCTATGGTCACAAACTCTGGGTCGTGACCGAAAGAACGAGGTCTCGGATACAAGCGGCCGAAATGAGCTTCCTCCGTAGGGTGGCTGGGCTCAGCCATAGAGACAGGGTAAGGAGCTTGGACATCAGGAGGGAGCTTGGAGTCGAGTCGCTGCTCCTTCGTGTCGAAAGGAGTCAGCTGAGGTGGTTCGGGCATCTAGTCAGGATGCCTCCTGGACGCCTCCCATTAGAGGTTTTCCAGGCACGTCCAACTGGTAGGAGACCCCGGGGAAGACCAAGGACACGCTGGAGGGATTATATCTCCCGGCTGGCCTTGGAACGCCTCGGGATCCCCCAGGATGAGCTGGAAAGTGTTGCGGGTGAGAGGGAAGCCTGGGTCGGTCTGCTGAACCTGCTGCCACCGCGACCCGACCCCGGATAAGCGGCTGAAAATGGATGGATGGATGGATCCTATTTTACAAATATTACCGGGTATCTTCCATAGCTCAAAAACACAAATATTGACAATTTGTATAATTGATTAATAATATTATGATTTTTATAATTAATAATATTATACATATATATATATATATATATATATATATATATATATATTAGTGCTGTCATATTAGCGCGTTATTAACGGTGTTAACGCAAACCAATTTTAACGCCGTCAATTTTATTAACGGCGTTAAGGCATTTAAATTTTTTATTTTTATTTTTTTTCGCGAGCATCACGCCGGATGTAGCTCAACCGGAAGCAAAACAATAGGCACGCCGTTTGGGCTTGGAAGCTAGGCTAACGTTACGGTTTGAAATGAATGAATGGTGAGCGCGATACGGCAAAATGAATGATATTCAGTGAACTGCGAACAGGTGCGCCTGCCAGAAGGGAGCGCGAGTGAACACATTGAACACAGCAGGAGAGAACGCAACGTTAGCCAGTTAGCTAAAGCTCCGGTGGAAAATTATTAGCTTATGCCGTGTTCACACCGGACACGCCGCATCCGGTGTGAACACGGCATAACGCTACCGTTTTTGAGGAGGTAGATTTTGAGGTGAGGGGACTGACAAGGCAGAAGGTAAAGTGGTCCACCGTTCTATCAATAAGCAGACCTGCCAACCTGTACGCAATTTGCATAGCGGATACGCATTTTGACGTCAAAGTACGCTGGTAAAAATTAATCTAAAATTAATTTTAGACTAATTGACCAGCACACATTATATGCAATGCAATATAATGCATGACGAGTATTTAATGACTTATCAATATATAGGTTATATATCAAGGTTGGCAGGTCTGAATAAGGCTAAACTAGAAGTTAACACTAATACAAACATTATTTTTGTAGAATGAGTGTGTTAGGGGAGAAGGATGCAGCCATTGTTAAACAGCTGGATGCTGGATTGAAATGCAGCTGGAACTGGTCGTGGCTAAAACTGGAAGGCAAGGTCTCAATAAAAGGGCAAGAGGTGTCCTTTCATCTAGGAGATGTATTCTCCAAAATCAACAGGCAGGGATTCACCAGATGCATTCTCTGCATCAAAGATATGAATTATGCTAACAAAGGCAGCCATGCTCTCCCTTACCACATTGTGCCTCATATACTGTAAATGTTAGACCCAGTGACAGGCTGGCATGAAATGGCTTGCATAATTTAGTAAGGAGGCCATAATAATGTTTGACTCATGGCTGAAGTTAAGTTTCTCCAGCTCTCCCCAGCTTGGCAAAAAAAGCATCTCAAAATGCATCAGATTGATGCTTTAAAATATGGAATATTAAAAAATTTCTTACGGGGGAGCATGCCCCCGCACCCCCTAGAGGGGTAATATCCTTCTCACCTTTTTCACCCCTGACCCGTTTTCATGCCTGGTGCACTCTATAATTTTATTTTGTAAACCCTTGTTTACCTGAAATGTGCAGTGATTTTATTTTGTACTGCCCTGTTTGGCAGTTGTTTTTCAATAAAATAAAGCAAGCCAATCCACTTTTTCATGTTGATAAGAGCATTAAAATGCAAAAAAAAAAAATTGCGATTAATTGCGATTAATCGCGAGTTAACTATGACATAAATGCGATTAATCGCGATTAAATATTTTAATCGCTTGACAGCACGAATATATATATATATTTTTTTTTTTTGTGTGTGGCTCAAGGTGGGTGGGGCCAGGCCCCATGGCCCTCTATTGAGCGGCCTCCACTGCACTCCACCTAATTGCTACCTACAGTAGAGAGAGTTAGGGGGCCTCGGCCAACCCAGATAGTACGCGACTGAACTGGTTGGAGCCATTGCATAACCCTGCAGGGATCAACAGATGAGCAGCACCCTTCACACTACATTCTGACACCGACTGTGCACTGAACAACAGTGGGAAAGACTTCTCCCCCGTTCCGCACAACAACGTTGGGACCCTGACCACTTTGCTCAGTAACATGCTACGGTGGATCTTACTCTTGCTGCCTGGATGGATTGCACAAGCTGAGGATGACCCAGAGTAGCAGTGCATGACGAGACTCACTGCATGACGAGTGCTGCCGGAGCACCATAACAGACAGCGTTTTTAAAGACACGTTAAAGACGGCACAAAACGAGATGTTGGGTATATGATATGGAAGTTACCCAATTTGTGTTCTGGCTTTAGAAACTGTTTGTCAATCAATGTTGTTGTTTTACCTGCGTTAACCCTTTGGGGGCAGGGCCCGCTTCGAAGCGGGGAGCAGATGTTTACGTTTTTAATAAAATCCTATCTTCACAATAATACGTCACAGAGATATGGTTTCAAATCTGGCGGATATGGTTTCCACTTACGCGTCTGAGCATCTAAACATGGACATGTCGTATGACGCGTGCAAAGCTTCAGTGTGAGTCAGAAGATGCCAAGCAAAGAGTCCTGAGCAAAGCTATCTTGGAGAGGATGGACAGACGGCGCAGCTTCAGTGCCTGAAGGATTCGCTAACAAGGAGCTAGCCGGAGCTAACGGGCCAGATAGCTGGCTACAGCGTTTCTGTGAGACTGAACGCTGCGTAATCAATTGTTGTCCCTATCACCGTTAACTTTCTTACAGTGAACATAGTACGACTAGTAGTGTTGGACCTCCATTATGTGTTTGTAAGACCGTAAATAACGTTTGTTTGTTGACGATAGCTTAGTAGCGTTAGCACGTCACTACATAGTGCCGTGTTGGATGTTATCTTCCGTGTCTACGACTGAACGGTGCATAATCAACTGTTGTCCCTATTACCGTTAACTTTCTTACAGTGAACATAATGCAACTAGTAGTGTTGCACCTCCATTAATCGTTACTACAGTACTGTTTATGTCATGGTAGCTGATGCTAACACGGAGCTAGCGGTAGCGCGCTAACGGAGATAGCTGATTACAGCTATGAACGGTGGGTAATCAACTGTTGTCCCTATCACTGTTAACTTTCTTACAGTGAACTTAGTACGATTAGTAGTGTTGGATCTCAGTTACGTGTTTGTAAGGCTGTAACTACTAACGTTGTGCATTTTTAGCTCATGGCCTGAACATAGTTGGATCTGTTAGCTTTAGCAATGTTTACACGTAGCTAGCTCATGCAGTGTCTGAGCATAGTCAGTGTTAGATTTTCCTTACGTGTCGTTGTCTAATCATTACTTTCTATCAGTGAACTCATACTGACTAGTATTAATGTATTTTACAGAGTGGATTCAGAGCTGTGAGGGTCCAGAGGACAACATGCAGCATCGCTGCAGCAGTCTCCCTGTCCGTCTGGCTGCCAACATATCACCTAGCAGGCCACAAAGCCAGCCACAGCTCATCATCCCCACCACATAATAATACATTTGATTTTAGACATTTATTTACATGTGTCTACCATTTTATTCATTTATTCCACAGCTTTTGTGAACCTAAGACCTTTGGTAAACACATTTCCATCACCAAAACCGATATACCACCTGAGTAAAGTTATGTTTTCACAACAAATATGAAAAATTTCCAAAATCAAGATTACATTTTTCAGCTTTAGTCATATTTTCTCTTTACACTTGTGCCTTGGGACAATGGTGCCTCATTATATAGATAGCTGAGATTGTTCTGTAATTTTTGATATACAACACATGAGTATGTATCATATGCAAGTGACTTTAAAAAGGGAAATTTAAAAATGATGTAAAACGAGAAAATTACCACAGACCCCAGAGTGTTAAGAGGAGATGCTTTTATTTTTAAGGCGGCTCGCGACGATATAAAGGAAGTCTCATTCTATGTCAAAAGCTACGAAAAATATGGTGATTTTTTTATACAGACTAGAAACAGTAACGGTATTAGCACTCCGCGGAAAAGGCACAAGGTTAATTAAAGGTGTAATAACTGTGTATGTTTTAAGTAAATTGTTGTGAGTGTTGGCTCTGTGTGTGTGTGCTATTAATGCAAACGAGGAGTAAGCTAACATAATTATCGTTTTTGTGCCTTTGTACACAGCTCTTACGTTGGTTTTGGGAATTTATCAATACATTTGAAATCATCAGTCAAGTGCAGGACTATCTTTCGGCGGGGTATGCAACATGTGTTGGAATAAATGTTAAATATTTAACTGCAAATTAGTAATGAGTGATACCTTTTTTGCATTGAATCATACAGGGATGTTTGCTGAAATTGATGCTATGTGGTGACATGGCGTGCCTTTGTCAGTTAGAAGAAAGGTTATGATATTGTAACGCGAAGTTGAAGCCCTCTTGCTGAGGAAACTGTTGGACAGCAGAAGGCAGTGTGTGCTCCCTTATATAGTGTGGGGTGGTCTGCATGTATTTGGGTATGCATGTCCTGATTAGCCAGCTACGTTCATAAAAGTGATAAGAGGACAAATGTGTACTCGTTATTTGGGCAGAGTATGAGCCATAGAGACCAGTAGAGGGCTTCACCTGTGCATAGAAAACTAGGATTACAATTTCAAAAAGTTAGTCTTTTTAGCAGAAATTCTGCACTCGGCTTATAGCCTTCTGCCGTGGGTCAGCAAGGGAACACTTTCTTGGAAAGTAAAAAGGAGTAATTTCTGAGTAAAAAATATGCTTACATTATTCGGTAACACTTTATAATAACTACACACTATTTAGCATTAGTGGTAGTTAAGTATGAGTAAACACTTAATTCATCATTTATAAAGCATTTTTCCAACATTAACAGTCATTAGTATGCAATTCCTAAAGACAGTTATGACAGTTAAAGACTATTATGCATTTGATGATTGGGTTTTCATACTTTATAAATCAATTATTATGAAGGACTTATAGATGATTAATACAATAATTTATAAAGTGTTAGTAAATTATTTAAAAAATATTTAAATGTAAAGTATTCATGAATGTATTCATACATATAATGATTTAGATATGCACTAATGGTTAGGGACTATGTTAACATGTGCTTTATATAGTGTGTTTACATGTGTTTTAATAGTGCAATTCATGATTAATTCAGGTAGTTACTAGTCGTTAGTTAAGTATTTTGTGTGACCACATCCAAAATGAGGACTATCTTTGCCTTACAAAGCATTTATAAATTACATTGAAAGGCCAGCAGTGTCTCAAAGCTAACACAAGTCTCAGTTATCTTCTCAACAGAAAAGGAAAAAAGACACAACACAAAGTGATAAAGAACATTAATATGTATTGCATGATGCAAACAATTACTTGTAATGTTCTCTGCAAAAAAGAATGCTTTCGGCGGTGGTGATACGTCATCAACGTGGGACACGCGTTTTGCACGGAAACTGGTAAACAGTGCGTTTACGCTTTGGAAAACGCCGGACTAAGTCGAACTAGTGCTGTGTCCAAATGCGGCGCGAAATGCTTCTCTCCGTGAAAAGAGCTGTCATTTCCGCTATCGACCATGGAATAAATAACCACTAGTTCTGCTTTATACTTGTTGTGGAAGTCCCAAAAATGTCGGAACATCAAACGCCCTCGTATTTGGGTTCATAACACCATCCAAAGCCGCACACAGCTCGGTGAATTTCACCGACTCCTCCAGGAACTGCGTCTGACTTATCTCTGTCAAACAGATACCGTTTCCACCATCCACCATGGAAATAACCACTAGTTCTGCTTTATACTTGTTGTGTAAACTCCACATACGTCAGAACATCAAACTCCATCGTGTCTGGGTTCATAATATTATCCGTAGTCCCACAACAGCGTCTGAATGACGGCCGCTACCAGCGCTACTTCAGGCGGAGCAGCAGCAGTTTGATTCAGCAACGGCAGGACGGCGGTGATGACGGGCGCAGCTTCTCAACGCTGATTCTCAACGCTGATTGGCTGACGCAACTTTGCGTCACACGCTTTTTCCGCGGCGCCCGGCGGAAAAAATGCTTCTTCGCAACCTAGCGCGTCTGTGCATTGACTTTGCATGTAAGCTGGTCGCGCGTCAAATTCACGCCGCGTTTGGTGTGAACACAGCATAAGTCGAGTGAAAGAATACCGGCCAGGTGATGGGGAGCGATGCCCATCAGTGGCACAAGTGGTGAGTATCTTTCTTAGTTTGCTGGCACGTACACATTATTGATTATGAATATCTAGCTAGCTAGCCAGTTATTTCTGGCCCGGGGTCCGCGCACCCTTTCGATTTAGGGTTAGGGTATGGAGTTTTCCATAGCGTAACCACACTGTTGATCAGTTCCAGAGCAAAACGTGTGTCCCACATTGATGACGTATCACCACCGCCAAAAGCCTTCTTTTTTTGCGGAGAACATTATAAGTAATTATTTGCATCTTGCAATAAATATTAATGTTCTTTATCACTTTGTGTTGTGTCTATTTTCCTTTTTTGTTGAAAAGATAACTGAGACTTTTGTTAGCTTTGGGGCACTGCTGGCCTTTCAATGCCATTTATAAATGCTTTGTAAGGCATATAGTCCTCACTTTAGATGAGGTTACACACAATACTTAACTAACAACTAGTAACTACCTAAATTATTTATGAATTGCAGTATTAAAACACATATATAAAGGCACATGTTAACATAGTCCCTAACTATTAGTGCATATCTAAATCATTATATATATATAAATAAATGCATGAATATTTGGCATTTATATAATTTTTTTATAATTTACTAACATTTTATCAATTATCTTAATAATCATCTATAAGTCCCAAATAAATGGTTTGTAATATATATTACTTAATTTACAAATGGGGAATACATCATTTATAAAGTATGAAAACCCAATCATGAAACACATTATAGTCAAGCTTATTAATCAAGAATAAAACATTTAAACTGTGCTCATAAATTGCATACTAATGACCGTTAATGTTGGAACAATGCTTTATAAATGATAAATTACGTTTTAACTCATACTTAACTAATGCTAAATAGCGTGTAGTTATTACAACGTGTGACCCATTATTTATTACATGGATATCTTTACTGCCGTTATGTACAGTGTTCACAATTGCAGTGACCCAAAATACGTGTTCACATATAACGTTTAATATAACTTAAGTTCAAATTGAAATATGTAATACATTTTGCTCCTTACTTGTGTGCCACCCTCCACCCAGGTGAGGTTCCTGTTGATACGGAGTTCCTGGCCCACCGGCAGTGATGCATCGTAGTGCCCTACTGCCACCAACTCAATGCTGCCACTCTCACTTTTTTGCCAGTTAACCAGCTCGTATGTGGCCACAGGATCCCCGTTGTCATCAAATGACACATCATAACCATTTTGGGAAAAATTTACATTTTTCAGCTGAGTAAGAACCTGTGAGGAGGAAGTAAAAGAAGAAAATGAAAGAGAGATTTGAAGCAATAGAAGACAAAATAAATGTAGAATTAAAAAAAGGTACAAGAGACTGAAAAATGTACATATTTGTTTTTACTGACCTGTTTGGACTCTATGCTGGTGAGTTCGTCACACTGAGTGATAGAATGTGTTTCCTGACACACTGCATTATGAATGGCATGTGCTATTGCATAAACAGCCTTGTACACCATGTTAGTGATCCGGAGCTGAGATGTGTCAGTGTACGGGCTCTGGATCGTCTCTATGTCTTCACTTCCATCACACGCATTCCTGTCTGTGACTGCTGCTAAAAACACACAAAGACAAAAATTAGCATTGACAATATTAGATTATAATTCATCTGAATGTCTTTTTCTTTTTTGTTTCTTTGTTTTATTTAACCTTCCAAATGTGCAGAGCAAAAACCTGTATATCTACATTGCTCTAATTTATAAGTTAAACATTATTTATTACATATCAAAGCACTGTATAACAGAAATTACTCTATTTAATAGTTGCTCTTTTAGTTTGTATCCGACCCTGATTTTAATTTTGACCTTTATCTACCAGCTCAAATATCAGACAATTAGTCAACTGCATGAAATGCAAATAATGTATTTTCCTTTAATTGAATTTGACAAGATCTGTGTTAAAGTGTTTTGAAGAAATACATGATCACTGTTAGGATAAGAGCTTAGAACTATATACATATAAACTTTAACTGATACATGCTAGTAGGCTAAGTAAAACTGTTGTACTTTATTTTGCTTGGTGGCCTATAGACTGTCAATTTAATGTGTGCTTGTGTTCAGGGCTTCAGGGTTGACATGGTGAAACTACTGCAGCCAAGTTCATACAAACATAAAAAAAAACAGATTATTCACAAACATGTGCTTTATGTCCATGACATGTCTTTGTTCATTATCAATAGATTCTATTTTAATCTAGGGGTTGGACTAAAATCACCTTTGGACATTTTAACACACAAAGTTTCATTAGGACTGTGAAAAAATAACAGAACACACGCAAAGACGCAACTGTGAGCTGCAATTTTCTCACTTTTCCCCAGCCTGCAGTTGAATGCATCCTCCCAGAACTCAGTCAGCACTGGAGAGGCAGCCACTTTAGAGGGAGAGAGATCCAGCAGGAAGTCTTTCAGACCTGGGATGACAGATCGCTCAATGCCAAATCCGACTGCTCCAGCACATAAACTGAACCTCAGCATGTCTGGGTCAGTTACCCAGGCCTCACTGCCTATCCACTGGCGAGGAGGAGAGGGCTTGAGTGACAGCTCTTCCAGCAGAATCCTCAAGTCTCCAGGGGATGTAAACGCGACAATAACCATAGCTGTCGACCTGGAGAGAAATAATAGTCCATTGTATTATAGTAATATGGGGGGAATACTTGAACAAATATATGTGTCAAGATAATTAAAACAAACACATAAGAGATACTTAATTTTTGTTTTGTTTATTAATGTACAGTATTTCTCCACTGATTCTATAACAAATTCAGTAGTGTGCCCTTTACGTGAGGTAAATGACCAAAAGCACATAATAAGTGAATGTTGAAACCTGCGGATAATGTCGGCTACTCTCTGGATCCTGCTTCGTGGGTGGGTCCAATAGAAAGATTCGGAATATTCCACACAGATCCCCTCTTTGTGTGCTGCGTCCAGGAAAGACGCCATGCCATTGTTTCCATAATCCGTATCTGATCGGATAGCACCTATCCAAGTCCAACCAAAGTGTTTTACCAGCTTTGCCAGGGCGTCAGCCTGGAACTGGTCACTCGGGATTGTTCTGAAGAAACTGGGGTACTGCTGCTTATCGGACAGGCATGCACAAGTGGCAAAGTGACTAACCTAAATGAACACAACAGTATAATTATTGAACAGGACGGACACAAAATATCATTGGTCTATTAAACACATAATTTTCAGAAATTCAAAATATTTACTTGAGGAATGTTAAAGGGCCCGATGATGCGAGACATGCTGATGGATGGCGTGGACCCAGACTCACCAACAATGGCCATCACCTTACCAGATTGTGAACAATTGTCGCCGGTGTAAAACACCGGGTCCATGCCACTTGACAGCTGGAATGCCACATGCACCGCTACAGGCACAGAGGCACACGAGTCGTAGATCTGATAACCGAGTTTGATGCCCGGCAGCAGCTCCGTGCTGTTGTTAATCTCCTCGATGGCGAAGATCATTGCGCGTGAGAAGCGTAGTTCACGGCTATCAATGCTGCACACAGACACTCGTGTCAACAGTTACGCTATGGAGAACTCCATACCTTATTTTAATAGATATACATAAATAAGGAGATCTGCAATAGTCAACTCAATTTAAATTATTGCTTCGTGTTTATCCTGTTGAATATGATTCAATGATTGATACAATTAATTTTCAGTTAAAATAAGCCTTTTTGTATTTTTCTTTGTTTTGAACTTACTACAATTGTTGTAAATGAACAACCTGCAATTGTACTGCCAAATACTGTTCAAGCACTTTATGTGAAATAATGTGTTTGTTTTGTTACATTTGACGTTCTCAGTAAAACAAATTGCTTTGTAAAATTATTATAAGCAACACCATACAAATCAAAAAAATTTCATCCCAACAGAGTACATCCTCTCAGCCCGACATATTCCTCTTACTAACCTCCCTGAGCATCTTAGTGAATCAGGCATGGTCGTGTAGTTATGCTTCATTGAATATGCATAGTGGTGTATGGAGAAAACACCACCAATAACATAGTCACCATCCATTGAGAAAGCAGGTAGACGAGTGGTACCCTGGAGCTTGCATTTCACAGATGAGGCCTCAGTGCTGTCCCCAACACCATTCCTATCCTCTGAGAGCTCAGCCCTTTGTTTCACATCATCCACAGAACCAGTCAAGGCAAGAGCTGAGTTCAGCTCACACAAACCCAGAGACAGGATCAGGCCAATAAAGAGAGCTGAGATCTCCATCCTCAACTGTCCTCAAGTGGGCATACTGTGTTTTTACTGGTCTATATAGATATTCAGACTGAAGCTTCCCTCCTACTGTACGTCAGCATACTGTACGTCAGAGAGAGGATGCTCTTACCCAGTGGTCTTTGATTAACTCTTGTACAAGTCTTTTTGTGAGCTTTGTGTACATTATAATCCGCACCAATTGCCCATGTCTCTTTTCTCTTCTTTTAAAGCTACCATTGTAAACCCTAATATCTTCTTAATGAAATCATTCTCTTACACCTTTTTTTGCTGTTTTTTGCTCATATGACTCATATGAAATCACAGAATGATGCTAAAACAGAAATATTAATGAAATAGCACTGAGTTTATAAAAGAGAAGGACACACATATTTATCTTATTATTTTTTAAATTATTTTACTTTACATTACTTATATTCTCTATTTCCATTCCGTGATGAAAAAACACTTAGTGAAATAAGACAAAAACATATTTTAAAAGTACTTTCATAACATGACATTCAAATTAATAAAACATTTAATGAAAAATATACAGTATACTTAAAAATATGAATATTTACAGAGACAATATGAAAACTGAATGTGCACATCATGAGCTATATAGTAAATGTTGCTTTTGGAGCCATAATGTCATTTTTTGTCTTTTTTCTTCTCCCCTTTTGCCCTCTGTGGCTTAGGTATTTGTATTAAAAGTCCCTTCAATTGCCGTCCTAGTTTTCTCCAAACTTTATGTTTTAAGATTGACTTTTGTTCATTAAATGTTTCTTGGTGTTTTTCTCTGGCTTAAACAATATGATGAAACATTTTGGAGCGAATATACACAATATGAGCCCAAAACTGGAGGCAAGAATGGCAAATATCTCCACAGCCACAGTAAATTTACCAGGAGAACTGACATATGCTGGGATGAAGGTGACCCAGACTGCACAGAATATCAGCATGCTGAAGGTGATAAGCTTGGCTTCATTAAAATTATCAGGTAGTTTCCGGGCTAGGACCGCCAACACAAAGCAAAAGACAGCCAGCAGGCCGATGTACCCGAGCACAGCCCAGAACCCAATAGCTGAGCCTAATGCACACTCCAGGATGATTCTCTCCTTGTATGTGGTGAGGTTTTTCATTGGAAAAGGAGGACTAAGAACCAACCAAAGAGTACATATTATAACTTGAATGAAAGTGAAAGACACTACAGTCATCCTTTGCTGTGGAGGACCAAACCATTTCATAACATTACGACCTGGGAGAGTGGCTTTGAATGCCATTAACACAACTATTGTTTTTCCAAGAACACAAGACATACAGAGGACGAAGGTGATCCCAAACGCTGTGTGGCGCAGCATGCAGGACCACTCAGAGGGTTCTCCAATGAAAGTCAATGAGCATAAGAAACAGAGAGTCAGAGAGAAGAGCAGCAGGAAGCTCAGCTCAGAGTTGTTGGCTCTGACAATCGGGGATGTCCTGTGACGGTGGAACACAGCCGCTGTTATAATGGCAAGACAGGCACCACCAACTGAGAATGCAGCCAGGATGATTCCTAGGGCCTCGTTGAAGGAAAGAAACTCTACAGGCTTGGGGAGACAAGTGTCTCTCTTTGCATTAGGCCAAAATTCCTTGGGGCAAGGGAAACAATCAGGGGAATCTGAAAAAATACAACAACAAAAAGGCTTTTAGCAGAAATACTCAATATTTGATGTTGTGCAGTAGATAATAATAATAATAATAATAATAATAATAATAATAATAATAATACATTGTATTCAGTCATTTTCAAAGTACTCAAAGATATACAACACACAACATTAATCACATTAAATGCAGTTAAAAAAACTTTGGATTTTCGGATGTGTTGCGGGGTGAGCTCCAGATGAAGGAGACAGCTATTGAGAACTCTCTGTAGCTGCCGCTTGGTCCTGAGTGGTGGAAACAGGAGGTTGGCATTAGAGGAGCTGCAGCTGCGGAAAGAAGTGTGGTGGTGAAGCAGCTCGGTGAGGTAAAGGCCTGGTTTGTAGGTCTTTGTGACTGAGGAGAAGGACTTTGAAATGGCTCTGTTGTGGGACAGGGAGCCAGTGGAGGTTTTAGGGGACAGGGTGATGTGATCACAGCAGCGGTAATGGGTGAGCAGACAAGGAGGATAATAGGTAGCATGTATACACAGACTCTCAGGACAACTTTATCTGCTTGGTTAAAGTGTTAAAAGGTGTATTACATTAACATTTATGTGCCAGTTTCTGTCTAATCTGCAGTAGGAAAAACAATACCTGTAGCGTTGCTAATCTCCCCCTCAGGACACGGTATACAATCATAACAGCAGATGGGTTTTCCTTTCTGCAGCACTTTACGAGTTCCTGCAGGACAGCTGTCAGTGCACACTGACACAGGTACCTGGCACATAGATACAAACAAAGTCACATATATTCAGATGTGCTTCAAAACTCTGAGGATTAAAGGAGTTCAGATTATTTTTTAATCTGTCTAAAAACAATACTTGCATTTCAATTAAAGTGTAGGTTCACATTTTTGAAGTCCTTTTAAAATCATTAATCACATGCCAACATGTATCGTGAAAGTGTTATTGTTCACTGTAACTAAACTGTTTCCCCTCTAAATGTATTTCAATGTCACTGTTACGGGACAAAGTTCACAGTTTTGGTGTAAAAATGAATTATTAAGTTCAGCTGAAGCTAACGTCATGATTAATCAGTGTAAGTAGAACAAATATAGTTTTTCTAACTCACACAGTTGTTTAAATTTGTAGTTCTAACTCACACAGACTCTGCTCTCTACTGGACTCCACAGGTAATATTCTCCTCCAATCTCGAGCACATATTAGACCACTGAAAATGTGCATAAGCAGATGTTTTTGCAGATGCAGGCAGTCGGCAACTGCTGCAGCAGAATTGCTTACCATTCCCCCCTCACTGACGTGTTGCGTAGGACTTGTCTGGAAGAGTGGTATGTGAAGACGGCAACAATGGATGACCAACACATCAACCTCCTACTGCTACAGGCAAAGTTATTGGTTCATCAACACTTTAGGCCCCTGATATGGGGAAGGCACATGTTGATGAGGCCCAACAACAGCACCTTACACAAACAGGCAGGGAGGGGTTCAAACCACTGCCCTATTAAGATTGGGGGACTCAGAGCACTCAGCACCCATTGTTTCTGAATGCTCTCCATGTACCTGTGTTAGGTAAATGGAAGTGTATCTGTAAACACCTACTGCCTGCTATGGTTCTCCCTGGTAAAGCAGGACAATCCACCCCTGGTGGTGGACTGCTTTACGCATCCCCAATACTCCATCTCACCCTTCCCTTAGAGAGAGTGAGTTGAAAGCAGTTGCTTTCTGGTAGCTTCAAGTTGTTGCATGGAACCGTTATATGCAGAAATTACTCCCGTATCTGTCCATGCTGGATCGGTCCATGTTGATTTAAAAAAAGAAAGCATGGAAAGTAAAATACGGCGTTAGCACGACTGCATCCAGCAGCTAGTTTAGCCAAACCGTCCTGGTGTAGCTTAGGTCTGCACAGAAGCTGCTTCCCTTTCACGCCAGTCTGTTGTCTTATGCTGAGGTCAGGCTGATCTCGGACCAGGTGTTTTACCTGTAGTTTCTCCACCAAAGGTCTTCTCTCAAACCGGTGTTGGAGGAGAGATTATACTGAGTTAGCGTTATTTATTTTTTTAAGAGAAGTGTTCGACTCGTGCTCGCCGCTGTAATGTTGTTAAAATGGGTGGTGAGCGCCTCATCTGCCCTGATGAGACAGAGAGACGGGACCGCACAGCCTTGGGCCAACTGAGTTTGGCCCTCCCGGAAGTCTTTTTTCGGGCACTGATTGGATAAATTGTACGTCATTTATTTATATCTTCAAAAAACCCTGATGATTTACGGCCCATGGAATGAAGCTACCTTCGGAGCCAGACCCGGGAGGGGAGCTCGTCGTGGCCGGGCTTTCGCCCATGGGGCCCGGTCGGGCTCAGTCCGAAAAAATATCATGGACCAGCAACCCTGTGGACTCACCACCCGCAGGGGGAAGCATCGGGGTCGGGTGCTATGCAGACCGGGCGGCGGGCCAGGCCGGAGACCTGGGCGAGCCGATCGCCGGCAACATAGACTACCTCTAGGGACGTGGAACGTCACCTCGCTAGCGGGGAAAGAGCCGGAACTGGTGCAGGAGGTGGAGCGGTATCAGCTAGATATAGTTGGGCTCACCTCCACGCACAGCACGGGCTCTGGAACCAAGCTCCTGGAGAAGGGTTGGACTTTGTCCTTTTCTGGAGTTGCCCAGGGTGAGAGGCGCCGGGCGGGAGTGGGGATACTCACGAGCCCCCGGCTGAGCGTCGCTATGTTGGAGTTTTCCCCGGAGAACAAGAGGGTCGCCTCCCTGCGCCTACGGGTTGCGGGGAGTAAGGCTCTGACTGTTGTTTGTGCTTATGCACCGAACAGCATTTCAGAGTATCCGGCCTTCTTGGCGTCGGTGGGAGGGGTCCTGGAAAGGGCGCCACCTGCCGACTCCATAGTTCTAGCTGGGGGACTTCAACGCTCACGTGGGCAATGATAGAGAAACCTGGCGGGGCGTGATTGGGTCCTGTTTGCCTCCTCGGACCGTGACCTCCAGCATTTACTGGGGCGTTTTGCAGCCGAGTGTGAAGCGGCAGGGATGAGAGTTAGCACCTCCAAATCTGAGGCCATGGTGCTCTGCCGGAAACCGGTGGATTGCTCCCTCCAGGTGGGGACAAACTGCCTACCCCAAGCGAAGGAGTTCAAGTATCTCGGGGTTTTGTTCACGAGTGAGAGTAAGGTGGAGCGTGAGATCGATAGGCGGATCGGTGCGGCTGCAGCAGTAAAACAGGCTCTGTACCGGTCCGTCTTGGTGAAGAGGGTCCATTTACTGCTCGGTCTACGTTCCAACCCTCACCTATGGTCACGAACTCTGGGTCGTGACCGAAAGAACGAGGTCTCGGATACAAGCGGCCGAAATGAGCTTCCTCCGTAGGGTGGCCGGGCTCAGCCTTAGAGATAGGGTAAGGAGCTCGAACATCAGGAGGGAGCTTGGAGTCGAGTCGCTGCTCCTTCGTGTCGAAAGGAGTCAGCTGAGGTGGTTCGGGCATCTAGTCAGGATGCCTCCTGGACGCCTCCCATTAGAGGTTTTCCAGGTACGTCCAACTGGTAGGAGATCCCGGGGAAGACCAAAGAGGGATTATATCTCCCGGCTGGCGTTGGAATGCCTTGGGATCCCCCAGGATGAGCTGGAAAGTGTTGCGGGTGAGAGGGAAGCCTGGGTCGGTCTGCTGAACCTGCTGCCACCCCGGATAAGCGGCTGAAAATGGATGGATGGATGGATCCTATTTTACAAATATTACTGGGTATATTCCATAGCTCAAAAACACAAATATTGACAATTTGTATAATTGATTAATATTATTATGATTTTTATAATTAATAATATTATACATATATATATATTATAATTTTTTTGGGTGGCTCAAAGTGGGTGGGGCCAGGCCCCATGGCCCTCTATTGACCGGCCGCCACTGCACTCCACCTACTTGCTACCTACAGTAGAGAGGTAGGGGGCCTCGGCCAACCCAGATAGTACGCGACTGAACTGGTTGGAGCCATTGCATAACCCTGCAGGGATCAACAGATGAGCAGCACCCTTCACACTACATTCTGACACCGACTGTGCACGGACAACAGTGGGAAAGTCTTCTCCCCCTTTCCTCACAACAATGTTGGGACCCTGACCACTTTGCTCAGTAACATGCTACGGTGGATCTTACTCTTGCTGCCTGGATGGATTGCACAAGCTGAGGATGACCCAGAGTAGCAGTGCATCCATTGCCCTAGCCTCCTCAGAGAGAGCGTCCCCGAACTGGGTGACGGTTCAGGGCTGGGACATAATTATCTGAGTAAGGGACATGAAGCACATGAAGCACTTGAAAAATTAAGAAAACATGAGAACAACAGGCAGACAGGCATGGATATAACTCCGTCAAGCTACTAAGCAGGCACGTCCAACTGGTAGGAGGCCTTGGAACGCTCGGGATCCCCCAGAATGAGCTGGAAAGTGTTGCGGGAGAGAGGGAAGCCTGGGTCGGCCTGCTGAACCTGCTGCCACCACGACCCGACCCCGGATAAGTGGTGATAATAGATGAATGGAAGCTACTAAGCTAGCATATCAAGCTAAGTCAACATCGCTACCCACGGACGCTGTGCTGTGGCGAAGAAACACAATGAGGTGGATAAAAACGGGCACATTTTATCCAAAACAATTGATCGTGTGAGGTTTTGTGGGGCTTTTGAGTTGGCCTTGCATGACGAGACTCACTGCATGACGAGTGCTGCCGGAGCACCATAACAGACAGCGTTTTTAAAGACACGTTAAAGACGGCACAAAACGAGATGTTGGATGGCATGCTGTCGGTATATGATGGGGGCGGGGACTGCTTCGAAGCGGGGAGCAGATGTTTAAGTTTTTAATAAAATCCTATCTTCACAATAATACGTCACAGAGATAGGGTTTCAAATCTGGCGGGTTTTGGGTTCCACTTCCGCGTCTGAGCATCTAAACATGGACATGTCGTATGACGCGTGCAAAGCTTCAGTGTGAGTCAGAATCAGTGTCAGAGTCAGTGATAAGAGGACAAATGTGTACTCGTTATTTGGGCAGAGTATGAGCCATAGAGACCAGTAGAGGGCTTCACCTGTGAATAGAAAACTAGGATTACAATTTCAAAAAGTTTGTATTTTTAGCCGAAATTCTGCACTCGGGTTATAGCCTTCTGCCGTGGGTCAGCAAGGGAACACTTTCTTGGAAAGTAAAAAGGAGTAATTTCTGAGTAAAACATATCCTTACATTATTCGGTAACACTTTATAATAACTACACACTATTTAGCATTAGTGGTAGTTAAGTATGAGTAAACACTTAATTCATCATTTATAAAGCATTTTTCCAACATTAACAGTCATTAGTATGCAATTCCTAAAGACAGTTATGAATGTTTTATTCTTGATTAATAAGCTTGACTATCATGCATTTCATGATTGGGTTTTCATACTTTATAAATCAATTATTATGAAGGACTTATAGATGATTAATACAATAATTTATAAAGTGTTAGTAAATTATTGTAAAAATATTATTACATTACATTATTGATTATGAATATCTAGCTAGCTAGCCAGTTATTTCTGGCCCGGGGTCCGCGCACCCTTTCGATTTAGGGTTAGGGTATGGAGTTTTCCATAGCGTAACCACACTGTTGATCAGTTCCAGAGCAAAACGTGTGTCCCACATTGATGACGTATCACCACCGCCAAAAGCCTTCTTTTTTTGCGGAGAACATTATAAGTAATTATTTGCATCTTGCAATAAATATGAATGTTCTTTATCACTTTGTGTTGTGTCTATTTTCCTTTTTTGTTGAAAAGATAACTGAGACTTTTGTTAGCTTTGGGGCACTGCTGGCCTTTCAATGCCATTTATAAATGCTTTGTAAGGCATATAGTCCTCACTTTAGATGAGGTTACACACAATACTTAACTAACAACTAGTAACTACCTAAATTATTTATGAATTGCAGTATTAAAACACATATATAAAGGCACATGTTAACATAGTCCCTAACTATTAGTGCATATCTAAATCATTATATATATAAATAAATGCATGAATATTTGGCATTTATATAATTTTTTTATAATTTACTAACACTTTATCAATTATCTTAATAATCATCTATAAGTCCCAAATAAATGGTTTGCAATATATATTACTTAATTTACAAATGGGGAATACATCATTTATAAAGTATGAAAACCCAATCATGAAACACATTATAGTCAAGCTTATTAATCAAGAATAGAACATTTAAACTGTGCTCATAAATTGCATACTAATGACCGTTAATGTTGGAACAATGCTTTATAAATGATAAATTACGTTTTTACTCATACTTAACTAATGCTAAATAGCGTGTAGTTATTACAACGTGTGACCCATTATTTATTACATGGATATCTTTACTGCCGTTATGTACAGTGTTAACAATTGCAGTGACCAAAATACGTGTTCACATATAACGTTTAATATAACTTAAGTTCAAATTGAAATATGTAATACATTTTGCTCCTTACTTGTGTGCTACCCTCCACCCAGGTGAGGTTCCTGTTGATACGGAGTTCCTGGCCCACCGGCAGTGATGCATCGTAGTGCCCTACTGCCACCAACTCAATGCTGCCACTCTCACTTTTTTGCCAGTTAACCAGCTCGTATGTGGCCACAGGATCCCCGTTGTCATCAAATGACACATCATAACCATTTTGGGAAAAATTTACATTTTTCAGCTGAGTAAGAACCTGTGAGGATGAAGTAAAAGAAGAAAATGAAAGAGAGATTTGAAGCAATAGAAGACAAAATAAATGTAGAATTAAAAAAAGGTACAAGAGAGTGAAAAATTTACTTATTTGTTTTGACTGACCTGTTTGGACTCTATGCTGGTGAGTTCGTCACACTGAGTGATAGAATGTGTTTCCTGACACACTGCATTATGAATGGCATGTGCTATTGCATAAACAGCCTTGTACACCATGTTAGTGATCCGGAGCTGAGATGTGTCAGTGTACGAGCTCTGGATCGTCTCTATGTCTTCACTTCCATCACACGTATTCTTGTCTGTGACTGCTGCTAAAAACACACAAAGACAAAAATTAGCATTGACAATATTAGATTATAATTCATCTCAATGTCTTTTTCTTTTTTGTTTCTTTGTTTTATTTAACCTTCCAAATGTGCAGAGCAAAAACCTGTATATCTACATTGCTCTAATTTATAAGTTAAACATTATTTATTACATATCAAAGCACTGTATAACAGAAATTACTCTATTTAATAGTTGCTCTTTTAGTTTGTATCCAACCTGATTTTAATTTTGACCTTTATCTACCAGCTCAAATATCAGACAATTAGTCAACTGCATGAAATGCAAATAATGTATTTTCCTTTAATTGAATTTGACAAGATCTGTGTTAAAGTGTTTTGAAGAAATACATGATCACTGTTAGGATAAGAGCTTAGAACTATATACATATAAACTTTAACTGATACATGCTAGTAGGCTAAGTAAAACTGTTGTGCTTTATTTTGCTTGGTGGCCTATAGACTGTCAATTTAATGTGTGCTTGTGTTCAGGGCTTCAGGGTTGACATGGTGAAACTACTGCAGCCAAGTTCATACAAACATAAAAAAAAACAGATTATTCACAAACATGTGCTTTATGTCCATGACATGTCTTTGTTCATTATCAATAGATTCTATTTTAATCTAGGGGTTGGACTAAAAATCACCTTTGGACATTTTAACACACAAAGTTTCAACAGGACTGTGAAAAAATAACAGAACACACGCAAAGACGCAACTGTGAGTGTATTTTATGTAAAATAATCATCCCAATTTTCTCACTTTTCCCCAGCCTGCAGTTGAATGCATCCTCCCAGAACTCAGTAAGCACTGGAGAGGCAGTCACTTTAGAGGGAGAGAGATCCAGCAGGAAGTTTTTCAGACCTGGGATGACAGATCGCTCAATGCCAAATCCGACTGCTCCAGCACAGAAACTGAACCTCAGCATGTCTGGGTCAGTTACCCAGGCCTCACTGCCTATCCACTGGCGAGGAGGAGAGGGCTTGAGTGACAGCTCTTCCAGCAGAATCCTCAAGTCTCCAGATGTTATAAATGCCACAATAACCATAGCTGTCGACCTGGAGAGAAATAATAGTGCATTGTATTATAGTAATATGGGGGAAAAACTTAAAAATATATATGTATCAAGATAATTCAAACAAACACATAAGAAATACTAAATGTTTTGTTTATTAATGTACAGTATTTCTCCACTGATTCTATATCAAATTCAGTGAATGTTGAAACCTGCGGATAATGTCGGCTACTCTCTGGATCCTGCTTCGTGGGTGGGTCCGATAGAAAGATTCGGAATATTCCACACAGATCCCCTCTTTGTGTGCTGTGTCTAGGAAAGACGCCATGCCATTATTTCCATAATCCGAATCTGATCGGATAGCACCTATCCAAGTCCAACCAAAGTGTTTTACCAGCTTTGCCAGCGCGTCAGCCTGGAACTGGTCACTCGGGATTGTTCTGAAGAAACTGGGGTACTGCTGCTTATCGGACAGGCATGCACAAGTGGCAAAGTGACTAACCTAAATGAACACAACAGTGTAATTATTTAACAGGACGGACACAAAATATCATTGGTCTATTAAACACATAATTTTCAGAAATTCAAAATATTTACTTGAGGAATGTTAAAGGGCCCGATGATGCGAGACATGCTGATGGATGGCGTGGACCCAGACTCACCAAGAATAGCCATCACTTTACCAGATTGTGAACAATTGTCGCCGGTGTAAAACACCGGGTCCATGCCACTTGACAGCTGGAATGCCACATGCACCGCTACAGGCACAGAGGCACACGAGTCGTAGATCTGATAACCGAGTTTGATGCCCGGCAGCAGCTCCGTGCTGTTGTTAATCTCCTCGATGGCGAAGATCATTGTGCGTGAGTAGCGTAGTTCACGGGTATCAATGCTGCAGACAGACAGTCTTGTCAATGTTTAAAATATGGTCTACATAATGATGAGGACGTTTCACTAATTTAATAGATATACATAATTAAGGAGATCTGCAATAGTCAACTCAATTTAAAGTATTGCTTCGTGTTTATCCTTTTGAATATGATTCAATGATTGATATAATTCATTTTCATTAAACCTTTTTGTATTTTTCTTTGTTTTGAACTTACTACAATTGTTGTAAATGAACAACCTGCAATTGTACTGCCAAATACTGTTCAAGCACTTTATGTGAAATAATGTCTTTGTTTTTTTACATTTGACGTTCTCAGTAAAACAAATTGCTTTGTAAAATTATTATAAGCAACACCATACAAATCAAAACATTTTCATCCCAACAGAGTACATCCTCTTAGCCCGACATATTCCTCTTACTAACCTCCCTGAGCATCTTAGTGAATCAGGCATGGTCGTGTAGTTATGCTTCATTGAATATGCATAGTGGTGTATGGACAAAACACCACCAATAATATAGTCACCATCCATTGAGAAAGCAGGTAGACGAGTGGTACCCTGGAGCTTGCATTTCACAGATGAGGCCTCAGTGCTGTCCCCAACACCATTCCTATCCTCTGAGAACTCAGCCCTTTGTTTCACACTATCCACAGAACCATTCAAGGCAAGAGCTGAGTTCAGCTCACACAAACCCAGAGACAGGATCAGGCCAATAAAGAGAGCTGAGATCTCCATCCTCAACTGTCCTCAAGTGGGCATACTGTGTTTTTACTGGTCTATATAGATATTCAGACTGAAGCTTCCCTCCTACTGTACGCCAGCATGCTGTACGTCAGAGAGAGGATGCTCTTACCCAGTGGTCTTTGATTAACTCTTGTACAAGTCTTTTTGTGAGCTTTGTGTACATTATAATCTGCACCAAGTGCCCATGTCTCTTTTCTCTTATTTTAAAGCTACCATTGTAAACCCTAATATCTTCTTAATGAAGTCATACTCTTACAACTTTTTTTGCTGTGTTTAGCTCATATGACAGTTAAGCCGAACAAATGTCCACCACTAATGAGATGTTTGTTTGATTAAATCACAGAATGATGCTAAAACAGAAATATTAATGAACTAGCACTGAGTTTATAAAAGAGAAGGACACACATATTTATCTTGTTCTTTTTTTAATTATTTTACTTTACATTACTTATATTCTATATTTTCAGGCCGTGATGAAAAAACTAAAATAAAAAATTATAATTTAAAAAGTACTTTCATAACATGACATTCCAATTCATAAAACATTTAATACAAAATATACAGTAAACTTAAAAATATGAATGTTTACAGAGACAATATGAAAACTGAATGTGCACATCATGAGCTATATAGTAAATGTTGCTGTTGGAGCCATAATGTCATTTTTTGTCTTTTTTGTTCTCCCTTTTTGCCCTCTGTGGCTTAGGTATTTGTATTAAAAGTCCCTTCAATTGCCGTCCTAGTTTTCTTTAAACTTTATGTTTTAAGATTGACTTTTGTTCATTAAATGTTTTTTGGTATTTTTCTCTGGCTTAAACAATATGATGAAACATTTTGGAGCAAATATACACAATATGAGTCCAAAACTGGAGGCAAGAATGGCAAATATCTCCACAGCCACAGTAAATTTCCCTGGAGAACTGACATATGCTGGGATGAAGGTGACCCAGACTGCACAGAATATCAGCATGCTGAAGGTGATAAGCTTGGCTTCATTAAAATTATCAGGTAGTTTCCGGGCTAGGACCGCCAACACAAAGCAAAAGACAGCCAGCAGGCCGATGTACCCGAGCACAGCCCAGAACCCAATAGCTGAGCCTAATGCACACTCCAGGATGATTCTCTCCTTGTATGTGGTGAGGTTTTTCATTGGAAAAGGAGGACTAAGAACCAACCAAAGAGTACATATTATAACTTGAATGAAAGTGAAAGACACTACAGTCATCCTTTGCTGTGGAGGACCAAACCATTTCATAACATTACGACCTGGGAGAGTGGCTTTGAATGCCATTAACACAACTATTGTTTTTCCAAGAACACAAGAGATGCAGAGGACGAAGGTGATCCCAAACGCTGTGTGGCGCAGCATGCAGGACCACTCAGAGGGTACTCCAATGAAAGTCAATGAGCATAAGAAACAGAGAGTCAGAGAGAAGAGCAGCAGGAAGCTCAGCTCAGAGTTGTTGGCTCTGACAATCGGGGATGTCCTGTGACGGTGGAACACAGCCGCTGTTATAATGGCAAGGCAGGCACCACCAACTGAGAATGCAGCCAGGATGATTCCGAGTGCCTCATTGAAGGAAAGAAACTCTACAGGCTTGGGGACACAAGTGTTTCTCTTTGCATTAGGCCAAAATTCCTTGGCGCAAGGGAAACAATCAGGGGAATCTGAAAAAATACAACAAAAGAGGGCTTTTAGCAGTGATGCTCAATATTTGATGTTGTGCAGATATTGTAGAAACAATACCTGTAGCGTTGCTAATCTCTCCCTCAGGACACGGTATACAATCATAACAGCAGATGGATTTTCCTTTCTGCAGCACTTTACGAGTTCCTGCAGGACAGCTGTCAGTGCACACTGACACAGGCACCTGGCACATAGATACAAACAAAGATTCAAGATTCAAGAATAGGTTCAGATTATTTTCACGTCTGTCGAAAAACATAACTCACATGTTAAAATAAGTATGTGTGTTTTGTCAATGCAACTGCTGGTGAAAAAAAAATCCACAGCTGTGTAATAAATGAGTTCTAAAGTTCAGCTAAAGCCAAAATGAGACCTCAGCAATCTGAATCTGACAAAGCAAGCAGTTATCTTCCAAAGTTAGTCTTTTTGTTCAACGTACTGTTTTTTGTTACTATTCCTCAGCAAAGGAACATTTTTGTTGAAACTATTAAGTGGTATTTCAGACTGAAAATACAGTAACTTGAGAACAGATCTCATCCCAGTCAGTACGTGTCCCTGAACTGGAGGAACAGGGACCAAAAACACATATCACCAAATTTGAAATTGGAATATGTTATAATATTAATTTTGGGCTCCCTACTTGTGTGCTACCCTCCACCCAGGTGAGGTTCCTGTTGATATGGAGTTCCTGGCCCACCGGCAGTGATGCATCGTAGCGCCCTACTGCCACCAACTCAATGCTGCCACTCTCACTTTTTTGCCAGTTAACCAGCTCGTATGTGGCCACAGGATCCCCGTTGGCATCAAATGACACATCATAACCATTTTGAGAAAACTTAACTTTCTTCAACTGAATGAGAACCTGTGAGGATGAAGAAGTGGAAGATGGAGAGGAGGAGAAATGAAACAATGTATAATTAAATTAATATTTCATTTAGGAAAAAGTTCAGTATAGCAAAAAAAGGACATTGGTGTTTTGACATATTTGTTTTTACTCACCTGTTTGGCCTCTATGCTGGAGACTTTTTCACACTGGGTTATAGAATATGTTTCCTGACACACTGCATTATGAATGGCATGTGCTATTGCATAAACAGCCTTGTACACCATGTTAGTGATCCGGAGCTGAGATGTGTCAGTGTACGGGCTCTGGATCGTCTCTATGTCTTCACTTCCATCACACGCATTCTTGTCTGTGACTGCTGCTAAAAACACACAAAGACACAGGAAGGTATGTTTTAGCACTGACAGTTATATAATTATTTATTATGTATATTGTTCTTTTTCAGTTTTATTTAACCTGCAAAACATTTCTTAGAACCTCATATACATACATATATATACATACATATATATATACATATATATACATACATATATATACATATATATATACATACACATATATATATATACATACACACATATACATATATATATACATATATATATATATATATATATATATATATATATATATATATATATATATATATACACACACACACACATATACATATATAATTCTAATTCACTTCGAAAACATGCTTATTTTCATTACATTTTAAAACACGTTTTTCCTGACATGTCTTTTTCTGTTTTTTTTTTTTTTTTTAATGTGCAGTTTTAGTTTGTATATTGCCCTATGTTTTATTTTATTTTGTTATCTTGTCTATATCACCTCTGTTGTCAGGCAAAAATATTATTTTCCCTGAATTGGATACTGACTTAAACTGTATAAATGTCTTTCAAACGAAAAAAAATATATAAAATCTAAATCTTCGTCAATATAACAGTACATTTAGAACAACATACATATTTACATTTATACTGCAACTGATACACAGTAATGAGTACACTATATTATTTATTTAGCTTGGTGGTCTAAAGACGGTCTATTGTGTGTGCTTGTGTTATGGGCTTTAGTGTTGACATCTTCTCCAAGACAGCAGAGTTTCTCAACTTGACCTGAAAGATCCTATTTCAAGTTAGATTATTCACAGAGACCTTATTTACACTTCATGTCTTTGTTCAATAACAATAGATTTCCCTTTAAATTACTCTGGGATTGGGTGGTTAAAGCAGCTGCTTCTAGTCAGACAGAATAAAAAACACACAACACAGACAAGGCACAACTGTGAGTGTTATGTTACAGATCAGCCAATCTTTCTCACTTTTCCCCAGCCTGCAGTTGAATGCATCCTCCCAGAACTCAGTAAACACTGGAGAGGCAGCTACTTTAGAGGGAGAGAGATCCAGCAGGAAGTCTCTCAGACCTGGGATGACAGATCGCTCAATGCCAAATCCGACTGCTCCAGCACATAAACTGAACCTCAGCATGTCTGGGTCAGTTACCCAGGACTCACTGCCTATCCACTGGCGAGGAGGAGAGGGCTTGAGCGACAGCTCTTCAAGCAGAATCCTCAAGTCTCCGGGGGATGTAAACGCCACAATAACCATAGCTGTCGACCTGGAGAGAAATAATAGTGCATTGTAGTATACCAATTTGAACAAAATATGATACAAGATATTTGTATATCTATTGGAGATAGTTTAACTTTAGTCTCACAAAGTAGTTTCATAACAAAGAGCATTAACAAATATGAGATAAAAGCTGTGAGAGAGAAAAAAGATACATTTACAATTTGACAGGAGAAAAAATACTCTTCTATCTTATACTTTACAGAACATTGTTGTGGATTTGTGTGCAATCATAATCAGTGATTGTTGAAACCTGCGGATAACGCCGGCTACTCTCTGGATCCTGCTTCGTGGGTGGGTCCGATGGAAAGATTCGGAATAATCCACACAGATCCCCTCTTTGTGTGCTGCGTCCAGGAAAGACGCCATGCCATTGTTTCCATAATCCGAATCTGATCGGATAGCACCTATCCAAGTCCAACCAAAGTGTTTTACCAGCTTTGCCAGCGCGTCAGCCTGGAACTGGTCACTCGGGATTGTTCTGAAGAAACTGGGGTACTGCTGCTTATCGGACAGGCATGCACAAGTGGCAAAGTAACTAACCTAAATGAACACAACAGTATAATTATTTAACAGGACGGACACAAAATAGCACTGGTCTATTTAAACATTGTTTTCAGAAATTTAAAATATTTACTTGAGGAATGTTAAAGGGCCCGATGATGCGAGACATGCTGATGGATGGCGTGGACCCAGACTCACCAAGAATAGCCATCACTTTACCAGATTGTGAACAATTGTCGCCGGTGTAAAACACCGGGTCCATGCCACTTGACAGCTGGAATGCCACATGCACCGCTACAGGCACAGAGGCACACGAGTCGTAGATCTGATAACCAAGTTTGATGCCCGGCAGCAGCTCCGTGCTGTTGTTAATCTCCTCGATGGCGAAGATCATTGCACGCGAGAAGCGTAGTTCACGGGAGTTAACGCTGTACACGGATACAAACACACTCAGAGTTGAGTAACTGTATAAATATGACACACATATGAGGACAATTCACAATGTTAATCTAAATATATAATACGGGAGAACTGAACACCAAAAATCACAACACAATAGATACTAATGCAACATAAAAAATATTCGTAAACCATGGATTAACATTAGTCAACTAAATTTAGTTTTCATAATGTTTTCAATTAACAAAAACTACTCCAATTATCTCCTCTTTTGTGAATAAAATACATTAATTTTGTATTGCCAAATACTAATGCATTCAAATATTTCAAAAGTATGTAAACATGTCCATCACCACAGAGTACATTTTCCTCTTACTAACCTCCCTGAGCATCTTAGTTGATCAGGCATGGTGGTGTAGTTATGCTTCACTGTGTGCATGTTGTAATGTATGGAGAAAACACCACCAATAATGTAGTCACCATCCATTGAGAAAGCAGGTAGACGAGTGGTACCCTGGAGCTTACATTTCACAGATGAGGCCTCAGTGCTGTCCCCAACACCATTCCTATCCTCTGAGCGCTCAGTCCTTTGTTTCACATCATCCACAGAACCATTCAAGGCAAGAGCTGAGTTCAGTTCACACAAACCCAGAGACAGGATCAGGCCAATAAAGAGAGCTGAGATCTCCATCCTCAACTGTCCTCGAGTGGGCATACTGTGTTTTTACCGGTCTATATAGATGTTCAGACTGAAGCTTCCCTCCTACTGTACGTCAGAGAGAGGATGCTCTTACCCAGTGGTTTTGATGAACTCTTGTACAAGTCTTTTTGTGAGCTTTGTGTACATTATAATCTGCACAAAGTGCCCATGTCTCTTTTCTCTTCTTTTAAAGTTACCATTGTAAACCCTAATATATTCTTAATTAAGTCATACTCATATATATCTATTTATCTATATATACTTTTCTTGTAAAGCCGAACAAATGTCCACCACTAATGAGTGGTTTGTTTGGCTGAATTAATATAATTGCGTATAATACCAACACAGTAAAGAAGCACTGAGTTTATATAAAGAAAGAAACAGATGTGTATATAATATTTTTTTACTCTACTTATTTACTTTCTTCCATATTTTCAGTTTGTGATGAAACAAAATGTGAAATAAGACAAAAAAACATTTTAAAATAACTTTGACAATTTATAAAACATTGAATGTAAAAAAAAAAAAAATGTAAATATTTAGATAACAAGGGTGAAGACTGAATGTGCACATCATTAGCTTCATACCAAATGTTGCTGTTGGAGTCATAATGTAGTTTTTTTGTCTTTATTGTATCCTTACTGAAAACACAGAGTGTACATACATGCAGTTCTGACATTGAACACAGACTGGAGCACTAATTCATGAAGTGCACATAGGTAAGCTACAGGTGATGAGAATCAGGTGTGTAGAACAGCTCTTTGACTATGTTACGTGTTGGAGCGAGAGCATAGCTGGCGTGCTTAGATTCTGTATATGATTAATTGAAACATATTTAATTTGGACAATGCTGCTATTTACATTATGCCAGTGAGCATATATGTCAAACTACCAACTGAATGTTGGTTTATTTTTAGCCAAGAGCACACATGTGAAACAAGTTCTCTCTCTTTGCTCTCCGTGGCTTAGATGATTTTATTAAAACTCTCTTCAATTGCCTCTTTAGTTTTCTTCAAACTTTATGTTTTAGGATTGACTTTTGTTCATTACATGTTTCTTGGTGTTTTTCTCTGGCTTAAACAATATGATGAAACACTTTGGCGCAAATATACACAATATGAGTCCAAATCTGGAGGCAAGAATGGCAAATATCTCCACAGCCACAGTCAATTTCCCAGGAGAACTGACATATGCTGGGATGAAGGTGACCCAGACTGCACAGAATATTACCAACTGGTTGGTTTATTTTTAGCCAAGAGCACACATGTGAAACAAGTTCTCCCGCTTTGTCCTCTGTGGCTTAAGTATTTGTATTAAAAGTCCCCTCAAGTGCCATCTTTGTTTTCTCCAAAGTTTTTGTTTTAAGATCCAAACGTCCAGAGCAAGATGTTGGAGATGTTCTACCAGTCTGTTGTGGCCAGTGCTCTGTACTGTACGCCATAGTCTGCTGGGGGAGCAGCATTGGAGCTGGTGACACCAACAGACTCAGTAAACTGATGAAGAAGGCCGGCTCCATCATTGGCTGCTAAGAGGAGGACACTGAATAAATTATTGTCCATATTGTATAACCCGGACCACCCTCTCCACCACCTACTGCAGGGACAGTGGAGCACTTTCGCCAACAGACGGATTCAGCTCCGCTGTCACAAGGACCGATACAGGAGAACATTCCTGCCCACTGCGATAAGACTGTATAATAAATCAGACATGGCCAGATCCTCCGTCAATTGAATCATCAACAACCCTAGCACCGCTTTCACTGTATATACTATATTTACACAGTTCATATACTTTGCATTTTTGCACTTTTATTATTACATTTTCTTTAAATGTCTTATATGTTGTTGAGGATTGGGTTATGTAAAATACGAGTTATTTCTCTTTTCTAAGTACTTTTCATTCTAAGTTCTTTTCATTTTCTCTTTATGCATTATAACTAAATTGTTTTGAGCGAAATAGTATTTTATCACGCTGCATTATAACTAAATTGCTTTAAGTGAAATCGTCTTAATGTTACACCCAGACCTTCTGGGTAGTTCTGTGTTCACTGTCTGTGTCTGTTGTGTTGTCTGTCACTCACCTTGTCTCTCGTTCCAGACTCCTCCCTCCTCGTGTGCCGCCCTCCTGTGTGATTGCAAGCCCTGCCCTCATTGTTTCCACCCGTGTCTCGTTCCCCTGTGTATTTAGTCTGTGTCAACTCCCTGTCCTGTGCAAGTTTGTCTTTTGACGTTCTGTATGTGTTACTCAGTAAAACTTGCTCTTTTGAATCAAACTGCCTTGTCTGCTTGTGGGTCCAGCCACCGTGGTAATGTTCTTAACACTTAAATCACAATGCATTATAAATTGCTTTAACCCTTCGTCCACTGAGCCCGCGGTTTCGCGTGGTGACACTTGAAACTTTTCTCTAAGTTTCTAAAATATTCACAGCACCCCGATAATACATCGCAAAAATATAATTTTACGTCTGGCGGAAAGAGACGGCTTCCTGCTTCCGGGTGCCTGCCCAGGCAGAGCCCAGCATAATTTTAACATCATCAAGCAAGCGAAAGGGCAGCAGTGTGTCATCTGACGCTGGAAAAAAAAAAAAAAAAAATCCTTCTCTGTGATTAGTTGAGTCATATGTCGTCGCCATTTCGTGAACTAAACAACCAATGTACACTCAGGAAAATCTCAAAAGGACAACCCACTTGTACAGCATGTTCACACTACAGTTTAGAAATCAACATCATGACGACAAAGAGATTCAACACGGAGGAATGATTCTGGAGAGCAGCGAGGAGGACGACGACGCGTCGTCAGAGCTCGAAGGCTTTAGTTCTTCTGAGGAAGATGGGTAAGTGTAGTTACTAAACTTTGTTACGTGTCTGTAAGGCTGCATGGTGCAAACTAGTAATGTGTACAAACTAGTAATGTGTACAAACTAGTAATGTGTACAAACTAGTAATGTGTACACTGTGCACGAGAGCCCGAGAGCCAGCCACGCGGTGCACACTGCTGTTCACGTTACTACGTCATGATCTAAGTAATGTTTACACACAATCTGCTTTGTACAACACTCTGCTTCACGTTACTACCACTAATATTTATACATCCAATGCGGAGCACTATGCTAAAATTACTACCACAGTCATGATCTGAATAATATTTACACATCCAATGTGGAGCATTCTGCTCAATCGTTACGTCATCTTTCTTTCAACTGACTAGTATTGATTTATTTTACAGAGAGGAGCACCAGCAGCCCCGACCAGCCTGGCCAGCAAAGAGGCAGCGTGTTGGACGGCAACTACCACGACCAGAAAAGAGGCAGCGCGTTGACCGACGACTAAAAACACCACCTCCAGCAAACAGGGCGCGTGCTGCCCGGCGACTACTTTCACCTCAGGCCAGATCAAGAAAGACAGCAGCACGTGCACCACCTGCACCTACGCTGTCCTGGAGGACGGATGAAGACCCGGACACTGCTCCCCCCGTCATCAAGTTCCAGCCCGGACACCAGGTCCACATGTCAGTGCCACAGCAACACCCATTGAACTCTTCAAACTGTTCTTCCAACTAAGTCCACGGTGGGTCGCAGGGTTTGCGAGCTTTGCAGCATGAAGAAAGTGAGAAAAGACACGGCGTGGAAGTGCGAGGCGTGCAACGTTCCCCTCTGCCTGCAGCTGAACAGAAACTGTTTCCATGACTGGCATGCCATGGCATGAGGATATGCCATTGAAGCATATATACTTGTATATTGTAAATGGTCTAGTCTTTGTTCGGTTTTATATTTCTGAATATATATTCTGTACATATTTTCATTTTTTTTTATAATACATATTTTTATTTAAAAAAAAAAAAAATTGTTGTGATGGTCATTTTTCATTTGCACACACTCCCTGAAGCTTTATCTGCACTATGAAGTCATTTCTCAGTCCCATTTTTATCATTTTGGTGAAAGCTGTGAAAGACCATATTTCTACTCAAAAAACGATAATAAAAACTTTAGTTTTAGACATTTATTTACATGTATCTAACATTTTATTCATATATTGCACTGCTTTTGTGAACCTAAAACCTTTGGTAAACCAATTGCCATCACCTAAACAGAGTCACCACCTGAGTAAAGTTAGGTTTTTTCAAGCGATATGAAGAATTTCCAAAAATCGAGATTCCATTTTTCAGCTTTAGTGTCATATTATAAAGTTTTTTTCTTTACACTTTTGCCTTACGACAATGGTGCCTCATTATATAGATAGCTGAGATTGTTCTGCAATTTATGATGTAAAACATGGGTATATATCTTATATGCAAGTGCCTTAAAAGGTGAATCTAAGAAAATTATGTCAAATCGAGAAAATCGACTGAAAATGACCTCCAGTGTGCAGTGAGTTAAGTGAAATGATCTTTTATCACGATGCATTATAACGAATTGTTTTGATTGAAATAGTCTTTTTATCATGCTGCATTATGCTAATTGTTTTGAGTGAAATTGTGCTTAAATACGCTATAGTACATTCCTGTTATTTTTATGACTTATATATGTCATAGCAGATAGTATCCGGTTATATACGGAAGACTGGTGAACTGACTCTTAACTACTGAGGGGAAGTCCTCCTAAGTAAAAAAAAAAAAAAAGACTCAGTTATGGTACTGTGTGTATAGTAACTCTTGTTGAAATAAAATGTATACTCTCAAATAAGAGTGTAGAACTATTCAATGGGGACTCCCGTTTAATGGAATAAGATAACTTCCAGGTTTTTCGAGACAAAGAAGGTAACACCGAGAGGCCATTGACCAGGGAACACAATCCAGCACGATCCCGCCTCGTTTCCAGATCCAGACAAATGTAAGTAATCGTTTGGGTTGCACTGTGTAAAATGGTTAATCTTCCTTTTCTAATATAGAAAACAGTTCAGTGGAGACGTGGCTCAATAGTGCAGGTAGGCCACGGAGAAACTGAACGAATGGGGTTTTTAACATCAGTCATTGTCTATAAATTGTAATCGAAAGCAAATTGAGAGGGAAACCTCAGGGTTCTAAAATGGGCCCTCCTTACACGGCTGGCGTAAGGAGTAGGCGCTCCCACTAAGGAGTAGGCGCTCCCACTAAATTCTGACCAGGTCAGGGCCGGTCCCGTTACAGGCGGAGGACCTTTATGAGATCCTCTCAGGTACGGCGCAGGCATAGGCCGTCCTGTCAGCATCTCATGCGGCGTTAGATGTGTAATGCGGTTAGTTTGCATTCTCATGCTAATTACTGCGAGCGGCAGAGCAGTCAGCCAGTCCATTTTAGTCTTCCTGCAGATTTTTTTAATTTTGTTTTTAGCGTACCATTAGCTCTCTCTACCAATCCCTGGGATTGGGGATAATACACACAACCCAGTAAGTTATAATAAAACAGATTTAATAAAAAGTAAATGGTGATACAAGGATGCACAAAACACAGCGTCCACAGACTCATCCAAATTATGTACTACGAACGGTGTATTACGTTTGATATTATAGATCAGTGTAATGGGTGTCGTCGCTGGAATATGGCCTATTGGAGCAATGTGCGACTTTCTGATGTTGTATTCCACGCAAATTGCACATGACCACAAAAGATTGCTGACTGTGGGTATGTATGGAGACCACCAGGTAGCCTGCAAAGCCCTCATTACCTTCCCCCTGGCTACATGGGAAAACCCCATAAACCACCAGAAACTGAGGAAGGAGTGAAACGGGTGCAACCAACAAACCAGTATGAGGCCGGAACACCCCAGATGCAGGATCCCTAGAGGCACCCCTGTTAAAACCTGATGAGCCTCAGCACCCCCAAAACTGGGGGCAGAATTATTCATCAGTAGGTCTTTCTCACTCTCGAAGTCCTCGTACTCCCATGAATCCATACCAGAGCCAATGATGTGACATAGCAAAATAAACTGCACAGCCTGGCCTTACAATTATCCGCCGAGAGCAGCCTGATCTCGGCAGGACTTTTTGAAATGATCCGCTGGCTCAGATTTCTCCGTAGCGGTTAAACATGATATAATTCTGTTTTGAGGGTCTAACGAGCAATATTTATTAGGGTCCGAGCGACTGACGTCAGTCCCGAGAGAACCCTATTGAAATTGCCGGGATTATTAGGGTCCGAGCGACTGACTTAGTCAGTCCGAGTAGGACCCTATTGAAATTGCTGTGATTCTTATTAGGGTCCGAGCGACTGACGTAGTCAGTCCCGAGAGGACCCTATTGAAATTGATGTGATTCTTCTTCTTCTTCTTCTTCTTCTTATTATTATTATTATTATTAGGGTCCGAGCGACTGACGTAGTCAGTCCCGAGAGGACCCTATTGAAATTGCCGGGATTCTTATTATTAGGGTCCGAGCGACTGACAACGTCAGTCCCGAGAGGACCCTATTGAAATTGCTGTGATTCTTATTATTATTATTAGGGTCCGAGCGACTGACTTAGTCAGTCCGAGTAGGACCCTATTGAAATTGCTGTGATTCTTATTATTAGGGTCCGAGCGACTGACGTAGTCAGTCCCGAGAGGACCCTATTGAAATTGCTGTGTTTCTTCTTTTTCTTATGATTCTTCTTTTTCTCATTTGGACTGCTTTTTGGGGGACTTGTCATATCCAAAAACTCACCAAATTTGGAACTCTTGTCAGGCCTGGTGAAAAACGCAATATATCAAAGCCGGGGGAAAAAGTTCCAAAAAATGACTCTCTAGCGCCCCCTACAAGTTGGACCGGCGACGCCCCTCGCCCAGAATTTTTTGTCCGTCTTCACCTGCTCTACAAAAAAGCCTCTCAGACCCATAAAGTCCGCCTATGAAAATTTTCCGCCATTTTGAATTTAGTGAAAAAGACATTTTTGTTAATAATTCCTAAACGCTTAATTATTTTCAAACCAACCTTGGTAGTTATCATCATTTGAGCTGGATCATCAATACTGCATTGGAATTTCTTTGATATCTCATTGCGTTGAGGAGATATCGACCAATTAACCTCTTAGGGGAGTGTCTTGTTTTTAAACACTCAGAACATTAAAACTATTGGGAGAAAAGACTCCAAACTTGGGGTATATGTGCACATCACATCCCCTAACTTGCAATAAATCAGTCGTCCCATTTAACCACTAGGGGGCGCTACAGTAATTCGGCACATTTTGCATTTTCGGCCAGTTTATGCTAATTTTTAGCCGATATTTGCATTTACGCCAAATACTACTCCTCCTACAATTTTTAAGTACTCCACTTCACGTCTATTCTAAAGTGATCGAAAGACTCTCAGGAGTATGGCTTGTGCTTTGTTTGCGTTTTCATCCAACGGCCGCGACGTCAGGGGGACCCAAAGACGCGACTACTTTGTGCTAAGCGCTATATGAGAGAACCCTGTTATAAGATACTTATATATTCATAGTAACCTACTAGCGCCACCTACTGGCCGAACTAAATCTACCAAACTGCATCCGATTTACGTGCACTTGAAATCACCTGGTGTACACAGAAACATGATGCACAGTATATGTTCACATTGTCGTAGCGCCACCTACTGGCCAAAGGAAATCAGCCAAACAGCATCGGATTTAAATAAAAATGACAGCGCCCAATTGCATGCTGGGTAGCGCTCACGCACAAAACAAAACAGGAAGAGACAGACCGGAAGGCAAGCCACACAAACAGTTGTTCGCAGCCCAACTCGCTGCAACTGTTTTCCCACCATGCATTTCGCCCGTGTCATTTGGAACCATGACGGAAGCCAGTGACGCTAAAAGATAAGTTGATCGACTGCGCTGCCAGGATTTAACTGTAAAAAAATAATTGCTGTTCCCTCCTCTTGTTGAGACAATGCATGGGTTTGGCCGGTTTCCTTCCGGGGCAAGTCGGCGACCCGCCGGCTACCCCAAACGTGCCGGAAGAGAGGACCCGCTCACAGCTACTAGTTATTAGGGTCCGAGCGACTGACAACGTCAGTCCCAAGAGGACCCTATTGAAATTGCCGGGATTCTTATTTATTATTATTCCGTTTTTTTATTTTTGTACATTGGGCGCCTTTTTGGGGACCTTGCCATATCCAAAAACTCACCAAATTTGGACTGCTTGTTAGGACTGGTGAAAATAGCAATGTATCAGAGATGGGAAAAAAAGTTCCAAAAAATGACTCTCTAGCGCCCCCTACCAGTTGGACCGGCGACGCCCCTCGCCCAGAAAAAAAATTTTACTTGAAAAAATTCACACATGTCCGTCTTCACCTGCTCTACAAAAAAGCCTCTCAGACCCATAAAGTCCGCCTATGAAAATTTTCCGCCATTTTGAATTTAGTGAAAAACACATTTTTGTTATTAATTCCTAAACGCTTAATCATTTTCAAACCAAACTTGCTAGTTATCATCAATACTCCATTGGAATTTCTTTGATATCTCTTTGCGTTGAGGAGATATCGACCAATTAACCTCTTAGGGGCGTGTCTTGTTTTTAAACACTCATTACATTAAAACTATTTGGACAAAAGACTCCAAACTTGGGGTATATGTGCACATCGCATCCCCTAACTTGCAATAAATTAGTCGTCCGATTTAAACACTAGGGGGCGCTACAGTAATTCGGCCAAATACTACTACTCCTAGAATTTTTAAGTCATCCACTTCAGTTCTATTCTAAAGCGATCGAAAGACTCTCAGGAGTATGGCTTGTGCTTTGTTTGCGTTTTCATCCAACGGCCGCGACGTCAGGGGGACCCAAAGATGCGACTACTTTGTGCTAACCGCTATATGAGAGAATCCTGTTGTAACTGCTAGGTACATTTCGGTTCTCCACTGCGCTGGTCTTAGCTGGATCCATCTGGATGCTACCTGCTTTGATTACAAATCCCAGAAATGACACCTCAGAGGTGTGGAACTCACACTTCTCAGCTTTCGCGAACAGGTGGTTCTCCAGGAGTCTTTGGAGAACTTGCCGTACATGTACCACATGCTCCTGTGGTGACTTGGAGAAGATGAGGATATCATCTAGATACACAAACACAGAAATATTAAGCAGGTCTCAGAGAACATCATTAACCAACCCCTGGAAAATCGCGGGGGCATTGGTGAGTCCAAATGGCATGACCAAGTATTCATAATGCCCACTAGGGTATTAAATGCGGTCCTCCACTCATCCCCCTTTCGGATTCTCACCAAGTGGTACGCGTTGCGGAGATCGAGTTTGGAAAAGACGGTTGCCCCTTGGAGCAACTCGAAAGCAGAGGAAACGAGTGGGAGAGGGTACCTGTTCTTTACAGTGATGTTGTTAAGTCCTCTGTAATCTATGCAGGGGCACAGGGACTTGTCCTTCTTGCTGACAAAGAAAAAGCCAGCTCCAGCAGGAGATGAAGACGGCCTAATGAGGCCAGCGGCTAAGGAGTCATTAATAGATTTCTCCATGGTCTTAATCTCAGGAGCAGATAGGGGAAAAAAAGTCTACCTCTGGGCGGAGTCGTACCCGGGAGAAGGTCGATTGCACAGTCGTACGGACGATGCGGTGGTAATGAGGTGGCCAGAGCCTTGCTGAAAACCTCCCTTAGGTCATGACCGGTGAGATCTGAGGACTCAGCAGAGACAGGCGAGCTTGACACAGATGATAGAGCAGGTTTTAGACACACTGCATGGCAATGAGCACTCCGTTGTAGAATGGTACCTGTAGACCAGTCAATGTGTGGGTTGTGTCTCGTGAGCCATGGATAGCCTAAAATGACCGGTTGCTGTGGTGAATTGATGAGATGGAAAGTGAGTGTTTCATTGTGATTACCTGACAGTCATCGGCAGGGGAGCGGACCGATGAGTAACCCTGCAGAGGAGGCGACCATCTAAAGCGGTAGCGTGGATGGGTTCGTCCAGGACCACCTGCACGATCCCCAGCTGTGAGGCAAGATCCATGTCCATGAGGTTAGCATCTGCACCAGAGTCTATGAGCACTGAAACTGGGTGGTTCCTCCCTGAGCAACACAGCTGCACTGTCATCAGAGGCCGAGAGGGCATTTCAAAGTTCACACTTCGGCTCACCAGCGCCCTCTGTTTGACTGGTGAGCCCCCTCTTTTACGGGACAGGAGGTTACAAAATGGCCGCTCTGACCGCAGTACAGGCATCGATTCCCTGCAGGCGGTGCTGTCGTTCCTCAGTGGAGAGTCGGGCCCACCCAAGCTGCATGGGCTCAGGAGCCTCGGCAGAACCGCCAAAGACCTGTTCCGAAGGACCCCTCTCCGACTCGGCCGATCGGTGAAACGGCGCATGTGGAACGACCGGAAACCGCCTCTCCCTCTGCCGTTCCCGCAGGCGACCGTCGATACGGATAGAGAGGGCGATCAGGTCGTCCAACCCCGCTGGAAGTCCCGAGCCGCCAGCTCGTCCTTGATGCGGTCCGACAGACCGTGGTAGAAGGTGTCCAGGAGCGGAGGAGCATTCCAGCCGCTGTGGTGCGGAAGTCGATGGAGTAATCCGCCACGGATCTTCCTCCCTGCTTCAGGTCCATCAAGCTTTGAGCGGCCTCTCTCCCAGGTGTGGCGTGATCGAAGACCTTCCGCAGCTCCTTGGAGAACAGCAGGAATGAAGAGCAGATCGGCGACTGTCGCTGCCACTCAGCGGTTCCCCACTCCTTGGCTCTGCCCGTGAGGAGCGAGATGACGTACGCCACTCGGGCCCTGTCGGAGGGAAAGGCTGATGGCTGGAGCTCAAAGGCGAGGGAGCACTGGATCAGGAATGGCCGACAGGAAACAGGAGCACCAGAACAACGCTCCGGAGGAGGCAGACGTGCCTCTGACACGGGAGAAGTGCGAGGAGGCGGGCTGGAAGCACTGGCGGCAGCCCGCTCTGCAGCGGGTATCCTCAGCAGATGATCACGGAGCGACTCCATGCCGCGCTCGTGACTAACACCCATAGCCTGCACTGCTTCGGTCAAGAAGGTGAGCTGCTGCTCGTGGCGCTGTAGCGTGTCGGTAGGAGGCAGAGGTTCCGTCGCGGCCTGAGCAGAGTCGGCTGAACTCATGTTGGCCAGATTGTACTGTGAGGCACAGTAGACAATCGAGTTCAAAAGCACAACTCAGAGGCAGGTGGCAGGCAAAGTTCTTTAGTTGTATATTCAGTCAGGGGTCAAAACCAGGAGATCAATCAAACAGGCGAACAAATCCGATAAGGGGCAGGCAAAATCCAAGGTAGGCAAGACAGGCAAAAACAGGGTCAGAACAGGTAGACAGAAGTACAGGCATACGCTGGAGAGTTTGGCACAATGGACAAGACAATCTGGCAGAGGACACGTGCAAGTGAGGGGACCTAAATAGTGAGCTAATGGGGGAACGGGCTGCAGGTGAGATGGGCGTGAGGGTCAGGTGACGGTGATGAGGGGTAATCAGGCGTGAGTGGCAGGATCTGGAATGACAGGAGAGTGTCTAAAACTGACAGACAGGATGAAAACACTTAAAATGACAGGGAATCCGTGACACAGACTTGCAACTGAATGTTTGGTGTTGTGTACTTTTCCCCCCTTTGTTGCACAATCAGGATGCAAAGATATTTAACAACAGATCCGCCCATGTCCTTCAATTTAGCGTAGTGCTTTTCCCCTTAATCTAAGTCTGAGGGTGAATTATTAGAGTTAGCACGTAGCTCAGTCAGTGTTGGATCTCCGTTACGTGTCAGTGTGTAATCGTTACTTTCTTTCAGTGAACTCATACTGACTCATCTTGCCATTATAACAGCAGCTGTGTTCCACCGTCACAGGACATCCCCGATTGTCAGAGCCAACAACTCTGAGCTGAGCTTCCTGCTGCTCTTCTCTCTGACTCTCTGTTTCTTATGCTCATTGACTTTCATTGGAGTACCCTCTGAGTGGTCCTGCATGCTGCGCCACACAGCGTTTGGGATCACCTTCGTCCTCTGTATCTCTTGTGTTCTTGGAAAAACAATAGTTGTGTTAATGGCATTCAAAGCCACTCTCCCAGGTCATAATGTTATGAAATGGTTTGGTCCTCCACAGCAAAGGATGACTGTAGTGTCTTTCACTTTAATTCAAGTTATAATGTGTACTCTTTGGTTGGTTCTTAGTCCTCCTTTTCCATTGAAAAACCTCACCACATACAAGGAGAGAATCGTCCTGGAGTGTGCATTAGGCTCAGCTATTGGGTTCTGGGCTGTGCTCGGGTACATCGGCCTGCTGGCTGTCTTTTGCTTTGTGTTGGCGGTCCTAGCCCAGAAACGACCTGATAATTTTAATGAAGCCAAGCTTATCACCTTCAGCATGCTGATATTCTGTGCAGTCTGGGACATTTTGTTGTCTTATTTCAAAAATATTCTGTCATCACGGCCTGAAAATATAAAAGAAAGTGAATAATTAAAGCAAAAAAATGACAATATACATGTATTTCTCTTTTATAAACTCAGTGCTTCTTTATTCATATTTCTATGTTTCCATTTCTTCATATGCAATTTAACCAAACAAACAAGTCCTTCGTGGTTGACATTTGTTAGTCTGTAATATTAGCTTAAACACAGCAAAAAAGGTATACAGGTTTTACTTAATTAAGAAGATATTCGTGATTACAATGATAGCTTTAAAAGAAGAGAAAAGAGACATGGGCACTTGGTGGAGATTATAATGTACACAAAGCTCACAAAAAGAGCATCCTCTTTCTGACTTGCAGTAAACTGACGTACAGTAGGAGGGAAGCTTCAGTCTGAATATCTATATAGACCAGTAAAAACACAGTATGCCCACTTGAGGACAGTTGAGGATGGAGATCTCAGCTCTCTTTATTGGCCTGATCCTGTCGCTGGGTTTGTGTGAGCTGAACTCAGCTCTTCCCTTGAATGGTTCTGTGGATGATGTGAAACAAAGGGCTGAGTTCTCAGAGGATAGGAATGGTTTTGGTGACAGCACTGAGGCCTCATCTGTGAAATGCAAGCTCCAGGGTACGACTCGTCTACCTGCTTTCTCAATGGATGGTGACTATGTTATTGGTGGTGTTTTCTCCATACATTACAACATTCACACAATGAAGCATAACTACACCACCATGCCTGATCAACTAAGATGCTCAGGGAGGTTAGTAAGAGGACGATGTGGGGTCTAAGAGGATGTTTATATAGTTTGAATACTTTGAATTTGGTCATGAAAAACAATATTATATATGTAAGTATTACATTCACAAAATAGTAGAGACTTGTAGTTCTTTTTCATTTGTTAGCTGAAAACATGAAAACTAAAACTAGAGTTTAAAATATCCAACTATTGTTAATCTATGCATTAAGATTATTGTGCATGTTGTACTGATATCTGTGTTGTGAATTTTGGTTTTGAATTCTTACCTATTATGTATTTCTGTTCAAATTAGTGGAATGTCCTCATCATTATGTAGACCATATTTTAAACAGTGACACAAGTGTCTGTGTGCAGCATTGTTACCCGTGAACTGCGTTACTCACGCGCAATGATCTTCGCCATCGAGGAGATTAACAACAGCACGGAGCTGCTGCCGGGCATCAAACTCGGTTATCAGATCTACGACTCGTGTGCCTCTGTGCCTGTAGCGGTGCATGTGGCATTCCAGCTGTCAAGTGGCATGGACCCGATGTTTTACACCGGCGACAATTGTTCACAATCTGGTAAGGTGATGGCCATTGTTGGTGAGTCTGGGTCCACGCCATCCATCAGCATGTCTCGCGTCATCGGGCCCTTTAACATTCCTCAAGTAAATATTTTGAATTTCTGCAAACGATGTGTTTAACAGACCAATGCTATTTTGTGTCCGTCCTGTTAAATAATTATACTGTTGTGTTCATTTAGGTTAGTCACTTTGCCACTTGTGCATGCCTGTCCGATAAGCAGCAGTACCCCAGTTTCTTCAGAACAATCCCGAGTGACCAGTTCCAGGCTGACGCGCTGGCAAAGCTGGTAAAACACTTTGGTTGGACTTGGATAGGTGCTATCCGATCAGATTCGGATTATGGAAATAATGGCATGGCGTCTTTCCTGGACGCAGCACACAAAGAGGGGATCTGTGTGGAATATTCTGAATCTTTCAATAAGCACCACCCACGAAGCAGGATCCAGAGAGTAGCGGACATTATCCGCAGGTTTTTACATTCACTGATTATGTGCTTTTGTTCCCTGTGCTCACACTGATCATATGCACACAAATCCAATGTTCTGTAAATTATAAGATAGAAGAGTATTTTTTAAACCTTAAAAGACACATTGTGTGAGACCACAAATTGTTTGAACTATCTCATATATATATATTACATTATACATATACATATATATATATATATATATATATATATATATATATATATATATTTCAACATATTTGTGTGTATATATAAATATTAGGGCTGGGCACGTTAACGCAGCAAACTATTAACGGCGTTAATTATTTGATCATGCGTTAACTCGTTTTTATTTGTTTTGCATTGGAGGGGCTTATCACTGCCGCACACAGATGCTGCACTTTAAATCTCTCCCAGACGGCGTAGTTCAGACCTGGCATCTTACGGCTCTCCCAGTCCGGCCCGGTCAATCAAAAAAGAAAAAGAAATAACTAAGATGCGCGCCATACATGCAATACAACGGCACTGCTTTTACTCTGAAGGCGGTTTACGTATGCACGTGCGCTTCCACAGCCTCACAGACCGGCTTGTTGCCAACAGACTGACGCACGTCTTGACGCAGTTTCTTGTTCTGCAGTTTTCTGCAGTTTCTTCAGCATGATACTAAACTGTTTTACATTAGAATAAAATTGTCTAACATCTGAAAATTAATACAATATGTAATTGAATGACCAGTCATATAGAAGCATTAAAAAAATAAAATAAATAATTTTTTCTTCCCTAGCATATATTTTTGATTGATATACTGTTGTTAACTTGCTGTTGCTCCAGAGGCCCTGTTATATTGTTCTGATAACATTACTTTAAAATAAAAGCGTGCAATACACTAGTTTTTACTGCATTATTGAATTTGGCGCATAATGCGATTAATTGCAATTAATCTCAGAAAAATTATGCGATTAATCAGTTAAATTTTTTTCAATTTTGCCCAGCCCTAATAAATAAATATATATATATATATATATATACATATATATATATATATATATATATATATATATATACACATACATACACACAAATATTTTGTTAATATTGGTCTCATACAATGCACTATTATTTCTCTCCAGATCGACAGCTATGGTGATTGTGGCATTTATAGCATCTGGAGACTTGAAGATTCTGCTGGAAGAGCTGTCGCTCAAGCCCTCTCCTCCTCGCCAGTGGATAGGCAGTGAGTCCTGGGTAACTAACCCAGACATGCTGAGGTTCAGTTTATGTGCTGGAGCAGTCGGATTTGGCATTGAGCAATCTGTCATCCCAGGTCTGAGAGACTTCCTGCTGGATCTCTCTCCCTCTAAAGTGGCTGCCTCTCCAGTGTTTACTGAGTTCTGGGAGGATGCATTCAACTGCAGGCTGGGGAAAAGTGAGAAAGATTGGCTGATCTTTAACATAACTGACACTCACAGTTGTGTCTTGTCTGTGTTGTGTTTTTTATTCTGTCTGACTGGAGAAGCAGCTGCTTTAACATCCCAATCCATGAGTGATTTAAAGGGAAATCTGTTGTTATTGAGCAAAGACACGAAGTGTAAATAAGGTCTCTGTGAATAATCTAACTTGAAATAGGATCTTTCAGGTCAAGTTGAGAAACTCTGCTGTCTTGGAGAAGATGTCAACACTAAAGCCCTGAACACAACCACACACTATATAGAGAGTCTTTAGGCCACTTTAGGTTAAAAAAAGTACAACAAAATGTAATTACTAGTATGTATCAGTTTCAGTATATATTGTAAATATGTACGTTGATCTAAATATACTGTTATATTGACGTGGATTAATAGATCATTTATTCATTTGAAAGACATTTAAACAGGTCAAGTCAGTATCCAATTCAAGGAAAAGACTTTTTTTTCCTGACAACATGAGCTGATATACAAAAGGTAAAAACATAGGGCCATATAAAAACAGTGTTTTGAATTGTAATGGAAATAAGCATGTTTTATAAGTGAATTAGATTAATATATATATATATATATATATATATATATATATATATATATATATATATATATATATATATAAGAGGCTCTAAGAAAGGTTTTGCAGGTTAAATAAAACTAAAAAAGAACATTATTCATGAGAAATAATGATATAATTGTCAAGGCTAAAAAAAACAGCTTCCTGTGTCTTTGTGTGTTTTTAGCAGCAGTCACAGACAAGAATGCGTGTGATGGAAGTGAAGACATAGAGACGATCCAGAGCCCGTACACTGACACATCTCAGCTCCGGATCACTAACATGGTGTACAAGGCTGTTTATGCAATAGCACATGCCATTCATAACGCAGTGTGTCAGGAAACATATTCTATCACACAGTGTGAAAAAGTCTCCAGCATAGAGTCCAAACAGGTCAGTAAAAACAAATTTGCTATACTGTACATTTTCCTAAATGAAATATTAATTTAATTATACATTGTTTCATTCCTCCTCCTCTCCGTCTTCCACTTCTTCATCCTCACAGGTTCTCACTCAGTTGAAGAAAGTTAAGTTTTCTCAAAATGGTTATGATGTGTCATTTGATGTCAACGGGGATCCTGTGGCCACATATGAGCTGGTTAATTGGCAAAAAACTGAGAGTGGCAGCATTGAGATGGTGGCAGTGGGGCACTACGATGCATCACTGCCGGTGGGCCAGGAACTCCGTATCAACAGGAACCTCACCTGGGTGGAGGGTGGCACACAAGTAGGGAGCCCAAAATGTATATTATAACATATTCCAATTTCAAATTTGGTGACATGTGTCTTTGGTCCCTGTTCCTCCAGTCCATACTGACTGTGAAGAGATTTGTTCTCAAATAACAGCATTTTCAGTCTGAAATCCCACTGTCCCACAAATGTTCCTTTGCTGAGGAATAGTAACAAAAAACAGGACTTTGTACAAAAAGACTGTAACTTTGGAAGATAACTGCTTGCTTTGTCCAATCCAGACTGCTGAGGCCTCATGTTGGCTTTAGCTGAACTTTAGAATGTATTTATGGCACAACTATGGAAGTTTTCCACCAGCATCTGCATTGACAAAACACACATACTCATAGTGACATGCAAGTTATGTTTTTAGACAGACTTGAAAAGAATCTGAACCTATTCTTGAATCTTCAGAGCTTTGAAGCACATCTGAATATGTTTGACTTTGTTTGTCTATGTGTCTATGTGCCAGGTGCCTGTGTCAGTGTGCACTGACAGCTGTCCTGCAGGAACTCGTAAAGTGCTGCAGAAAGGAAAACCAACCTGCTGTTTTGATTGTATACCGTGTCCTGAGGGAGAGATTAGCAATGCTACAGGTATTGTTTTTCCTACTGCAGATTATACAGAAACTGGCACATTTTAGAGGTGCTCCGTTCCTGATCCTATAGCATTTGGTTTTCTAATGCATACCTCTTGTCACCACCACTCAGGACCAAACACCAGACAAGGCGCAAAAGAGTATTTTCCATAGCTGATCAATTCACAAACAATGCCAAAAACTGCATCAAATGTCCATTTTCAAATATGAAATCAAACCTTGTTAGCACTTTATAATAACTACACACTATTTAGCATTAGTAAAGCATGAGTAAACACTTAATTCATAATTTATAAAGCATTGTTCCAACATGAACACATTAGTAACTCATTAGTATGCAATTCAAAAACACAGTTATGAATGTTTTATTCTTGATTAATAAACTTGACTATTATGCGTTTCATGATTAGGTTTTCATACTTTATAAATGATGGATTCCCCATTTGTAAATGAAGTATTAAGGATTTATAGATGATTAATAAGATAATTTATAAAGTGTTAGTAAATTATAAATAAAATATTTCAATGTCATTTATTCATGCATTTATTTATACATATAAATATTCAAATATGCACTAATGGTTAGGGACTATGTTAACATGTACTTTATAAACATGTTTTAATGCTGCAATTCATGATTAACTCAGGTAGTTACTAGTCGTTAGTTAAGTATTAGTTAAGTATGTTCTGTGACCTCATCTAAAGTGAGGACTATCTATGCTTTACAACGCACTTATAGATGACATTGAAAGGCCAGCAGTGCCTCAGAGCTAACATAACTCTCAGTTATCTTCTCAACAGAAAAGGGAAATAGACACAACACAAAGTGATAAAGAACATCCATATGATGGTGATGGGGGTTAAAAACATTTAGAACTGTGTTTATGAATCGCAGTTACTAATGAGTGTTCATGTTGGAACAATGCTTTATAAATGATGAATTAAGTGTTTAGTCATGCTTTACTAATGCTAAATAGTGTGTACTTATTATAAAGTGCTAACCAAACCTTTTTCAGAACTGCATTTAATGTGATTAATGTTGTGTATTGTATATTTTATTGTGTTTTATAATATAATTTGAACTTGTGGAAAATTTCATTTTTTGTAAAATCTCTCTGAGTAGTATGAAAAGGCTCTATAAATAAGATGTATTACCATTATTATTATTGTTTTTATTATCTACAACATCAAACATACACTACAACTACTAAGAGCCCCCTTTGTTTTTATTTTTTCAGATTCCCCTGATTGTTTCCCTTGCCCCAAGGAATTTTGGCCTAATGCAAAGAGAGACACTTGCCTCCCCAAGCCTGTAGAGTTTCTTTCCTTCAACGAGGCCCTAGGAATCATCCTGGCTGCATTCTCAGTTGGTGGTGCCTGTCTTGCCATTATAACAGCTGCTGTGTTCCACCGTCACAGGACATCCCCGATTGTCAGAGCCAACAACTCTGAGCTGAGCTTCCTGCTGCTCTTCTCTCTGACTCTCTGTTTCTTATGCTCATTGACTTTCATTGGAGAACCCTCTGAGTGGTCCTGCATGCTGCGCCACACAGCGTTTGGGATCACCTTTGTCCTCTGCATCTCTTGTGTTCTTGGGAAAACAATAGTTGTGTTAATGGCATTCAAAGCCACTCTCCCAGGTCGTAATGTTATGAAATGGTTTGGTCCTCCACAGCAAAGGATGACTGTAGTGTCTTTCACTTTAATTCAAGTTATAATATGTACTCTTTGGTTGGTTCTTAGTCCTCCTTTTCCGAGGAAAAACCTCACCACATACAAGGAGAGAATCATCCTGGAGTGTGCATTAGGCTCAGCTATTGGGTTCTGGGCTGTGCTCGGGTACATCGGCCTGCTGGCTGTCTTTTGCTTTGTGTTGGCGGTCCTAGCCCGGAAACTACCTGATAATTTTAATGAAGCCAAGCTTATCACCTTCAGCATGCTGATATTCTGTGCAGTCTGGGTCACCTTCATCCCAGCATATGTCAGTTCTCCTGGGAAATTTACTGTGGCTGTGGAGATATTTGCCATTCTTGCCTCCAGTTTTGGACTCATATTGTGTATATTTGCTCCAAAGTGCTTCATCATATTGTTTAAGCCAGAGAAAAACACCAAGAAAAATGTAATGAACAAAAGTCAATCCTAAAACATAAAGTTTGGAGAAAACTAAAGAGGCAATTGAAGGGATTTTTAATAAAAACATCTAAGCCACAGAGAGCAAAGAGAGAGAACTTGTTTCACATGTGTGCTCTTGGCTAAAAATAAACCAACATTCAGTTGGTAGTTTGACATATATGCTCACTGGCATAATGTAAATAGCAGCATTGTCCATATTAAATCTCTGTTTCAATTAATAATATTCAGAGTCTAAGCACGCCAGCCATGCTCTCACTCCAACACATAACATAGTCAAAGAGCTGTTCTACACACCTGATTCTCATCACCTGTAGCTTACCTATGTGTACTTCATGAATTAGTGCTCCAGTCTGTGTTCAATGTCAGAACTGCATGTATGTTCACTCTGTGTTAAGTAAAGTAACGCATTACACTCAAAATATTGGTAACTACACTACTTTACTAGACCTCAGGAACACGCTTTCCTGCGTTACCCAAGCCATTTTTACTAGTCCGAAAAGTTCTTTTTTAGTGGCGCGCGATTCACATGACACTTCCTGCATGAACAATCTAACGTAAACGTCGGATTACGAGCCGCTCCTACGGCCGATCAGTGTCGATCAGTGCCGATCAGTGTAGCAGCAGCAGCGCTAGCTAGCGCTGTTGCTGCTACTGCCCGCGTCCCCTCTGCCCAAGTCGGGTGTCGAGCCTGGTCCCGCTACCTTCGGTGGTTTTCGGGGAGCTAGCGGACGTTAACGGAGAGCTAGCGGAAGTTAACGGGGAAGTGACGGAGCGCTAGCAGGAGCTCCAGCTGGCTACAGCGGGGAGCTAACGGGGACTCTGACCGAAGGTAGTAGCGGCTCGTAACCCGACGTTTTACAATTACAATACACTATGTGGAAAGGCTAAGAGATGCCCTTTATTGAAAATTGAAAATAAAGTGATGAAAGGGCCATGATGTTTGTCCATGTATCTTTGCGGTTAATTTGGACATTTGCTTAAAAAAATGGAAAATAAAGTAACTAGTAGTGAAGTTACTTTTCAAATGCAGTAACTAGTAAAGTAATCTAGTTACAATTTTCAGAAGTAACTAGTAACTTGTAACTAGTTACTTTTTCTGAGTAACTACCCCAACACTGGTAAGGATACAATAAAGACAAAAAACTACATTATGGCTCCAACAGCAACATTTACTCATGATCTGCACATTCAGTCTTCATCTTGTTTATCTAAATATTTACATTTTATGTTTTTTTTTATTACATATTTTATTAATTGTAATGTAATTTTTGGAAAGTTTTTTTTAACACTTTATTTTTTTTCCTTTTCACTGCGAACAGAAAAATATATATACAGAAATGAAAAACAAACAATAATAACTACGACAAAAAAGGGTCTGGTTTGCTCTGTCCTCTCAAAAACATGACAAGTCCTCTTGTTCTCTATTGTTGACGATGTACAGAAAAAGTGTTGACGTGTAAACATCGTCCATTTCTCCCACTTTCCACGACATTGCTACTCTTGAGCTCTTATTCTGTGGGTTAACAGTTCCATCTCATATATTTCACTCATAGCCCAGAATTTTGACAATAACCATATGGACCTTTCCCCAGAACTGTACAATTTCCGGACATAGCCAAAATACATGGGAGTGATTTACATTTACTGCCCCACATTTCCTCCAGCATGGTTGATCAATAGATAGACATTTGTTTGTAATTTGGGGAGTAATAAAGAATCTAATTATATTTTTCCAACAGTGTTCTCTCCAAGTTCGCGCAGATGTTGAGGAATGTATTCAACCATTCATCCTCTGTAATATTCACACCAAGTTCCTGTTCCCATTTCAGTTTTACATAAAATGTTGTATTTCCTAATATTTCCATCAGATTTTGATATACGGTTGATATGTTTCTATATTTCTTTGAGTTGTAAGCTCCTATTATGGTTCTAATTATCCCATTTTTTCCCAAGTTAATTTTATGTTTTATTTCTCTGTCAAAAAAGTCCCTTAATTGTAGATATCTGAAGTGGTCCTGGTTATTAATGTGAGTATTTGTCTTTCAGCTCCTGGAAACTTACAACACTTCCATCTTTTATTGCTGTTATTCCATATGGGATCCATTATTTAAACCTCTGATCGAGAGTACCTGGAATAAAATGTCTATCATAGGCTATCCATCGTAGAAGCTTGAGTTCCGTAACAATTTGAACCACATCTCTAATGTAAATCGAGTGACAGCATCCATCTGTTCAAACAAATCGTTTGCTATATTTCTGTCTCCAATAAGGCTTTGAATTTCCCTTCCTTCTACGTATCGTTCTAGGTTTTCCCATTTTGCTTCATATTCGTTGGTACACAAATAGATTACTGGTCTAATTTGAGCTGCATAGAACTATGCCCTAAGGTTTGGTAGTGACAAGCCTCCTTTATTTTTCCCAATCTGTAATGTTTTATATTTGACTCTTGGCCTTTGGCCGTTCCATATAAACCTTGAAATAATTTTATCCCAGGCTCTGAATTGTTTCTCAGGGATCTCAATTGGCAGTGATTGAAAGAAATAGAGGAGTCTTGGAAGTATGCTCATTTTTATAGTATCTCTCCGTGAACTGAAATCTAGTGGGAGAACAGCCCAGCTCTCCATATCACTCCTAATGTCCTGATCTACTTTAATATATACTGTAGATCCTCAGTACTTTTTGTTAAAGTTATCCCGAGATATGTCATTCTTTTAGAACTCAATTTAAATTAAGAGTTTGTTGTATAGTTTCGGATGGTTTGTAGTTTAGTGCTAAAATCTCTGTTTTTAACAAATTCAATTTATATCCAGAGTAAAAGCCAAACGTCTCAAGTTGGTTGACTAAAATAGGCAGACATTTGTAGTAACAGATCACGTCATCTGCAAAAAGCCCAATAATGTGTTCTTCTTTTCCAACCTTTTACCCCTTTAAGGTCTTTATTCTGCCTAATTGCTTGTGCCAGAGGCTCTATAAAAATTGCAAATAGAGTCGGTGAAAGACAACATCCCTGCCTGGTGGACCGATCTAGTGATATACTATCAGTCAGACTGCCATTTCAAAAATATTCTGTCATCACTGCCTGAAAATATAAAAGAAAGTGAATAATTAAAGTAAAAAATGACAATATACATGTATTTCTCTTTTATAAACTCAGTGCTTCTTTATTTATATTTCTGTGTTGGCATTTCTTCATATGCAATTTAACCAAACAAACCACTCATTAGTGGTTGACATTTGTTAGTCTGTAATATTAGCTTAAACACAGCAAAAAAAGGTATACAGGTTTTACTTAATTAAGAAGATATTCTGGTAGCACTTTATAATAAGTGCACATTATTTAGCATTAGTAAAGCATGAATAAACAATGAATCCATAATTTATAAAGCATTATTCCAACATGAATACTCATTAACTCATTCATAAACACAAGTTATTAATGTTTCATTCTTGATTAATAAGCTTGGGTTTCATACTTTATAAATGATGGATTCCCCATTTGTTAATAACGTATTCAGGACTTATAGATGATTAATAAGATAATTTGTAAAGTGTTAGTAAATGATAAAAACAATGCTGCAATTCATGATTAATTTAGGTAGTTACTACTCGTTAGTTCAGTAGTTACTATTCGTTAGTTAAGTCTTAGTCAAGCATGTTCTGTGAGCTAATCTAAAGTGTAGACTATTTATGCCTTACAAAGCATTAATCATGATTCATTCAGTAGTTACTACTCATTGATACAGTACTACTCATTAGTTAAGTATGTTCTGTGACCTGATCTAATGTGAGGACATCTATTTATAAGCAGTGCCTCAAAGCTAGCAGAAGTCTCAAGTTATCTTCTCAACAGAAAAGGGAAATAGACACAACACGAGGTGATAAAGCACATTAATATGATGGTGCTGGGGGGCCATGCCCGTCAGTGGCTCAAGTATTCCATAGTTTGTTGACACATAGCTACACATTATTGATTATGCTAGCTATGGCTAGCTCGTTAGCCTGCTAGCTAGTCAGCAAGCAAGCTTGTCACTGGACCAGAGACCGGCACGCGCCACCTCAGTTGTAAGTAGACAAATCCAGGTGATAGCGAGATACTCATAATCAATCATTTGTACCAGCAAACTGAGAAACATGCCACCACTCGTGCTACCTATGTGCATGGAAAACATCAACTGCCTGGCGCGAGTCACGGACTGGAGGTGACACGTCATCAACGTGGGACAGGGACACGTGTTTATGCTCTAGGAGGACCCGTCCCACGTTGATGACGTTTGATGAGTTTGAGTTAAAAACAGATTGAAGTCAGATTGAAGGCCCACACTGTTCACACTTTTTTTCCAAATGAAAGAGCTGCTGTACGTCACCTAATCTGATAGCGACGGTAAGCATATTGCATCACTTCCAGTTCCACAGTGTGTGTGTTGATAACGTACTTGTCTCAGCTCCAGCTAAACCGAGCTAATTGTGTGATATGCTCCAGTACAAGCGCCTGATTACCTGCTGTACATCTTTCACATCTAAACACTCGACTCTCTTCTTCTTTTAGCGACTCACTGCTTAAATCTAACTGTCCTATTTTCACTTTGTTTGTTCTGCTGATCGTTAGCTACCTTACTTAGCTTAGCAGCTAGCGATGTCTTCCTCCTCTCCCTCTCCTGCTCTCTCTTGCTCAGCGTGTCATATGTATAGCTATTCCCCTGCCTTCTTTAAAGATAACGGTACATGTAATAAGCGTAGTTGATTTGCTAGGTTGGAGGCAGGTCTCAGTGGGTTAGATGCACGGCTCCGCACCATTGAAGCTCAGACGTTAGCTACGTTAGCCTCCCATAGTCGGTGCGGACCAACTAGCTTTAGCTTCTGATAATGTTAACTGTTCCCCGGCAGCCCCCGAGCAGCTGAGGGACTGGGTGACTGTACGAGGGAGGCAGAAGCCGGGATCTAAGCAGTCCTCTGGACTAACCTCTCTTCCTAACCTCTCACCACTCAGCGGCACTGAGAAACCAACCTTGGTGGTCGGGAGCTCAATTGTTAGAAACGTGAAGATCGCGAAACCAGGGACCACAGTCAAATGTATTTCTGGGGCCAGAGCGGGCGACGTTGAGTCCTATTTAAAACTGTTGGCTAAAGACAAACGTAAATACAGTAAGATTGTAATACACGTCGGCTTTAATGACTCCCGGCTTCGCCACTCGGAGGTCACTAAAATCAACGTGGAGTCGGTGTGTGCTTACGCCAAAACAATGGCGGACTCCGTAGTCTTCTCTGGCCCGCTCCCAAACACGGTGACTGATGAGATGTATAGCCGCATGTCAACTTTCCACCGTTGGTTGTCACGGTGGTGTCCAGCAAACAATGTGGGCTTCGTAGATAACTGGCGATCTTTCCGGGGAAACCCAGGTCTGATTAGGGGTGACGGCATTCATCCCACTTTGGATGGAGCGGATCTCCTTTCTGCAAATATGACCAAGTTTATTGGTCGACTTCGTGCATGACAGACCAGGAAGCAAAAGCAGAGTTGTAGTCTTACACCCTTTTCTGCATTCCCTACATTTTCTTTAGGGCAGCTGCCCACCTTTAACTCTATAGAGACTGTGTCTGTCCCACGGCCACTTAAATTAATTAAATCAAAAGTAACCAAAAGAGAGTTATAGAAAATAACCTCATAAGGGTTAACACCACTATTGCAAAAGTGCAACACGATAGGAGAATTAAATGTGGACTCCTAAATATTAGATCTTTGTCTTCTAAATGTAGTGGGGAACGCGAACCAGAGAAGGGTTTTTGAACGCAGCCTTCGGGCTGGCTCCACCCCTAATCAGTGCCACTATAAAAGGCACCTGTTGCAATGGCCTCATCCCCTCAGGAGTGGAGACTCAGATAAAGCTGTATGGGCAAATTATTGAGCAAGTGAGTGTTTTTAGGTTTCTAGGTGTGTGGTTCGATGAGAAACTAACATGGAGTGAGCAGATTCAGAGGATAGTTATGAAATGTAAAAATATTTTAAATGCCATGAGGTGTTTAACCGGGTCGGAGTGGGGAGCCAGCAGGCCTGCAATGAAAAATATTTATATTGCGCTGATGAGATCAGTTTTTGATTATGGGTGTGTAGTGTTTGGAACAGCGGCAAAGACGTCATTAAAAAAGTTGGAGGTGGTGCAATCCCAAGTTCTGAGACTCTGCTGTGGTGCTTTGAGAACAAGTCCTGTGTCTGCTCTTCAGGTGGAGGTGGGTGAGATGCCACTGCATTTGAGACGGAAGCAATTAATGTTGAGCTATTGGGCCAATCTCCAAGGGCATTCCGGGGACAAGCATCCAACCACAAAGGTGCTCCTGCCATGTTGGGAAAGCGAAAGGGCCAAACGGGACTGCTTTGCGTGGAGTAGTGGACAATTTGCAAGGGATATGGGATTAAATCAGTTAGTATTCACTTCTACCGTATCGCTATCGGTAACACCACCTTGGCTATTTCCCTCAGTATCAGTTGATAATTTTTTTCTCATTTTGAGCAAAACCCAAGCACTTAAAAATATTGATAATATTGCAGGACTGGTGGAGGATAGGCTAAAGACAACATATCAAGCATTTACCCCAGCATACACGGATGGATCTAAAGATCCTAATACAGGTAGAACCGGTTTTGCTGTCACCATTCCATCCTTTCAGTATGAGGTCAAACGGAGAACATCAGACAATCTGTCAGTGTATACAGTGGAGACATTGGCCATTTTAACAGCACTGCAGTGGGTGGATGAGGTTCAGATAAGTAAGGTCATTATATGTTCGGATTCCAGTGCAACATTATTGTCATTACAATCAGTCACATCTCATAGCAGGCAGGATTTAATCAATGAAATATTCGAAACACTGTTCCGACTTAAGCATGTGGGTATTTTGGTAGCATTTATGTGGGTGCCGGCACATAGAGGGGTAAAGGGAAATGAAGCAGCAGATAAATTAGCAAAGCAAGCATTGGAATGTCAGAACAAGAAAGACATTTTATTCAGCAAAGCAGAAGCCAAATCAGTAATCAAAAGAAACATTATTAAGGAATGGCAGCACAGGTGGGATACAGGAGACACAGGAAGGCATCTTTATGCTATTCAGAAGGAAGTTGGCAAAGGGAGGACATCCAGAGGAAGCAATAAAGAAGAAAATATATTAACCAGACTGAGGATTGGACACACAAGGGTGAACAAAACAATGCAACTAATAGGTAAACACCCAACTGGATTATGTGAGCACTGCAATAGAGCAGAAACAGTAGAGCATGTCATTTGGCAGTGCCAGAAATTCAGAGTGGAGCGAGACAGGTTGAAGAGGAGGCTGGCAGTAGAGGAGGTACAGCCAAAGGATGCATTAACCTTGGGGGCAGGAAAGGTACTGCAGTATCTAAAAGAAACTGGATTGAGTGGAAGGATTTAGGGCACCGAAAGTGACATAGCTCCCTTGTTATTTATTTATTTTTTATTTTTATTTATTTTCTTTTTCTTTATGGTTGAGTGGGGAAAGGATAGATATATCTGGTTCACACTCCAATGCAGTAGGTGGCGGTAATGCACCGTTTTTTGGATGCCATCCGCCTAAAAACAAGAAGAAGAAGAAGGCCTCATCCCCTCTTGGTCCTGTGGTGGCTTGCGGTTCACCTGCTGCTGTTTTGCTTTGCTCTGTTTTGTTTGGCTTGAGATTGTTTTGCTTCCTCCATTTTGTCTGTTTTGTCTTGCTTTAGATTGTTTTGCTTCATCCATTTTATCTGTTTTGTTAAGTTTGTTTTGCTGTTCTGTTTTTGCATGGTTTGCTGTGATTTGATTTAGCATGTTTTGGCTTTTACTGTAGAATATATATATTCTTTTAATTCTTGCAATAAACTTCTGGTTAATTTGATAAAACACGTCTCTGGCCCAATATCAGTCATGAATCTGTGTGTCCTTAACGAATCCTAAAAACTGACTCTTAGGGTTGTTAAACTGATATTTCTTGGGGTGCAAGTCCCCAAGTGGCGTTGTTGGTTCCCTTTCATTCCCCCTTCCCCTAAGACCCCGTCACATAAAGCTGTATTAGTAAATGAATTAATATCTGACAATCATATTGATGTGTTCTGTCTTACGGAAACCTGGCTGAAGCATGAGTGTTGCGTCAAAACAAGTTTGAGCATGCTGAAACAAGGAGCATCTGGGAACTCCAGGCCTGAAGGGGGCAGAACCCAAATGAACCCAAACAAAGTGGAACCCAAAATACAATCCATGTTTCTGGAGGGACCAAATTCACCAGCGCACGCCTCAATAAGCATGGGTATAAAATGTTTGGTGTTAGCTTAGCTGCCCTCTTTGCTCTTCTCCACAACGCAGCTCGTGTTCAACCACAGACGCAACTGGTATGGATTCTATTCATTTTAAATATTGTTTGAGGCAATCGTTTGTTTGCTATTTTCAGTTGATTTTGATATTTGAACTTGAAGGAAAAGTAGGAGTTAATGGCATGTATGCAATGGAAATACTAGCAAATGGCAATTTCATCTGATCTTTGAATTTGATTTGCCTGTGCAATTGCTTTATTTGGTAAAAAATGTATAGTTTAATGTTAAATTATTATTGTTTAAAGCCATTCTGATGTAGAATTTAACCTACTCCTTTTGTTTGTGTTCAAGGTTATCAACCTATTCCGATTCCTATTCCTACTGTTTCAACAACCAAATCCATCTCAAAAGGAAAATAAAAACACCAGAACGGAACCGAGTTGTCCCTTTGTACTGTTTGGGTTGAACAAGCCGTTTTCAAGTTTGGGCTGAGCTGAATGAACTTTAACACCAGGATAACTTGACAATGAGGAATATGTCAGCCTAAATGAATCTACTCCAAGTCATGTTAATATGCACATTCCTTGAGGCACCGGCCGAGGAGGTGGAGTAGCTGCCATCTTTGACTCAGGTCTGTTAACCCTTCGAGATTTTCGAGCGCGGATCCGCGCTATACCATACTGACGTTTTGAAAATATTAACTCCATCCCGATAATTCTGCACAGAAATATGGTTCAACGTCTCCAAGATTTAGTTAAACTTCCGCTTCATCTGCCTTGTGTCCGCAAGATCATACGAGATTCACACAGCAAGCTAGAGCATTTTACACACCCGACGTGTCATATGATGCGTACACAGCTTCACTGGGGGAGAGAGAGAAAAAGAGCAGGCAGGCAGGCCGAGCAAAGCTATACTGGAGAAGGCGCAGCTTCAACCATAAATAGAGCCTGAAAGAGTCGATCCCTGAGATGAACAGGACAACGCCAAGCAAAGGGATCCATTGGAAGATGGGTAAGTGTATGTACTGAACTTTGCAATAGCATATTTACGTTAGTAACGGGACCTGTAGCCAGATAGAGCTGCTGCTAACACGAAGCTAACGGTAGCGAGCTAACGATCGCTAACGATCGCTAACGATCGCTAACGGGGTTATATATGTCTACAGGCTGACTATAAGACTGAATGGTGGGTGTTCAAATATTGTCACGATCCCCGTTAACTTTCGTTCAGTGAACGTAGTACGCTTAGTAGTGTTATAGCTCTGTTAATTGTTACTGCCGTATTGTTTACCTCACGTTAGCTCCTAACACGGAGCGAGCGAGCTAACGATCGCTAACGGGGTTATATATGGCTACAGGGTGGATAAAAAACTGAACGGTGGGTATTCATATATTGTCACGATCCCCGTTAACTTTCTTTCAGTGAACGTAGTATACATAGTAGTGTGGGATCTCTGTTATGTGTTTGTGAGACTGAAATGACCGTGTTGTTAGGTTAGCTGCGCGCTAACCGGAAGTAGCGGTACAGTAGCTAAATGGGTACAGGCTGGTAATGAGACTGAACGGGGCGTAATCAAATATGGTCACTATCCTGTTACTTTCTTTCAGTGAACTTGTACTAACTATTAGTAATGTATTTTACAGAGAGGATTTGCAGCTGCCAGGGTCCAGAGGACGACATGCAGCATCGCTTTAGCAGCCTCCAGTCCGTCTCTGCCAGATAATCACTGCAGGCCACAATGCCAGCCACAGCTCATCATCTCACCATATAATAATAAATTAGATTTTAGACATTTATTTACATATTTCTACCTTTTTTTTTAATTCATATATTTCACTGCTTTTGTGAACCTAAGATCTTTGGTAAACTAATTTCAAGCACCAAAACAGTTCGACCTCCTGAGTAAAGCTATGTTTTCACAAGAGATATGAAGAATTTCCAAAATCTAGATTACATTTTTCAGCTTTAGAGTAATATTTCTCTTTACACTTTTGCCTTATGACAATGGTGCCTCATTATATAGAGAGCTGAGATTGTTCTGCAATTTTAGATGGAAAACACATGGGTATCTATCATATGAAAGTGACTTTAAAAAGGGAATTTAAGAAATTATGTAAAATCAAGAAAATGACCCCCGATTCCAGAGGGTTAATGGATCCTAAACCTGGATTGAACAGCAACTTATTTGAAAGCCTTGTTCTTAGTCTTTCACATCCAACCTGGAAAACAGTACAACCGATTCTGTTTGTTGTGGTGTACCGGGCACCAGGTACATATTCAGAATTTATGTCAAGTTTGGTCCTTAAGACTGATAAGGTTATTATTGTAGGGGATTTTAATATTCATGTGGATGTCAGCAATAATAGCCTTAGTGTTGCATTTAGCTCATTGTTGGATTCGATTGGCTTCTGTCAGAGATTACTGCTCTAACCACAACCTCGACCTTGTTCTTACATATGGTATTGACGTGGAGCATTTAGTAGTGTTTCCACAGAACCCTCTTATCAGACCATTGCCTTATAACTTTCGAGTTTATACTACAGGATTGTACAGCATTAGGCAAGAGTTTTTACACCAGATGTCTAACTGACGGTGCTGTTGCTAGATTTAAGGAAGCGATTCCTTCTGTATTTGATTCATTACCATGTCTCAATATAACAGAACTCCTGTGCTAACTTTACTCCCTCCCAGATTGATCAGTTCGTCGATGGTGCTACTGGCTCATTGAGAGTGACACTGGACTCGATAGCCCCTCTAAAAAAGAGGATCATTAAGCAAAGGAGGCTCGCTCCATGGTATAACCCTCAGACCCGCATATTGAAGCAAGCATCATGGAAGCTTGAGGGCATATGGCGTTCCAACGGTCTGGAGGAGTCCCAGTTGGTTTGGCGGGATAGTCTGAGAACATATAAGAAGGCCCTCCGTAATGCCAGAGGAGCCTACTAAATGGTAAATGGACCCGTACTTGTATAGCGCCTTTCTAGTCTTCCAACCACTCAAGGCGCTTTAACACTACATGACATCATTCACCCATTCATACACTGATGATAGGAGCACCATGCAAGGAGCCACATCAGATTGTCAACCATTCATACACCGTAGACGCAGCTACGGGAGCAATTTAGGGTTAAGTGTCTTGCTCAAGGACACATCGACATGGGCTAGCGGAGCCGGGGATCGAACCGCCGATCCTCTGATTGAAGGATGACCCTGCTCACCACTGAGCCACAGTCACCCACACTCATCACTCATTACTACTCATCACAAGAGAAAAACAAGAATAACCCTAGGTTTCTCTTTAGCACTGTGGCCAGGCTGGCTGAGAGTCATAGCTCGGTGGATCCGTGTATTCCTATAGACCTCAGTAGTAATGACTTCATGAATTTCTTCAATGGTAAGATTCTGGCTATTAGAGACAGGATTGGTGATCTCCTGCCCTCGACTACTGCTGGTCCATCCTCAGGTGGGATGGCCATGGAGGAGGCTGTGGGCCCTGTTGTGTGTCTGGATAGATTTTTGACAATCAACCTCGACCAACTGTCTTCAATGGTTTCTACTTCTAAATCGTCTACCTGTCTCCTGGACCCTGTTCCGACTAAGCTGTTTAAGGAAGTTTTACCTTTAATTAGCACCTCTCTACTAATTAAACCTCTTAAGAAGCCCACTCTCGATCCAGAGGTGTTGGCTAACTACAGATTTGACAATTTCTTAAATTCACCTTTTTAAGCCACTTGCATATAAGATACATACCCATGTTTTACATCATAAATTGCAGAACAATCTCATCTATCTATATAATGAGGCACCATTGTCATAAGGCAAAAGTGTAAAGAGAAAAACGTTACAATATAGGCTTACGAGGTGACGCGGTTCTCGACTCAGGTTGCACTTACTCCTTAATGAGTAGAACACTGTGGAGCAGCATTAGGAAGGCGGGGGAGACATTAGGTGCAAGTGAGATCCCTACGTTTATTATGGCCAATGGGCAAGAGAGCCAGGCATTAGGTAGAACAGTCTTGCTCCTTAACATCCATGATACCCCCATAACTGTTAGCATACATGTACTCGGCGATGACCAGTTATGCATGCCGTTACTGCTTGGCCTGGACTTTATGTGCGCAAGCCAGATTATCTTAAAGCCACACCGGAGAAAATATAGCATGCCCGGGGGAAAAGGAGTATACATTCTTACCCAAGACCTGTGAGTCACTGAAATTGAGTCATGCAGAGCCTGCAGTCAACTTCTACATGGCAGTGATGGAAGACGCCAATGTCAAACCGCCTGCAATTCCACTGTGGGAGGCTCAACCGGAGGTGGTCAGGCCGCTGTTGCAGAAGTGGTCTACAGTGTGGACAGAGTCTACTGGGGCCACCGAAGTTGCAAGGCATACGATCTGGACGGCAGACGAGCTGCCAATACAAGGAGAGCCTACAGAGTGTCGCCACAGAAGCAAGCCGTTATAGATGGACTACTTAACAAGATGCGAAGTGGTGGCGTCATTGAAGAGGCTCAGCAGACTGACGAGTTATGCCAAGAGCTGGGTCAAACAGTTTGCCAGCCCACACCCGGCCGTATTTACCATGAACTACCAACAAGGAGTGGTGTATCGTCCAAGTACGGAGGATTCAACTACCAATTAGTTGTTCCGGCCGTACTAGCCCCGGAGTTTCTGGCCTACTTTCATGATAGCCCCTTTGGAGGGATGAAGGCACTCTTACAGATCCTGGAGGTGGCATGGTGGCCAAGAGTCCGCAAGGATGTGTGGGGGCATGTCCGTGCCTGTCTTACTTGCCAGCAATATAAAGGCTCCAACACCAAGCCGGCTGGTCAGCTCCAGACGACTGAGGTCAAAGAACCCGGGGAGATATTAGGTGTGGACTTCATGGGGCCCGTAATTCAGTCCTGATGGTAGTGGTGGACTATTACACTAAGTGGGTAGAGCTTTTTGCTCTGAAAGATGCCAAAACGCCAAAGGTCTGTCAGATCTTAAAAAATGACATATTCACCCGCTGGGGGGTACCAGCGTACCTGGTCTCTGATCATGGACCCCAATTAACAAGCTGTGACGGTCCCCTAGTCTGCCTGTCTATTTGTCTGCCTGTCTATTTGTCTGTCTATTTCCTTGTCTGTCTGTTTCCTTGTCTGTCTCCTTCAGGTAACAGGTGGGGTGAGATCACCGTAATGAGAAGCACCTGCAGGAGTGTGGAGATCACCCTAATGGGAGGCACCTGGGCCCGGTGCTCTGCGGGGGTTAAGGCTCCGCCTCGGCTCTCTCTCGGTCTCTCTCTCTCACACTGGGCACGGTCCGGGAGAGGTCAGCCAGGCCACAGTGGTCTATGTTCTGTCTGTTTCGGGCGGTTTGGGTTTCGCCAACCACCTTGTTTAGCTAATAAAGCCTCTTTGTTTGGGAACGCTGCGTCTCCCATGTACTTTGTCGCGGTGCCTGAGCCGGGTCGTGACACAAGCCATCTAATGTCCAGCATGTGTGAGACCTGGGGCGTGGCGCAAAAGCTCACTACGGCGTACCATCCCCAGACCAATCTGACGGAGAGGGTCAACAGGACGCTGAAGACCATGATCGCCTCCTTTGTAGGTGACCACCATCAAGACTGGGACCGGTGGTTGCCTGAGTTCCGGTTGGCTATCAACACAGCGGTACATGAGACTACTGCCGTGACCCCTGCAGTGTTGGCTCTGGGCTAAAGCCTCAGACAAATTCTCTGCCAAATTTGCACCCAGATGGTTAGGGCCTGTCAGGGTAGAGAAGAAGTTAGGTCCTCTACCGTGTTCAATGGTTGACTGCTAAGATGAAGGTGGACAGTGCAAATGTGGTTGACATGAAACCTTACTATGGCCCCAATAAGCCGCTGGCTGGGGGGAGGGAGGGAATGTAAAGATCGCATATGTTTGCCTCTGTTACGGCACTGATAAAAGATGAAACATGTTTGTTTATTTTCTTTTACAGTCTAAGTGCTGTACGGGCAATGTTATCGGCGGCCTGAAGGAACAACGGTTTAAGTGGGATCATTCATTATTATTATTACTTTTATTTGTTGGCTGTGTGTATATAATGTGACCGGGGGGAAGTGACGTGAGTTGTTTTTTTTCGGTCGGTAACTGACGTCTGACGTGCGAGCACTGGCGACGCAGTCGGCGTTTAGAGGCTTCAGGACGGCGTATTACGGCGACTGCCCTGTTGGATGCTACTAACCTAACGGATTAAGTGGATTACTAACAGAGGACTGCGCCGAAGGTCTGCATACTGGGCCCAGCTGCTGAGAGGACTGCGGTGAGGTAGCGCGGGGCACGTGGACGCGGCCTCTCGCCACGTTTCCGCCCATCGCGGAGCTTTGTTTGCTAACTTTGGGGTGGTATTACTTTTGTCACTGGACGTTACTTTTGCGTCGGTGAGGAATTTTGGGACTGTTGGGAGCGGGGGATTATTCGTACTTCGGAGGGGTTAATTGTTAATTGTTTGTTGCATATGTTTCTGATAGAAAAATTCCCACGACACCTTGAGGTAAAATCATTGATCAGGAACATTTATTCTTCGAAGAAGGAACAGAGTCAGAATCACAACATGATGTCAATTGCGTATCCTGGACTGCTCAATGAATGAGCAGAGAGTTGCCTCTTAAATACATTAATGACACAATCACAGAAGCTCTCATGACGTCTTCAGATTACCTTGCAGAAATGTGGCCTGTCACACCTTTCACCAAAATGATAGAAATGGGACTGAGAAATGACTTCATACTGCAGATAAAGCTTTATGGGGTGTGTGCAAATGAAAAATTACCATCACAACATGTTTGGTTTTCAAATAAAATATGTATTATTCATGAATAAAACAATATTTACACATATACATGTTCAGAAATAGAAAACAGACCGGGGCTGGTGGGGATGGCTGTGCTAGAGGGGCTGGTGGTGGTGCATCCTCTCTGTAAAATAAATGACTACTAGTTAGTAGTTTGAACAGTTCAACAGGTGTACATGTGTAGCTGAGCTGTGTACATTACCTGGTAAACAGGGCTCAGGCCTTCAGTCTTCCACGTCGATAGCATAGGTGCAGGTGGCTGTAGCGAAGCTGCATGTTGTCCACTGGACCCTGACAGCTGTGAGTCCTCTCTGTAAAATAAATGACTACCAGTCAGTACTAAGTTCAATGAAAGAAAGTTACGATTACACAACAAAACAGTGACAGAGCTCCGGGCATGAGCTAAACGGTACGTTAGCATGTTAGTGCGTTAGCACGTTGCTAATGTATAAACACATACCGATAGTTAGCATTACGTCTTACAAACACGTAACGAAGATCAGCACTAGTTGGTACTAACGTCACTAGACCCTTTCACGGACGCGTTCTAGCGAAAATTCCGATAAAATCCCACTTAAAATATTGATAAAAATGATCCTATCACGTTTTCAGCTGATTGAATGGTGTCAAGTTAAGCTTTAACTTCTTACCTTTCGAGCAAAATATTGTTTTAATTTTTAGAGTTAGTTTTAACTTTACTAGAGCCAGTAAAAGGACGCTAACGCCGGTAAATTAGCCGTGAGCTATTATCAGCCAATTGCGGACGCACTTCTATCCTCGTAGTTAACACTCGGCGCTGCTGTTTTTTTGGGGATATTAACTTGTTTCAGGGCCACCAAAATGCAGTCAACACATCCAGGATCGTAGTTATGTCCTTCACAATAAGATATCACGTTTCAACAACTCCAAACTATGCAATAAAAGCTCCGTAATTTCGGAGATACTTTTCAGAGTAAAGATTGTCGCCCGAGCGTCGCCCGAGCGTTCTTACTGCTTTCTCTCATTAAAGTCCCTTTCCTATAGTATTTAGACATGTAAACGTCCATATATATTCATGAAATTTAACACGTAGATTCTTTGATATGTATAAAGTAATACTACTTAAACTTTTCTGGCGACCGCTGACGAAAATGCCGGCAAAAAGACCGGAAACTGCGTCACGTCGGCTACGTCCGTAAATGGCTAACGGTAGCTAACGGCGTCCGTGAAAGGGTCTAGTGACGTTAAGTGATATTGACGATGCAGTCGGGTAATAAGCTGATACTACCTCCAGTGGTGTCCCCGCTGTAGCAAGCTATCTCCCGTTAGCTCGCGGAGCTAGCGCTAGCTCCCTGCTAGCTCCCCAACAGCCAGCCCCGTCTCAGAATCAGACTCGGGCACCGGGGGAAACCACCGAAGGGATCGGGACCAGCTAAATGTGCTCACTGTGCTAGCGTAAATATGCCAAAACAAAGTTGAGTTAGTAAATACACGTACCCATCCTCCAGTGGATCCCTTCTCTCGGCATATTCCTCTCCAGGAGTCGAAGCCTTCAGGGCCTGTCTGACGCTCCTCCGTCCTCATCGCTGCTGGCCAAAATTGCTGCAACGTCCTCCTCTGTTGTGAACTGTGTTCTCTCCATTATCTCTAGCTTCTGTCTGACTGTAAACTACAGCATGTATATATAAACCTCAGGTGTGTAGGTTATCCTAGGTCCTTTGCAGCGTAGCTGGGTGGGGAGGGCCTTAGGGATTTCCTGACTGTTCATAGGTAGTCACAACTTTTTTTGACGGACACCTGAATTGACTAATCACGGTGAAAGGAGTGTCAGCTTACGTTACAGCCACACAGAAGGACACAGAGGAGGGGGCCGGAAACTGCAGAGTTTGGCGGTTCTAACAGTAGCGGATTATTTTTTCTGCGCCGTATTTTCGCGGAGATATGATTTTCTTTTTTAATTAAACTATGTATAACACGCTGGCGTGACGGTAGACCCCAGAGGGTTAACAACAGATCCGACCATGTCCTTCAATTTAGCGTAGTGCTTTTCCCCTTAATCTAAGTCTGAGGGTAAATTATTACAGAGTTAGCACGTAGCTCAGTCAGTGTTGGATTTGCGTTACGTGTCGGTGTGTAATCATTACTTTCTTTCAGTGAACTCATACTGACTATTAGTAATTTATTTTACATAGAGGATTCACAGCTGCCAGGGTCCAGTGGACAACATGCAACATCGCTGCAGCAGCCTCTTTGATGTAAAACACATGGGTATCAATCATATGCTAGTGCCTTTAAAAAGGTGAATTTAAGAAATTATGTAAAATCAAGAAAATGACCCCCGACTCCAGAGGGTTAACGTGATTAATGTTGTGTATTGTATATTTTAATCTGTTTTATAATATAATTTGAACTTGTGGAACTTGTAAAATCTCTCTGAGTACTATGAAAAGGCTCTATAAATAAGATGTATTACCATTATTATTATTATTATTGTTTTTATTAGCATTCTCAGTTGGTGGTGCCTGTCTTGCCATTATAACAGCGGCTGTGTTCCACCGTCACAGGACATCCCCGATTGTTAGAGCCAACAACTCTGAGCTGAGCTTCCTGCTTTTCTTCTCTCTGACTCTCTGTTTCTTATGCTCATTGACTTTCATTGGAGAACCCTCTGAGTGGTCCTGCATGCTGCGCCACACAGCGTTTGGGATCACCTTCGTCCTCTGCATCTCTTGTGTTCTTGGAAAAACAATAGTTGTGTTAATGGCATTCAAAGCCACTCCCCCAGGTCGTAATGTTATGAAATGGTTTGGTCCTCCACAGCAAAGGATGACTGTAGTGTCTTGCACTTTAGTTCAAGTTATAATATGTACTCTTTGGTTGGTTCTTAGTCCTCCTTTTCCGAGGAAAAACCTCACCACATACAAGGAGAGAATCATCCTGGAGTGTGCATTAGGCTCAGCTATTGGGTTCTGGGCTGTGCTCGGGTACATCGGCCTGCTGGCTGTCTTTTGCTTTGTGTTGGCGGTCCTAGCCCGGAAACTACCTGATAATTTTAATGAAGCCAAGCTTATCACCTTCAGCATGCTGATATTCTTTGCAGTCTGGGACATTTTTTGTCTTATTTCAAAAATATTCTGTCATCACGGCCTGAAAATATAAAAGAAAGTGAATAATTAAAGTAAAAAATAACAATATACATGTATTTCTCTTTTATAAACTCAGTGCTTCTTTATTCATATTTCTGTGTTGGCATTTCTTCATATGCAATTTAACCAAACAAACCACTCATTAGTGGTTGACATTTGTTAGTCTGTAATATTAGCTTAAACACAGCAAAAAAAGGTAGACAGGTTTTACTTAATTAAGAAGATATTCGTGATTACAATGGTAGCTTTAAAAGAAGAGAAAAGAGACATGGGCACCTGGTGCAGATTATAATGTACACAAAGCTCACAAAAAGACTTGTACAAGAGTTCATCAAAGACCACTGGGTAAGAGCATCCTCCCTCTGACGTACAGTAAGCTGACGTACAGTAGGAGGGAAGCTTCAGTCTGAATATCTATATAGACCAGTAAAAACACAGTATGCCCACTTGAGGACAGTTGAGGATGGAGATCTCAGCTCTCTTTATTGGCCTGATACTGTCTCTGGGTTTGTGTGAGCTGAACTCAGCTCTTGCCTTGAATGGTTCTGTGGATGATGTGAAACAAAGGGCTGAGCGCTCAGAGGATAGGAATGGTGTTGGGGACAGCACTGAGGCCTCATCTGTGAAATGCAAGCTCCAGGGTACCACTCGTCTACCTGCTTTCTCAATGGATGGTGACTATGTTATTGGTGGTGTTTTCTCCATACATTTATCCATGCACGCATTGAAGCATAACTACACCACCATGCCTGATCCACTAAGATGCTCAGGGAGGTTAGTAAGAGGACGATGTGGGGTCTAAGAGGATGTTTATATAGTTTGAATACTTTGAATTTGGTCATGAAAAACAATATTATATATGTAAGTATTACATTCACAAAATAGTAGAGACTTGTAGTTCTTTTTCATTTGTTAGCTTAAAACATGAAAACTAAAACTAGAGTTTAAAATATCCAACTATTGTTAATCTATGCATTACGATTATTGTGCATGTTGTCCTGATATCTGTGTTGTGAATTTTGGTTTTAAATTCTTACCTATTATGTATTTCTGTTCAAATTAGTGGAATGTCCTCATCATTATGTAGACCATATTTTAAACAGTGACACGAGTGTCTGTGTGCAGCATTGTTACCCGTGAATTGCGCTACTCATGTGCAATGATCTTCGCCATCGAGGAGATTAACAACAGCACGGAGCTGCTGCCGGGCATCAAACTCGGTTATCAGATCTACGACTCGTGTGCCTCTGTGCCTGTAGCGGTGCATGTGGCATTCCAGCTGTCAAGTGGCATGGACCCGATGTTTTACACCGGCGACAATTGTTCCCAATCTGGTAAGGTGATGGCCATTGTTGGTGAGTCTGGGTCCACGCCATCCATCAGCATGTCTCACATCATCGGGCCCTTTAACATTCCTCAAGTAAATATTTTGAATTTCTGCAAACGATGTGTTTAACAGACCAGTGCTATTTTGTGTCCGTCCTGTTAAATAATTATACTGTTGTGTTCATTTAGGTTAGTCACTTTGCCACTTGTGCATGCCTGTCCGATAAGCAGCAGTACCCCAGTTTCTTCAGAACAATCCCGAGTGACCAGTTCCAGGCTGACGCGCTGGCAAAGCTGGTAAAACACTTTGGTTGGACTTGGATAGGTGCTATCCGATCAGATTCGGATTATGGAAATAATGGCATGGCGTCTTTCCTGGACGCAGCACACAAAGAGGGGATCTGTGTGGAATATTCCGAATCTTTCAATAAGTACCACCCACGAAGCAGGATCCAGAGAGTAGCCGACATTATCCGCAGGTTTTTACATTCACTGATTATGTGCTTTTGTTCCCTGTGCTCACACTGATCGTATACACACAAATCCAATATTCTGTAAATTATAAGATAGAAGAGTATTTTTTAAACCTTAAAAGACACATTGTGTGAGACCACAAATTGTTTGAACTATCTCATATATATATATATATATATATATATATTTCATATATTGCCATAACAGCAATACAACGGCACTGCTTTTACTCTGAAGGCGGTTTACGTATGCGCGTGCGCTTCCACAGCCTCACAGACCGGCTTGTTGCCAACAGACTGACGCACGTCTTGTTCTGCAGTTTCTGTCCTCAGCGAGTCTCACAGAGCATTAATCGCGCATGCACAAAGCCAAAGACAGCTGTCCTTCACATCTCCACCTCATTCAACCAGACTTCAGTGCACTTGTTCAAGCCAACACAGACTGGACTTTTCTCACTGAGTAAGAAAAACTGAACAGAACAAGATCAAAAGCACTTATTGCTTTTGTATAAAGTTAATAAATTGCTGGTAACATACATCTTTAAGGTAAGCAACAAACTGAACATGACAAAAGAAGGAGTGGCTTGTCCCTCACAGGGACCCTTACTACTGAACGTGACAAAAGAAGGAGTGGCTTGTCCCTCACAGGGACCCTTACTACTGAACAGACTGTTTATGTTGTTCCCTGATAAAAGACAAATGTTTCTTCTTCAGCATGATATTAAACTGTTTTACATTAGAATAAAATTGTCTATAACATCTGAAAATTAATACAATATTTAATTGAATGACCAGTCATATAGAAGCATTAAAAAAATAAAATAAATCATTTTTTCTTCCCTTGCATATATTTTTGATTGATATACTGTTGTTAACTTGCTGTTGCTCCAGAGGCCCTGTTATATTGTTCTGATAGCATTACTTTAAAATAAAAGCGTGCAATACACTAGTTTTTACTTCATTATTGAATTTGGAGCATAATGCGATTAATCGCAATTAATCTCAGAAGAATTAAGCGATTAATCAGTTAAATTTTTTTCAACTTTGCCCAGCCCTAATAAATATATATATATATATACACACACACAAACATTTTGTAATATATTTTGTTAATATTGGTCTTATACAATGCACTATTATTTCTCTCCAGATCGACAGCTATGGTTATTGTGGCATTTATAATATCTGGAGACTTGAAGATTCTGCTGGAAGAGCTGTCGCTCAAGCCCTCTCCTCCTCGCCAGTGGATAGGCAGTGAGTCCTGGGTAACTAACCCAGACATGCTGAGGTTCAGTTTATGTGCTGGAGCAGTCGGATTTGGCATTGAGCGATCTGTCATCCCAGGTCTGAGAGACTTCCTGCTGGATCTCTCTCCCTCTAAAGTGGCTGCCTCTCCAGTGTTTACTGAGTTCTGGGAGGATGCATTCAACTGCAGGCTGGGGAAAAGTGAGAAAGATTGGCTGATCTTTAACATAACTGACACTCACATTTGTGTCTTGTCTGTGTTGTGTTTTTTATTCTGTCTGACTAGAGAAGCAGCTGCTTTAACATCCCAATCCATGAGTGATTTAAAGGGAAATCTGTTGTTATTGAGCAAAGACACGAAGTGTAAATAAGGTCTCTGTGAATAATCTAACTTGAAATAGGATCTTTCAGGTCAAGTTGAGGCACTCTGCTGTCTTGGAGAAGATGTCAACACTAAAGCCCTGAACACAAGCACACACTATATAGAGAGTCTTTAGGCCACTTTAGGTTAAAAAAAGTACAACAAAATGTACTTACTAGTATGTATCAGTTTCAGTATATATTGTAAATATGTACGTTGATCTAAATATACTGTTATATTGACGTGGATTAATAGATCATTTATTAATTTGAAAGACATTTAAACAGGCCAAGTCAGTATCCAATTCAAGGAAAATACTTTTTTTTCATGACAACATGAGCTGATATACAAAAGGTAAAAACATAGGGCCATATAAAAACAGTGTTTTGAATTGTAATGGAAATAAGCATGTTTTATAAGTGAATTAGATTAATATATATATATATATATATATATATATATATATATATATATATATATATATATATATAAGAGGCTCTAAGAAAGGTTTTGCAGGTTAAATAAAACTAAAAAAGAACATTATTCATGAGAAATAATGATATAATTGTCAAGGCTAAAAAAAACAGCTTCCTGTGTCTTTGTGTGTTTTTAGCAGCAGTCACAGACAAGAATGCGTGTGATGGAAGTGAAGACATAGAGACGATCCAGAGCCCGTACACTGACACATCTCAGCTCCGGATCACTAACATGGTGTACAAGGCTGTTTATGCAATAGCACATGCCATTCATAATGCAGTGTGTCAGGAAACATATTCTATCACACAGTGTGAAAAAGTCTCCAGCATAGAGTCCAAACAGGTCAGTAAAAACAAATTTGCTATACTGTACATTTTCCTAAATGAAATATTAATTTAATTATACATTGTTTCATTCCTCCTCCTCTCCGTCTTCCACTTCTTCATCCTCACAGGTTCTCACTCAGTTGAAGAAAGTTAAGTTTTCTCAAAATGGTTATGATGTGTCATTTGATGCCAACGGGGATCCTGTGGCCACATATGAGCTGGTTAACTGGCAAAAAAGTGAGAGTGGCAGCATTGAGTTGGTGGCAGTAGGGCGCTACGATGCATCACTGCCGGTGGGCCAGGAACTCCATATCAACAGGAACCTCACCTGGGTGGAGGGTGGCACACAAGTAGGGAGCCCAAAATGTATATTATAACATATTCAAATTTCAAATTTGGTGACATGTGTCTTTGGTCCCTGTTCCTCCAGTCCATACTGACTGTGAAGAGATTTGTTCTCAAATAACAGCATTTTCAGTCTGAAATCCCACTGTCCCACAAATGTTCCTTTGCTGAGGAATAGTAACAAAAAACAGGACTGTAACTTTGGAAGATAACTGCTTGATTTGTCCAATCCAGACTGCTGAGGCCTCATTTTGGCTTTAGCTGAACTTTAGAATGTATTTATGGCACAACTATGGAAGTTTTCCACCAGCATCTGCATTGACAAAACACACATACTCATAGTGACATGCAAGTTATGTTTTTAGACAGACTTGAAAAGAATCTGAACCTATTCTTGAATCCTCAGAGCTTTGAAGCACATCTGAATATGTTTGACTTTGTTTGTCTATGTGTCTATGTGCCAGGTGCCTGTGTCAGTGTGCACTGACAGCTGTCCTCCAGGATCTCGTAAAGTGCTGCAGAAAGGAAAACCAACCTGCTGTTTTGATTGTATACCGTGTCCTGATGGAGAGATTAGCAATGCTACAGGTATTGTTTTTCCTACTGCAGATTATACAGAAACTGGCACATTTTAGAGGTGCTCCGTTCCTGATCCTATAGCATTTGGTTTTCTAATGCATACCTCTTGTCACCACCACTCAGGACCAAACACCAGACAAGGGTCAAAAGAGTATTTTCCATAGCTGATCAATTCACAAACAATGCCAAAAACTGCACCAAATGTCCATTTTCAAATATGAAATCAAACCTTGTTAGCACTTTATAATAACTACACACTATTTAGCATTAGTAAAGCATAAGTAAACACTTAATTCATAATTTATAAAGCATTGTTCCAACATGCTCCTCCGTGAATCGCCACCTTAACGTGGTGGAGGAGTTTGAGTGGCTCAGTGATCCTGGGAGCTATGTTGTCTGGGGCGTCAGCCCCTGGTAGGGTCTCCCAAGGCAAACAGGTCTCGGGGGAGAGCCCAGACTAAGAGCGGTTCAAAAAACCCCGATGAATTACGGCCCACGGATTGTAGCAACCTCGCCCGGACAAGGGAAACCGGGGCACCCTCCCGGAGCCAGACCCAGGAGGGGAGCTCGTCAGCGAGCGTCTGGTGGCCGGGCTTTCGCCCATGGGGCCCGGTCGGGCTCAGCCCGAAGAAACATCATGGACCAGCAACCCTGTGGACTCACCACCCGCAGGGGGAAGCATCGGGGTCGGGTGCTATGTAGACCGGGCAGCGGGCCAGGCAGGAGACCTGGGCGAGCCGATCGCCGGCAGCATAGACTAGCTCTAGGGACGTGGAACGTCACCTCGCTAGCGGGGAAAGAGCCGGAGCTGGTGCGGGAGGTGGAGCGGTACCAGCTAGATATAGTTGGGCTCACCTCCACGCACAGCACGGGCTCTGGAACCAAGCTCCTGGAGAAGGGTTGGACTTTGTCCTTTTCTGGAGTTGCCCAGGGTGAGAGGCGCCGGGCGGGAGTGGGGATACTCACGAGCCCCCGGCTGAGCGCCGCTATGTTGGAGTTTTCCCCGGAGAACGAGAGGGTCGCCTCCCTGCGCCTACGGGTTGCGGGGAGTAAGGCTCTGACTGTTGTTTGTGCTTATGCACCGAACAGCATTTCAGAGTATCCGGCCTTCTTGGAGTCGGTGGGAGGGGTACTGGAAAGGGCCCCGCCTGCCGACTCCATAGTTCTCCTGGGAGACTTCAACGCTCACGTGGGCAATGACAGAGAAACCTGGCGGGGCGTGATTGGGAGGAACGGCTTGCCCGATCTGAACCCGAACGGTGCTTTGTTGTTGGACTTCTGTGCTAGCCACAGTTTGTCCATAACAAACACCATGTTCGAGCATAAGGTGGCTCATAAGTGTACCTGGTACCAGAACACCTTAGGCCGGAGATCAATGATCGACTTTGTAGTCGTATCATCTGATCTGCGGCCGTATGTCTTGGACACTCGGGTGAAGAGAGGAGCAGAGCTGTCAACTGATCACCATCTGGTGGTGAGTTGGATCAGATGGCGGGGGAGTCGGCTAGAAAGACCTGGCAAGCCCAAACGTGTAGTGAGGGTGAACTGGGAACGTCTGGCAGAGGATCCTGTCCGGGAGGTCTTCAACTCCCACCTCCGGAAGAGCTTCTCACAGATCCCGAGGGAGGCTGGGGACATGGAATCCGAGTGGACCATGTTCAAAGCCTCTATTGTGGACGCGGCCGTTAGGAGCTGTGGTCGGAAGGTCATCGGTGCCTGTCGTGGCGGCAACCCGAGAACCCGGTGGTGGACACCGGGGGTGAGGGAAGCCGTCAAACTGAAGAAGGAGGCCTTTCGGGCCTGGCTGGCCCAGGGGTCTCCTGAAGCAGCTGACAGGTACCGGCAAGCCAGAAGGGCTGCAGCTGCGAAGGTCGCGGATGCTAAAACTCGGGCATGGGAGGAGTTCGGGGAGGCCATGGAGAAGGACTTTCGGTTGGCCTCAAGGAAGTTCTGGCAAACCATCCGACGGCTCAGGAAGGGAAAGCAGGGCCTACCCCAGGCTGTTCTCAGCGTGGGGGGGGAACTGCTGACCCGGACTGTGGACATCGTCGGGCGGTGGAAAGAGCACTTTGAGGAACTCCTAAACCCGGCCAACATGTCCCCTGGAGAGGGGGCAGCGCCTGAAGTCCTTGGGGTGGTTGCACCCATATCCCTGGCAGAGGTCACTAAGGTAGTCAAAAAGCTCCTTGGTGGCAAGGCGCCGGGGGTGGATGAGATTCGCCCTGAGATGCTGAAGGCGCTGGACATTGTTGGGCTGTCTTGGCTGACACGCCTTTGCAGTGTCGCATGGGGGTCGGGAACAGTGCCCATGGACTGGCAGACCGGGGTGGTGGTTCCCATCTTCAAGAAGGGGGACCGGAGAGTGTGCTCGAACTATCGTGGTATCACACTGCTCAGCCTCCCGGGAAAAGCTTATGCCAGGGTGCTGGAAAGGAGGCTCCGACCGCTTGTCGAACCTCAGATTCAAGACGAACAGTGTGGATTCCGTCCCGGCCGTGGAACAGTGGACCAGCTCTTTACCCTCGCAAGACTACTGGAGGGGTCCTGGGAGTTTGCCCAACCAGTCTACATGTGCTTTGTGGACTTGGAAAAGGCTTTCGACCGGGTCCCTCGGGGGGTTTTGTGGGGGGTGCTGCGGGAGTATGGGGTGCCGGACCCGTTGGCACGGGCCATCCGGTCTCTGTACGCCTGCAGTAGGAGCTGTGTTCGTATCCTCGGTAGTAAGTCAGACACGTTCCCGGTGGGTGTTGGTCTCCGCCAGGGCTGCCCTTTATCACCGGTCCTGTTCGTGACTTTCATGGACAGGATATCTAGGCGCAGCCAGGGGGCGGAGAAGATCCGGTTCGGGAATCTCGGGATCGCATCTCTGCTGTTCGCGGATGATGTGGTCCTGTTTGCTTCCTCGGACCGTGACCTCCAGCATTCACTGGGGCGTTTTGCAGCCGAGTGTGAAGCGGCAGGGATGAGCGTTAGCACCTCCAAATCTGAGGCCATGGTGCTCTGCCGGAAACCGGTGGACTGCTCCCTCCAGGTGGGGACAAACTGCCTACCCCAAGCGAAGGAGTTCAAGTATCTCGGGGTCTTGTTCACGAGTGAGGGTAAGGTGGAGCGTGAGATCGATAGGCGGATCGGTGCGGCTGCAGCAGTAAAACAGGCGCTGTACCGGTCCGTCTTGGTGAAGAGGGAGCTGAGCCGGAAGGCGAAGCTCTCCATTTACTGGTCGGTCTACGTTCCAACCCTCACCTATGGTCACGAACTCTGGGTCGTGACCGAAAGAACGAGGTCTCGGATACAAGCGGCCGAAATGAGCTTCCTCCGTAGAGTGGCCGGGCTCAGCCTTAGAGATAGGGTAAGGAGCTCGGACATCAGGAGGGAGCTTGGAGTCGAGTCGCTGCTCCTTCGTGTCGAAAGGAGTCAGCTGAGGTGGTTCGGGCATCTAGTCAGGATGCCTCCTGGACGCCTCCCATTAGAGGTTTTCCAGGCACGTCCAACTGGTAGGAGGCCCCGGGGAAGACCGAGGACACGCTGGAGGGATTATATCTCCCGGCTGGCCTTGGAACGCCTCGGGGTCCCCCAGGATGAGCTGGAAAGTGTTGCGGGTGAGAGGGAAGCCTGGGTCGGCCTGCTGAACCTGCTGCCACCGCGACCCGACCCCGGATAAGCGGTCGAAAATGGATGGATGGATGGATGTTCCAACATGAACACATTAGTAACTCATTAGTATGCAATTCAAAAACACAGTTATGAATGTTTTATTCTTGATTAATAAACTTGACTATTATGCGTTTCATGATTAGGTTTTCATACTTTATAAATGATGGATTCCCCATTTGTAAATGAAGTATTAAGGATTTATAGATGATTAATAAGATAATTTATAAAGTGTTAGTAAATTATAAATAAAATATTTCAATGTCATTTATTCATGCATTTATTTATACATATAATTATTTAAATATGCACTAATGGTTAGGGACTATGTTAACATGTACTTTATAAACATGTTTTAATGCTGCAATTCATGATTAACTCAGGTAGTTACTAGTCGTTAGTTAAGTATTAGTTAAGTATGTTCTGTGACCTCATTTAAAGTGAGGACTATCTATGCTTTACAATGCATTTATAAATGACATTGAAAGGCCAGCAGTGCCGCAAAGCTAACATAACTCTCAGTTATCTTCACAACAGAAAAGGGAAATAGACACAACACAAAGTGATAAAGAACATCCATATGATGGTGATGGGGTTAAAAACATTTATAACTGTGTTTATGAATCGCAGTTACTAATGAGTGTTCATGTTGGAACAATGCTTTATAAATGATGAATTAAGTGTTTAGTCATGCTTTACTAATGCTAAATAGTGTGTACTTATTATAAAGTGCTAACCAAACCTTTTTCAGAACTGCATTTAATGTGATTAATGTTTGTTTTTATTTTTTCAGATTCCCCTGATTGTTTCCCTTGCCCCAAGGAATTTTGGCCTAATGCAAAGAGAGACACTTGTCTCCCCAAGCCTGTAGAGTTTCTTTCCTTCAACGAGGCCCTAGGAATCATCCTGTCTGCATTCTCAGTTGGTGGTGCCTGTCTTGCCATTATAACAGCTGCTGTGTTCCACCGTCACAGGACATCCCCGATTGTCAGAGCCAACAACTCTGAGCTGAGCTTCCTGCTGCTCTTCTCTCTGACTCTCTGTTTCTTATGCTCATTGACTTTCATTGGAGAACCCTCTGAGTGGTCCTGCATGCTGCGCCACACAGCGTTTGGGATCACCTTCGTCCTCTGCATCTCTTGTGTTCTTGGAAAAACAATAGTTGTGTTAATGGCATTCAAAGCCACTCTCCCAGGTCGTAATGTTATGAAATGGTTTGGTCCTCCACAGCAAAGGATGACTGTAGTGTCTTTCACTTTCATTCAAGTTATAATATGTACTCTTTGGTTGGTTCTTAGTCCTCCTTTTCCGAGGAAAAACCTCACCACATACAAGGAGAGAATCATCCTGGAGTGTGCATTAGGCTCAGCTATTGGGTTCTGGGCTGTGCTCGGGTACATCGGCCTGCTGGCTGTCTTTTGCTTTGTGTTGGCGGTCCTAGCCCGGAAACTACCTGATAATTTTAATGAAGCCAAGCTTATCACCTTCAGCATGCTGATATTCTGTGCAGTCTGGGTCACCTTCATCCCAGCATATGTCAGTTCTCCTGGCAAATTTACTGTGGCTGTGGAGATATTTGCCATTCTTGCCTCCAGTTTTGGACTCATATTGTGTATATTTGCTCCAAAGTGCTTCATCATATTGTTTAAGCCAGAGAAAAACACCAAGAAAAATGTAATGAACAAAAGTCAATCCTAAAACATAAAGTTTGGAGAAAACTAAAGAGGCAATTGAAGGGATTTTTAATAAAAACATCTAAGCCACAGAGAGCAAAGAGAGAGAACTTGTTTCACATGTGTGCTCTTGGCTAAAAATAAACCAACATTCAGTTGGTAGTTTGACATATATGATCACTGGCATAATGTAAATAGCAGCATTGTCCATATTAAATCTCTGTTTCAATTAATAATATTCAGAATCTAAGCCCGCCAGCCATGCTCTCACTCCAACACATAACATAGTCAAAGAGCTGTTCTACACACCTGATTCTCATCACCTGTAGCTTACCTATGTGCACTTCATGAATTAGTGCTCCAGTCTGTGTTCAATGTCAGAACTGCATGTATGTTCACTCTGTGTTAAGTAAAGTAACGCATTACACTCAAAATATTGGTAACTACACTACTTTACTAGACCTCAGGAACACGCTTTCCTGCGTTACCCAAGCCATTTTTACTAGTCCGAAAAGTTCTTTTTTAGTGGCGCGCGATTCACATGACACTTCCTGCATGAACAATCTAACGTAAACGTCGGATTACGAGCCGCTCCTACGGCCGATCAGTGTCGATCAGTGTAGCAGCAGCAGCGTTAGCTAGCGCTGCTGCTGCTACTGCCCGCTGTTGCTGCTACTGCCCGCGTCCCCTCTGCCCAAGTCGGGTGTCGAGCCTGGTCCCGCTACCTTCGGTGGTTTTCGGGGAGCTAGTGGAAGTTAACGGAGAGCTAGCGGAAGTTAGCGGGGAAGTGACGGAGCGCTAGCAGGAGCCCCAGCTGGCTACAGCGGGGAGCTAACAGGGACTCTGACCGAAGGTAGTAGCGGCTCGTACCCCGACGTTTTACAATTACAATACACTATGTGGAAAGGCTAAGAGATGCCCTTTATTGAAAATTGAAAATAAAGTGATGAAAGGGCCATGATGTTTGTCCATGTATCTTTGCGGTTAATTTGGACATTTGCTTAAAAAAATGGAAAATAAAGTAACTAGTAGTGAAGTTACTTTTCAAATGCAGTAACTAGTAAAGTAATCTAGTTACAATTTTCAGAAGTAACTAGTAACTTGTAACTAGTTACTTTTTCTGAGTAATGTCGTGGAAAAAGTAATTCTATGTCTCGGGAGGAGAGTTCAAAGGTGTCAATCAGATCGGACAAACAAACAGAGTTCCTCTGGACAAGACAAAATGCCTCTGTCAATTTATTAAATTCTTGCAAGCAGGAAGAAATCCCAACAGCCAAGAATCGTCAATGCCTGTCAGGTTTTCCACAAAATCATCAATGTAACAGTCAGTTATATACTTTTTGAAAACGATCATCCCTTCCTTCCCATCTCATCTCTCATTGGTTCAAACACGTGTTATACATTAACTGTGCATACTTTGACCTGATCGAAACTACACGTTCAACCAATCTCCTGTCCCCACATACATTAACCATGCAGTTAAGAGAATGACTGTGCACTTCAGCGTTCTTATCGACAGGTCAGAATCAGAGTAGGCCCCTAACCCTAACAACCCATGTTATCAGTCCCTCCATCTTTACTTATGTTACTCATTAATTAGAACATACCTCAGTATTCAACCCACAGGTTTAACAGTGAATGATTCTTTAAAACAGACAGCATATGCATTTTTCCCATCACATTCCACTCTTTTGATTATATAGTAATCATGTATCAATAAAAAAAAAAAAAAATGTTTTACATTAGCATCACTTCTACTCATACCATTCAGGAGCATCGTCATTGTCGGTGTCAAAGTCAACTTCATGTTCGTCGTATTTGGGTACAGGATACAAGTCATCTTTCTGTTTAGACATGGTAGTCAATGGTTGATACAGAACCATCTGTTTAGTCATCATATTAGCTACCATCTTTCTAAGCATGGGAATCACGCAAGTCATGAAAATGAATAAAGCCACTAACACAAGACATATTGTGATAACAGTGCTCCGCCAAGTGAGCCATAGCACGGTGAGCACATCAGGTGGAGGTATCTCATCCTTTGCCATTGCTTCCTGAAGGTTAGTCATGTTCAATATTGCCTGATGAATAACGCCACCATCTATGTCATTCTCTGGAATAAACGTGCAACAGTGTTCACCTACTATAGCACACACGCCCCCTTGGGCTGCTGTGAGTTGGTCTAACACCATCCGGTTCTGCATAATCATTAGTCGCATAGAGGTCAATTCTTTGCGGATTCCTTTCACTGCAGCCATGGTCATATTTACAAAGCTTTTGAAACGGTAGTCAACTGTTTCAATACGCAAAATATTCTTTGCCACTCCCACCCAGGGGAACAGAGCCCACATTACCTTTTTACTTGTCCCTGCATGTTTAAATTCATCTGGGACGTTTGAACCTGTTGAGTTCTTAGAAACTCTCGGGTGGTCATGAGGAGTAAGGGGTCCAGGAGTCGATGAGTTATGATGATTAAAAAGTATTTAATCAAAGAATGATCACAAAAACAGCTTATGCATGTCGATCGGGTCACTCCTTCCTCAGCCCACTCTCCTGACTCGCACGTCCGCTTCCCTCGCGTTCCCGGAGAGAGACCCCTGTTCTACCGCGTGTAGGTTAGTCCATACTCTCACACATGGAGCTTAAAGCCCTTCCTACTGGTTAAAAGTCATATTTTCACACCTTTTCCAACAAACTCCATGTTCACTGGCCTGCAGCTTCCGGGGCGGAGCTACTCTTCTTCTTCTACAGACTGGGTTGTCTGCTGCTTCATAAAGTCAATGTTCAGCTCCGCCACCTCAAGCGAACAAGAGAACTACACTTCCGTCTCAAAACAGTCCACCGGCATCCACATGCACTATGCAAACGTTGTTTTAAAATCCATTCACACATTAATCATTAATAAAACAGTGACCTTCATATGCATACAATTACACATTCTTCATAATAATATCCCTTATTAATTATCATATTCCATGCATTTGTAATGTACAATAAACCTCACACTGTACAAGTCCAATTGTGACAAACCAAGTTCTAAAAACCCTACAAACCATAAACTGAATCGTGGGGTTTAAAATCTGCATAAGGATGTTTGTCTGCCTCACGTTTCATACGTGTGGGTGCGTCCATTGTTGTGGTGGAGATAATGAATGTATGATCTGTGATACGAACAGGTGCACATACTCCGTCCCAATCTGGTGGGAGAGTTACATACACTGAATGATCACATAACCACCATCCTTCTGTAACGGGATATGTTCCATTTTGTCCAGGGACCGCTGTTCGGTATGCTACAATACAGTCGACACCAGTTGGGCAATCAAATGGGTTAGTGGCCCTGTACTTGAACGCCCAACAGGACCAAACATTGGTTTTCCAGTAATTGGAAACCAAAGTAACCTCATGTTCTGCTAATTTTTGACAATGGGTCACGTTATGTCCTGTTATATTCACACATGAGGGACGATAAGCAGGGTGTACAGTTATATTGCAATCAGGATCTCTAGTTATTGCACCCGTTATAATGATGTGTTCGCAGTTACCGAGCCTCAGACGTCCTACTGGAACGGTGCCATTTCGGGCGTAACATGTTATAAACCGTGTTTTTGAATCTACGGACACCTGGGTCACAAAAGATGAAGTTGATGAGCTATTGCCACCGAACCGTTTTACCATGTGTCGGTCGTCACATTCAGGCCCTTTAAGGAGATCCCAAAATGAGGGCCCATTGTGGAATCCTTTGATAGCCAACCCAGAGAAACATCCCTCAGATGGGCCTATTTGAATAGCTGAAATGAGAGGCTGACGAGAATTAGATGGTATTAGAGAACATACATAACAATTTGTAACATTAGCTTCTTTTGCCATGAACTCTGCGTAACGCCACCACATGTTCATAGAATAAGGATTTTTGGTTGTCATGCCTTTGTCAAGCCAGCTATCTTCCAAACTAACACCTGCCAGTCTCTTGTGTCGTTTTAGTACCGTGTCGTTGGTTGTCATACTGTCATTGTGGGTCGTTGAGTTGGTTTGGTCTGCGTTAGTCGGGTCGTTTCGTCTGTTCCTTATGTCCTGGAAGTGTAGCCATGCCCATGGAAAAACAACAAGAATAGAGATTATTAACAATAAAAACATAGTTACTCGTGTTCCACACACTCGATAAAGTGGATTCCATTGTCGTTGTTGCACCATTTTTGTGTGCATGTTTTTCATCCAGTCAGTTTGCATGAAGTTCACTCAAGCAACTGATCTTGTGGGAATGATTTTACTTGTGTTAGCATCTGCCGTTCACTGACTCTTCTGGTCAAGATGTATGTGTGCGATTATATAATCCTATCCGTCTGTGGCGTCCGGTGAGTCGCTTCCTCGTTGGTAGTTGTCGCTGTCGTCGTTGCGTCGGCTCCACTGGTCAGCTCTACGTCGGATGGGGTCGGGACCTTCTTGCAGTGCGATGCATGAATCCAAGTAGCCCTCTCAGCAACTTTGAGTGCGGTGTGGGTGACGAGTAGGATCTGGAATGGGCCTTGCCACCGTTTCGCCTTCCAGCTTTTCCTCCTGAAGTCCTTCACGACCACGTAGTCACCGGGCTGTAGTTTGTGTAGCGGACCTGTGGCTTCCTTTGGAAGGGCTGCAGATACCTGCCTTCTTATGTCAGACAACGCAGAAGAGAGTTGCACACAGTACGTTAACATTTCATCCTCGCATAAGGCGGTGGATGGGAGAGGAGCCCTGGGTGCGTTCACCCCCACATGTGGTGCTGTTGCAAACAAAATTTCAAAAGGACTTAAATTGCTGCGTGTTCTTTTCCTCATTCTCATGTACATCAGCACGATTGGCAGGGCTTTGGTCCATGCAAGGCCTGTGTCAGAACAACATTTTGCCAATTTGGTTTTGAGTGTTCCATTTTCTCGTTCAACAGCGCCTCCACTGGCTGGATGGTAGGCACAGTGTGTTTTTAAGTCAATACCCATGTATGCACTTAATTCTGTGATGGCCTCATTTACAAAATGTGATCCATTATCACTTAAGAGTTTCGTTGGAATGCCCCAACGTGGAATAATTTCTGAGATCAAAGCTTTTGCCACCACAGCAGCTGTCTGCTTACTGGAGGGAAAAACCTCCACCCATTTAGACCACATGTCCACCATTACAAGACAGTGTTTTTTACCTTCAGATGGGGTTCTCTTCAACGAAATCCATCATAACATGTTCGAAAGGGCGTGATGGTGGTGGGTGTGCCGCTTGATTGGTTACAACCACTGGTCTGCCTGTGTTGTGTGTTGCACAAGTCATGCAAGCTTGACAAAACTTCTGTGCGTATGCCGAAAACCCTTTTGTAAACCACGTTTCATTTAATATGTCTAACATTCCACGCTTTGACACATGATCTAAACCATGTGTCAACTTGGCATAATGAGGAAAGAAATGTTTGGGTAGGCATGGATTACCATCTGGACCTTCCCATATGTCACCAGAGAACGTGCATCCCGAAGAGGACCACAATCGTCTCTCCTCTGGTGTTGCCAGAGACTGCATAGCAGTGAGTGATGACGGAACTGAAACCATGGTGTGTGAGGTGTCAAAATACCTCCGTGAGTCAGGTGGAAGCTGTGCTGCAGCCTTCGCAGCAATGTCAGCGCGCTCATTTCCCTTGGAAACAACATCAGTGTTAGATGTATGCGCAGCACATTTGCAAACGGCAATGGCCGTTGGTAACAGAATGGAGTCCAAAAGTTCAGCGATCAATGTGTGGTGCAATACTGGTTTACCATCAGATTTTAGAAAATGTCTATGCTTCCAGAGTGCACCAAAATCGTGCACTACTCCAAAAGCATATCTGGAATCAGTGTGAATAGTTACTGTTTTACCGCGAGCCAGTTTGCATGCCTCCGTGAGTGCGATGAGCTCTGCTGCCTGGGCTGAGAGGTGACATGGAAGAGATCCAGAACAGAGGACAGATGAATCAGAAACAACAGAGAAACCAACACGATTACTGCTGGTCTGGGGGTCTCTTGAAGCAGAGCCATCAACATACAAAACAAGGTCAGAATTAGGTAATGGTATGTCAAGGAGGTCAGGTCGTGGTGTACACTGAACCTGTAACTCAGCTATACAGTTATGGTCTTCGCCTTCACCTGGTATTGGCATGAGTGACGCAGGGTTCAAAGTGGTACATCTTTTGACAATTACATTAGGCATGTCTAGGAGACATGTGTGGTAGCGAAGGTACCGTGCTGCTGACAGATGAGATGATTTTTGTTCGAGCAAAATCAATGACACTGAATGAGGAACGAGTAGAATTAACGGTGCATATCCGACGATATCACGTGAAGCCGCGAGTGCTTTTTCTGCTGCCGCCACGGCTCGGAGGCACTGTGGTAAACCTGCTGCGACAGGATCGAGTTTCGCAGAAAAATATGCCACAGGACGCAATTTATCCCCGTGTGTTTGCAACAAAACCGATGTCATACACCCAGATCGTTCATCCACTGTTTGTGTGAATGGTTTGTGAGGGTCAGGCAAACCCAACGTCGGAGGGGTTTGTAGTACACACTTCATGTCAACAAATGCCTGAGAGGCCTCTTCCGTCCACTGAATTTTATCGGCTGCCGTGAGGTTTTTACCATGAATAAGTGATGACAGAGGTTGTTCTAATTGTGAATAGTTAGGAATAAACGAGCGACAATAAGAACACATTCCCAAAAAGGACATCATCTGTTTCTTCGTGCGAGGTTTTGGAATTGACACGATGGACGCAATTCGCTTTGGTGACAATGTTTTCCCTTCCGCAGAAATGTCATGCCCGAGAAAACGAACACTTCGAGTTACAAACTGCAGTTTGGATAAACTTGCCTTGTGGCCTTCTGACGCTAAATGTTTTAATAAGTTGATAGTGTCTTCCTGACACTGTGTCTGAGTAGGTGCTGCGATGAGAAGATCATCCACATACTGCAAAAGAGCAGTGCCCGGGGACAGAGTCAGACTCTCCAAACTTTCCCTAAGGGCTTCATTGTAGATGGTTGGGGATTCAGTATATCCCTGACACAATCTTGTGAAAGTGTAAGGTTTGCCATTGAAATTGAAGGCGAACCAGAACTGACTGTTTTTGTCCACTGGGACACTGAAGAATGCATTTGAGAGGTCAACCACGGAGAACCATTTTGCCTCAGGCGGAACCTGAGCCAAAATGGTGTACGGATTTGGAACATTAGGTGCTCTGGCGTGGACTGCAGCATTTACAGCCTTAAGGTCTTGTACAAAACGCCATTCAGTTGGTTTGCCCTGGTCTCTGATCTTTTTAACCGGAAATATAGGTGTCCTGACCGGTGAGTCAGGACATGAAATGATGACTCCTGCTTTAAGCAGGGAATCAAACACCGGAGCAATACCGTCGATGGCCTCTTGGCGCAAAGGATATTGATGTTTGTTAGGTCGGAAATCAGACCGTCCGGTGATGACCACAGGTTGGCAGTTTTTAACGAGTCCCACATCATACTTGTGCGCTGCCCAGAGCGTCGAAGAAACGGCTCTAAGGGCAGGGGAGATAAGGGAGACATCAGTTACAAAAGAGCCTGTGTGTGTCATAACACATTTTGACTGTAGATCAGAATCATCAAACACATAGACAGATCTGAGAGTGGCCATAGTAAATTTGAACTTTTGTCTACAAAACCCTGTGGATGCAGAGCGAGTGACGGAGAGGTCAGGAGTAGTCTGCCAGTCGGTCAATGATTCACAGGTCTTGACAAAAGGGCCCAGGTCTCTCCACCGATCCTCAGAAGATTTAGTCAGGGAGATGTGTGGGTACGAATCTGGCACCGTGAACATTTGCTGTTGAGATGGAGATAAAACAACAGAGAGTGCAGATTTGAATGTGGACCAATACAAAACATGTGTGGTCATATCGTCATTTATCTCGCTTTCTGCACAGAAGCGACTTTGATAATCTTCATCACAGCCGTGAGAGACATGCGCAGTGCAGTGCAGTTTTTTAGAAGTCATCCGAATGGCCTCAGGGTGCACTCGGTTATCTGAAAGGGATAACAGGTTGTGAGACTGATCAAGAGTCATCCACCATTGATAAACATATTGTGGTTCGGAGACAGTATGAGCAAATTGTGTTATCTGTGTCAACACTCTTTTCCTAACCACTTTCAAACCTGTGTGTGTAGAAATCAAGCTGATTCCAAAGGAACACATCAAGTCCCTGCCCATAAGATTTATGGGACAAAAAGAAGAAAGCAAAAATGAATGTTTGATTCTGATGTCAGGGTCAATGTCAGTTGGGTCAGTGTGAACACTTGTCATTGGTAGAGTGAATTTTTCTGTAACCATTACCCCTGAAGCCCCCTGAGAGTAAACATATCTCCCACTCAGTTTTTGATTTGGAAAATATTTCTCCTGTATTACAGAATGAGAAGCCCCACTATCGACCAAAAACGACAGTTTCTGTCCGTTAACAACCACATCAGTTAAGGGCATGTCTTTAAATGGTTCTTTGGAAAATTTAGCATAAGTGTGTGTACTATGCGCTATTTCTTTACTTCTCTGCTGCTCTAGATGTTTTACAATGCTGAGTAAAGCAGTTTGTTGTTCAGGTGTGTGCGTGAGCGTGCGAAAAAGCCGTTCTTCATTGCAAGCATGTGTGTGTGTCAGCGTATTTGTTCTACTTCCCTTATCTTGCAGGGTCACCAGGGTGGAAGCCGTCTCCCGTCCACGTGCACCGTCCCCCTCCCCCTCCTCGCGTCAGTCTGAAGGGAACTGGTTCTTGCGGGCATGTGTCCATTGTGGTTTTTGCTCAGATCGGTTTGGACAGTCCTTGACCCGATGTCCCATTTCACCACATTTGAAACATCCATCATAACCGGTTTGTCGTCTTTCGCCGTTGTTGCTGAAAGTTCCTCTGCCCCGTCCTCTTCCGCGTCCGCGACCTTGAGGTTGGCTGCGCCAATTATTGTTATTCTGTCGGTTGCCAGCGCCATCCTGGTACATCGTGAGGTTGGAAACAGCTTGTAGCATGGACAGCTGTGCTTTTTCTGCCGCCTGTTTATATTTGCGGTCTTGAGAGACTTCTCCCTCCCTCAGCTGTTTCTGGTTGTGTTTCGCATGTTTGACAACTTCCTCGTGTCTAGCATCTTCCAGTCCTATGACAGAACGCTCAGTGGCCCGTTTGATGTCAGGCAACAGTCCATTAATAAACGCATTTTTCAAATGTGTTTCCCAGACTGTCATTAGTGTCACATTCTCTGGTTTTGGAATGCCACCGTGAGCTTGGAACGTAGTCAGCATTCTCTGGTGATAATCTTCCAGCGGTTCATCTGTCCGTTGCTTAGTACCGTTAATGATGGACATGTCTACTCGTTCCGGAAACTGGATTATGATCCCAGCGCAGACTGCTGTCACAAAATTCTAGATTGTCCTCGTGATCCCATCTAGCTTTTCTGGGACGGACGTTAGCCTGTGCTCCCGTCACGTATTGACTGATTTTGCTGAATAGAACAGGGCCTACTTGTAACATTAGTAGCCGGTGCATTTCTTGTCCAGTTGGCATAAATTGCTCACAAAAGATTTGAAAAGCGGTACTGAAATTAATACCTGAGTTGGTGATTTTAGGCAAGTGTGACATTGCGGTTCTTATGTCTGCATCAGTCCAGGGGCGAAACACGAGTTGTGGGGCACCATCTGCTCCCGGTACTTGGATCATTGGGAGAGTGAAATTCAACCGTCTGGTGGGGTCTGCTGTTTGGGCTGTTTCTTCTGGCGGGTTAAAATACGCTTGTGGATTCAGTCCGTTAATCATTGACGGCAGACCTCCAAAGGCCTTTCTCCATGTGCTGGGAGAAGTCCATGAGGCTGCAGCAGGAGTGGAGGTTGACTGTGGTTCATGTGGCGGTGTCTCTGGATTCTGACGCTGGAGCGCATTTTGTTGGTCAGCGAAATCCATCTCTCTGCGCTGTTGGCGAGTCTCTGGTCCTGTCAACAGCAATGGACCAGGAGCGAGAGGCTGTGGTTGTTGCATCGCAGCGTTTCCTGGTATGTCTGCGGCTCGGTAGGGGGGTGGGACGCCGCACGTTTCCAGAAGAGGTCCATTTGACCCCGTAAGACTTGGGTACAAAGAAGAAGGACAAGGGTTATGGGGACTCAGCCCTTCGTTCGGGTCAATTTTCTCTTTAGATTTAACATTTTTTGAAACTTGTACCAGTGTTAATTGCTTCTGCAATTGTTTTCTCTCTCTCAATTTCCCTTCTTTTTCCCATTGTTCAAGACAACATTTGTTTTTCTCCATTTTCTCTAAGTTTTTTACTTTAACTGTTTTTCTATTTTTCATTTTCTTTTCTTTTCCCTCTAAATCCGTTCTCAGCTTTTCTATTTTAGCCAAGCTGAACGAACCCTCTACTGGAAAACCATATTTCTTATTCCAATTTTTTAAGCATCCAATGCTTTGGTCTCCATATTTCCGCGTCATTATGTCCACCATTGCTCCCTGAGGGGAGGGTTTAACATTCTTTCCACCCATTATTTCAGGCGTGGCGAGTACTCCTTAATAATAAAATACACTCGTCAGTATATTTTCTAGCTTCTTTTCTTTGGAAAAGCTAAAAACCTTATCCGTATCTCACAGTTCAGCTCACTTAACCTTGCTGATACTGATTTTATACAGAGCCCATATCTAGATACTGATCTAGATACCGTGGTCAAGTTATTGGATTACGATCTTCAAAATAAAGGTATTTTAAAGTTTCAAAACGTAAAGTAGGTCAAGGTCAAAGGTCTCTACCGTCTCCTTTCTTCCTCTTTACCACTTCGCAATCTCAATACTTTCCACCGTTAAACTCATGCATGGATTATGATGACACAGAAACCAAGAAGACCTTTATATTAATTTACAATTGACAAAACTAACAGACACACTCTGTCTCCAGTCTCTGCTTGTTCTGTTATTTTACGTAATTCAAACTTTTGTTTTCCCACTGGAAATAAAAATTTATGATTGAAATTCAAACCTCTCACCCGATATGAAGAAATTACTTCTTTGTCCAGATTGCTATGAAGCCCATCGGTCCTCCGTCGGCTGCTGGCCCCCGTCTCACTTTTAGCTGTCGTGGAATCGGGGCGAAATCTTTCTTTTGATCTCGGAGTGCCCTCTCCAGCCGTCGTCGAGAGTCCCGATGAAAGCCTCACGCAATCCTGCCGACAACGCCAAATTGTCGTGGAAAAAGTAATTCTATGTCTCGGGAGGAGAGTTCAAAGGTGTCAATCAGATCGGACAAACAAACAGAGTTCCTCTGGACAAGACAAAATGCCTCTGTCAATTTATTAAATGCTTGCAAGCAGGAAGAAATCCCAACAGCCAAGAATCGTCAATGCCTGTCAGGTTTTCCACAAAATCATCAATGTAACAGTCAGTTATATACTTTTTGAAAACGATCATCCCTTCCTTCCCATCTCTCATTGGTTCAAACACGTGTTATACATTAACTGTGCATACTTTGACCTGATCGAAACTACACGTTCAACCAATCTCCTGTCCCCACATACATTAACCATGCAGTTAAGAGAATGACTGTGCACTTCAGCGTTCTTATCGACAGGTCAGAATCAGAGTAGGCCCCTAACCCTAACAACCCATGTTATCAGTCCCTCCATCTTTACTTATGTTACTCATTAATTAGAACATACCTCAGTATTCAACCCACAGGTTTAACAGTGAATGATTCTTTAAAACAGACAGCATATGCATTTTTCCCATCACAGTAACTACCCCAACACTGGTAAGGATACAATAAAGACAAAAAACTACATTATGGCTCCAACAGCAACATTTACTCATGATCTGCACATTCAGTCTTCATCTTGTTTATCTAAATATTTACATTTTATGTTTTTTTTTATTACATATTTTATTAATTGTAATGTAATTTTTGGAAAGTACTTTTTTTTAACACTTTATTTTTTTTGCCTTTTCACTGCGAACAGAAAAATATATATACAGAAATGAAAAACAAACAATAATAACTACGACAAAAAAGGGTCTGGTTTGCTCTGTCCTCTCAAAAACATGACAAGTCCTCTTGTTCTCTATTGTTGACGATGTACAGAAAAAGTGTTGACGTGTAAACATCGTCCATTTCTCCCACTTTCCACGACATTGCTACTCTTGAGCTCTTATTCTGTGGGTTAACAGTTCCATCTCATATATTTCACTCATAGCCCAGAATTTTGACAATAACCATATGGACCTTTCCCCAGAACTGTACAATTTCCGGACATAGCCAAAATACATGGGAGTGATTTACATTTACTGCCCCACATTTCCTCCAGCATGGTTGATCAATAGATAGACATTTGTTTGTAATTTGGGGAGTAATAAAGAATCTAATTATATTTTTCCAACAGTGTTCTCTCCAAGTTCGCGCAGATGTTGAGGAATGTTGTATCTTCCAAATATTCAATATTCACACCAAGTTCCTGTTCCAATTTCAGTTTTACATAAAATGTTGTATTTCCTAATATTTCCATCAGATTTTGATATACGGTTGATATGTTTCTATATTTCTTTGAGTTGTAAGCTCCTATTATGGTTCTAATTATCCCATTTTTTCCCAAGTTAATATTATGTTTTATTTCTCTGTCAAAAAAGTCCCTTAATTGTAGATATCTGAAGTGGTCCTGGTTATTTAATGAGTATTTGTCTTTCAGCTCCTGGAAACTTACAACACTTCCATCTTTTATTGCTGTTATTCCATATGGGATCCATTATTTAAACCTCTGATCGAGAGTACCTGGAATAAAATGTCTATCATAGGCTATCCATCGTAGAAGCCTGAGTTCTTCTAATTTATATTTCCGTAACAATTTGAACCACATCTCTAATGTAAATCGAGTGACAGCATCCATCTGTTCAAACAAATCGCTTGCTATATTTCTGTCTCCAATAAGGCTTTGAATTTCCCTTCCTTCTACGTATCGTTCTAGGTTTTCCCATTTTGCTTCATATTCGTTGGTACACAAATAGATTACTGGTCTAATTTGAGCTGCATAGAACTATGCCCTAAGGTTTGGTAGTGACAAGCCTCCTTTATTTTTCCCAATCTGTAATGTTTTATATTTGACTCTTGGCCTTTGGCCGTTCCATATAAACCTTGAAATAATTTTATCCCAGGCTCTGAATTGTTTCTCAGGGATCTCAATTGGCAGTGATTGAAAGAAATAGAGGAGTCTTGGAAGTATGCTCATTTTTATAGTATCTCTCCGTGAACTGAAATCTAGTGGGAGAACAGCCCAGCTCTCCATATCACTCCTAATGTCCTGATCTACTTTAATATATACTGTAGATCCTCAGTACTTTTTGTTAAAGTTATCCCGAGATATGTCATTCTTTTAGAACTCCAATTTAAATTAAGAGTTTGTTGTATAGTTTCGGATGGTTTGTAGTTTAGTGTTAAAATATCTGTTTTTAACAAATTCAATTTATATCCAGAGTAAAAGCCAAACGTCTCAAGTTGGTTGATTAAAATAGGCAGACATTTGTAGTAACAGATCACGTCATCTGCAAAAAGCCCAATAATGTGTTCTTCTTTTCCAACCTTTATCCCTTTATGGTCTTTATTCTGCCTAATTGCTTGTGCCAGAGGCTCTATAAAAATTGCAAATAGAGTCGGTGAAAGACAACATCCCTGCCTGGTGGACCGATCTAGTGATATACTATCAGTCAGACTGCCATTTCAAAAATATTCTGTCATCACGGCCTGAAAATATAAAAGAAAGTGAATAATTAAAGTAAAAAATGACAATATACATGTATTTCTCTTTTATAAACTCAGTGCTTCTTTATTCATATTTCTGTGTTGGCATTTCTTCATATGCAATTTAACCAAACAAACCACCCATTAGTGGTTGACATTTGTTAGTCTGTAATATTAGCTTAAACACAGCAAAAAAAGGTAGACAGGTTTTACTTAATTAAGAAGATATTCGTGATTACAATGGTAGCTTTAAAAGAAGAGAAAAGAGACATGGGCACCTGGTGCAGATTATAATGTACACAAAGCTCACAAAAAGACTTGTACAAGAGTTCATCAAAGACCACTGGGTAAGAGCATCCTCTCTCTGACGTACAGTAAGCTGACGTACAGTAGGAGGGAAGCTTCAGTCTGAATATCTATATAGACCAGTAAAAACACAGTATGCCCACTTGAGGACAGTTGAGGATGGAGATCTCAGCTCTCTTTATTGGCCTGATACTGTCGCTGGGTTTGTGTGAGCTGAACTCAGCTCTTGCCTTGAATGGTTCTGTGGATGATGTGAAACAAAGGGCTGAGCGCTCAGAGGATAGGAATGGTGTTGGGGACAGCACTGAGGCCTCATCTGTGAAATGCAAGCTCCAGGGTACCACTCGTCTACCTGCTTTCTCAATGGATGGTGACTACGTTATTGGTGGTGTTTTCTCCATACATTTATCCATGCACGCATTGAAGCATAACTACACCACCATGCCTGATCCACTAAGATGCTCAGGGAGGTTAGTAAGAGGACGATGTGGGGTCTAAGAGGATGTTTATATAGTTTGGATACTTTGAATTTGGTCATGAAAAACAATATTATGTATGTAAGTATTACATTCACAAAATAGTAGAGACTTGTAGTTATTTTTTATTTGTTAGCTGAAAACATGAAAACTAAAACTAGAGTTTAAAATATCCAACTATTGTTAATCTATGCATTAAGATTATTGTGCATGTTGTCCTGCTATCTGTGTTGTGAATTTTGGTTTTAAATTCTTACCTATTATGTATTTCTGTTCAAATGTGTGGAATGTCCTCATCATTATGTAGACCATATTTTAAACAGTGACACGAGTGTCTGTCTGCAGCATTGATACCCCTGAACTGCGTTACTCACGCGCAATGATCTTCGCCATCGAGGAGATTAACAACAGCACGGAGCTGCTGCCGGGCATCAAACTCGGTTATCAGATCTACGACTCGTGTGCCTCTGTGCCTGTAGCGGTGCATGTGGCATTCCAGCTGTCAAGTGGCATGGACCCGGTGTTTTACACCGGCGACAATTGTTCACAATCTGGTAAGGTGATGGCCATTGTTGGTGAGTCTGGGTCCACGCCATCCATCAGCATGTCTCGCATCATCGGGCCCTTTAACATTCCTCAAGTAAATATTTTGAATTTCTGCAAACGATGTGTTTAACAGACCAGTGCTATTTTGTGTCTGTCCTGTTAAATAATTATACTGTTGTGTTCATTTAGGTTAGTCACTTTGCCACTTGTGCATGCCTGTCCGATAAGCAGCAGTACCCCAGTTTCTTCAGAACAATCCCGAGTGACCAGTTCCAGGCTGACGCGCTGGCAAAGCTGGTAAAACACTTTGGTTGGACTTGGATAGGTGCTATCCGATCAGATTCGGATTATGGAAACAATGGCATGGCGTCTTTCCTGGACGCAGCACACAAAGAGGGGATCTGTGTGGAATATTCTGAATCTTTCAATAAGTACCACCCACGAAGCAGGATCCAGAGAGTAGCCGACATTATCCGCAGGTTTTTACATTCACTGATTATGTTCTATGTTAAATTTTATGATAGAAGAGTAGTTTTTAAACCTTAAAAGACACATTGTGTGAGACCACAAATTGTTTGAACTATCTCATATATATATATATATATACACATACATATATATATATATATATATATATATATATATTACATATATATATTTCAACATATTTGTGTGTGTATATAAATATTAGGGCTGGGCACGTTGACGTGTTAACGCAGCAAACTATTAACGTCGTTAATTATTTGATCATGCGTTTGCATTGGAGGGGCTTATCACTGCCGCACACAGGTGCTGCACTTTAAATCTCTCCCAGACGGCATAGTTCAGACCTGGCATCTTACGGCTCTCCCAGTCCGGCACGCGTGAGGTCAATCAAAAAAGAAAAAGAAATAACTAAAATGCGCGCCATACATGCAATACAACGGCACTGCTTTTACTCTGAAGGCGGTTTACGTATGCGCGTGCGCTTCCACAGCCTCACAGACCGGCTTGTTGCCAACAGACTGACGCACGTCTTGTTCTGCAGTTTCTGTCCTCAGCGAGTCTCACAGAGCATTAATCGCGCATGCACAAAGCCAAAGACAGCTGTCCGTCACATCTCCACCTCATTCAATCAGACTTCAGTGCACTTGTTCAAGCCAACACAGACTGGACTTTTCTCACTGAGTAAGAAAAACTGAACTGAACAAGATCAAAAGCACTTATTGCTTTTGTATAAAGTTAATAAATTGCTGGTAACATACATCTTTAAGGTAAGCAACAAACTGAACATGACAAAAGAAGGAGTGGCTTGTCCCTCACAGGGACCCTTACTACTGAACATGACAAAAGAAGGAGTGGCTTGTCCCTCACAGGGACCCTTACTACTGAACAGACTGTTTATGTTGTTCCCTGATAAAAGACAAATGTTTCTTCTTCAGCATGATATTAAACTGTTTTACATTAGAATCAAATTGTCTATAACATCTGAAAATTAATACAATATTTAATTGAATGACTAGTCATATAGAAAATAAAATACATACTTTTTTCTTCCCTAGCATATATTTTTGATTGATATACTGTTGTTAACTTGCTGTTGCTCCAGAGGCCCTGTTATATTGTTCTGATAACATTACTTTAAAATAAAAGCGTGCAATACACTAGTTTTTACTTCATTATTGAATTTGGCGCATAATGCGATTAATCGCAATTAATCTCAGAAAAATTATGCAATTTTCAACCTTGCCCAGGCCTAATATGTGTATATATATATATATATATATATATATATATACACACAAATATTTTGTAATATATTTTGTTAATATTGGTCTCATACAATGCACTATTATTTCTCTCCAGGTCGACAGCTATGGTGATTGTGGCATTTATAACATCTGGAGACTTGAGGATTCTGCTTGAAGAGCTGTCGCTCAAGCCCTCTCCTCCTCGCCAGTGGATAGGCAGTGAGGCCTGGGTAACTAACCCAGACATGCTGAGGTTCAGTTTATGTGCTGGAGCAGTCGGATTTGGCATTGAGCGATCTGTCATCCCAGGTCTGAGAGACTTCCTGCTGGATCTCTCTCCCTCTAAAGTGACTGCGTCTCCAGTGTTTACTGAGTTCTGGGAGGATGCATTCAACTGCAGGCTGGGGAAAAGTGAGAAAGATTGGCTGATCTTTAACATAACTGACACTCACAGTTGTGTCTTGTCTGTGTTGTGTTTTTTATTCTGTCTGACTGGAGAAGCAGCTGCTTTAACATCCCAATCCATGAGTGATTCAAAGGGAAATCTGTTGTTATTGAGCAAAGACACAAAGTGTAAATAAGGTCTCTGTGAATAATCTAACTTGAAATAGGATCTTTCAGGTCAAGTTGAGAAACTCTGCTGTCTTGGAGAAGATGTCAACACTAAAGCCCTGAACACAAGCACACACTATATAGAGAGTCTTTAGGCCACTTTAGGTTAAAAAAAACGGCGACAACAAAATGTACTTACTAGTATGTATCAGTTTCAGTATATATTGTAAATATGTACGTTGATCTAAATATACTGTTAAATTGACGTGGATTAATAGATCATTTATTCCTTTGAAAGACATTTAAACAGGCCAAGTCAGTATCCAATTCAAGGAAAAGACTTTTTTTTCCTGACAACATGAGCTGATATACAAAAGGTAAAAACATAGGGCCATATAAAAACAGTGTTTTGAATTGTAATGGAAATAAGCATGTTTTATAAGTGAATTAGAATAATATATATATATATATATATATATATATATATATATACATATATATATATATATATATATATATATTTCTCTCTCTCTCTCGCGCTCTCTCTCTCTATATATATATACATACATACATACATATATATATATATATATATATATATATATATATACAAGAGGCTCTAAGAAAGGTTTTGCAGGTTAAATAAAACTAACAAAGTACATTATTCATGAGAAATAATGATATAATTGTCAAGGCTAAAAAAACAGCTTCCTGTGTCTTTGTGTGTTTTTAGCAGCAGTCACAGACAAGAATGCGTGTGATGGAAGTGAAGACATAGAGACGATCCAGAGCCCGTACACTGACACATCTCAGCTCCGGATCACTAACATGGTGTACAAGGCTGTTTATGCAATAGCACATGCCATTCATAATGCAGTGTGTCAGGAAACATATTCTATAACCCAGTGTGAAAAAGTCTCCAGCATAGAGTCCAAACAGGTCAGTAAAAACAAATTTGCTATACTGTACATTTTCCTAACTTAAATATACATTGTATTATACATCGTTTCATTCCTCCTCCTCTCCGTCTTCCACTTCTTCATCCTCACAGGTTCTCACTCAGTTGAAGAAAGTTAAGTTTTCTCAAAATGGTTATGATGTGTCATTTGATGCCAACGGGGATCCTGTGGCCACATACGAGCTGGTTAATTGGCAAAAAACTGAGAGTGGCAGCATTGAGATGGTGGCAGTAGGGCACTACGATGCATCACTGCCGGTGGGCCAGGAACTCCGTATCAACAGGAACCTCACCTGGGTGGAGGGTGGCACACAAGTAGGGAGCCCAAAATGTATATTATAACATATTCCATTTTCAAATTTGGTGACATGTGTCTTTGGTCCCTGTTCCTCCAGTCCATACTGACTGTGAAGAGATTTGTTCTCAAGTAACAGCATTTTCAGTCTGAAATACCACTTAATGGTTTCAACAAAAAATGTTCCTTTGCTGAGGAATAGTAACAAAAAACAGGACTTTGTACAAAAAGACTGTAACTTTGGAAGATAACTGCTTGCTTTGTCCAATCCAGACTGCTGAGGCCTCATGTTGGCTTTAGCTGAACTTTAGAATGTATTTATGGCACAACTATGGAAGTTTTCCACCAGCATCTGCATTGACAAAACACACATACTCATAGTGACATGCAAGTTATGTTTTTAGACAGACTTGAAAAGAATCTGAACCTATTCTTGAATCCTCAGAGCTTTGAAGGACATCTGAATATGTTTGACTTTGTTTGTCTATGTGTCTATGTGTCTATGTGCCAGGTGCCTGTGTCAGTGTGCACTGACAGCTGTCCTGCAGGAACTCGTAAAGTGCTGCAGAAAGGAAAACCAACCTGTTGTTTTGATTGTATACCGTGTCCTGATGGAGAGATTAGCAATGCTACAGGTATTGTTTTTCCTACTGCAGATTATACAGAAACTGGCACATTTTAGAGGTGCTCCGTTCCTGATCCTATAGCATTTGGTTTTCTAATGCATACCTCTTGTCACCACCACTCAAGACCAAACACCAGACAAGGGGCAAAAGAGTATTTTCCATAGCTGATCAATTCACAAACAATGCCAAAAACTGCACCAAATGTCCATTTTCAAATATGAAATCAAACCTTGTAAGCACTTTATAATAACTACACACTATTTAGCATTAGTAAAGCATGAGTAAACACTTAATTCATAATTTATAAAGCATTGTTCCAACATGAACACATTAGTAACTCATTAGTATGCAATTCAAAAACACAGTTATGAATGTTTTATTCTTGATTAATAAGCTTGACTATTATGCGTTTCATGATTAGGTTTTCATACTTTATAAATGATGGATTCCCCATTTGTAAATGAAGTATTAAGGATTTATAGATGATTAATAAGATAATTTATAAAGTGTTAGTAAATTATAAATAAAATATTTCAATGTCATTTATTCATGCATTTATTTATACATATAATTATTTAAATATATATTTAACTAATGGTTAGGGACTATGTTAACATGTACTTTATAAACATGTTTTAATACTGCAATTCATGATTAACTCAGGTAGTTACTAGTCGTTAGTTAAGTATTAGTTAAGTATGTTCTGTGACCTCATCTAAAGTGAGGACTATCTATGCTTTACAATGCATTTATAAATGACATTGAAAGGCCAGCAGTGCCGCAAAGCTAACATAACTCTCAGTTATCTTCACAACAGAAAAGGGAAATAGACACAACACAAAGTGATAAAGAACATCCATATGATGGTGATGGGGTTAAAAACATTTAGAACTGTGTTTATGAATCGCAGTTACTAATGAGTGTTCATGTTGGAACAATGCTTTATAAATGATGAATTAAGTGTTTAGTCATGCTTTACTAATGCTAAATAGTCTGTAGTTATTATAAAGTGCTAACCAAACCTTTTTCAGAACTGCATTTAATGTGATTAATGTTGTGTATTGTATATTTTATTGTGTTATTTTATAATATAATTTGAACTTCAATTTTTTTGTAAAATGTCTCTGAGTAGTATGAAAAGGCTCTATAAATAAGATGTATTACCATTATTATTATTGTTTTTATTATCTACAACATCAAATATACATTACGACTACTAAAAGCCCTCTTTGTTTTTATTTTTTTCAGATTCCCCTGATTGTTTCCCTTGCCCCAAGGAATTTTGGCCTAATGCAAAGAGAGACACTTGTCTCCCCAAGCCTGTAGAGTTTCTTTCCTTCAACGAGGCCCTAGGAATCATCCTGTCTGCATTCTCAGTTGGTGGTGCCTGTCTTGCCATTATAACAGCGGCTGTGTTCCACCGTCACAGGACATCCCCGATTGTCAGAGCCAACAACTCTGAGCTGAGCTTCCTGCTGCTCTTCTCTCTGACTCTCTGTTTCTTATGCTCATTGACTTTCATTGGAGAACCCTCTGAGTGGTCCTGCATGCTGCGCCACACAGCGTTTGGGATCACCTTTGTCCTCTGTATCTCTTGTGTTCTTGGAAAAACAATAGTTGTGTTAATGGCATTCAAAGCCACTCTCCCAGGTCGAAATGTTATGAAATGGTTTGGTCCTCCACAGCAAAGGATGACTGTAGTGTCTTTCACTTTAATTCAAGTTATAATATGTACTCTTTGGTTGGTTCTTAGTCCTCCTTTTCCGAGGAAAAACCTCACCACATACAAGGAGAGAATCATCCTGGAGTGTGCATTAGGCTCAGCTATTGGGTTCTGGGCTGTGCTCGGGTACATCGGCCTGCTGGCTGTCTTTTGCTTTGTGTTGGCGGTCCTAGCCCGGAAACTACCTGATAATTTTAATGAAGCCAAGCTTATCACCTTCAGCATGCTGATATTCTGTGCAGTCTGGGTCACCTTCATCCCAGCATATGTCAGTTCTCCTGGCAAATTTACTGTGGCTGTGGAGATATTTGCCATTCTTGCCTCCAGTTTTGGACTCATATTGTGTATATTTGCTCCAAAGTGCTTCATCATATTGTTTAAGCCAGAGAAAAACACCAAGAAAAATGTAATGAACAAAAGTCAATCCTAAAACATAAAGTTTGGAGAAAACTAAAGAGGCAATTGAAGGGATCTTTAATAAAAACATCTAAGCCACGGAGAGCAAAGAGAGAGAACTTGTTTCACATGTGTGCTCTTGGCTAAAAATAAACCAACATTCAGTTGGTAGTTTGACATATATGCTCACTGGCATAATGTGCACTTCATGAATTAGTGCTCCAGTCTGTGTTCAATGTCAGAACTGCATGTATGTTCACTCTGTGTTTTCAGTAAGGATCAGTGTTGGGGGGTAACGAGTTACAAAGTAACGGATTACAGTAACGATATTACTATTATAGGTAACGAAGTAAAGTAACGCATTACACTCAAAATATTGGTAACTACACTACTTTACTAGACCTCAGGAACGCGCTTTCCTGCGTTACCCAAGCCATTTTTACCAGTCCGAAAAGTTCTCCTCTAGTGGCGCGCGAGTCACACAACACTTCCTGCATGAACAATCTACCGTAAACGTCGGGTTACGAGCCGCTCTTACGGCCGATCAGTGTAGCAGCTGCTAGCTAGCGCTGCTGCTGCTACCGGCCGCTGCTGCTGCTACTGCCCGCGTCCCCTCTGCCCAAGTCGGGTGTCGAGCCTGGTCCCGCTACCTTCGGTGGTTTTCGGGGAGCTAGCGGAAGTTAACGGGGAAGTGACGGAGCGTTAGCAGGAGCCCCAGCTGGCTATAGCCGGGAGCTAACGGGGACTCTGACCGAAGGTAGTAGCGGCTCGTAACCCAACGTTTTACAATTACAATACACTATGTGGAAAGGCTAAGAGATGCCCTTTATTGAAAATTGAAAATAAAGTGATGTATCTTTGCGGTTAATTTGGACATTTGCTTAAAAAAATGGAAAGTAAAGTAACTAGTAGTGAAGTTACTTTTCAAATGCAGTAACTAGTAAAGTAATCTAGTTACAATTTTCAGAAGTAAGGGGGAGTGCTATGGGCCTATGGGGAGTGCTAAGGGCCTATGGGGGGAGTTCAATTCAATTCAGTTTATTTTATATAGCCCAACATCACAAATACAAGTTTGCCTCGGAGGGCTTTACAATCTGTACACATAACATCCCTGTCCCGGGACCTCACATCGGATCAGGAAAAACTCCCCTAAAAAAGATAGTTAAAACCCTTTCACAGGGAAAAAAAGGGGAAGAAACCTGAGGGAGAGCAACAGAGGAGGATCCCTCTCCCCGGATGGACAGAAGCAATAGATGTCATGTGGCCAGAATGAATAGCGTAGTTACAGCACATTCAATGAATATGACAGAAATTATTCATATAATGAGTATTAGGCATGGTCCATGATCCTGATAATCCATGAAGCAGAAGGCGGTAGAGAGGAGGCGTCCATCAGAAGGGCCATGGCAGCAGGTAGGACCGGTTCCAGGCCGGTTCCATCAGCAGGGCCATGGTAGCAGGCAGGACCGGTTCCAGGCAGCCATGAACCCATGGCAGGGGGGGGCAGGACTGGGGGCAGGACCCGCGGGACCCGGGGCAGGACCGGTTCCAGACAGCCATGAATCCATGGCAGGGGCGGGGGCAGGACCGGGGGCAGGATCCGGGGGAGGACCGGTTCCATGCAGCCATGAATCCATGGAAAAAGAAAGTAGAGTTAGTAATGTGCATTGAAGAGACAATAGTTTATCCAGATGGAGAGAAAGAAGAGGAGAGGAGGAGTGAAAGAGGAAGAGAAGCGAAAGAGGAAGAGAAGAGGAGCTCAGTGTATCCTAAGATGTCCCCCAGCAGTCTAGGCCTATAGCAGCATATCTAGGGGCTGGACCAGGGCAAACCTGAGCCAGCCCTAACTATAAGCCTGAAACAGCCCTAACTATAAGCGCTATCAAAGAGGAAAGTCTTAAGTCTACTCTTAAATGAGGTGACTGTGTCTGCCCCCCGGACTGAAAGTGGAAGCTGATTCCACAGAAGAGGAGCTCGATAACTGAAAGCTCTAGCCCCCAACCTACTTTTTAAGACTCTGGGAACCACAAGTAACCCTGCATTCAGTGAGCGTAACGCTCTAGTGGGGTAATATGGCACTATAAGCTCTTTAAGATATAATGGTGCATCACCAGCTAAGGCTTTATAGGTGAGGAGGAGGATTTTAAATATGATTCTCGATCTTACAGGAAGCCAGTGGAGAGCAGCTAGTACAGGAGTAATGTGATCGCTCTTCCGAGTCCTTGTTAGTACACGAGCTGCAGCATTCTGGATCAGCTGGAGAGACCCAAGGGACTTTCCGGAGCAGCTTGATAATACGGAGTTACAGTAATCCAGTCTTGAAGTAACAAATGCGTGGATCAACGTTTCTGCATCGCTTTGAGACAGGATGTGCCGGATCTTTGAGATGTTCCGTAGGTGAAAAAAGGCAGTCCTTGAGATCTGTTTCACGTGGGAGCCAAAGGATAGGTCCTGGTCAAAAATAACTCAGAGATTCCTTACGGTGGTGGTGGATGCCAGAGCGATGCCATCTAGAGAAACCATATCGTCAGATAGTTGATTTCTGAGGTGTTCTGGGCCGAGTAGAATGACTTCAGTCTTGTCCGAGTTCAGCAGCAGGAAGTTGCAGGTCATCCAGGTCTTGATGTCTTTAAGACACGCTTGAAGTTTAGCGACCTGTTGGATTTCATCTGGCTTGATTGACAGATATAGTTGAGTATCATCGGCATAACAGTGAAAGTTTATGGAGTGTTTTCTGATAATATTGCCGAAAGGAAGCATATATAAGGTGAATAAAATTGGTCCAAGCACAGAACCTTGTGGAACTCCATGACGAACGGCGGTGGTCATCGAGGCTTCATCGTTTACAAATACAAACTGAGATCTATCTGATAAATACGACTTAAACCAGCTTAATGCTGTACCTTTAATACCAATCGACTGGTCTAGTCTCTGTAATAAGATGTCATGGTCAATGGTGTCAAATGCTGCACTAAGGTCTAACAGGACCAGTAGAGAGACAAGTCCCCTATCTGATGCAACTAAAAGGTCATTAGTAATTGTCACTAGCGCTGTCTCTGTGCTATGATGCTTTCTAAATCCTGACTGAAACTCCTCAAATAAACTATTGTTATGTAAAAAGTCACACAACTGATTTGCGACTACCTTCTCCAGTATCTTAGAGAGGAAGGGAAGGTTAGAGATAGGTCTGTAGTTAGCCAACACCTCTGGATCCAGGGTGGGCTTTTTAAGAAGAGGTTTAATTACAGCTACTTTAAAAGACTGTGGTACATGACCCATTAGTAAAGACCCATTGATAATATCTAGTAGAGAGGCACTAATTAAGGGTAAAACTTCTTGCCTGAAGGATTCACTAACAAGGAGCTAGCCGGAGCTAACGGGCCAGATAGCTGGCTACAGCGTTTCTGTGAGACTGAACGGTGAGTAATCAACTGTTGTCTCTATCACCGTTAACTTTCTTACAGTGAACATAGTACGACCAGTAGTGTTGGACCTCCATTATGTGTTTGTAAGACCGTAAATAACATTTGTGTGTTGACGATAGCTTAGCGTTAGCATGTCACTACATAGTGCCGTGTTAGCTGTTCTCTTCCGTGTCTATGACTGAACGGTGCATAATCAACTGTTGTCTCTAACACCATTAACTTTCTTACAGTGAACTTAGTAAGCCTAGTAGCACTGGATCTCCGTTAATCGTTACTACTGTAGTGTTTATGTCACGTTAGGTGCTGCTAACACGGCGCGAGCTAACGAGAGCTAACGAGAGCTAACGAAGATAGCTGACTACAGCTATGAACGGTGGTAATCAACTGTTGTCCCTATCACCGTTAACTTTCTTTCAGTGAACTCATACTGACTGTATTAATGTATTTTACAGAGTGGATTCAGAGCTGTGAGGGTCCAGAGGGCAACATGCAGCATTACATGTGTCTACCATTTTATTCATATATTCCACTGCTTTTGTGAACCTAAGACCTTTTGTAAACCAATTTCCATCACCAAAACCGCTATCCCACCTGAGTAAAGTTATGTTTTCACAACAAATATGAAACATTTCCAAAATCAAGGTTCCATTTTTCAGCTTTAGTCATATTTTCTCTTTACACTTGTGCCTTTGGGACAATGGTGCCTCATTATATAGATGGCTGAGATTGTTCTGTAATTTTTGATATACAACACATGAGTATGTATCATAAAAGTATGTAAGTATGTAAAATCGAGAAATCAAGAAATTGACCCCCAGACCCCAGAGTGTTAATGTCCTTTTTATATTTTTTATATTTATCTTGTATATTGTGTGTGAAAAAAAAGAAAGTACGAAGAGCAAGTGAAACCGGAGTCAAATTCCATGTATGTGCAAATTTACATGGCCATTAAAGCTGATTCTGATTCTGATAAGTGTACTTGGTACCAGAGCACCTTAGGCCGGAGATCAATGATCGACTTAGTAGTCGTATCATCTGATCTGCGGCCGTATGTCTTGGACACTCGAGTGAAGAGAGGAGCAGAGCTGTCAACTGATCACCACCTGGTGGTGAGTTGGATCAGATGGCGGGGGAGTCGGCTAGAAAGACCTGGCAAGCCCAAACGTGTGGTGAGGGTGAACTGGGAACGTCTGGCAGAGGATCCTGTCCGGGAGGTCTTCAACTCTCACCTCCGGAAGAGCTTCTCACACATCCCGAGGGAGGCTGGGGACATGGAATCCGAGTGGACCATGTTCAAAGCCTCTATTGTGGATGCGGCCGCCAGGAGCTGTGGTCAGAAGGTCATCGGTGCCTGTCGTGGCGGCAACCCGAGAACCCGGTGGTGGACACCGGGGGTGAGGGAAGCCGTCAAGCTGAAGAAGGAGGCCTTTCGGGCCTGGTTGGCCCAGGGGTTTCCTGAAGCAGCTGACGGGTACCGGCAGGCCAGAAGGGCTGCAGCTGTGGTTGTCGCAGATGCTAAAACTCGGGCATGGGAGGAGTTCGGGGAGGCCATGGAGAAGGACTTTCGGTTGGCCACAAGGAGGTTCTGGCAAACCATTCGGCGGCTCAGGAAGGGAAAGCAGGGCCTACCCCAAGCTGTTCTCAGCGTGGGGGGGGGAACTGCTGACCCGGACTGTGGACATCGTCGGGCGGTGGAAAGAGCACTTTGAGGAACTCCTGCCGGCCAACATGTCCCCTGGAGAGGGGGCAGCGCCTGAAGTCCTTGGGGTGGTTGCACCCATATCCCTGGCAGAGGTCACTAAGGTAGTCAAAAAGCTCCTTGGTGGCAAGGCGCCGGGGGTGGATGAGATCCGCCCTGAGATGCTGAAGGCGCTGGACATTGTTGGTCTGTCTTGGCTGACACGCCTTTGCAGTGTCGCATGGGGGTCGGGAACAGTACCCATGGACTGGCAGACCGGGGTGGTGGTTCCCATCTTCAAGAAGGGGGACCGGAGAGTGTGTTCGAACTATCGTGGTATCACACTGCTCAGCCTCCCGGGAAAAGCTTATGCCAGGGTGCTGGAAAGGAGGCTCCGACCGCTTGTCGAACCTCAGATCCAAGACGAACAGTGTGGATGCCGTCCCGGCCGTGGAACAGTGGACCAGCTCTTTACCCTTGCAAGACTACTGGAGGGGTCCTGGGAGTTCGCCCAACCAGTCTACATGTGCTTTGTAGACTTGGAGAAGGCTTTCGACCGGGTCCCTCGGGGGGTTTTGTGGGGGGTGCTGCGGGAGTATGGGGTGCCGGACCCGTTGGCACGGGCCATCCGGTCTCTGTACGCCTGCAGTAGGAGCTGTGTTCGTATCCTCGGTAGTAAGTCAGACACGTTCCCAGTGGGTGTTGGTCTCCGCCAGGGCTGCCCTTTATCACCGGTCGTGTTTGTGACTTTCATGGACAGGATATCTAGGCGCAGCCAGGGGGCGGAGAAGATCCGGTTCGGGAGTCTCGGGATTGCATCTCTGCTGTTCGCAGATGATGTGGTCCTGTTTGCCCCCTCGGACCATGACCTCCAGCATTCACTGGGGCGTTTTGCAGCCGAGTGTGAAGCGGCAGGGATGAGAGTTAGCACCTCCAAATCTGAGGCCATGGTGCTCTGCCGGAAACCGGTGGACTGCTCCCTCCAGGTGGGGACAAACTGCCTACCCCAAGCGAAGGAGTTCAAGTACCTCGGGGTCTTGAGGGTAAGGTGGAGCGTGAGATCGATAGACGGATCGGAGCGGCTGCAGCAGTAAAACAGGCGCTGTACCGGTCCGTCTTGGTGAAGAGGGAGCTGAGCCGGAAGGCGCAGCTCTCCATTTACTGGTCGGTCTACGTTCCAACCCTCACCTATGGTCACGAACTCTGGGTCGTTACCGAAAGAACGAGGTCTCGGATACAAGCGGCCGAAATGAGCTTCCTCCGTAGGGTGGCCGGGCTCAGCCTTAGAGATAGGGTAAGGAGCTCGGACATCAGGAGGGAGCTTGGAGTCGAGTCGCTGCTCCTTCGTGTCGAAAGGAGTCAGCTGAGGTGGTTCGGGCATCTAGTCAGGATGCCTCCTGGACGCCTCCCATTAGAGGTTTTCCAGGCACGTCCAACTGGTAGGAGACCCCAGGGAAGACCGAGGACACACTGGAGGGATTATATCTTTTATTGCTGTTATTCCATATGGGATCCATTGTTTAAACCTCTGATCGAGAGTACCTGGAATAAAATGTCTATCATAGGCTATCCATCATAGAAGCCTGAGTTCTTCTTCTAATTTATATTTCCGTAACAATTTGAACCACATCTCTAATGTAAATCGAGTGACAGCATCCATCTGTTCAAACAAATCGTTTGCTATATTTCTGTCTCCAATAAGGCTTTGAATTTCCCTTCCTTCTACGTATCGTTCTAGGTTTTCCCATTTTGCTTCATAGTCGTTGGTACACCAATAGATTACTGGTCTAATTTGAGCTGCATAGAACTATGCCCTAAGGTTTGGTAGTGACAAACCTCCTTTATTTTTCCCAATCTGTAATGTTTTATATTTGACTCTTGGCCAGTGTTCCCTCTAAGCTGTGCGCGTGCCCGGCCGCGCAGGCCAGTCGAAGTGGCCGCGCAATAGATTTTTCAGACCGCACACATTTTTCAGACCGCACAAACGATTTTTTTTCAGGGGTTAAAAATCTTTTTTTGCGCCAGTTTTTCTGAGATAGGAGTGAGCCATCTCCGCAATAGAAGATCTTTGATGTGACGTGTCGAGTCATCTTGGCCAATCAGCGTCCCGTTTATCGACATGCGCTCTCTGTACATCTGCTAGTGCTCTGTACCTCTACTAGCGCTCTGCCTCCGTTAGCACCCCCCACCCCCGCTGTCCTCCTCCGGGCGCCAGGAGTGAAGCTCGCCTAGAGCGCCACATGAGCTAGGGCCGGCGCTGTTTAGACTACTCTTGGCGGGCCCTGCTCCAGCAGTTATAGGCTACCATGGCGAAAAGAAAGGCAGAGCAGGTGCCCCAGAAAAAGGTCTGCCTAACGTTTAAACATGAGTGGCTAGATGAAATAGTCCAAACTGACACAGGTAGGATGAAACTTTCAGACATATTTAAATATGAAGAAAGGAGTGGCGTGATCTGCAAATCCTGCTCGGAGGCAAAAGCGAAAGGAGAGTTCGCTCGTGGGAAAACTTGGTCCGAGTGGAAGCTTGATTACGTAAAGCGTCATCTGACATAGAAAGTCCATGTAGACGCATTGAAAACATTAAGACTTAGACATGGGAACTCCATCGATCAAATTCTCATCGAAACTAATGAAGCCCGAGAGAGACGAATTCAGAGAGCACGATCCGACCCTGAACAAATTAAAATATTGATCGACAACGTGATGCTAGCAATTAACACCAACATGTCCATGTTATCAGTTCAGGATATACACGATCATATGGCAAAATATGTCGACCTACCTCAGAGTTGGAGAAGCAAAAATGATGCTTTTGAATTTGTGGAATGTATCAACTCAGTTGTGCAGACTGAGATGATAAGCAGCATAAGAAGCGCTCGTGTCCACACACTAATTGTGGATGAAAGTACCGACATCTCAGTGCATAAGATGCTTGTGCTTTACATAAAGTTTCGGGAGCAAACTGATTTCAGTTACAAGACAGTTTTTGCCAAATTCACAGAGATAGCAGAGGTTTTGGAAGTGGATTCACTGTCTTTTAGGGCTTTGAATGAAGTGCGTTGGCTGTCACGCTACCACGCTGTGCACGCTTTTTTGCGAAATTTCAGCGCATTGACCGAATACTGCTCCAAAGAAGCTGACTCTGACCCCATTGCGAAATACTGTCATAAAAAACTGACCGACACCAAGTACAAATTTGCAATCACTGTGCTAGCAGAAGTGCTTGAGGAACTCGCTCAGCTGTGCACCTGCTTACAGCGCAGTAACCTTACGGTCATGGATGGGAAAATACAGAAACTACGTGCGCAATATTTAGGAGAGCGTGTTCACTGGGGCAAACAAGCGCTCACAGTTTTGGAAAGTGAGAGTGCAGTAAACACAAGAGACATTATTCTGTTCGTCCGTAAAGTTTGTGAGCACTTGGATGCCCGCTTCCCTGAAAATGAGCTCAAAGAGTGGGCTGCCTTTGAGCCGGACACGTTGGATCGTGCAGTTAGTGAATTTGATCATGGGCTGAATGACGTGACCAATCTGGCGAAGAAGTTTGAAGCGCTTCTGGAGGAAGCAGACGATACGGTCCCGGGGCGCATTTGTCAACAATACAATGAATTCAAGTTCACGATTAATGAAAAAAGGAAAATCGGACTGCTCAAGTCATTTTCTGAGATTGTAACCTGGTCGCTGAAAAGTGAGCTTTTTCCAGATCTGGTACAACTTCTTGATCTGTGGCATGTGACGGTCCCTGTCTGTTCTAATCACTGCAGGTGTGCGTTTGTCCCTGGAGAACTGATGACGTGATGCAGAGCACCTGGTCCAGGAAGGGGGACGGCATAAAAACCCTGCAGTAGCGTTGCTCAGGGTGGCGCAGGTGTTCCTCTCGGACGTAGGCTGAGTGACTCCAGGCCGTCGCGTCACCTTGCCTTGTGTTGCCTTGCCTTGTGTTGCCTTGTCTTGTGTGGCCTTGTGTTGCCTTGTGTTGCCTTGCCTTGTGTCGCGTGCCTTGTGTTGCCTTGTCCTGTGTTCGCTTCCGCCGGCAACACCTACCTTCCATTTTACACGCCATGAAGGGTAAATATTCTATTATTTTGTATGAATAAAACATCTTACATTACCCTTCACTGTGGTCTGTGCCGTATTTGTCATGGCCTAAGAGCCGGGTTATGACAAATTGGGGGCTCGTCCGTTTTTTTTCTTCCCGTTTGTGTGGTGGTTTGGGTAAAAGTGGGAACGTGTGGTTGTGTGCTTTTGGGGGATCGTTTCGTATCCGGTCTGGGAGGAGGAGGTTTGTTAGTTTTGTGCTGCGACGAGTCCGGAGGACTGTGGGTTGCTCGGTGCGTGATTCTATCAGTGGTGCGGAGTCTTCCCTGGTAGACTGTAGCGGCGTTCCCCTTTGGGGTTCGTTGAGCTGTTTTGGTGTAGTGCTGTGGCGAACGTGGTTGAAGCTTGCTTGGGAGCATATCCGTGGTTTTAGGAGAGCTGCTAGCTTGCTAGTCGCTCTGCTAAACCAGCGGTCTACAGTGCGTAAATACCCACCACAAGTAGTTGCATGAAGATTAGGGATGAGCTTAGTTTAGCTGTGTTGCTGAAGTAGATAGCGGGGAGACTCCAAACCGAGTTGAGGAGTATTCCTCATTGCGCACAAGGGTATACTTTGTGGGGTCTGTCTGGTTCGGTGGTCGTGGTAAATAGCTGACATGTCGGAGGCTGAGGCGTTCATTGAAGCTCCATCTCAGGAGTCCCTGGATGCATGCACAAAAGAGCAGTTGATCCAGATTGCGGAGCATTATTCGGTGGTGGTTGAAGGAGATAAACGCGTCAAGGAGAACATTAAAAAAGCTATACGGTCAAAGTTGATCGAGATAGGGATTGTGTCTGGGGGTAAACAAGAGGGTTTTTCAATTCCTACGGCGGTACCGTTTCAAACTCATGGACTCTCGTTTGAGCAACAGAAGGAGATTTTGGTGTTACAGATGGAGCATGACAGGGGTAAACAGGAGTTGGAAGTTAAAAAGCAGATAGAAATCGAGAGATTCCGCCAAGAGTCAGAGACTGCAAAGATAGAGCTGGAGAGATATCGTTTGTCTCTGGTCAAGGATGGTACGTTGTCCGGTGAGGAGCAGGGCACGCAGGGGCCCCGGCCTGCAGGGAATCGCTTTGACATTGGTAATTTGCGCTGGCTACCACCGTTTAATGAGAGGGAACCAGACACTTTCTTCTTGCTGTTCGAACGGGTAGCTAAGGCTAGAGATTGGCCCGATGCGGACTGTGCACTTATGCTTCAGTGTGTCCTTTCAGGGAGGGCACAGGAAGTGTATTCCTCTTTGAGTCTGGAGGACAGCTCTAGCTATTCTAAGATAAAGGCGGCGGTGCTTAAGGTGTATGAGCTGGTGCCGGAGGCCTATCGCCAGCGTTTTAGGACCTTGGAGAGGAAAATGGGTCAGACGTATGTGGAGATGGTAAGAGACCTATCAGCGCATTTTAGGCGGTGGTTAACTGCCCTTGACGTAGCTACTTTTGAAGGTCTGTGTGAGTTGATGGTGTTGGAGCAGTTTAAAAATGTCCTTCCAGATCGTATTGCGACGTATATCATTGAGCGAGGAAGCGCGACTGCGGCTGAGGCGGCCGTGTCCGCGGATGAGTATGTGTTGCTTCATAAGAGCAGTTTCAGAGAGTGTTCTGTAGCTCGCGGGGTTTTGGGTGTGCGGCGAGGTGGTTTTGATACGACTTTGCAGGGGATGCGTCCAAGGAAAGGGGGAGGTTTTAAATCTGACTTTAGAACAGGGGTCAGGTTTGACAATAGTGATACATGTAACTATTGTCGGGAGGAAGGACATTGGAAGGCGGATTGTCCTATGTTACAGGCTAAACTAAGGGATGGGAGAACTAATGTTAGGCCGGCTGCCTTTGCGGCTACGGTTAAGGACTGCTGGGTTGCTGAGGAGGTTACATCACACTCTTGTGACCTGGGGGTTTTGGCAGCCTATGCTCCGTTCATTCGAGGTGGATTCGTGTCACTTTTGGGAAGTGGGGTGAAAGTCCCGATAAAAATCTTGAGGGATACAGGGGCCTATGATTCATATATTGTTGGCTCGGTTTTGCCTTTGTCTGAGGAGACTGACACTGGGGACTGTGTTCTCAGTCTTCTTACAGATTCTTCCTGTTCCTTTGCACAGGATGGTGCTTGACTGTGAGCTGGTTAGGGGTCAGATAGTGGTTGGTGTGCGTCCAGCGTTGCCTATTGAAGGTATACATTTTATTTTGGGAAACGGCTTGGCCGGTAGCAGAGTTTGGACTGACACTCCTCCTGCACCCGTGGTCACATGTTGCCCAATTGATTCTGCGTCTGATGAGAGTTCCAGGGTGTTGCCTGAGGTTTTTGCATCCTGCGTATTCACACGTGCTATGAGCAAATCAAACCCCGACATGTCATCGGACAACATGGTTGAAATAGGTTTGGAAGTTCCATCTCTGGCTGAGCTTCCTGTGTCACTGTCACACAGTGAGGTAGTGGAGGAGCAACGTGGAGATTCCTCGTTGAGGGAAATATTTGAGCGAGTCGTGCCTGTTTCAGAGATGGCTAGTACAGCTAATGGCTACTTCTTGCAGAACAAGGTGTTATTCAGGAAATGGGTTCCCATGGGAGAGGATTGTGTGAAAGATAGTGTTTTCCAAATGGTGGTGCCAACTAAGTTTCGTCCTCTTGTCCTGGAAGTGGCACATGACAGGTGTGGACATTTTGGGGTCCGGAAAACATACCTTAACATACTGAAACATTTCTTTTGGCCGTGTGTCAAAAGGGATGTGGCCGCATACATTAAGACATGTCATGTATGCCAGATGACGGGTAAACCAAATCAGAAGATCAAGCCTGCGCCATTGCAGCCTATCCCAGCTCTGAGTGAACCGTTTACGCACCTCATTGTGGACTGTGTGGGTCCGTTGCCATGTTCCAAGTCTGGTTGTAAATATTTGCTCACAGTGATGTGTCAAACCACCAGGTACCCGGCAGCTTATCCTTTGAGGTCAATCACAACGAAGGCGGTGGTGAAGGCATTGTCACAATTCATTTCTGTATTTGGCATTCCTAAGGTGGTCCAGAGTGACCAAGGGTCGAACTTCTCATCACACATGTTTGGGCAGGTGTTGAGGTTGTTGCGCATTAAACAGAACCGGTCGTCAGCTTATCATGCTCAAAGCCAGGGAGCCTTGGAAAGGTTCCACCAGACCCTTAAGTCTCTTCTACGTGGCTTTTGTGTCGAGCTGGATAGAGACTGGGAAGAGGGTCTTCCATGGTTGATGTTGGCTGCAAGGGAGGCTGTGCAGGAGAGTACAGGTTTTAGCCCAAATGAGTTGGTCTTTGGACATTCTGTGCGTGGTCCCTTAGCAGTACTGAAAGATGGCTGTGTGGATACTAAGTTGCCAGGTGGACTAGTGGACTATGTGAATGGTTTTAGGCATCGTTTGTTTGTAGCTGGAAGTATTGCGCAGGAAAGGTTGTCAGGGTCGCAAGTTAGAATGAAGAAGTTGTATGACCGACGTACGGAGCGACATGAGTTCAGTACGGGAGACCAGGTGCTAGCGCTTATGCCTATTGTTGGTTCGCCATTTCAGGCTAAGTACACAGGTCCATACACGGTCACTGAGAAAGTGTCGGAGCTGAATTATGTCATTGCAACGCCGGAACGTAGGAAGGTCAAGCGGCTCTGCCATATAAATCTCCTGAAACCGTACTACAGGCGGGTAGTGGACACTGACTTGGGTCAGGAGGTGGTGGATGGTGTTCATCCGACTCTTGTGGTGGCTTCGGAGGGTTTGGTGCATGAGGGAGATGGGGTGCCGGAACCGGATGATAGTCTCCTGAACGGGCGCTTGAGAAATTCGGAGTCATTGGGTAATTTGGACAAGGTGCTGGCTCATCTGCCGCAGGCAAAGTGTGAAGAAATGTCGGAATTGGTAAACAAATATCGGTGTTTGTTTGGTGATGTTCCTTCACAAACTGGGTGGGCGGAGCATGATATTGATGTTGGGGAGGCTCAGCCAATTAAGCAACACTTCTACCGGATGCCGCCGGTTAAACGTGGGTATTTGGACGCTGAGGTGGAGTACATGCTTCGAAATAACATCGCTGTGCCTACATTCTCTAGTTGGGCGTCTCCGTGTATTTTGGTGCCCAAGCAGGATGGTACACCTAGATTCTGTACAGACATGAGTAAGGTGAATTCTGTGACGAAGTCTGACTCGTTTCCTTTGCCGCGTATGGATGATTGTATAGATCAGGTGGGGTCTGCGAACTTTGTTAGCAAATTTGATTTGCTTAAAGGATATTGGCAAGTTCCGTTGTCGAAGCGTGCGCAGGAAATTGCGGCGTTTATCACACCGTCGGGGCTTTATTCCTATAAAGTGATGCCTTTTGGATTGAAGAATGCCCCCGCAACATTTCAGCGGTTAATGAATCGTGTGGTGTCCGGATTAAAAGGTTGTGCTGTTTATCTGGATGATTTGGTCATTTACAGCGATACTTGGTATTCGCATCTTCAGCGCATCCGCGCACTGTTTGACCGTTTGGCTGAAGCGCGGCTCACCATTAATTTGGCCAAATGTGATTTCGCTACAGTGACGTACCTCGGTCGGGTGGTAGGACAGGGCCGCGTAGCCCCAGTTCAGGCCAAGGTCATGGCGGTAGCAGGATATCCGCAACCCATGACAAAGAAGGAGTTGCAGAGGTTTTTGGGTTTGGTGGGGTACTACAGAAGCTTTTGTAAAAACTTTTCGACTGTTGTGTTTCCTCTCACTGAGCTGCTCAAGGCCGGAGTGAAGTATGCTTGGTCGTCTGAGTGTCAGGGAGCTTTTGATACTGTGAAATCTCTGTTATGCTCTGCTCCCGTGCTAGCTGGTCCTTGTTTTGATAGAGCATTCATGCTCCAAGTAGATGCCAGTCAGGTGGGAGCAGGTGCCGTCTTGCTTCAGGAGGATAACCAGGGGTTGGTGAGGCCAGTCAGTTTTTTCTCGAAGAAATTTAACAGGTACCAGGGGAATTACTCTGTTATTGAGAAGGAGGCGTTGTCGCTTATTTGGGCCCTGCAGCATTTTAACGTGTATGTAGGAGCAGGGGGGGGAGTTGTGGTGTATACGGATCACAATCCTTTGACCTTTTTGCATTCCATCAGGTGTCCAAATCAGAGGCTGACACAATGGTCATTGTTCCTGCAGGTTTACAACCTCGACATTAAACATATTAGAGGAAAGGACAATGTGATTGCGGATGCGTTGTCGCGGGCACCTTTGCATTGATGCCGGTGATCCCTTGGGACACCGACTTTAAGGGGGGGGGGGGGGGGGGGTGTGACGGTCCCTGTCTGTTCTAATCACTGCAGGTGTGCGTTTGTCCCTGGAGAACTGATGACGTGATGCAGAGCACCTGGTCCAGGAAGGGGGACGGCATAAAAACCCTGCAGTAGCGTTGCTCAGGGTGGCGCAGGTGTTCCTCTCGGACGTAGGCTGAGTGACTCCAGGCCGTCGCGTCACCTTGCCTTGTGTGGCCTTGCCTTGTGTGGCCTTGTCTTGTGTGGCCTTGTGTTGCCTTGTGTTGCCTTGCCTTGTGTCGCGTGCCTTGTGTTGCCTTGTCCTGTGTTCGCTTCCGCCGGCAACACCTACCTTCCATTTTACACGCCATGAAGGGTAAATATTCTATTATTTTGTACGAATAAAACATCTTACATTACCCTTCACTGTGGTCTGCGCCGTATTTGTCATGGCCTAAGAGCCGGGTTATGACAGGCACATTCCAAGCATCTAGCGCCGACTGTGAACGCGGTTTCAGTCTAATGAATGCCATTAAGAAAAAATCGCGCAACCGCCTTGACGTTTTCCATTTTGACCAACTGATGAGAATTAAATCAAGGCAAAAAGAGGGTCCTATAGACCTCTACAACCACTGGAAAGAGGACAAAGACAGGCGAGAGAAGATTTGAGGTAGACATTTATACATCATAAAGGATATTGAATACATATCAACCTTGTATACATATTGATGATTTGCTGTCATCTCTTTGAATCCCCTATGGCTAACGCAGGCTTGTGGTCATTTTCGGCAGGTCGCGTGGTTGCGAATTGCTCAGTGCTGAAATGTGCGCTCAGAAAGAAAAAAAATTTGCTCAGTGCTGAAAAAAATTAGAGGGAACATTGCTCTTGGCCTTTGGCCGTTCCATATCTCAATTGGTAGTGATTGAAAGAAATAGAGGAGTCTTGGAAGTATGCTCATTTTTATAGTATCTATCCGTGAACTGAAATCTAATGGGAGAACAGCCCATCTCTCCATATCACTCCTAATGTCCTGATCTACTTTAATATAGTTGGCTTTATATAGATCCTCAGTACTTTTTGTTAAAGTTATCCCGAGATATGTCATTCTTTTAGAACTTCAATTTAAATTAAGAGTTTGTTGTATAGTTTCGGATGGTTTGTAGTTTAGTGTTAAAATATCTGTTTTTAACAAATTCAATTTATATCCAGAGTAAAAGCCAAATGGCTCAAGTTGGTTGACTAAAAATAGGCAGACATTTGTAGTAACAGATCACGTCATCTGCAAAAAGCCCAATGATGTGTTCTTCTTTTCCAACCTTTTACCCCTTTAAGGTCTTTATTCTGCCTAATTGCTTGTGCCAGAGGCTCTATAAAAATTGCAAATAGAGTCGGTGAAAGACAACATCCCTGCCTGGTGGACCGATCTAGTGATATACTATCAGTCAGACTGCCATTTCAAAAATATTCCGTCATCACGGCCTGAAAATATAAAAGAAAGTGAATAATTAAAGTAAAAAATGACAATATACATGTATTTCTCTTTTATAAACTCAGTGCTTCTTTATTCATATTTCTGTGTTGGCATTTCTTCATATGCAATTTAACCAAACAAACCACTCATTAGTGGTTGACATTTGTTAGTCTGTAATATTAGCTTAAACACAGCAAAAAAAAGGTAGACAGGTTTTACTTAATTAAGAAGATATTCGTGATTACAATGGTAGCTTTAAAAGAAGAGAAAAGAGACATGGGCACCTGGTGCAGATTATAATGTACACAAAGCTCACAAAAAGACTTGTACAAGAGTTCATCAAAGACCACTGGGTAAGAGCATCCTCTCTCTGACGTACAGTAAGCTGACGTACAGTAGGAGGGAAGCTTCAGTCTGAATATCTATATAGACCAGTAAAAACACAGTATGCCCACTTGAGGACAGTTGAGGATGGAGATCTCAGCTCTCTTTATTGGCCTGATACTGTCGCTGGGTTTGTGTGAGCTGAACTCAGCTCTTGCCTTGAATGGTTCTGTGGATGATGTGAAACAAAGGGCTGAGCGCTCAGAGGATAGGAATGGTGTTGGGGACAGCACTGAGGCCTCATCTGTGAAATGCAAGCTCCAGGGTACCACTCGTCTACCTGTTTTCTCAATGGATGGTGACTACGTTATTGGTGGTGTTTTCTCCATACATTTATCCATGCACGCATTGAAGCATAACTACACCACCATGCCTGATCCACTAAGATGCTCAGGGAGGTTAGTAAGAGGAAGATGTGGGGTCTAAGAGGATGTTTATATAGTTTTTAACAATATTATGTATGTAAGTATTACATTCACAAAATAGTAGAGACTTGTAGTTATTTTTCATTTGTTAGCTGAAAACATGAAAACTAAAACTAGAGTTTAAAATATCCAACTATTGTTAATCTATGCATTAAGATTATTGTGCATGTTGTCCTGATATCTGTGTTGTGAATTTTGGTTTTAAATTCTTACCTATTATGTATTTCTGTTAAAATGTGTGGAATGTCCTCATCATTATGTAGACCATATTTTAAACAGTGACACGAGTGTCTGTCTGCAGCATTGATACCCGTGAACTGCGTTACTCACGCGCAATGATCTTCGCCATCGAGGAGATTAACAACAGCACGGAGCTGCTGCCGGGCATCAAACTCGGTTATCAGATCTACGACTCGTGTGCCTCTGTGCCTGTATCGGTGCATGTGGCATTCCAGCTGTCAAGTGGCATGGACCCGGTGTTTTACACCGGCGACAATTGTTCGCAATCTGGTAAAGTGATGGCCATTGTTGGTGAGTCTGGGTCCACGCCATCCATCAGCATGTCTCACATCATCGGGCCCTTTAACATTCCTCAAGTAAATATTTTGAATTTCTGCAAACGATGTGTTTAACAGACCAGTGCTATTTTGTGTCTGTCCTGTTAAATAATTATACTGTTGTGTTCATTTAGGTTAGTCACTTTGCCACTTGTGCATGCCTGTCCGATAAGCAGCAGTACCCCAGTTTCTTCAGAACAATCCCGAGTGACCAGTTCCAGGCTGACGCGCTGGCAAAGCTGGTAAAACACTTTGGTTGGACTTGGATAGGTGCTATCCGATCAGATTCGGATTATGGAAACAATGGCATGGCGTCTTTCCTGGACGCAGCACACAAAGAGGGGATCTGTGTGGAATATTCTGAATCTTTCAATAAGTACCACCCACGAAGCAGGATCCAGAGAGTAGCCGACATTATCCGCAGGTTTTTACATTCACTGATTATGTTCTATGTTAAGTTTTATGATAGAAGAGTAGTTTTTAAACATTAAAAGACACATTGTGTGAGACCACAAATTGTTTGAACTATCTCATATATATATATATATGTATACATACATATATATATATTACATATATATATTTCAACATATTTGTGTGTGTATATAAATATTAGGGCTGGGCACGTTGACGTGTTAACGCAGCAAACTATTAACGTCGTTAATTATTTGATCATGCGTTTGCATTGGAGGGGCTTATCACTGCCGCACACAGGTGCTGCACTTTAAATCTCTCCCAGACGGCATAGTTCAGACCTGGCATCTTACGGCTCTCCCAGTCCGGCACGCGTGAGGTCAATCAAAAAAGAAAAAGAAATAACTAAGATGCGCGCCATACATGCAATACAACGGCACTGCTTTTACTCTGAAGGCGGTTTACGTATGCGCGTGCGCTTCCACAGCCTCACAGACCGGCTTGTTGCCAACAGACTGACGCACGTCTTGTTCTGCAGTTTCTGTCCTCAGCGAGCCTCACAGAGCATTAATCGCGCATGCACAAAGCCAAAGACAGCTGTCCGTCACATCTCCACCTCATTCAACCAGACTTCAGTGCACTTGTTCAAGCCAACACAGACTGGACTTTTCTCACTGAGTAAGAAAAACTGAACTGAACAAGATCAAAAGCACTTATTGCTTTTGTATAAAGTTAATAAATTGCTGGTAACATACATCTTTAAGGTAAGCAACAAACTGAAGATGACAAAAGAAGGAGTGGCTTGTCCCTCACAGGGACCCTTACTACCGAACATGACAAAAGAAGGAGTGGCTTGTCCCTCACAGGGACCCTTACTACTGAACAGACTGTTTATGTTGTTCCCTGATAAAAGACAAATGTTTCTTCTTCAGCATGATATTAAACTGTTTTACATTAGAATAAAATTGTCTATAACATCTGAAAATTAATACAATATTTAATTGAATGACTAGTCATATAGAAGCATTAAAAAAATAAAATACATCATTTTTTCTTCCCTAGCATATATTTTTGATTGATATACTGTTGTTAACTTGCTGTTGCTCCAGAGGCCCTGTTATATTGTTCTGATAACATTACTTTAAAATAAAAGCGCGCAATACACTAGTTTTTACTTCATTATTGAATTTGGCGCATAATGCGATTAATCGCAATTAATCTCAGAAAAATTATGCAATTAATCAGTTACATTTTTTTCAACCTTGCCCAGGCCTAATATGTATATATATATATATATATATATATATACATACAAATATTTTGTAATATATTTTGTTAATATTGGTCTCATACAATGCACTATTATTTCTCTCCAGGTCGACAGCTATGGTGATTGTGGCATTTATAACATCTGGAGACTTGAGGATTCTGCTTGAAGAGCTGTCGCTCAAGCCCTCTCCTCCTCGCCAGTGGATAGGCAGTGAGTCCTGGGTAACTAACCCAGACATGCTGAGGTTCAGTTTATGTGCTGGAGCTGTCGGATTTGGCATTGAGCGATCTGTCATCCCAGGTCTGAGAGACTTCCTGCTGGATCTCTCTCCCTCTAAAGTGGCTGCCTCTCCAGTGTTTACTGAGTTCTGGGAGGATACATTCAACTGCAGGCTGGGGAAAAGTGAGAAAGATTGGCTGATCTTTAACATAACTGACACTCACAGTTGTGTCTTGTCTGTGTTGTGTTTTTTATTCTGTCTGACTGGAGAAGCAGCTGCTTTAACATCCCAATCCATGAGTGATTTAAAGGGAAATCTGTTGTTATTGAGCAAAGACACGAAGTGTAAATAAGGTCTCTGTGAATAATCTAACTTGAAATAGGATCTTTCAGGTCAAGTTGAGAAACTCTGCTGTCTTGGAGAAGATGTCAACACTAAAGCCCTGAACACAACCACACACTATATAGAGAGTCTTTAGGCCACTTTAGGTTAAAAACAGTACAACAAAATGTACTTACTAGTATGTATCAGTTTCAGTATATATTGTAAATATGTACGTTGATCTAAATATACTGTTAAATTGACGTGGATTAATAGATCATTTATTCCTTTGAAAGTCAGTATCCAATTCAAGGAAAAGACTTTTTTTTCCTGACAACATGAGCTGATATACAAAAGGTAAAAACATAGGGCCATATAAAAACAGTGTTTTGAATTGTAATGGAAATAAGCATGTTTTATAAGTGAATTAGAATAATATATATATATATATATATATATATATATATTTCTCTCTCTCTGTCGCGCGCTCTCTCTCTCTATATATATACATACATACATACATACATATATATATATATATATATATATATATATATATATATATATATATATATATATATAAGAGGCTCTAAGAAAGGTTTTGCAGGTTAAATAAAACTAAAAAAGTACATTATTCATGAGAAATAATGATATAATTGTCAAGGCTAAAAAAAAAACAGCTTCCTGTGTCTTTGTGTGTTTTTAGCAGCAGTCACAGACAAGAATGTGTGTGATGGAAGTGAAGACATAGAGACGATCCAGAGCCCGTACACTGACACATCTCAGCTCCGGATCACTAACATGGTGTACAAGGCTGTTTATGCAATAGCACATGCCATTCATAATGCAGTGTGTCAGGAAACATATTCTATCACACAGTGTGAAAAAGTCTCCAGCATAGAGTCCAAACAGGTCAGTAAAAACAAATTTGCTATACTGTACATTTTCCTAACTTAAATATACATTGTATTATACATCGTTTCATTCCTCCTCCTCTCCGTCTTCCACTTCTTCATCCTCACAGGTTCTCACTCAGTTGAAGAAAGTTAAGTTTTCTCAAAATGGTTATGATGTGTCATTTGATGCCAACGGGGATCCTGTGGCCACATACGAGCTGGTTAATTGGCAAAAAAGTGAGAGTGGCAGCATTGAGATGGTGGCAGTAGGGCACTACGATGCATCACTGCCGGTGGGCCAGGAACTCCGTATCAACAGGAACCTCACCTGGGTGGAGGGTGGCACACAAGTAGGGAGCCCAAAATGTATATTATAACATATTCCATTTTCAAATTTGGTGACATGTATCTTTGGTCCCTGTTCCTCCAGTCCATACTGACTGAAGAGATTTGTTCTCAAGTAACAGCATTTTCAGTCTGAAATACCACTTAATGGTTTCAACAAAAAATTTTCCTTTGCTGAGGAATAGTAACAAAAAACAGGACTTTGTACAAAAAGACTGTAACTTTGGAAGATAACTGCTTGCTTTGTCCAATCCAGACTGCTGAGGCCTCATGTTGGCTTTAGCTGAACTTTAGAATGTATTTATGGCACAACTATGGAAGTTTTCCACCAGCATCTGCATTGACAAAACACACATACTCATAGTGACATGCAAGTTATGTTTTTAGACAGACTTGAAAAGAATCTGAACCTATTCTTGAATCCTCAGAGCTTTGAAGGACATCTGAATATGTTTGACTTTGTTTGTCTATGTGTCTATGTGCCAGGTGCCTGTGTCAGTGTGCACTGACAGCTGTCCTCCAGGATCTCGTAAAGTGCTGCAGAAAGGAAAACCAACCTGTTGTTTTGATTGTATACCGTGTCCTGATGGAGAGATTAGCAATGCTACAGGTATTGTTTTTCCTACTGCAGATTATACAGAAACTGGCACATTTTAGAGGTGCTCCGTTCCTGATCCTATAGCATTTGGTTTTCTAATGCATACCTCTTGTCACCACCACTCAGGACTAAACACCAGACAAGGCGCAAAAGAGTATTTTCCATAGTTGATCAATTCACAAACAATGCCAAAAACTGCACCAAATGTCCATTTTCAAATATGAAATCAAACCTTGTTAGCACTTTATAATAACTACACACTATTTAGCATTAGTAAAGCATGAGTAAACACTTAATTCATAATTTATAAAGCATTGTTCCAACATGAACACATTAGTAACTCATTAGTATGCAATCCAAAAACACAGTTATGAATGTTTTATTCTTGATTAATAAGCTTGACTATTATGCGTTTCATGATTAGGTTTTCATACTTTATAAATGATGGATTCCCCATTTGTAAATGAAGTATTAAGGATTTATAGATGATTAATAAGATCATTTATAAAGTGTTAGTAAATTATAAATAAAATATTTCAATGTCATTTATTCATGCATTTATTTATACATATAATTATTTAAATATGCACTAATGGTTAGGGACTATGTTAACATGTACTTTATAAACATGTTTTAATACTGCAATTCATGATTAACTCAGGTAGTTACTAGTCGTTAGTTAAGTATTAGTTAAGTATGTTCTGTGACCTCATCTAAAGTGAGGACTATCTATGCTTTACAATGCATTTATAAATGACATTGAAAGGCCAGCACTGCCTCAAAGCTAACATAACTCTCAGTTATCTTCTCAACAGAAAAGGGAAATAGACACAACACAAAGTGATAAAGAACATCCATATGATGGTGATGGGGGTTAAAAACATTTATAACTGTGTTTATGAATCGCAGTTACTAATGAGTGTTCATGTTGGAACAATGCTTTATTAATGATGAATTAAGTGTTATGCTAAATAGTGTGTAGTTATTATAAAGTGCTAACCAAACCTTTTTCAGAACTGCATTTAATGTGATTAATGTTGTCTATTGTATAATAATTTGAACTTGTGGAAAATTCAATTTTTTTGTAAAATCTCTCTGAGTAGTATGAAAAGGCTCTATAAATAAGATGTATTACCATTATTATTATTGTTTTTATTATCTACAACATCAAATATACATTACTACTACTAAAAGCCCTCTTTGTTTTTATTTTTTCAGATTCCCCTGATTGTTTCCTTTGCCCCAAGGAATTTTGGCCTAATGCAAAGAGAGACACTTGTCTCCCCAAGCCTGTAGAGTTTCTTTCCTTCAACGAGGCCCTAGGAATCATCCTGTCTGCATTCTCAGTTGGTGGTGCCTGTCTTGCCATTATAACAGCGGCTCTGTTCCACCGTCACAGGACATCCCCGATTGTCAGAGCCAACAACTCTGAGCTGAGCTTCCTGCTGCTCTTCTCTCTGACTCTCTGTTTCTTATGCTCATTGACTTTCATTGGAGAACCCTCTGAGTGGTCCTGCATGCTGCGCCACACAGCGTTTGGGATCACCTTCGTCCTCTGCATCTCTTGTGTTCTTGGGAAAACAATAGTTGTGTTAATGGCATTCAAAGCCACTCTCCCAGGTCGTAATGTTATGAAATGGTTTGGTCCTCCACAGCAAAGGATGACTGTAGTGTCTTTCACTTTCATTCAAGTTATAATATGTACTCTTTGGTTGGTTCTTAGTCCTCCTTTTCCGAGGAAAAACCTCACCACATACAAGGAGAGAATCATCCTGGAGTGTGCATTAGGCTCAGCTATTGGGTTCTGGGCTGTGCTCGGGTACATCGGCCTGCTGGCTGTCTTTTGCTTTGTGTTGGCGGTCCTAGCCCGGAAACTACCTGATAATTTTAATGAAGCCAAGCTTATCACCTTCAGCATGCTGATATTCTGTGCAGTCTGGGTCACCTTCATCCCAGCATATGTCAGTTCTCCTGGTAAATTTACTGTGGCTGTGGAGATATTTGCCATTCTTGCCTCCAGTTTTGGACTCATATTGTGTATATTTGCTCCAAAGTGCTTCATCATATTGTTTAAGCCAGAGAAAAACACCAAGAAAAATGTAATGAACAAAAGTCAATCCTAAAACATAAAGTTTGGAGAAAACTAAAGAGGCAATTGAAGGGATCTTTAATAAAAACATCTAAGCCATGAAGAGCAAAGAGTGAGAACTTGTTTCACATGTGTGCTCTTGGCTAAAAATAAACCAACATTCAGTTGGTAGTTTGACATATATGCTCACTGGCATAATGTAAATAGCAGCATTGTCCATATTAAATCTCTGTTTCAATTAAAGCTGCGAGCAGCTGTGAGCGGGTCCTCGCTCATCCCGGCACGTTTGGGGTAGCCGGCGGGTCGCCGACTTGCCCGGTCGAGAGTGTTGGCCCGCTGGACAACATGCATCATGTTTCTCTACGTGAAGAGTACACCAGGTCATTCAAATTGCATGTAAATCAGATGCTGTTTGGCTGATTTTGTTTGGCCAGTAGGTGGTGCTATGACAATTTGAACACAGACTGTGCATCATCTTTCTCTATGTGAAGACTAGACCAGGTCATTTAAATTACATTTAAATGACCTGCAAATCCAATGCTGTTTGGTAGATTTAGTTTGGTCAGCAGGTGGTGCTAGAGCTGTGCGGTATACCAGTTCAAACAGTACACCAGTTTCAGATTTCCATGCAGTATGAATTTTTCACATACCAGTCACTGCTTTTGGCAGTTAACAACATTTAATGTTCACAGCTTGAAATTGAAGGAGCAGTGGACGGAGCTACTTATGTCTCGTTGGTGACTAACTTGACTCATGGTTTGAAGAAAATTACATGGCCAAAATGCATGCTGGGTAAATAATTTCACCAAAATGCCTGCTCATATAGGAAGACTGTTCTTGTGCATGAAGACGTCTCTTCCTGTGCGGCTGAGTGGCCGGGCGTTACCCAGCATGCATTTTGGCGATGTCCAGGTCATTTAAATTGCATGTAAATCCGATGCTGTTTGGTCTATTTTGTTTGGCCAGTAGGTAGCGCTATGACAATTTGAACATAGACTGTGTATCATGTTTCTCTATGTGAAGATTAGACCAGGTAATTTAAATTGCATGTAAATCCGATGCTGTTTGGTAGATTTAGTTTGGCCAGTAGGTGGCGCTAGTAGGTTACTATGAATATATAAGTATAAATATCTCTTATATTTAAGCAATAAGGTACCATGTGATTTACTGTTCAGGCTGGTTGAAAGCAGGGTGGAGGATGACACACACACACACACACACAATCAGAACATACACTGTGCATCATGTTTCTCTATGTGAAGTGTAGACCAGGTCATGTAAATTACATGTAAATCCTATGCCGTTTGGCTGATGTACTTTAGGCAGTAGGTGGCACTATGACAATGTGAACATTTCTTCATGTACATGTACTCAGGCCTGGACCAGCATCATGTAAGAGGAGAATTGGGAAGATTGCATCATGTATCTAGGAGTTACAACAGGGTTCTCTCATATAGCGATTAGCACAAAATAGGTGTGTCTTTGGGTCCCCGTCACGTCGCGGCCGTTGGATGAAAACGCAAGCAAAGCACAAGCCATACTCCTGAGAGTCTTGAGATCATCCTTGAACCGAATTGAAGTGGATTACTTAAAAATTGTAGGAGGAGTAGTATTTGGCAGAAATGCAAATATAGGCTAAAATTAGCCAAAACGGGACGAAAATGCCAAATTGGCCGAATTACTGTAGCGCCCCCTAGTGGTTAAATGGGACAACTGATTTATTGCAAGTTAGGGGATGCAATGTGCACATATACCCCAAGTTTGGAGTCGTTTGTCCAAATAGTTTTAATGTTATGAGTGTTTAAAAACAAGACACGCCCCTAAGAGGTTAGGACCAAGCGTTTAGGAATAAACGACAATAATGTGTTTTTCACTAAATTCAAAATGGCGGAAAATTTTCATAGGCGGACTTTATGGGTCTGAGAGGCTTTTTTGTAGAGCAGGTGGAGACGGACATGTGTGCATTTTTTCAAGGAAAAAAAACATTCTGGGCGAGGGGCGTCGCTGGTCCAACTTGTAGGGGGCGCTAGAGTCATTTTTTGGAACTTTTTTCCCCGGCTTTAATACATCCCTATTTTCACCAGGCCTGACAAGAATTCCAAATTTCAATGTCAGAACTGCATGTATGTTCACCAGTGGTGTATAGTAACGAAGTAGAAATACTTCGTTACTGTACTTAAGTAGTTTTTGGGGATATCTGTACTCTACTTTACTATTTATATTTCTGTTTACTTTTACTTTTACTTCACTACATTTTGCAAAGAAAACTGATACTTTTACTCAGATACATTTCCCCTGAAACCTTCGTTACTCGCTACAAAATCAAATCTATCTTTATAAAAAAAAAAAAAACATCGGGGACTGTGGTGGAACACAGACTCCACCAAGCAGGTTTTGCGAATCACAATGTTTTGCATTTTCCCTCTACATCCTCTAGTTTAGTCACTCCCAAACCTTTATGCGTCGTGACGCATAAGGTTTGTGAAAAACCGGTTACGTGAAAAATATTGGCTTCACGTAACCGGTCCGTGGACCGGTTACGTGAAGACAATATTTTCACAGACCGGGTCCGACCTCGGAAAGACGGGAGACAACAACACCCAACGTGTGTTCGTTATGTCCAGTCTACTCCTAACTAAACCTTTAGTCCAGTCTACTGCTTAACTTATAACGCGCTGCACAAAGACAGGATGTTGAAATGGAAGCAGGTTTTCATGCTTTTTTCGCGATCTCAGGATACTCTGCCTTGGTTTCCAGATCACCGACAGAGTTGTAACAGACTTACGTTTCATTTTTAGAGTAACGTAACATCTTGACATGTGTCAAGAGATTCCGTCTGAGGTTACCACAGACGGATGTATGCGGTCATTTTTCACAATAAAACATCTTTCCGGCCTTGATTTTTTTTTATTTAATTGAAATGTTTCATTCATTCTTTCTGTGGCCCGGTACCAAGAGACCCACAGACCGGTACCAAGAGACCCACAGACCGGTACCAAGAGACCCACAGACCGGTACCAAGAGACCCACAGTGCGGTACCAAGAGACCCACAGACCGGTACCAAGAGACCCACAGAGCGGTACCAAGAGACCCACGGCGGGCGGAATGAGCATACTTATAACCACACTGTTACAAGTCCTTCATAGTGTCATATTGCTTTTTGGAGAATTATGATGATAAGTTCATAGTAGATGCAAAAGTATACTTAGGTACAATATATTATGTTGAACATAATATATATGGATGGATCCCAGCCAACCCAGTTATTGTATCAACACAACTCCTGGTCACGGTGACCACAGCACTTAAAAGAATAAACTTCATAATTCTCAAAATTCTGACCCTTTGCTTTTTTATTAAAAGCATGTACTTGTACTTTTACTTTCAATACTTAAGTACATTTTATATCAGAAAAATACTTTTGATACTTAAGTACAGAAAATATCAGATACTTTAAGACTTTTACTCAAGTAGTATTTTAATAGGTGACTTTTACTTTTACTGGAGTAATTTTCCAGTAAGGTATCTTTACTTTTACTCAAGTACGGCTTTTGGGTACTTTATACACCACTGATGTTCACTCTGTGTTTTCAGTAAGGATCAGTGTTGGGGGTAACGAGTTACAAAGTAACGGATTACAAAGTAACGGATTACAGTAACGATATTACTATTATAGGTAACGAAGTAAAGTAACGCATTACACTCAAAATATTGGTAACTACACTACTTTACTAGACCTCAGGAACGCGCTTTCCTGCGTTACGAAAGCCATTTGTACTAGTCCCAAAAGTTCTCTTTTAGTGGCGCGCGAGTCACACGACACTTCCTGCATGAACAATCTACCATAAACGTCGGGTTACGAGCCGCTCCTACGGCCGATCAGTGTCCCCGCTGTAGCAAGCTAGTAGCAGCTGCTAGCTAGCGCTGCTGCTGCTACCGGCCGCTGCTGCTGCTACTGCCCCCGTCCCCTCTGCCCAAGTCAGGTGTCGAGCCTGGTCCCGCTACCTTTGGTGGTTTTCGGGGAGTTAGCGGAAGTTAACGGAGAGCTAGCGGAAGTTAACGGGGAAGTGACGGACTGCTAGCAGGAGCCCCAGCTGGCTACAGCGGGGAGCTAACGGGGACTCTGACCGAAGGTAGTAGCGGCTCGTAACCCGACGTTTTACAATTACAATACACTATGTGGAAAGGTAATGTTTTCAGAAGTAACTAGTAACTTGTAACTTGTAACTAGTTACTTTTTCTGAGTAACTACCCCAACACTGGTAAGGATACAATAAAGACAAAAAACTACATTATGGCTCCAACAGCAACATTTACTATAAAGCTCATGATCTGCACATTCAGTCTTCATCTTGTTTATCTAAATATTTACATTTTATGTTTTTTTTATTACATATTTTATTAATTGTAATGTTATTTTTGGAAAGTACTTTTTTTTAACAGATCACGTCATCTGCAAAAAGCCCAATGATGTGTTCTTCTTTTCCAACCTTTATCCCTTTATGGTCTTTATTCTGCCTAATTGCTTGTGCCAGAGGCTCTATAAAAATTGCAAATAGAGTCGGTGAAAGACAACATCCCTGCCTGGTGGACTGATCTAGTGATATACTATCAGTCAGACTGCCATTTCAAAAATATTCTGTCATCACGGCCTGAAAATATAAAAGAAAGTGAATAATTAAAGTAAAAAATGACAATATACATGTATTTCTCTTTTATAAACTCAGTGCTTCTTTATTCATATTTCTGTGTTGGCATTTCTTCATATGCAATTTAACCAAACAAACCACTCATTAGTGGTTGACATTTGTTAGTCTGTAATATTAGCTTAAACACAGCAAAAAAAGGTAGACAGGTTTTACTTAATTAAGAAGATATTCGTGATTACAATGGTAGCTTTAAAAGAAGAGAAAAGAGACATGGGCACCTGGTGCAGATTATAATGTACACAAAGCTCACAAAAAGACTTGTACAAGAGTTCATCAAAGACCACTGGGTAAGAGCATCCTCTCTCTGACGTACAGTAAGCTGACGTACAGTAGGAGGGAAGCTTCAGTCTGAATATCTATATAGACCAGTAAAAACACAGTATGCCCACTTGAGGACAGTTGAGGATGGAGATCTCAGCTCTCTTTATTGGCCTGATACTGTCTCTGGGTTTGTGTGAGCTGAACTCAGCTCTTGCCTTGACTGGTTCTGTGGATGATGTGAAACAAAGGGCTGAGCGCTCAGAGGATAGGAATGGTGTTGGGGACAGCACTGAGGCCTCATCTGTGAAATGCAAGCTCCAGGGTACCACTCGTCTACCTGTTTTCTCAATGGATGGTGACTATGTTATTGGTGGTGTTTTCTCCATACATTACTCCATGCACGCATTGAAGCATAACTACACCACCATGCCTGATCCACTAAGATGCTCAGGGAGGTTAGTAAGAGGACGATGTGGGGTCTTGAATACTTTGAATTTGGTCATGAAAAACAATATTATATATGTAAGTATTATATTCACAAAATAGTAAAGACTTGTAGTTATTTGTTAACTGAAAACATGAAAACTAAAACTAGAGTTTAAAATATCCAAATATTGTTAATCTATGCATTAAGATTATTCTGCATGTTGTCCTGCTATCTGTGTTGTGAATTTTGATTTTAAATTCTTACCTATTATGTATTTCTGTTCAAATTAGTGGAATGTCCTCATCATTATGCAGACCACATTTTAAACAGTGACACGAGTGTCTGTCTGCAGCATTGTTACCCGTGAACTGCGCTACTCACGCGCAATGATCTTCGCCATCGAGGAGATTAACAACAGCACGGAGCTGCTGCCGGGCATCAAACTCGGTTATCAGATCTACGACTCGTGCGCCTCTGTGCCTGTATCGGTGCATGTGGCATTCCAGCTGTCAAGTGGCATGGACCCGGTGTTTTACACCGGCAACAATTGTTCACAATCTGGTAAAGTGATGGCCATTGTTGGTGAGTCTGGGTCCACGCCATCCATCAGCATGTCTCGCATCATCGGGCCCTTTAACATTCCTCAAGTAAATATTTTGAATTTCTGCAAACGATGTGTTTAACAGACCAGTGCTATTTTGTGTCCGTCCTGTTAAATAATTATACTGTTGTGTTCATTTAGGTTAGTTACTTTGCCACTTGTGCATGCCTGTCCGATAAGCAGCAGTACCCCAGTTTCTTCAGAACAATCCCGAGTGACCAGTTCCAGGCTGACGCCCTGGCAAAGCTGGTAAAACACTTTGGTTGGACTTGGATAGGTGCTATCCGATCAGATTCGGATTATGGAAATAATGGCATGGCGTCTTTCCTGGACACAGCACACAAAGAGGGGATCTGTGTGGAATATTCGGAATCTTTCAATATGTACCAGCCACGAAGCAGGATCCAGAGAGTAGCCGACATTATCCGCAGGTTTTTACATTCACTGATTATGTGCTTTTGTTCCCTGTGCTCACACTGATCGTATACACACAAATCCACGACAATTTTCTTTAAAGTACAATATAGACAAGTACTTTTTTCACCTTAAAAACACATTGCGTGAGACCAAAAACTGTTTAAACTATCTCCATATATAAAAATATATTACGAAAAAATATTTGTATATATATATATATATATATATATATATATTACAAAATATTTGTGTGTATATATAATTATAAAATATTTGTGTAAATATAAATATATATATACAAATATTTTTTTTAAATATATTTTGTTAATATTGGTCTCATTCAATGCACTATTATTTCTCTCCAGGTCAACAGCTATGGTTATTGTGGCGTTTACATACCCTGGTGACTTGAGGATTCTGCTGGAAGAGCTGTCGCTCAAGCCCTCTCCTCCTCGCCAGTGGATAGGCAGTGAGGCCTGGGTAACTAACCCAGACATGCTGAGGTTCAGTTTATGTGCTGGAGCTGTCGGATTTGGCATTGAGCGATCTGTCATCCCAGGTCTGAAAGACTTCCTGCTGGATCTCTCTCCCTCTAAAGTTGCTGCCTCTCCATTGTTTACTGAGTTCTGGGAGGATGCATTCAACTGCAAGCTGGGGAAAAGTGAGAACGTTTGGCTGATCTGTAACACAACACTTACAGTTGGGTCTTGTCTGTGTTGTGTTTTATGTATTTGTAAGACCTTGAAGGGTTAACAACCCAATCCCTGAGTGATTTAAAGGGAAATATTTTGTTATTGAACAAAGACATGAAGTCGAAATAAGGTCTCTGTGAATAATATAACTTTAAATGAGGATCTTTCAGGTCAAGTTTAGGCCTTCTGTTGTCTTGGAGTAGATGTCAACACTAAAGCCCTGAACACAAGCACACACGATATAGAGAGTCTTTAGGCCACTTTAGGTGAAATAAAGTACAACAAATTGTACTTACTAGTATGTATCAGTATATATATGTAAATACGTACGTTCGTCTGAATATACTGTTTTATTGACGTGTATTAATAGATCATTTATTTGTTTGAAAGACATTTAAACAGGTCAAGTCAGTATCCAATTCAAGGAAAATACATTTTCTTCCTGACAACATGAGCTGATACAAAAAAACAACAAAGTGTTTTGAATTGTAATGTAAAATAAGCATGTTTATTTTGAAGTGAATTAGAATAATATAAATATATACAAGAGGCTCTAAGAAAGGTTTTGCAGGTTAAATAAAACTAAAAAAAGAACATTATTCATGAGAAATAATGATATAATTGTCAAGATAAAAAAAACATCTTCCGGTGTCTTTATGTGTTTTTAGCAGCAGTCACAGACAAGAATGCGTGTGATGGAAGTGAAGACATAGAGACGATCCAGAGCCCGTACACTGACACATCTCAGCTCCGAATCACTAACATGGTGTACAAGGCTGTTTATGCAATAGCACATGCCATTCATAATGCAGTGTGTCAGGAAACATATTCTATAACCCAGTGTGAAAAAGTCTCCAGCATAGAGTCCAAACAGGTCAGTAAAAACAAATATGTCAAAACCCCAATGTCCTTTTTTCTGCTATACTGTACATTTTCCTCAATGAAATATACATTTTAATATACATTGTTTAATTTCTCCCCCTCTCCGTCATCCATTACTTCATCCTCACAGGTTCTCAGTCAGTTGAAGAAAGTTAAGTTTTCTCAAAATGGTTATGATGTGTCATTTGATGCCAACGGGGATCCTGTGGCCACATACGAGCTGGTTAATTGGCAAAAAAGTGAGAGTGGCAGCATTGAGTTTGTGGCAGTAGGGCGCTACGATGCATCACTGCCGGTGGGCCAGGAACTCCATATCAACAGGAACCTCATCTGGGTGGAGGGTGGCACACAAGTAAGGAGCCCAAATGTCACGGGTTGGGTTTTTCTGTGTTTTATTCTGAAGTCCTGTCTTGTGTGTCCTGTTCCCCTGCCCTTCCTGTCTGTTGATTGTCTGCTGATTGTTTCCTCCTGTGTCTAATCACCCACACCTTCCCCGTGTACTTAAACCCTGTGTGTCTTCTGTTCCCTTGTCTGATCGTACTGTGTGATACTGTGTAAACCCGTGTGTGTGCGCCTGTGTGGTTCTGTCGCTGTTTTTGTTTCCGTTCCGTCGGAATCCTGTTTTTGTTTTTGAGAATCCTTTTTGAGAATCCTGTCTGTCCTCGGAAGGAATAAAGTTACTTTTCTTTCACTGCATACCTGCGTTTGGGTCCTCTCTCCAAGCCTCGGTGTAACAGAACGATCAGACCAGACATGGACCCAGCAGTTGACTCGACTTCGCTGGCTTTAAGTCTGTCCGGCCTGAGGGATCAGATCCAGCGGAGCATTATAGGCTTCGATGATTTCCGGGCCAAGGTGGCACGACTGCAGTTGTACCACGCAGCTTGGGTAACCCTCCCGGCGGTCTCAACTCCGGCCTTCCAGTGTGGCTTCCGGCCGTCTCCAGACGCCGACTCGCCGGGGGGGTCTTGGCCTTCCTCAGTTCTGGCCGCCGCTTCCATGCCGTGGTCAACCCCAGCCTCTCCGACAACGCCCCAGTCAACGCCAGAGGCCGGGTTCCCGCCGACGCCCCGGAGCAGCCCCAGCCTCCGGAACCCCCCAGGACAGCCCCAGCCTCTGGAATCCCCGGAACAGGCCCCGCCTCTGGAGTCCCCAGAGCATCTGCACCATCAGTCGGTGTCCTGCCGGCCCCCCGTGTCCTGCCGGCCCCCCGTGTCCTGCCGACGCCGGCTACCCGTGTCCTGCCGGCTACCCGTGTCCTGCCGACGCCGGCTCCCCGTGTCCTGCCGGCTCCCCGTGTCCTGCCGGCTCCCCGTGTCCTGCCTACGCCGGCTCCCCGTGTCCTGCCGGCTCCCCGTGTCCCCGCTGCCGCCTCGCAGCCGTCCCCGCTGCCGCCTCGCAGCCGTCCCCGTGACCCCGCTGCCGCCTCGCAGCCGTCCCCGTGTCCCCGCTGCCGCCTCGCAGCCTTCCCGTGTCCCCGCTGCCGCCTCGCAGCCGTCCCCTGTCCACGCTGCCGCCTCGCAGCCGTTCCCTGTCCCGGCTGCCGCCTCGCAGCCGTTCCCTGTCCCGGCTGCCACCTCCAAGCCGCTGCCAACACCGGGTTCCCCAGTGGTGCCCCGACCTGTCCCAGAGTCCCCTTACCCTTCAGAGTCCCACTCCCCAGACTCTTGTTCCCCGGACTCTTGTACCCTGGATCCCCATTCCCAGGATCCACAGTATCCAGGGCTCCGGTTGTCCGAGGAGCTCCGGAACTCTGGTCACCGGCCTCTTGTCTGATCGTACTGTGTAAACCCGTGTGTATGGTTTTGTCGCTGTTTTTGTTTCCGTTCCGTCGGAATCCTGTTTTTGAGAATCCTGTCTGTCCTCGGAAGGAATAAAGTTACTTTTCTTTCACTGCATATCTGCGTTTGGGTCCTCTCTCCAAGCCTCGGTGTAACACCAAAATGAATATGATAACATATTTCAAATTTGGTGACATGTGTCTTTGGTCCCTGTTCCTCCCATCCATACTGACTGTGAAGAGATCTGTTCTCATGTTACAGCATTTTCAGTCTGAAATACCACTTAATGGTTTCAACAAAAAGCTTCCATTGCTGAGGAATAGTAACAAAAAACAGGACTTTGTACGAAAAGACTGTAACTTTGGAAGATAACTGCTTGCTTTGTCCAATTCAGATTGCTGAGGCGTCATTTTGGCTTTAGCTGAACTTTAGAACTCATTTATTACACAACTGTGGATTTTTTTTTTCCAGCAGCAGTTGCATTGACAAAACACACATACTTATTTTAACATGTGAGTTATGTTTTTAGACAGACTTGAAAAGAACTTAAACATATTCTTGAATCTTCAGAGCTATGAAGCACATCTGAATATGTGTGACTTTGTTTGTATTTATGTGCCAGGTGCCTGTGTCAGTGTGCACTGACAGCTGTCCTGCAGGAACTCGTAAAGTGCTGCAGAAAGGAAAACCCATCTGCTGTTATGATTGTATACCGTGTCCTGAGGGAGAGATTAGCAACGCTACAGGTATTGTTTCTCCAAATGCATATCTACTGTACAACATCAAATATTGAGCATGACTACTAAAAGCCCTCTTTTTTTCAGATTCCCCTGATTGTTTCCCTTGCCCCAAGGAATTTTGGCCTAATGCAAAGAGAGACACTTGTCTCCCCAAGCCTGTAGAGTTTCTTTCCTTCAACGAGGCCCTAGGAATCATCCTGTCTGCATTTTCAGTTGGTGGTGCCTGTCTTGCCATTATAACAGCGGCTGTGTTCCACCGTCACAGGACATCCCCGATTGTCAGAGCCAACAACTCTGAGCTGAGCTTCCTGCTGCTCCTCTCTCTGACTCTCTGTTTCTTATGCTCATTGACTTTCATTGGAGAACCCTCTGAGTGGTCCTGCATGCTGCGCCACACAGCGTTTGGGATCACCTTCGTCCTCTGTATCTCTTGTGTTCTTGGAAAGACAATAGTTGTGTTAATGGCATTCAACGCCACTCTCCCAGGTCGTAATGTTATGAAATGGTTTGGTCCTCCACAGCAAAGGATGACTGTAGTGTCTTTCACTTTAATTCAAGTTATAATATGTACTCTTTGGTTGGTTCTTAGTCCTCCTTTTCCATTAAAAAACCTCACCACATTCAAGGAAAGAATCATCCTGGAGTGTGCATTAGGCTCAGCTATTGGGTTCTGGGCTGTGCTCGGGTACATCGGCCTGCTGGCTGTCTTTTGCTTTGTGTTGGCGGTCCTAGCCCGGAAACTACCTGATAATTTTAATGAAGCCAAGCTTATCACCTTCAGCATGCTGATATTCTGTGCAGTCTGGGTCACCTTCATCCCAGCATATGTCAGTTCTCCTGGCAAATTTACTGTGGCTGTGGAGATATTTGCCATTCTTGCCTCCAGTTTTGGACTCATATTGTGTATATTTGCTCCAAAGTGCTTCATCATATTGTTTAAGCCAGAGAAAAACACCAAGAAAAATGTAATGAACAATAGTCAAAACATAAAGTTTGGAGAAAACTAAGAGAGCAATTGAAGGGACTTTAAATCAAATCCAGAGGACAAAGAGGGAGAACTTGTTTCACATGTGTGCTCTTGGCTAAAAATAAACCAATGTTTGACATATATGCTCACTAGAATAATGTAAATAGCAGCATTGTTCATATTAAATCTCTGTTTCAATTAATAATATTCAGAATCTAAGCATGCCAGCCATGCTCTCATTCCAACACTTAACATAGTCAAAGAACTGTTCTAAAAACCTGATTCTCATCACCTGTAGCTTACCTATGTGCACTTCATGAATTAGTGCTCCAATCTGTGTTCAATGTCAGAACTGCATGTATGTTCACTCTGTGTTTTCAGTAAGGATACAATAAAGACAAAAAGCTACATTATGGCTCCAACAGCAACATTTATTATAAAGCTCATGATCTGCACATTCAGTCTTCATCTTGTTTATCTAAATATTTACATTTTCTGTATTGTTTTTACATTCAATATTTTATTAATTGTAATGTCATTTTTTGAAAGTACTTTTAAAACGATTTTTGTCTTATTTCAAAAATATTCTGTCATCACGGCCTGACAATATAAAAGAAAGTGAATAATTAAAGTAAAAACTGACAATATACATTTATTTCTATTTTATAAACCCAGTGCTTCTTTATTCATATTTATATGTTGGCATTATTTAATATCCAATTCAACCACACAAACAACTCATTAGTGGGGTACATTTGTTCAGTGGCGGGCCGTGAATTGTGCAAGTACGCCTGCTATAACAGCATCCGCCCGCCCGTCAACAGCGCAGTCACGTCCTCGTCGTTGTCTCCTCTAAATGTGTACTTTAAACATCCTGCTGCGTGTCTCATGCGGTCCACTTATCACAAATCACCACCAGCTAATCCATCTCTCAGGCATCACCTTGAGAGTCAAGGTAGCGTCTGACTTCTTCTTTTTTTTTATGCGGATTTATCCAACAAAAGGTGCATTACCGCCACCTACTGTTAAAATTACAGAAAAGCCAGAGCCAGGGTTTGAACCAGGAATCCTCTGATTGAAAGATGGGCATGCAAACCATTGAGTCTGTCTGTATGACTGACATTATTAGAGATATTGCTTAGCTAACTTAGCTCGCACCGTGGAGGTGTTGGGAGAGCGCTCGCTGCTAGACCTGTTTTCCATCGCCACCTCGGGTGAGGTGGGGGCATCGTTGGTGGGTGCCGGCGGAGAGCAGAGCGGGGTGGCTGGCTGAGAGGCAGGGAGAAGAGCTGGGAGGTGCGCTGCATCTGCTGAGAGGCACGCAGGGAGAACAGCTGTTAAGGCGCGGTGCTTCAGAGCCTCAGTTTAGTTTTGTCTCTGTGCTGCTTTCTAAATCCTGACTGAAAGTCCTCAAATAAACTATTGTTATGTAGAAAGTCACACAACTGGTTTGCGACTACTTTCTCAAGTATCTTAGAGAGGAAGGAAAGGTTAGGTCGCCCCTGAGCGCACCGCCTGCTTGTCTGACCCGTGGACTCAGCTGTTACGGCTACGTCGCCTCTGCTCACCGCTCTCTCCCCGTTCAGACGCTATGGGGAGAGACACACACACACACACACACACACACACACACAATTGCCCCCAGCTGAGGCTGATTATACCTCATCCTGGCACATGTTCCCTTAAACCACACCTTCACTCAGTTCCCTCTTGTTGTTAAGTATTTGTAGTTACCTGTATTCATATATATATCCATATCTGTTTTGCGCAAATTGCACATGACTGCAAAAGATTGTTGACTGTGGGTAACATGTATGGAGACAACCAGGTCGCCTGCAAAGCCTTCATTACCTCCTCCCTTGGCTACATGGGAAACCCCATTAGCCATCAAAAACAACTGAGGAAGGAGTGAAACGGGTGCAACCAACAAACCAGTATCAGACCGGAACACTCCAGACACAGGACCCCTAGTTAATCCATAACTGCTGCTCTTCCGGTAGTGCAAAAGAGGACCGTGCGTGACTAGTTTACCATCCGCACGCCTGAAGTTGCGGCAAGGGCTTTTAGCTCAGCTGCCTGTGCGGACAAAGGAGAGAACAACGGTTCAGCCAAGAGGGTCTGGAACGAGGTTGACTCCGGTGAGGGAGCAACCACAGCAAAACCTGCCACAAGACCTGAACTTGACCTGTAACACGAACAAACATGGAAACCTGGGGGCCGGTAATGGCTCCGCCTCCAGATCAACAACTGCCACGCAATCATGAGGAATACCTTCATTAGGAAGTGTAAGTCGCTCTGCCGGGTTAACCGTGCAACAGCGTGCAATCGTTATCTCAGGAGCGGAAAGTATAACATAACCCAAGTGCCACGCATTTGTAATTACACAATTTGGGGACGTGAGCAAGGCGTGAACACCATGGCCGGTGTACAACGTCAAAGCATGACCCATGGAAATCGTTGAGGCCTTTTCATAAGCGTACGCCGCAGCTGCTAATCCCCTGTTAACAGGGAAGGCATTCCTCTCATAGTGGAATCGAGTTGCGTAGTAAAATACGCCACAGTTTTCTTATGCTCGCTTTCATACAGAGTAAAGACTGCATTGGCAAACCCTGTTTTTCAGCCACATACAGTTGAAATGGTCTTGAGTAGTCAAGGTTCGTCAAGGCAGACACACTGATGCGATCAGTTACAGACGATTTAATCAGATTTCGAAGAGGTTGAGACTCGAGAACATAATCTGAAATCATTCCCAAAAATGAAAGCATTTGTTTGCATATATTTTATGTTGAACTTCAAAAGTGTATTGGTCATGTGACTTTTGTGCAGACATTATTTTCTTGTTGTGGAGCATTTCTTTGATCGTTGTGGGACGTGGAGCTTTCAACAATTACAGCAAGAGGTTTTGCTGCAATGGATTGAGTTGGACCTTGTAGTTCTCGTCCAAGATATTTAACTTTTGCTTGATAGAACTGGAGTTTACTCCTGCTGACTTTGTGTCTTCCCTTGGCCATATGGTCAAGGACTGCCATGGAGTCTGCTCCACACTGCTCTTTTGATGACGAGCAGATGAGAATATCATCAACATACTGAATGACTTGTGGATGGAATGTTGAGTGATGACAAGTCAGACGCCAACTGGCGGATTGATGGTGAGTCTTGATAGCCTTGTGGCAAACGCGTGTACTGGTATTTCTGCTACCACCACATAATTTATTGCTCTGAGGTCGTGAACCATGCACTATTTTTTTGTCATGTTTTGGCACGGCATAAAGAGGAGTGTTTACACAGACTACTAGTCTGTTCTTGCGTCAAAGGATATTGTCGTTTGTACGGAGGTTTGGCCTTTGATTTGAGTAGGATACAGCACTTGTCCTTCTGAGGCCATACACCGTTCATAGAGTCCATCAAGAATGGTGTGGACTTCTTGCCGTTGATGGTAATCGTCAAGGTGGGCTCTTCCGACGCTGATACTGTCCGTACACTAAGCATGCGCTCCCCTAGTGGCTCCACTGGGCACCCCTAGTACTGGGGCGGCACGTTTGACTGCCATGCCGTGGATTGCGGCTGTGACTTTGGCATCTTTTGCATGGGCTGTGACCATGGCATGTGTCTCGAGTTGAGTTATGAGGTCCATTTTGTCTCTGACGCTGGTTGTAGTGTGGAGAGAGTGGTTGGGGACAGTCTTGTCTCATGTGTCCAGGGTCGCCACACCCCAACACCGGAACTGAGTGTTCAGATGTCCCCCGTCATTCTGAGGAGCCCGTCCATAGTGAAACGGCTGTCCCTAGAACGGTGGTGGTGTTCTTGGACCTGGTCTTTGGCCAGAGTTTCCACCCATTTTGCCACGCCCTCGCATTTCGAGCATGCACCTGGAATTTGGCCATTGTTGCTGTGGCTGTAGTTGTTGCGGTGGTGAGTCGTACGCGGGTTCCGGAGCCTGATGGGGTGCTTGTCGTATAGCTGCGGTTGGTGAGCATGCTGCCACATCAGGTGACATACAAAATGGATTATTCTGTGACCAGAGATGTCCATTGGGGAAAGCAGCAGGAACAGTCATTATTTGGAAAGGTTGGCACCTTCACCATTGGTTGCGCATAAACTGTGTTCAATGCAGGATTAGTCCTCTCTTCAGCAGGGGTAGTGAAGTGGAATTCTCCTCGCCGGGATATTCCTCGAGTGTTCAAGAATTGACAGAACAGGTTATATTACAATCAAGGTTATTTATTTTAGTAATTACACACATACATGAAATGCATACCTAATACAAGATCTTGGACTCTGCTCCCCTGTCTGTCTGCCCTTCACACGGTCAGCACGCCTCAGGATGAGTGAGCCCCGAACTCAGAAAGTAAAGGATTCTTATTCTCTCTCTCTTTCTGACTTTCTCTTTCATCTGACTCCCAAATACTCCCAGTGAAACACTCAACCCAGGTTCCCAAACAATTAATTTTGAAATACTGCTGCTTTCTCCTCAAGGCCGGATACAGGACGAGGGTGCATAGATAAGTTTGCACCTGTCGATAAATTTAATGAATATTTGGAACAAGAACATAAGATCAGTGGGTGAGGAGACTTTTTTTTTTGTCTGTTCATTAGAAAGATCAAACTACAATTCTCAACTCTTCTGCCTCTGCCCCAGTGACCAAGAGATAACCTTTCCACCACACATGAAACTGTGACCCCCAGACATTTGTGAGGAAAGAGAAACCTAGTCTTTTAGACAAAAACCAGACTATTCAGCTAATGCTATATAAATCATAAACAGACTATTCAGCTAATGCTATATAAATCATAAACAGACTATTCAGCTAATGCTATATAAATCATAAATTCTCTTCAGTAGTTACAGCTGATTGTGCTTGAATACGCTGCTGTAGGTGTAGTTCCTCAAGTTGGCCACTGGATGCAGACATAGGTGACTGGGCCTCCATCTGACTGTGAAGAGATGGACCAACGAGGCCAAGCTGGAGCTACAGTCCTGCTTTGCCTCCACTGATTGGAGTGTTTTTGAGGCTGCTACTACAGACCTGGATGAGCTCACTGACACTGTGACGTCATATATCAGCTTTTGTGAGGACATGTGTGTGCCGACAAAAACCTTCTGCACATACAACAACAATAAACCCTGGTTCACTGCAAAACTCAGGCAGCTTCGTCGGGCTAAAGAGGAGGCCTACAGAGGGGGGGACAGGATTCTGTACAACCAGGCCAGGAACACTCTAACGAGGGAGATCAAGGTAGCTAAGAAGAGCTACACTGATAAGCTGGAAAAAAAGTTTTCAGCCAACGACCCCTCGTCAGTTTGGAGAGGCCTGGAGATACTCACCAACTACAAGAGACCATCTCCCCCCACTGAGGACAATCACCGACTGGCTGACGACCTGAATGTCTTCTATTGCAGGTTTGACAAGCCCACTTCCACCCCGCCCAACTGCTCCATCATCGAACAATCACCTCCACTCTCTGCCTCACCTCTCCCATCCAACCCCCTACCGGCACTGAGGATCTGCGAAGGGGATGTGAGTCGGCTCTTTCAGAGACAGAAGATCAGGAAGGCTCCGGGCCCAGACGGTGTGTCCCCCTCCTGCCTGAAAGTCTGTGCTGGCCCCCATCTTCACGGAGATCTTCAACCGATCACTGGAGCTATGTGAAGTCCCTTCCTGCTTCAAGCGCTCCTTGATCATCCCGGTCCCCAAGAAATCCTCCATCACAGGATTAAATGACTATAGACCCGTCGCCCTGACGTTTGTGGTCATGAAGTCCTTTGAGAGGCTGGTGTTGACCCATCTGAAGGACATCACAGGGCCCCTGCTGGACCCCCTGCAGTTTGCCTACCATGTGTTAATGCGTACTAATTATTGGATGCCTGGTGTAGCGTCCGGAAGAACTTAGTGAAACAACTTCTCTCGTTCTCTGAATTTATTTTCCTTGATCACAAGTAGAGTAACAAGCGCTGCAATCGCGATAGCAGGGAGTCGTCCAGTCAACACGCAGGTTGACCGTCCAAAAACCACCCCGAACAGCCGGAAGTTCGGCTCTTTAATACATGGTTTTCCGTCATGAACATCTAACATTTCTATTGGCTCTAACCTTTCTAAGAGGAGGAGAATCGCGTCCTCATCTATTCTCACAGGGCTGGAACGTGCAACGACCAGTCTGCTTCCCTAATGTCAATATACTGATAAACAGGTGTGAGTGTTGTAGTGCAGAGCGTGGAACCTTGAGGAACAGACAACCGGACTGTTCTCACAGAAACTTCTCACAGAAAGTATTTGTTAAACTGACCTTGCACAACCTGAACTCTAATAGACAGAAGAGTAATGAAATGAAGAATATCTACAGAATATAACGATTTATATTATCACGTGCAAACAGGTCGGTGGATGATGCAGTAAATATGGGACTGTACCATATTCTGCAACACCTCGACTCCCCAGGGAGATATGCAAGGGTTCTGTTTGTGGACTTCAGCTCTGCATTCAACACGATCATCCCGGAGGTTCTTCAACCCAAACTCTCCCAGCTCACCGTGCCAGCCCCCACCTGCCGGTGGATCACAAACTTCCTGACAGACAAGACGCAGCAGGTGAGGCTGGGAAAAATCATATCCAGCACCCGGACTATAAGCACTGGCGCCCGCCAGGGATGTGTGCTCTCTCCACTGCTCTTCTCCCTCTACACCAACGACTGCACCTCAGGGGACCCATCTGTTAAACTCCTGAAGTTCGCAGACGACACAACGGTCATCGGCCTCATCAGCGACGGTGACGAGTCTGCGTACAGACGGGAGGTTGAACAGCTGGTCCTCTGGTGTGGTCAGAACCACCTGGAGCTGAACAAGGCCAAAACTGTAGAGATGACAGTAGACTTCAGGAGGAGCCCCCTAACACTACCCCCCCCTAACAATACACAACAGCACTGTTTCTGCGGTGGAGACCTTCAAGTTTCTGGGATCCACAATCTCCCGGGACCTGAAGTGAACTGCCAACATCAACACCATCCGGAAAAAGGCCCAGCAGAGGCTGTACTTCCTGCGCCAGCTCAGGAAGTTCAACCTGCCTCAGGAGCTGCTGATCCTGTTTTACTCCGCCATCATCCAGTCTGTCCTCTGCTCTTCCATCACTGTGTGGTTTGGATCGGCCACCAAACAGGACAGAGTCAGACTCCAACGGATCTCAGGTCTGCAGAGAGAACCATTGGTTCCAGCCTGCCCTCCATCCTGGACTTGCACACCGCCAGAGTCAGGAAGCGGGCTGTAAAGATCACCACAGACCCCTCACACCCTGGACACAAGCTGTTTCAACTCCTCCCCTCTGGAAGGCGCTACAGAGCACTGTACGCCAAAACCACCAGACACAGAAACAGCTTCTTCCCACTGGCCGTCACTCTAATGAACAGTTAAACAGACTCTTCATCTGCACTATCTGCACTTTTTTGTTGTTTTACTACTGTCTTTAATGTCCTTTTTATATTGTTTATATTTATCTTGTATATTGTGTGTGAAAAAAAAGAAAAAGTACGAAGAGCGGAAGTGAAACCGGAGTCAAATTCCATGTATGTGCAAATGTACATGGCCATTAAAGCTGATTCTGATTCTGATTCTGATCTCCACTAGTTTCTCCATCAAGATAAGCCTCTACAGCCCATGTTGCTGACATTTCAATGCTCCCAATGAGAGGCCACTGACCCTTAGTCTTCTGATGCCATTTGGTCATATACGGCTGGATAAGCTTCATGCTCATCCTGTGTTTCCGTCCGACTTGGAACAATAGAGTTAGTTCCTCCGTTCTTTTTCTTTTTTTATTATTATGGGACTCGTGGATGGCACTTTATCAACTCAAAGTTTGTTTATAAGCACAACCCAACCACCGTCTTATTTTGTGAATAGTTTTCTCTTTTATATAAAAGGCTCACTCTATCTTTATCTACTTGGAGTCTTAAATTAAAAAGGATATGTCAATATGATCATAAGTATGTGAGTGTGTCGCCAGTCCACTGACTTATCTATTCACTGTCTTGTTTTTTTGTTTCAACTCAGATGCAATGAACTTATTTGAACCAATATGATTTTTTGACCAGAACATTACACATAGGGCTGTGCAGTATACCGGTTTCCATAAGGTATGAATTTTTAATATACTGCATAGCCATAACGACTGTTGTCGCTCTTCGGCAGGCAGCAACATTTATTTTTTCAAGGCACAGCGGTCGGAGCTACGTGTCAATGGTTGTAACTTGTGTCATGGTTGTAACTTTAGTCATGGTTAAAACTTTATAACAACAATTAATAACCCACAACTAACGAGGTAAAACACCACGACAGAACAGTTTGTGACAAATAAACAATTTGTAACACTGATAATTGTACATTTATAAAATTACACCGCCAAACTGCATTCTGGGTAGAGCTTTGCCCACTTCATAACAAGAAGAAACTCCGTCGCAGGAAGAGACAGACCCTTCCGGTCTGCTGGTTACAATAGCGGTGTTATCGGATAGTACAGTGTATATTTCTCTATAACTTTTGAAAAATCTAAGCGAAAAAACAACGGAAAATTTACATTTACAGACACCTGTCTTAACGACCGATCAAGGATCAGCTAAGTTTTCGAACACATCCACTGTCTATAAAATCAATTTAGATCAAATGAGTTAATACAACTCATTGGAATTGATACACCAAACTTGAAAGTCTACCAAAAGTTGATCAAATGACTGAGTCATTATGGCTGCAGTTCACTTTCGAGTTCATGTTAGTGTATCACTCAAGTAACTACAACTTTCTATGCCATTTAAGTTGGGTTAGCTTACTTCTTTTATTAAGATGAGCTGGTAGGTTTTACAGTGCATATATATCAGTCCAAGAGCTTCTTTCTCTATTTGAGAATGGTGTATTGGATCACTGCTCCGATACCATAGTCAAAGTCATCACATGCTAAAGTCAGTAGGAGACTGGGGTCCTTGTGGGCTAACACCCGGTCACTAGTCAGCAGTTCTTTACACTTGACAAAAGCAACCTGTTCAACCTTAGTCCATTTCTAAATCACTTGTCCTCTGAGCAGTCTGTACAATGGTGCTAAGACTGTGCTTTGCTGTGGCACAAATCTTCCATAGTAATTCATAAGTCCTAAAAAAGCCTGGAGCTCTTTGACGTTAGTAGGAGCCAGAGCCGCCTGAATAGCTCTCACTTTGTCCTTCGAAGGGTGTGTGCCCTGCTTATCCAGCGCATGGCCCAGGTACTCTATTCAAGCTTTGCCAAACTCGCACTTGGAGCATTTCCCTCATAGTCCATTTTCTTGAAGCCATTGTAGGTACGCAGGTCATCAAGAAAAACTACCACTGGTAAGCCTTTCATTAGATTTTCCATTATCCGCTGGAAGATGGACGATGCAGAGTGAAGGGTTTTAATAAGTTAGTTTGTCAAATTTGGACTTTGCACAGTGTAAAATAAATAATTGTTTATGTGTACACTATAATGCATGAAATATGATAATTAATAAGGGATATTATTACAGTGTTTCCCCTAGGTTTACAGCTTCAGGGGGGGGGGGGGGGGCGCGGCGTGGCACGATGCGGCGGGGGCGACGGCGACGACACCGACAGAAACACTTAAAGTAGTGGTTCTCAAACTTTTTCTGTAAATAACTTCATTTTGTGACTCCATCTGTGCTTTTATAACTAACAGAATAAAGAAAATTGCAATCACTTTCAAGTAAATCAGATTGCTCCATCAGACATTTTTTTTTTTTTAAATTGCAATCACAGAACAATGAAAATAAAGTTATATCTGTGCAAAAAATAACTAATATTTAGTTACTACTAAATAGCTCATTGTGGAAAACAATAAGCTATTTATTTTTTTGCCAAACAAAACAGAATGAGTGCAGATATGTGAGCATCAGGTTGCATCAGTATTAGTGGAGCAGTGAGCCTGTACACATCTTTTATAAACGGGGTTGTAGATTTGATACAATTCATGCTCAACGTCGATCTGAGATCTGTTTTCTGTTTTAAGAAACGCAGCAGCAGAAAGGACGTCACGGAGACTTCTGGCAAAGAGCCAGAAGTCGGCGACCTGTTAACGGCATAACGTAAACATTTACCCGAAAGTACAGGCATTTCTCCATGTATTTATTAATGACTTAGTTTTATATCCGTGTACTTTGTACTTTTGTACTATGTGAAGCCAGCAGCTTGTTGGTACAAGACACGAGCACTTTGTCTCTTTCACCTGGAGCAGGAGAGCTGCTCCGGTGTTCCTCACATGAGAGCTGCTGTTGCCATCTTCACCCTGGGAGCGTTTAAAACGCAGATATAGGTCTGCTTTTCACGCGACATATTTTTTGACGCTCTCTGTCCGCTGCTGTGTGCGCGCGCGCACGTGTCTGTACGCATCAGGGCGGAACTCCGCTGTGCGCGACCCTGTAGAGACCGAAATGACAAGCTGTGTGTGGATAAGATCAATAAAATACGGCCGTTTAGTTTGTTTAATAACAGAACAAGGTGTAGACCGGTTCTATAGGAAAGAGAAACTTAAATGACGACTTGTGATCTGGCGCTATCGAGAAAATTACAGGGGGGCGGAGGGTTTTTTCAGGGGGGCGCCCCGCCCCCCTATTCTAACGGTGGGGGAAACACTGTATTATGAAGGATTTGTAATTGTATGCATATGAAGGTCACTTTTATTTACTGTGAAATGATTAATGTGTGATTGCATGAATGTTAGAGATTGCATGCTGCATGCAATCTCTAACATTCATGCAATCTACTGCCGCTTTAAGGAATTGTAGTTCTCTTGTTCGCCTGAGGTGGCGGAGTTGAACATTGACTTTTGAGACTTTACCGGTCAGAAGAAGAAGAGGAAGACTAGCTCCGTCACTTTAGCTGCGGGCCGATGAACGAGTAAAGCAGCAACCAGAGGTGTGAAAACGGGACTTTAATGAGTAGGAAGGGCTCTAGGCTCCACGACTGGGAGATATAAATTAACTGTATGAAGAGAAAACGTTCTCTTTTCCGGCTACTAGCGAGTGAACCTGCGGACCTGCGTGCCCGTGGAGTTCGCTGTGGAGCCAAAAGAGCTCGATCGAAAGCATAAGCTTTCTGTCTATCATTTTTATTAAATATTCTTTTATTATAACTTTTTTGGACCCTGGACCTTATTTCCCGCGTCACCTCCCAGGATTGTTGAGCATATTTCTTCAAGAGCTAATTCCGAAAGGACACCTGCTGGTAGGCTGTAGCTAAGTCTATCTTGGAGAATATCTTACCTCCACTAAGGGTTGCTTACAACTCTTCTAAACGTGGCAAGGGGTATGTTTCTGTTTCAACTGCCTGATTAGCTGACACTACAGTATATAATCCTCACACAGGCGGGGTGACCTGTCTTTTTTTCTCCACTGGCAGTATGGGTGCTGCCCATTCGTTGTGCTTAACTGGAGATATAATGTTAGCTTCCTCCACCTTCCTGAGCTCTTCTTCTACTCTGTCTTTCATAGCAAATGGAAGGGGTAGGAAGCTGCTTGTGGCTTTAACATCTTTCAAAGTCCCCAACTCTCTAAACACCTCTGAATATTTATCCAGCACCTCACTGAGCGACGTACACTGAGCTTCATACAGATTGATAATCATTATTAATAATCAGCGAGCTTGAATAATTTTGTTTGATGATAATAAAAGTGTTCTAATGTGTGTGTGTGAAACAGTAGTACAGCCGAGGATGTTCAAGGTCAGATGTGAGGAGTATCGAGTCAGAAAAAGGGAGTGTAGCTCAGCTGTGACTGATACAGGATGGTACGGTAGAGACCAAAGAACGGGCGAAGGCACACCCTACACATTCAATCATCCACAAATGTTTGATATTAAAACAATTAGATAAGAGGCACAGACAGCGTTGTACGCGATGTGCCTTGAAGTCAGTAGGGCGGAGACTACCTTCCCCTTATGATAGTTAGAGCCAATCAGATTTGTAAATAATAAATGACGTCCAGACATTTGAACTTTGAGATAAAAACGTGATGTCTTCGGTGTAAAATGAGTTCTTCGCCCCCAGTCTGAGGGCTGGTCGAATCATCCCTGCCTTTGCAATCGCAGTGCTCGTACTTGTACTTTGCTCGTGACCTGACAAATAAATCAACGAGACTACTCGGAACGAGAGAAGGTTGTTGGCTGAATTTCTTCCTCCACCTGGGCCTTCGAATTGAATGACCCTTTCAAGATGCTTTATCTGCTCCCAGTTTAGCCTCAGTTTCCTTAGCCAATTTCTGCCTCACAGTGTTGATCCATTCCCTTTAAACAACTAAAAGTGGCAAATTCACTGTTTGACCTTCATAGACCACCTTGGCTGTGATCTACCCCAGTACAGAAATGCTACCTCCATTATAAGCTTTAACGCATACACCAGTCAACAGAACGATCCACAGAATACTTGTTCGCTGAAAGATATTTATATATGTATATATTATATATATATATATATATATATATATATATATATATATATATATATATATATATATATAAATAAAATACTTAACAGTTTCCAGAGGAAATTTTGTTCCTTTTTATTTTAACTCTTCAGCTCCAGATTTAAATTGTATCTATTTTATTAATAACGTAGGTTTCGTCCCTAATTTTTAAGGATCTGTCATATATTTACCAGTCTTCTCTGGTTAACACTTCCGGAACTCGCAACGCAGATCCGCATTTTACAATATTTATGTTTTGTAAATATTCATATCTTCACGATAAAACGACTCAGAAATACGTTTCATATTCTAGAGGAATCAGTAGGCTTTCCGACCAATGAACACTCCAGAAATCACAAAGGACCTCCAAAAAGCCACCTGCATCTACGCTGTCGTGGAAGACTGACAAAGACCCGGACACTGCTCACCAGGTACACAGCGTACTAAGTTCACAGTTTGAACTGTTCAAACTGTGCGAACTTAGTACTGACTAGTAGTTATTTATTTTACAGAGAGGATTCACCACCGCCATCCCCTCCAGCACGGGTCTGTTTTCTATTTCTGAACATGTATATTGTGTAATTTTTTTTTTTAATGTATAATAGATGTTTTTTTTTTTTTAAACAAAACTTTTTGTAATGGTCATTTTTCATTTGCACACACCCCATGAAGCTTGATCTGCAGTATGAAATCATTTCTCATTCCCATTTTTATAATTTTGGTGAAAAGGTCAACATTTCTACATGTATTTACATGTATCTTCCATTTTATTAATATATTCCACTGCTTTTGTGAATTTAAGACCTTTGGTAAACCAATTGCAAGCACCAAAACAGTTCGTCCACATGAGTAAAGTTTTCACAAGAGATATGAAGAATCTTTAAAAGGGCCATATTATCACTTTACACTTTTGCCTTAGGACAATTGTGCCTCATTATATAGAGAGCTGAGATTGTTCTGCAATGTGTGATGTAAATCATGGGTATATATCTCATATGCAAGTGCCTATAAAAAGTGAATTTAAGAAAATATGTAAAATCGAGAAAAAGGCCTAAGACCCTGAAGGGTTAAATGCAGTTCTGAAAAAGGTTTGGTTAGCACTTTATAATAACTACACACTATTTAGCATTAGTAAAGCATGACTAAACACTTAATTCATCATTTATAAAGCAATTGTTCCAACATGAACACTCATTAGTAATTGCGAATCATAAACACAGTTATAAATGTCTTTAACCACCATCACCATCATATGGATGTTCTTTATCACTTTGTGTTGTATCTATTTCCCTTTTCTGTTGAGAAGATAACTGAGAGTTATGTTAGCTTTGCTTCCGGCTCAGCTCCTTCTTCACCAAGACGGACCGGTACAGCGCCTGTTTTACTGCTGCAGCCGCACCGATCCGCCTGTCGATCTCCCGCTCCACCTTACCCTCACTCGTGAACAAGACCCCGAGATACTTGAACTCCTTCGCTTGGGGTAGGCAGTTTGTCCCCACCTGGAGGGAGCAATCCACCGGTTTCCGGCAGAGCACCATGGCCTCAGATTTGGAGGTGCTAACTCTCATCCCTGCCGCTTCACACTCGGCTGCAAAACGCCCCAGTGAATGCTGGAGGTCACGGTCCGAGGAGGCAAACAGGACCACATCATCCGTGAACAACAGAGAGGCGATCCCGAGACTCCCGAACCGGATCCTCTCCGCCCCCTGGCTGCGCCTAGATATCCTGTCCTTGAAAGTCACGAACAGGACCGGTGATAAAGGGCAGCCCTGGCGGAGGCCAACACCCACCGGGAACGTGTCTGACTTACTACCGAGGATACGAACACAGCTCCTACTGCAGGCGTACAGAGACCGGATGGCCCGTGCCAACGGGTCCGGCACCCCATACTCCCGCAGCACCCCCCACAAAAACCCCCGAGGGACCCGGTCGAAAGCCTTCTCCAAGTCCACCAGTGTAGACTGGTTGGCCAAACTCCCAGGACCCCTCCAGTAATCTTGCGAGGGTAAAGAGCTGGTCCACTGTTCCACGGCCGGGACGGAATCAACACTGTTCGTCTTGAATCTGAGGTTCGACAAGCGGTCGGAGCCTCCTTTCCAGCACCCTGGCATAAGCTTTTCCCGGGAGGCTGAGCAGTGTGATACCACGATAGTTCGAGCACACTCTCCGGTCCCTCTTCTTGAAGATGGGAACCACCACCCCGGTCTGCCAGTCCAAGGGCACTGTTCCCGACCCCCATGCGACACTGAAGAGGCGTGTCAGCCAAGACAGCCTGACAATGTCCAGCGCTTTCAGCATCTCAGGGCGGATCTCATCCACCCCCGGCGCCTTGCCACCAAGGAGCTTTTTGACTACCTTAGCGACCTCTGCCAGGGATATGGGTGCAACCACCCCAAAGTCTTCCGGCGCTGCCCCCTCTCCAGGGGACATGTTGGCCGGGTTTAGGAGTTCCTCAAAGTGCTCTTTCCACCGCCCGACGATGTCCCCAGTCCGGGTCAGCAGTTCCCCCCACCACCGCTGAGAACAGCCTGGGGTAGACCCTGCTTTCCCTTCCTGAGCCGTCGGATGGTTTGCCAGAACTTCCTTGAGGCCAACCGAAAGTCCTTCTCCATGTCCTCCCTGAACTCCTCCCATGCCCAAGTTTTAGCATCCGTGACCTTCACAGCTGCAGCCCTTCTGGCCTGCCGGTACCTGTCAGCTGCTTCAGGAGACCCCTGGACCAGCCAGGCCCGAAAGGCCTCCTTCTTCAGTTTGACGGCTTCCCTCACCCCCGGTGTCCACCACCGGGTTCTCGGGTTGCCGCCACGACAGGCACCGATGACCTTCCGACCACAGCTCCTAGCGGCCGCGTCCACAATAGAGGCTTTGAACACGGTCCACTCGGATTCCATGTCCCCAGCCTCCCTCGGGATCTGTGAGAGGCTCTTCCGGAGGTGGGAGTTGGGGACCTTCCGGACAGGATCCTCTGCCAGACGTTCCCAGTTCACCCTCACTACACGTTTGGGCTTGCCAGGTCTTTCTAGCCGACTCCCCCGCCATCTGATCCAACTCACCACCAGGTGGTGATCAGTTGACAGCTCTGCTCCTCTCTTCACCCGAGTGTCCAAGACATACGGCCGCAGATCAGATGATACGATTACAAAGTCGATCATTGATCTCCGGCCTAAGGTGTTCTGGTACCAGGCACACTTATGAGCCACCTTATGCTCGAACATGGTGTTTGTTATGGACAAACTGTGGCTAGCACAGAAGTGCAACAACAAAACACCGTTCGGGTTCAGATCGGGCAAGCCGTTCCTCCCAATCACGCCCCGCCAGGTTTCTCTGTCATTGCCCACGTGAGCGTTGAAGTCTCCCAGGAGAACTATTGAGGTGGCAGGCGGCGCCCTTTCCAGGACCCCTCCCACCGACTCCAAGAAGGCCGGATACTCTGAAATGCTGTTCGGTGCATAAGCACAAACAACAGTCAGAGCCTTACTCCCCGCAACCCGTAGGCGCAGGGAGGCCCTCTCGTTCTCCGGGGGAAACTCCAACATAGCGGCGCTCAGCCGGGAGCTCGTGAGTATCCCCACTCCCGCCCGGCGCCTCTCACCCTGGGCAACTCCAGAAAAGGACAAAGTCCAACCCTTCTCCAGGAGCTTGGTTCCAGAGCCCGTGCTGTGCGTGGAGGTGAGCCCAACTATATCTAGCTGGTACCGCTCCACCTCCCGCACCAGCTCCGGCTCTTTACCCGCTAGCGAGGTGACGTTCCACGTCCCTAGAGCTAGTCTATGCTGCCGGCGATCAGCTCGCCCAGGTCTCCTGCCTGGCCCGCAGCCCGGTCTACATAGCACCCGACCCCGATGCTTCCCCCTGCGAGTGGTGGGTCCACAGGGCGGGCATCACATACCTGTAAAAGATAAATCAACTTAAATTTGCAATAAAGCTATTTTGATGAAAGTGATTCTGATTGAGCACATGCTTATGTCCAAGTCAAGAATTTAAAAAATACAATGCATGTCAAATCTTACAACTAACATCAAAATGTATCAGACGGTCAGTTACCAGCGTGTCCTCCCCTTTTCAGAAAACAACTACTATGTTAACGAATATTTGACTACTTCCTGTCATTAGCATGTACTGTATGCACACCCACATAGTACATGTATGTGTGTGAGTGTATAAAGTATTTATATTGACAACTACATCACAACTTACCTCTGTAGCCAGCCTCTGTTGTTCTCCTGGTCCCAGCATCCTTCGCTTTTTGGGCTACTGCTGCTGGTCAGATCCACTGTCCCCACACAGAGAGGAAATGGAGGCCCTTGTCCAAAAAATAAAGTTTAAGTTACTAACTTGCCATCTTCAAAAACAACTAGGCCTCTTCTAGAAATTGACTTGGTGGACAACTGAATAAGCATGTTTTTACAAATTGTGTTTAATAACTACCTGCATTTTTATAGAAATCTGATCTTTTTCCTTTAAAATATTTAAACAACTATCATTGTGATGTTTTCTAGGCCCATTTAGGCTTTTACAGACTGTTGGACGTGAGCAACTCATCTTTCTAACAACAAAAACTTTATCAGCTAGTAGTACATATAGTTACCAGATTTTTGCAATGCTGTCTGTGAAGTCCTTTAATGAAGACGAGCACGTCCACATTTGGCATGATCTTGTGGAACAATGCCAGAAAAAAAAAACAGAAAGTCTCGCCTTCAAGCCTCACTGCAAAGCCCACGAGTCCCTTGAACACGCCAGGGTTGTCTGAGGAGTCCTTCTCGTCATGCCCACGCAAAGCCAGCTCAAAAGCCCCACAAAACTTTACACAATCAATTATTTTTGATCAAATGTGCTGGTTTTTATCCACCTCCTCATTATGTTTCTTTACCACAAGCCTGTGTCCTTCGTCCAGCTGGGTAGCGATGTTCACTTTGCCTAATACGGCTAGCGGAGTTATCTACGTGCATCCTGGTGTTCTCATGTCTTCTTATTTTTTTTCGACAAGTGTTTCAGTCTCTTACTCCCGTATCGGTCCATGCTGGATCTGACCCCGTCGACTTAAAAAGCACGCAGGGAAAGCAAAATACAGCGTGAGCATGACTGCATCCAGCTAGCCAAGCCTTCCTCGTGTACCAGTCTGTACAGAAGCTCCGCATGTGCGGCTTCCCCTTTACGCCAGTCTGTGGTCTTATGCTGAGTCCAGGAGGCTGGTCTGGGCCCAGTTGTTTCACCTGTAGTTTGTCCGCCAACGTTCTTCTCTCAAACGGGTCTTGGAGGAGAGATTTGATCGAGTTAGGGTTTGGTCTTCTTGGCAGAGTAGCGCTCGTGCTGGGATGTTCCATTGTCATGACGTTAAAATGGCGCTGAGAGAGACAGGCAGACGAGAACACAAGCGACGAGAACACGCGAGACGAGAACGAGTTCTTTTTAGGGCGCTGATTGGATAAATGATATGTCCATCATTTATATCTTTAATCAGTGATTGGCTAGACTGCGTATTAGACCCGTATTTCTTGGGCCAAATGTTTCGGGGCCCCGGCATGTGCACGAGCATCAGACCAGAAGAGAAGTGCATGTGTGAGCAGCTCAGGACACTGAGAGCAGAGAGGACGAGCAGGAAAAGCAGATATCCTATTTTACAAATATTACTGGGTACATTCCATAGCTCAAACACACAAATATTGACAATTTTTATAATTTATTTATATTTTTTTATAATTGATAAAATTATAAATAATGTATTTTTTATTTTATTTTTGGTGGCGCAAGGTGGGTGGGGCCAGGCCCCGCGGCCCTCTATTGGCCGGCCTCCACTGGTGCATATTTAAATAATTATATGTAGAAATAAATGAATGAATAAATGACATTTAAATATTTTATTTATAGTTTACTAACACTGAAAATAGAAAATAGTCATATTTTAGTAGAAAACATTTTGGGTACAACTCATGAGCAATAAGCATAAAAAAACAGAAATTAGGACAAAATGATCACATTAAAATTAATAAAATATGTAATATAAAAAAACATAAAATGTAAATATTTAGATAAACAAGATGAAGTCTGAATGTGCAGACCATGAGCTTTATAGTAAACGTTGCTGTTGGAGCCATAATGTAATTTTTTGTCTTTATTGTATCCTTACTGAAAACACAGAGTGAACATACATGCAGTTCTGACATTGAACACAGACTGGAGCATTAATTCATGAAGAGCACATAGGTAAGCTACAGGTGATGAGAATCAGGCGTGTAGAACAGTTCTTTCACTATGTTACATGTTGGAGTGAGAGCATGGCTGGTGTGCTTAGATTCTGAATATTATTAATTGAAACAGAGATTTAATATGGACAATGCTGCTATTTACATTATGCCAGTGAGCATGTATGTCAAACTATCAACTAAACGTTGGTTTATTTTTAGCCAAGAGCACAGATGTGAAACAAGTTCTCCCTCTTTGTCCTCTGTGGCTTAAGTATTTGTATTAAAAGTCCCCTCAAGTGCCGTCTTTGTTTTCTCCAAACTTTTTGTTTTAAGATTGACTTTTGTTCATTACATTTTTCTTGGTGTTTTTCTCTGGCTTAAACAATATGATGAAGCACTTTGGAGCAAATATACACAATATGAGTCCAAAACTGGAGGCAAGAATGGCAAATATCTCCACAGCCACAGTAAATTTGCCAGGAGAACTGACATATGCTGGGATGAAGGTGACCCAGACTGCACAGAATATCAGCATGCTGAAGGTGATAAGCTTGGCTTCATTAAAATTATCAGGTAGTTTCCGGGCTAGGACCGCCAACACAAAGCAAAAGACAGCCAGCAGGCCGATGTACCCGAGCACAGCCCAGAACCCAATAGCTGAGCCTAATGCACACTCCAGGATGATTCTCTCCTTGTATGTGATGAGGTTTTTCCTCGGAAAAGGAGGACTAAGAACCAACCAGAGAGTACATATTATAACTTGAATGAAAGTGAAAGACACTACAGTCATCCTTTGCTGTGGAGGACCAAACCATTTCATAACATTACGACCTGGGAGAGTGGCGTTGAATGCCATTAACACAACTATTGTTTTTCCAAGAACACAAGAGATGCAGAGGACGAAGGTGATCCCAAACGCTGTGTGGCGCAGCATGCAGGACCACTCAGAGGGTACTCCAATGAAAGTCAATGAGCATAAGAAACAGAGAGTCAGAGAGAAGAGCAGCAGGAAGCTCAGCTCAGAGTTGTTGGCTCTGACAATCGGGGATGTCCTGTGACGGTGGAACACAGCCGCTGTTATAATGGCAAGACAGGCACCACCAACTGAGAATGAAGCCAGGATGATTCCTAGGGCCTCGTTGAAGGAAAGAAACTCTACAGGCTTGGGGAGGCAAGTGTCTCTCTTTGCATTAGGCCAAAATTCCTTGGGGCAAGGGAAACAATCAGGGGAATCTGAAAAAAAATCAAATTAGTTCAAATTATATTATAAAACAACACAATAAAATATACAATACACAACATTAATCACATTAAATGCAGTTCTGAAAAAGGTTTGGTTAGCACTTCATAATAACTACACACTATTTAGCATTAGTAAAGCATGACTAAACACTTAATTCATCATTTATAAAGCATTGTTCCAACATGAACACTCATTTGTAACTGCGATTCATAAACACAGTTATAAATGTTTTTAACCCCCATCACCATTATATGGATGTTTTTTATCACTTTGTGTTGTGTCTATTTCCCTTTTCTGTTGAGAATATAACTGAGAGTTATGTTAGCTTTGAGGCACTGCTGGCCTTTCAATGTCATTTATAAGTGCGTTGTAAAGCATAGATAGTCCTCACTTTAGAACATACTTAACTAATACTTAACTAGACTAGTAACTACCTGAGTTAATCATGAATTGCAGTATTAAAACACGTTTATAAAGCACATGTTAACATAGTCTCTAACCATTAGTGCATATTTAAATAATTATATGTATAAATAAATGAATGAATAAATGACATTTAAATATTGTATTTATAATTTACTAACAATTTATCAATTATCTTATTAATCATCTATAAATCCATCATGTATAAAGTATGAAAACCTAATCATGAAACACATAATAGTCAGGCTTATTAATCAAGAATAAAACATTTATAACTGTGTTTTTGAATTGCATAGTAATGAGTTACTAATGTGTTCATGTTGGAACAATGCTTTATAAATTATGAATTAAGTGTTTACTCATGCTTTACTAATGCTAAATAGTGTGTAGTTATTATAAATCGCTAACAAGGTTTGATTTCATATTTGAAAATGGACATTTGGTGCAGTTTTTGGCATTGTTTGCGAATTGATCAGCTATGGAAAATACTCTTTTTCCCCTTGTCTGGTGAGTGGTGGTGACAGGAGGTATGCATTAGAAAACCAAAGCTGCGGAAAGAAGTGTGGTGGTGAAGCAGTTCAGTGAGGTAAGAGAGGGCTTGGTTGGTTATGGACAGTGTTGGGGGTAACGAGTTACAAAGTAACGGATTACAGTAACGATATTACTATTATAGGTAACGAAGTAAAGTAACGCATTACACTCAAAATATTGGTAACTACACTACTTTACTAGACCTCAGGAACGCGCTTTCCTGCATTACCTAAGCCATTTTTACGAGTCCAAAAAGTTCTCTTTTAGTGGCGCGCGAGTCACACGACACTTCCTGCATGAACAATCTACCGTAAACGTCGGGTTACGAGCCGCTCCTACGGCCGATCAGTGTCCCCGCTGTAGCAAGCTAGTAGCAGCTGCTAGCTAGCGCTGCTGCTGCTACTGCCCGCGTCCCCTCTGCCCAAGTCGGGTGTCGAGCCTGGTCCCGCTACCTTCGGTGGTTTTCGGGGAGCTAGTGGAAGTTAACGGAGAGCTAGCGGAAGTTAGCGGGGAAGTGACGGAGCGCTAGCAGGAGCCCCAGCTGGCTACAGCGGGGAGGTAACGGGGACTCTGACCGAAGGTAGTAGCGGCTCGTAACCCGACGTTTTACAATTACAATACACTATGTGGAAAGGCTAAGAGATGCCCTTTATTGAAAATTGAAAATAAAGTGATGAAAAGGCCATGATGTTTGTCCATGTATCTTTGCGGTTAATTTGGACATTTGCTTAAAAAAATGGAAAGTAAAGTAACTAGTAGTGAAGTTACTTTTCAAATGCAGTAACTTTTCAGACGTAACTAGTAACTTGTAACTAGTTACTTTTTCTGAGTAACTACCCCAACACTGGTTATGGAAGGCTTTTTGAGTGAGGATAAGGACTTTGAATTGGCTCTGTTATGGGACAGGGAGCCAGTGAAGGTTTTAGGGGACAAGGGTGATGTGATCACAGCAACGGTGGGTGCACAGAGAAGCAGCAGGAAGATAATAGGTAGCATGTACCTGCAGACTCGCAGGACAACTGTATATGCTTGGTTAAAGTGTTTAAACATTTAAACGGCAGAATGCTATAGGATCAGGAACGGAGCACCTCTAAAATGTGCCAGTTTCTGAATAATCTGCAGAAGGAAAAACAATACCTGTAGCATTGCTAATCTCTCCCTCAGGACACGGTATACAATCAAAACAGCAGGTTGGTTTTCCTTTCTGCAGCACTTTACGAGATCCTGGAGGACAGCTGTCAGTGCACACTGACACAGGCACCTGGCACATAGACACATAGACAAACAAAGTCAAACATATTCAGATGTGCTTCCAAGCTCTGAGGATTCAAGAATAGGCTCAGATTCTTTTCAAGTCTGTCTAAAAACATAACTTGCATGTCACTATGAGTATGTGTGTTTTGTCAATGCAGATGCTGGTGGAAAACGTCCATAGTTGTGCCATAAATACATTCTAAAGTTCAGCTAAAGCCAACATGAGGCCTCAGCAGTCTGGATTGGACATAGCAAGCAGTTATCTTCCAAAGTTACAGTCTTTTTGTACAAAGTTCTGTTTTTTGTTACTATTCCTCAGCAAAGGAACATTTTTGTTGAAACCATTAAGTGGGATTTCAGACTGAAAATGCTGTAACATGACAACAAATCTCTTCACAGCCAGTATGGACTGGAGGAACAGGGACCAAAGACACATGTCACCAAATTTGAAATTGGAATATGTTATCATATTAATTTTGGGCTCCCTACTTGTGTGCTACCCTCCACCCAGGTGAGGTTCCTGTTGATACGGAGTTCCTGGCCCACCGGCAGTGATGCATCGTAGTGCCCTATTGCCACCATCTCAATGCTGCCACTCTCACTTTTTTGCCAGTTAACCAGCTCGTATGTGGCCACAGGATCCCCGTTGGCATCAAATGACACATCATAACCATTTTGAGAAAACTTAACTTTCTTCAACTGAGTGAGAACCTGTGAGGATGAAGAAGTGGAAGACGGAGAGGGGGAGAAATTAAACAATGTATAATAAAATGTATATTTCATTTAGGAAAATGTACAGTATAGCAAAAAAAAGGACATTGGGGTTTTGACATATTTGTTTTTACTGACGTGTTTGGACTCTATGCTGGAGACGTTTTCACACTGGGTTGTAGAATATGTTTTCTGACACACTGCATTATGAATGGCATGTGCTATTGCATAAACAGCCTTGTACACCATGTTAGTGATCCGGAGCTGAGATGTGTCAGTGTACGGGCTCTGGATCGTCTCTATGTCTTCACTTCCATCACACGCATTCTTGTCTGTGACTGCTGCTAAAAACACATAAAGACACAGGAAGGTATTTTTTTTAGCCTTGACAATTATATCATTATTTCTCATGTATAATGATCTTTTTTAGTTTTATTTAACCTGCAAAATCTTTCTTAGAGCCTCTTGTGTATATATATATATATATATATATATATATATATATATATATATATATATATATATATATACACTACCAGTCAAAAGTTTTAGAACACCTCAATTTCTCCAGTTTGTATTGAAATGTACACAGTTTAATTTCTCAATGTACTCTGACATTAAAGCATAGAACAAATAAACTATTGGAGATAAAACATAAATCATGGAATCGTTTTGTTTAACAAAATGTAATCTACATTTTTGACTCATCAAAGTAGCCACCTTTTGCAGATATAACAGCCGAACACACTCGTGGCATTATTTCTACAATGGAAATCAAATATTGTTCAGAAAGTTCTTCCCAACACTGTTGCAGAAGTTACCACATATGTGTTGCACTTATAGGTTGCTTTGCTTTCACCCTTCTGTCCAGTTCATCCCAAACCAGCTCGTTGGGGTTTAAGTCCGGAGACTGTGCTGGCCATTCCATGATTTGTAGCCTACCATCTTGTTCTTTTCTTTTAAGGTAGTTGTGACAGCCTGGAGGTATGTTTTGGGTCATTATCTTGCTATAGGATGAACCCCTGACCAACTAGGCGTATACCCGAGGGTATTGCATGGTGCTGCAAAATGCTGTGGTAGCCGTTTTGGTTCAGGGTGCCAGTCACTCTGTGCAAGTCGGCAACTCTGGATCCAGCAAAAGAGCCCCAGACCATCACGCTTCCTCCTCCATGTTTTACAGTTGGTGTAACACACCGAGGAACCATCCTTTCTACTCGACGGCGTACAAAAACCCTGCGTGATGAACCAAATATTTGATATTTTGTCCAGTCTTCAGTCGTCCACTTACTTGTTCCCTGAAAAAGGCCTTTTTATATAACTCTGAAATGTACATTATTTTTCAGTTTTTGGTAACCTAAACTTTTTTGTTTAACCTCTGGCAGTTTGCCTCTTACCTTTGTACCATTTCAGGTTATTCACTGGACTTGAACTGCTTAAATTTCAATAAAAACTGGAAAAATTGGGGTGTTCTAAAACTTTTGACCGGTAGTGTGTATATATATATATTATTCTAATTCACTTTTAAAACATGCTTATTTTCCATTACAATTCAAAACACTTTTTTTCCCGACGTTTCTTTATCTGTTTTTTGTTGTTTTTATATGCCCCTATGTTTTTAGCTTCTTTTTTTTTTTAGCTTTTGTATACCAGCTCATGTCTTTTCCTTGAATTGGATACTGACTTGGCCTGTTTAAATGTCTTTCAAACGAATAAATGATCTATTAATCCACGTCAATATAACAGTATATTTAGATCAACGTACATATTTACAATATATACTGAAACTGATACATCCTAGTAAGTACATTTTGTTGTACTTTTTTTCACCTAAAGTGGCCTAAAGACTCTCTATATAGTGTCTGCTTGTGTTCAGGGCTTTAGTGTTGACATTTTCTCCAAGACAGCAGAGTGCCTCAACTTGACCTGAAACATCCTATTTCAAGTTAGATTATTCACAGAGACCTTATTTACACTTTGTGTCTTTGTTCAATAACAACATATTTCCCTTTAAATCATTCATGGATTGGGATGTTAAAGCAGCTGCTTCTCTAGTCAGACAGAATGAAAAACACAACACAGACAAGACACAACTGTGAGTGTCAGTTATGTTAAAGATCAGCCAATCTTTCTCACTTTTCCCCAGCCTGCAGTTGAATGCATCCTCCCAGAACTCAGTAAACACTGGAGAGGCAGCCACTTTAGAGGGAGAGAGATCCAGCAGGAAGTCTCTCAGACCTGGGATGACAGATTGCTCAATGCCAAATCCGACTGCTCCAGCACATAAACTGAACATCAGCATGTCTGGGTCAGTTACCCAGGCCTCACTGCCTATCCACTGGCGAGGAGGAGAGGGCTTGAGCGACAGCTCTTCCAGCAGAATCCTCAAGTCTCCAGATATTATAAATGCCACAATAACCATAGCTGTCGACCTGGAGAGAAATAATAGTGCATTGTATTATACCAATATGAACAAAATGTATTTATTTACATATACACACAAATATTTTGTAATATATATATGTATAATGTTATATATATGGAGATAGTTCAAACAATTTGTGGTCTCACACAATGTGTCTTTTAAGGTTTAAAAAATACTCTTCTATCTTATAATTTACAGAACATTGTTGTGGATTTGTGTGCATACAATCAGTGTGCGCACAGGGAACAAAAGCACATAGTCAGTAAATGTAAAAACCTGCGGATAATGTCGGCTACTCTCTGGATCCTGCTTCGTGGGTGGTACTTATTGAAAGATTCAGAATATTCTACACAGATCCCCTCTTTGTGTGCCGCGTCCAGGAAAGACGCCATGCCATTATTTCCATAATCCGAATCTGATCGGATAGCACCTATCCAAGTCCAACCAAAGTGTTTTACTAGCTTTGCCAGCGCGTCAGCCTGGAACTGGTCACTCGGGATTGTTCTGAAGAAACTGGGGTACTGCTGCTTATCGGACAGGCATGCACAAGTGGCAAAGTAACTAACCTAAATGAACACAACAGCATAATTATTTAACAGGACGGACACAAAATAGCACTGTCTATTTAAACACATTGTTTTCAGAAATTCAAAATATTTACTTGAGGAATGTTAAAGGGCCCGATGATGCGAGACATGCTGATGGATGGCGTGGACGCAGACTCACCAACAATGGCCATCACTTTACCAGATTGTGAACAATTGTCGCCGGTGTAAAACACCGGGTCCATGCCACTTGACAGCTGGAATGCCACATGCACCGCTACAGGCACAGAGGCACACGAGTCGTAGATCTGATAACCGAGTTTGATGCCCGGCAGCAGCTCCGTGCTGTTGTTAATCTCCTCGATGGCGAAGATCATTGCGCGTGAGTAGCGCAGTTCACGGGTAACAATGCTGCACACAGACACTCGTGTCACTGTTTAAAATATGGTCTACATAATGATGAGGACATTCCACTAATTTTAAAAGAAATACATAATAGGTAAGAATTTAAAACCAAAATTCACAACACAGATAGCAGGACAACATGCAGAATAATCTTAATGCATAGATTAACAATATTTGGATATTTTAAACTCTAGTTTTTTGTTTTCATGTTTTCAGTTAACAAATGAAAAATAACTACAAGTCTTTACTATTTTGTGAATATAATACTTACATATATATACAGTATATATATATATATATATATATATATATATATATATATATATATATATATATATATATAAATATATATTGATATATAATATTGTTTTTCATGACCAAATTCAAAGTATTCAAACTATATAAACATCCTCTTAGACCCCACATCTTCTTCTTACTAACCTCCCTGAGCATCTTAGTTGATCAGGCATGGTGGTGTAGTTATGCTTCAATGCGTGCATGGAGTAATGTATGGAAAAACTGCCACCAATAACGTAGTCACCATCCATTGAGAAAGCAGGTAGACGAGTGGTACCCTGGAGCTTACATTTCACAGATGAGGCCTCAGTGCTGTCCCCAACACCATTCCTATCCTCTGAGAGCTCAGCCCTTTGTTTCACATCATCCACAGAACCATTCAAGGCAAGAGCTGAGTTCAGTTCACACAAACCCAGAGACAGGGTCAGGCCAATAAAGAGAGCTGAGATCTCCATCCTCAACTGTCCTCGAGTGGGCATACTGTGTTTTTACTGGTCTATATAGATATTCAGACTGAAGCTTCCCTCCTACTGTACGTCAGCTTACTGTACGTCAGAGAGAGGATGCTCTTACTCAGTGTCTTTTTGTGAGCTGTGTGTACATTATAATCTCCACCAGGTGCCCATGTCTCTTTTCTCTTCTTTTAAAGCTACCATTGTAATTTGGAATATCTTCATAATTAAGTAAAACCTGTATACCTTTTTTTCTGTGTTTAAACTAATATTACAGACGAACAAATGTACCCCACTAATAAGTTGTTTGTTTAGTTAAATTACATATTAAGAAATGCCAACACAGAAATATGAATAAAGATGGACTGAGTTTATAAAAGAGAAATACATGTACTATATTCTAATTTTTTACTTTAATTATTCACTTTCTTTCATATTGTCAGGCCGTGATGGCATAATATTTTTGAAATAAGACACAAATCGTTTTAAAAGTACTTTTGAAAAATTACATTACAATTACTACAATATGGAATATTTAACATAAAATGTAAATATTTAGATAAACAAGATGAAGACTGAATGTGCATTTTAAGCCCATAAGACAAGCGAAAGGGCAGCAGTGTGTCATGACGCTGTGCCCAAAATACTTCACCAGAACAAGGAAGAGGACTCCCGCGACCAAAAGAGAGATGCAGACAGAAGGGATCCATTTGAAGATGGGTAAGTGTATTTAGATACTAAACTTTGTGTTGCAATAGCGTATTTACGCTAGCAGAGTGAGCACATTTAGCTGGTCCCTTTTTGCTCGAGTCTGGCGTAACGCACGTAGGTTGTATACATTAGCAGTTAGCACACTTAGCTCAGGCTCTGAGCATAGTCCCTGCTGGATCTCTGTTACTGTTTTGGTGTGCAATCATAACTTTCTTTCAGTGAACTTATTTACAGAGAGGGTTAACATCTGCAGCAGTGGACAACATGCAGCTTCGCTCCAGCCACCAGCACCTACGCTGTCGTGGAAGACTGACGACGACGCGGACACTGTTTACCAGGTAACGTAGGTACAGAGCTCAGCTGCACATGTACACCTGTGAACTGTTCAAACTGTGTGAAGTTAGTATTGACTAGTAGTCATTTATTTTACAGAGGATTTACCACAACAGCCCCTCTACCACAGCCATCCCCACCAGCCCGGGTCTGTTTTCTATTTCTGAACATGTATATTGTGTAAATATATATTTTTAATTCATAATACATATTTTTATTTAAAAATTGTTTTTGTGGTGGTGATTTTTCATTTGCACACACCCCATGAAGCTTTATCTGCAGTATGAAGTCATTTCTCAGTCCCCTTTTTATCATTTTGGTGAAAGGTGTGAAAGACCATATTTCTACTAGAAAAACGCTAATAATAAAAAATAAAAAAATATTTACATGTATCTACCATTTCATTAATATATTACACCGCTTTTGTGAACCTAAAACCTTTGGTAAACCAATTTCCATCACCTAAACCGAGTTATCACCTGAGTAAAGTTATGTTTTCACAAGCGATATGAATAATTTCCAAAAATCGAGATTGCATTTTTCAGCTTTAGTGTGATATTGTAACGTTTTTCTCTTTACACTTTTGCCTTATTCAATTCAATTCAATTCAGTTTATTTTATATAGCCCAACATCACAAATACAAGTTTGCCTCGGAGGGCTTTACAATCTGTACACATAACATCCCTGTCCCGGGACCTCACATCGGATCAGGAAAAACTCCCCTAAAAAGATAGTAAAAACCCTTTCACAGGGAAAAAAGGGAAAAAACCTGAGGGAGAGCAACAGAGGAAGATCCCTCTCCCCGGATGGACAGAAGCAATAGATGTCATGTGGCCAGAATGAATAGCTTAGTTACAGCACATTCAATGAATATGACAGAAATTATTCATATAATGAGTAGTAGGCATGGTCCATGATCCAGATAATCCACGATCCATGAAGCAGAAGGCGGTAGAGAGGAGGGGGGGGGCATCAGCAGGGCCATGGCAGCAGGCAGGACCGGTTCCAGGCCGGTTCCATTAGCAGGGCCATGGCAGCAGGCAGGACCGGTTCCAGGCAGCCATGAATCCATGGAAAAAGAAAGTAGAGTTAGTAATGTGCATTGAAGAGACAATAGTTTATCCAGATGGAGAGAAAGAAGAGGAGAGGAGGAGTGAAAGAGGAAGAGAAGAGGAGTGAAAGAGGAAGAGGAGCTCAGTGTATCCTAAGATGTCCCCCAGCAGTCTAGGCCTATAGCAGCATATCTAGGGGCTGGACCAGGGCAAACCTTATGACAATGGTGCCTCATTATATACGTAGATAGCTGAGATTGTTCTGCAATTCATGATATAAAACATGGTATACACTCACCTAAAGGATTATTAGGAACACCTGTTCAATTTATCATTAATGCAATTATCTAATCAACCAATCACATGGCAGTTGCTTCAATGCATTTAAGTGTGCTCAGCGTGTCACATGTATAGCTATTCCCCTGCCTTCTTTAATGATAACGGTACATGTAAGAAGTGTAGTTTATTTGCTAGGTTGGAGGCAGGTCTCAGTGGGTTAGATGCACGGCTCCGCACCATTGAAGCTCAGACGTTAGCTACGTTAGCCATCCCAACTCCCATAGTCGGTGCGGACCAACTAGCTTTAGCTTCTGTTAGCGTTAACTGTTCCCCGGCAGCCCCCGAGCAGCCGAGGGACTGGGTGACTATACGAGGGAGGCAGAAGCCGGGATCTAAGCAGTCCTCTGGACACCGCCAGCCTCTTCCCGTTTCTAGCCTCTCGCCACTCAGCGGCACTGAGAAACCAACCTTGGTTGTCGGGAGCTCAATTGTTAGAAACGTGAAGATCGCGAAACCAGGGACCACAGTCAAATGTATTTCTGGGGCCAGGGCGGGCGATGTTGAGTCCTATTTAAAACTGTTGGCTAAAGACAAACGTAAATACAGTAAGATTGTAATACACGTTGGCTTTAATGACTCCCGGCTTCGCCACTCGGAAGTCACTAAAATCGGCGTGGAGTCGGTGTGTGCTTACGCCAAAACAATGGCGGACTCCGTAGTCTTCTCTGGTCCGCTCCCAAACACGGTGACTGATGAGATGTATAGCCGCATGTCAACTTTCCACCGTTGGTTGTCACGGTGGTGTCCAGCAAACAATGTGGGCTTCGTAGATAACTGGCGGTCTTTCCGGGGAAACCCAGGTCTGATTAGGGGTGACGGCATCCATCCCACTTCGGATGGAGCGGATCTCCTTTCTGCAAATATGACCAAGTTTATTGGTCGACCTCGTGCATGACAGACCAGGAAGCAGAAGCAGAGTTGTAGTCTTACACCCTTCTCTGCATTTCCTGCATTTTCTTTAGGGCAGCTGCCCACCTTTAACTCTATAGAGACTGTGTCTGTCCCACGGCCACTTAAATTAATTAAATCAAAAGTAACCAAAAGAGGAGTTATAGAAAATAACCTCATAAGAGTTAACACCACTACTGCAATAGTGCAACACAATAGGATAATTAAATGTGGACTCCTAAATATTAGATCTTTGTCTTCTAAAGCTGTATTAGTAAATTAATTAATATCTGACAATCATATTGATGTGTTCTGTCTTACTGAAACCTGGCTTAGACATGAGGACTATGTCAGCCTAAATGAATCTACTCCTCCAAGTCATGTTAATATGCACATTCCTCGAGACACCGGCCGAGGAGGTGGAGTAGCTGCCATCTTTGACTCGGGTCTGTTGATGGGTCCTAAACCTGGATTGAACTGCAACTCATTTGAAAGCCTCGTTCTTAGTATTTCACATCCAACCTGGAAAACAGTACAGCCGATTCTGTTTGTAGTGGTATACCGAGCACCAGGTACGTACTCAGAATTTATATCTGAATTTTCAGAGTTTTTGTCAAGTTTGGTCCTTAAGACTGATAAGGTTATTATTGTAGGTGATTTTAATATTCATGTGGATGTTAGCAATGATAGACTTAGTGTTGCATTCAGCTCGTTGTTGGATTCAATTGGTTTCTGTCAGAGAGTACAGGAACCAACTCACTGCTTTAACCACACCCTCGACCTTGTTCTTACATATGGCATTGATGTGGAGCATTTAGTAGTGTTTACACAGAACCCTCTTTTATCAGACCATTGCCTTATAACGTTTGAGTTTATACTACCGGATTGTACAGCGTTAGGCAAGAGTTTTTACACCAGATGTCTAACTGACGGTGCTATTGCTAGATTTAAGGAAGCGATTCCTTCTGTATTTAATTCATTACCATGTCTCAATATAACAGAGGACTCCTGTGCTAACTTTACTCCCTCCCAGATTGATCAGCTCGTCGATGGTGCTACTGGCTCACTGAGAGTGACACTGGACTCGATAGCCCCTCTAAAAAAGAGGATCATTAAGCAAAGGAGGCTCGCTCCATGGTACAACCCTCAGACCCGCATATTGAAGCAAGCATCACGGAAGCTTGAGGGCATATGGCGTTCCAACGGTCTGGAGGAGACCCGGTTGGTTTGGCGGGATAGTCTGAGAACATATAAGAAGGCCCTCCGTAATGCCAGAGGAGCCTACTACTCATCACTAATAGAGAAAAACAAGAGCAACCCTAGGTTTCTCTTTAACACTGTGGCCAGGCTGGCTGAGTCATAGCTCGGTGGATCCGTGTATTCCTATAGACCTCAGTAGTAATGACTTTATGAACTTCTTCAATGGTAAGATTCTGGCTATTAGAGACAGGATCGGTGATCTCCTGCCCTCGACTACTGCCGGTCCATCCTCAGGTGGGATGACCATGGAGGAGGCTGTGGGCCCTGTTGTGCGTCTGGATGGATTTTTTACCATCAACCTCGACCAACTGTCTTCAATGGTTTCTACTTCTAAATCTTCTACCTGTCTCCTAGACCCTGTTCCGACTAAGCTGTTTAAGGAAGTTTTACCTTTAATTAGCACCTCTGTACTAGATATTATAAATGGGTCTTTACTAATGGGTCATGTACCACAGTCTTTTAAAGTAGCTGTAATTAGACCTCTTCTTAAAAAGTCCACCCTGGATCCAGAGGTGTTGGCTAACTACAGACCTATCTCTAACCTTCCCTTCCTCTCTAAGATACTGGAGAAGGTAGTCGCAAATCAGTTGTGTGACTTTTTACATAACAATAGTTTATTTGAGGAGTTTCAGTCAGGATTTAGAAAGCATCATAGCACAGAGACAGCGCTAGTGACAATTACTAATGACCTTTTAGTTGCATCAGATAGGGGACTTGTCTCTCTACTGGTCCTGTTAGACCTTAGTGCAGCATTTGACACCATTGACCATGACATCTTATTACAGAGACTAGACCAGTCGATTGGTATTAAAGGTACAGCATTAAGCTGGTTTAAGTCGTATTTATCAGATAGATTTCAGTTTGTATTTGTAAACGATGAGGCCTCAACGACCACCGGTGTTCATCATGGAGTTCCACAAGGTTCTGTGCTTGGACCAATTTTATTCACCTTATATATGCTTCCTTTAGGCAATATTATCAGAAAACACTCCATAAACTTTCACTGTTATGCCGATGATACTCAACTATATCTGTCAATCAAGCCAGATGAAATCCACCAGGTCGCTAAGCTTCAAGCGTGTCTTAAAGACATCAAGACCTGGATGACCTGCAACTTCCTGCTGCTGAACTCGGACAAGACTGAAGTCATTCTACTCGGCCCAGAACACCTCAGAAATCAATTATCTGACGATATGGTTTCTCTGGATGGCATCGCTCTGGCATCCACCACCACAGTAAGGAATCTCTGAGTTATTTTTGACCAGGGCCTATCCTTTGGCTCCCACGTGAAACAGATCTCAAGGACTGCCTTTTTTCACCTACGGAACATCTCAAAGATCCGGCACATCCTGTCTCAAAGCGATGCAGAAACGTTGATCCACGCATTTGTTACTTCAAGACTGGATTACTGTAACTCCGTATTATCAGGCTGCTCCGGAAAGTCCCTTGGGTCTCTCAAGCTGATCCAGAATGCTGCAGCTCGTGTACTAACAAGGACTTGGAAGAGAGATCACATTACTCCTGTACTAGCTGCTCTCCACTGGCTTCCTGTAAGATCGAGAATCATATTTAAAATCCTTCTCCTCACCTATAAAGCCTTAACTGGTGATGCACCATCATATCTTAAAGAGCTCATAGTGCCATATTACCCCACTAGAGCGTTACGCTCACTGAATGCAGGCTTACTTGTGGTTCCCAGAGTCTTAAAAAGTAGGTTGGGGGCTAGAGCTTTCAGTTATCGGGCTCCTCTTCTGTGGAATCAGCTTCCACTTTCAGTCCGGGGGGCAGACACAGTCACCTCATTTAAGAGTAGACTTAAGACTTTCCTCTTTGATAGCGCTTATAGTTAGGGCTGTTTCAGGCTTATAGTTAGGGCTGGCTCAGGTTTGCCCTGGTCCAGCCCATAGATATGCTGCTATAGGCTTAGACTGCTGGGGGACATCTTAGGATACACTGAGCTCCTCTTCTCTTCCTCTTTCGCTTCTCTTCCTCTTTCACTCCTCCTCTCCTCTTCTTTCTCTCCGTCTGGATAAACTATTGTCTCTTCAATGCACATTACTAACTCTACTTTCTTTTTCCATGGATTCATGGCTGCCTGGAACCGGTCCTGCCTGCTGCCATGGCCCTGCTAATGGAACCGGCCTGGAACCGGTCCTGCCTGCTGCCATGGCCCTGCTGATGCCCCCCCCCTCCTCTCTACCGCCTTCTGCTTCATGGATCGTGGATTATCTGGATCATGGACCATGCCTACTACTCATTATATGAATAATTTCTGTCATATTCATTGAATGTGCTGTAACTACGCTATTCATTCTGGCCACATGACATCTATTGCTTCTGTCCATCCGGGGAGAGGGATCTTCCTCTGTTGCTCTCCCTCAGGTTTTTTCCCTTTTTTCCCTGTGAAAGGGTTTTTACTATCTTTTTAGGGGAGTTTTTCCTGATCCGATGTGAGGTCCCAGGACAGGGATGTTATGTGTACAGATTGTAAAGCCCTCCGAGGCAAACTTGTATTTGTGATGTTGGGCTATATAAAATAAACTGAATTGAATTGAATTGAAAAATTGTGTGGTCCTGGTCAAGACAATCTCCTGAACTCCAAACTGAATGTCAGAATGGGAAAGAAAGGTGATTTAAGCAATTTTGAGCGTGGCATGGTTGTTGGTGCCAGACGGGCCGGTCTGAGTATTTCACAATCTGCTCAGTTACTGGGACACGCACAACCATTTCTAGGGTTTACAAAGAATGGTTTGAAAAGGGAAAAACATCCAGTATGCAGCAGTCCTGTGGGTGAAAATGCCTTGTTGATGCTAGAGGTCAGAGGAGAATGGGCCGACTGATTCAAGCTGATAGAAAAGCAACTTTGACTGAAATAACCACTCGTTACAACCGAGGTATGCAGCAAAGCATTTGTGAAGCCACAACACGCACAACCTTGAGGCGGATGGGCTACAACAGCAGAAGACCCCACCGGGTACCACTCATCTCCACTACAAATAGGAAAAAGAGGCTACAATGTGCAAGAGCTCACCAAAATTGGACAGTTGAAGACTGGAAAAATGTTGCCTGGTCTGATGAGTCTCGATTTCTGTTGAGACATTCAGATGGTAGAGTCAGAATTTGGCGTAAACAGAATGAGAACATGGATCCATCATGCCTTGTTACCACTGTGCAGGCTGGTGGTGGTGGTGTAATGGTGTGGGGGATGTTTTCTTGGCACACTTTAGGCCCCTTAGTGCCAATTGGGCATCGTTTAAATGCCACGGCCTACCTGAGCATTGTTTCTGACCATGTCCATCCCTTTATGGCCACCATGTACCCATCCCCTGATGGCTACTTCCAGCAGGATAATGCACCATGTCACAAAGCTTGAATCATTTCAAATTGGTTTCTTGAACATGACAATGAGTTCACTGTACTAAAATGGCCCCCACAGTCACCAGATCTCAACCCAATAGAGCATCTTTGGGATGTGGTGGATCTCCATCAACTGCAAGATGCTATCCTATCAATATGGGCCAACATTTCTAAAGAATGCTTTCAGCACCTTGTTGAATCAATGCCACGTAGAATTAAGGCAGTTTTGAAGGCGAAAGGGGGTCAAACACAGTATTAGTATGGTGTTCCTAATAATCCTTTAGGTGAGTGTATATCTTATATGCAAGTGCCTTAAAAAGGTGAATTTAAGAAATTATGTCAAATCGAGAAAATCGACTAAAAATGACCTCAGTGTTCCAAGAGTTAAAGTAACTCTAATCTATGTTTTCCTTTGTTTTTTATTCCATTCTTTCTTGTATCAACAGATGGATGATAACACTGGTCACCACATGGCTGACCTCGTGGCATCCCTTCGTGGTAGGTGTTCAGATGAGAATTGGAGCGGTTGACATTTCAGAAGACGGTATGTTTAAACTATGATTTAGCTTGTTTACACAGCATTGCTCTGTACTGAAAAGTATTAATATTATCCATCTACTACTGGCCAACTTTCACATTAAAACCTTCTGTTTTGTACCACGTACAGAGTTCATACTAATCGAACAAATCTAACCTTATTTTCCCACTTCCACCTAGAACTCCCAGAAATTTAAAAAGAGTGAGTGTGTGGAGTATGTCCGGGCAATGGTACCCTCGGCTAACGGGACACCTTCATCCGTGATGTCATGGTTTTCTGTGGACAGCGAAATTGAAAAGGTATGTAATAAAAGTAGAAATAACTTTTTTGCTTAAACTTGGCGTTGTGAAGTAAATGTTGATGGCACAGTGTAAGAGCTGTAGAAAAATGACTTTTTGTCTTTTCCAGCATCGTCTGCTGTTCAAGTTAAAATGTGTCAGAAATAAAGTGATGGGATTTACTAGGTTACATGTGTCACACATCAGTCATACGAATTAGTAGAGAGTGGGGACCTCCACTCTCATATACAGCACGCATTGGCTGGCAGCACAGTGACAGTTTCAAAGAGGGCCTTCCTGCAGCTTAATCCATCACACATGACCCTTTTTTGCCAGGAGCTGCTGCCCTGCTGTTCACAAAGGACATCTTTGCACTGTCCACCCTGACTGGGAAGTTTGGGAGAGGGGGACCTCCTGAAAACAACTGGACGTTGCCAAAGTGCAGGCCATAACAGGTTATAACAGGTAGGTCATTGTCTTGAGTCGCATGTAGACAATTTAAAGCTTCTGTGATTTATAAAGCAGCAGGATCACATGTTGGTGATAAACACACCACCAGTGATGAAATATGTTTGACCTGCACTGGTAGGAATATTGGCATGTCAATGATATAGTTCCTAAATGTTAATCCTGATTTACTGTTCAAAACATACTATTGGTTCAACAGGATTTCCTGGTTAGTGCAAAATATAAGAAAATGTTGTATGAATATGCTGTGTGACATCGTCTCTTCTCTTAACAGATGCTGTTAATAAAGAATTGCCACAGACGAGTGTTTTCGACGTGCGAGCAGTTATCAGGCGAAAGTGTAATAAGGAGCAGTACAACCAAAAAAAAAAAAAACATAATATGGAGCCTGTTTTGTGATTATATTTTTGATGGTTCATTGTTCGTCTATATTGCTACAATCTGAAACATTTTGTTATACATGTATACAAGTCGGATTTCCCTAACAAACACATCTCAGTAACCGTACGGGCTTGTGGGAGTCTATTTTCGCAACGCCACTTCGCCTATATCGCGAAAAATTCGCTCTATGTGGTTAATTCATTTTTCATTTTTTTGCAACCATTCGCTGGGGAAAGGGGGCGGGGCTTATCTCTGTGTCTGTGAAAACATTTACTATTTCCGCCATTCACCATGTAAATAACCACTAGTTCTGCTTTATACTTTGTTGAGGAAGTCCCACACACGTGGGAACATCAAGCGCCCCCGTGTCTGGGTTCATAATATTATCCGTAGTCACACGCAGCTCTCAACGCCGATTGGCTTTCGCAACTCCGCATCGGGCGAATTATTCGTTGGCGATGAAATATTTCAACGCCGGCGAAAAAGCGGAAAAGTGGATTTGCGAATATTCACAACGTTACTTCGGCTCTATCGCGCCGCACGGCGAAAAATGCGCTTTTTCGCAACCCAACGCGTCTGTGCATTGACTTAACATGTAATCTGGACGCGCTAATATTTCGCAACTCTTTTGGTGTGAACACGGCATAACAAAGCAATCAGAATCCTTACGAACTCCATATTAGTACCTGTAAAATCACATGTTTCTTTTTTTTCTTCTCTGTCTCACATATCCGCTTCCTGTGACTTACGTGTACCCCCCACATTTCTAGAAACACGTCACACAGCAAGGGGGAAGGCTTATGCAAATTTTAATACCCAGCAGCCTCTAGTGAGACAATGTATTGTCATAAAACAAGTAACTTTTCTATTTTTGAACCGAACGACACGTTCTTTTGACTAAAACACCTTCCCAATATGTCAAAGCTTGGTTTTGGTTTTGCAGTGATTTTTGTCGTAAGGGCATGAACCATTGATAATATAAATCGTTATATTCTGTAGATATTCTTCATTTCATTATTCTTCTGTCTATTAGAGTTCAGGTTGTGCGAGGTCAGTTTAACAGATACTTTCTGTGAGAAGTTTCTTTGAGAACAGTCCGGTTGTCTGTTCCTCAAGGTTCCACGCTCTGCACCACAACACTCACACCTGTTTATCAGTATATTGACATTATGGAAGCAGACTGGTCGTTGCACGTTCCAGCCCTGTGAGAATAGATGAGGACGCGATTCTCCTCCTCTTAGAAAGGTTAGAGCCAATAGAAATGTTAGATGTTCATGACGGAAAACCGTGTATTAAAGAGCCGAACTTCCGGCTGTTCGGGGTGTTTTTTGGACGGTCAACCTGCGTGTTGACTGGACGACTCCCTGCTATCGCGATTGCAGCGCTTGTTACTCTACTTGTGATCAAGGAAAATAAATTCAGAGAATGAGAGAAGTTGATTGACTAAGTTCTTCCGGACGCTACACCAGGCATCCAATAATTAATTAATGCACATTAACACCATGGAGTTTGTAAAAGTCGGCGACCGCTTCAAAATATTTTTTGGGGAAATCTAGCTTAGATCATGCTGGACATTAATAGTTATGATCAAAATATGTTATAAAAGTGATTTTTTTGAAAATATACATTTTATTCACAACTAAATTCTGAAAAAAATGATATAAAATAATACAAGTAATATAACTCAATGCGGTTCATACGACTACTTACTAGTAAAAAAAGAACCATATATGAGCCTCGGTTTGAACAAATACATACAATAAACACAAGTATTGGAATTAATTTGGGGTTCCTATGACGACTCAAACACAGGGAAAAAAGGAAAAAAAAGGTCTAGAGCCGAAACTGGTTCCACCGTGCTTAAAGGGTTTAAGATTGACTTTTGTTCATTACATTTTTCTTGGTGTTTTTCTCTGGCTTAAACAAAATTATGAAACATTTTGGAGCGAATATACACAATATGAGTCCAAAACTGGAGGCAAGAATGGCAAATATCTCCACAGCCACAGTAAATTTCCCAGGAGAACTGACATATGCTGGGATAAAGGTGATCCAGACTGCACAGAATATCAGCATGCTGAAGGTGATAAGCTTGGCTTCATTAAAATTATCAGGTAGTTTCCGGGCTAGGACCGCCAACACAAAGCAAAAGACAGCCAGCAGGCCGATGTACCCGAGCACAGCCCAGAACCCAATAGCTGAGCCTAATGCACACTCCAGGATGATTCTCTCCTTGTATGTGGTGAGGTTTTTCCTCGGAAAAGGAGGACTAAGAACCAACCAAAGAGTACATATTATAACTTGAATTAAAGTGAAAGACATTACAGCCATCCTTTGCTGTGGAGGACCAAACCATTTCATAACATTACGACCTGGGAGAGTGGCTTTGAATGCCATTAACACAACTATTGTTTTCCCAAGAACACAAGAGATGCAGAGGACGAAGGTGATCCCAAACGCTGTGTGGCGCAGCATGCAGGACCACTCAGAGGGTTCTCCAATGAAAGTCAATGAGCATAAGAAACAGAGAGTCAGAGAGAAGAGCAGCAGGAAGCTCAGCTCAGAGTTGTTGGCTCTGACAATCGGGGATGTCCTGTGACGGTGGAACACAGCCGCTGTTATAATGGCAAGGCAGGCACCACCAACTGAGAATGCAGACAGGATGATTCCTAGGGCCTCATTGAAGGAAAGAAACTCTACAGGCTTGGGGAGACAAGTGTCTCTCTTTGCATTAGGCCAAAATTCCTTGGGGCAAAGGAAACAATCAGGGGAATCTGGAAAAATAAAAACAAAGAGGGCTTTTAGTAGTCGTAATGTATATTTGATGTTGTAGATAATAAAAACATTAATAATAATGGTAATACATCTTATTTACAGAGCCTTTTCATACTACTCAGAGAGATTTTCCCAATTTATTTTCTTCCACAAGTTCAAATTATATTATAAAACAACACAATAACATATACAATACACAACATTAATCACATTAAATGCAGTTCTGAAAAAGGTTTGGTTATCACTTTATAATAACTACACACTATTTAGCATTATTAAAGCATGACTAAACACTTAATTCATCATTTATAAAGCATTGTTCCAACATGAACACTCATTAGTAACTGCGATTCATAAACACAGTTATAAATGTTTTTAACCCCCATCACCATCATATGGATGTTCTTTATCACTTTGTGTTGTGTCTATTTCCCTTTTCTGTTGTGAAGATAACTGAGAGTTATGTTAGCTTTGCGGCACTGCTGGCATTGTAAAGCATAGATAGTCCTCACTTTAGATGAGGTCACAGAACATACTTAACTAATACTTAACTAACGACTAGTAACTACCTGAGTTAATCATGAATTGCAGTATTAAAACACGTTTATAAAGCACATGTTAACATAGTCCCTAACCATTAGTGCATATTTAATTAATTATATGTATAAATAAATGAATGAATAAATGACATTTAAATATTTTATTTATAATTTACTAACAATTTATAAATGATCTTATTAATCATCTATAAATCCTTAATACTTCATTTACAAATAGAGAATCCATCATGTATAAAGTCCCCCCCCCCCCCCCCGATTTTTCGATAATGAGGAAGTGGTTACAAAATACTGAAACGCTTCTAAATCATCAACCACAGGTCCGATTTAATAAATTTAAACGGCTAAAGTACTCTAAACCCTTGTGAGAAGAGAAACGCACTACATGTAACAAAAAAGATCGTTATATTTGTATAATTACGTAATAAAGTAAAGCTCCTCAACATGACTGAGCGATTATAACATTTCACTATTTAGCTAATTTAGTACCCCTAACGTCGCGAGCTGCGAGAAAGCAACGGCTATTTTTCTTCGATTCTTTCCTCGGTGTTTCGAGGTACTACAGTTTCATCGTTCCTCAAACGCATCTGAAAGCGCGTCAGATGACACACGCGGAAGCAGACGGTCATTTAAGGGGTCTTTGTTCATGGTGCGACGAAGATTTAGGTAAAAATGGCTCATTTCTTTATTTCTGAACCCAAAAACATGATTTTTGGACTGGAAAGGCTTGAAAACATGTCATTGCTTGTGTTTATTGTGATTATTATTGCATATTTGGATGATTTAGGTCGTAATCTTTCTAAAGAGGTGCAGATGGGAAGTCACCAAAAATACAATTCAAAAAACTTGGGGAGCGACCGAGGACTAATTTTTTGATCAGACTCTTGACTTTTGATCATATTTATGCAGAAAATAAATAATATCATTTTTTTCTTTTTTTTTAAAGGCAAGGAGTTGCTGATTCTTTAGAGATCAAGGACAATAGGGGCTGGTATTCATATCAAGTTCATATGAGCTGTAGAACACCTGTAGAAGCCCTCGGGTATCCCTATTGGGGGACCCTAGGGCTGATGAGGTAACTGTGTTTTTGAATTGCATACTAATGAGTTACTAATGTGTTCATGTTGGAACAATGCTTTATACATTATGAATTAAGTGTTTACTCACGATTTACTAATGCTAAATAGTGTGTAGTTATTATAAAGTGCTAACAAGGTTTGATTTCATATTTGAAAATGGACATTTGGTGCAGTTTTTGGCATTGTTTGGAATTGATCAGCTATGGAAAATACTCTTTTGCCCCTTGTCTGGTGTTTGGTCTTGAGTGGTGGTGACAAGAGGTATGCATTAGAAAACCAAATGCTATAGGATCAGGAACGGAGCACCTCTAAAATGTGCCAGTTTCTGTATAATCTGCAGTAGGAAAAACAATACCTGTAGCATTGCTAATCTCTCCATCAGGACACGGTATACAATCAAAACAACAGGTTGGTTTTCCTTTCTGCAGCACTTTACGAGTTCCTGCAGGACAGCTGTCAGTGCACACTGACACAGGCACCTGGCACATAGACACATAGACAAACAAAGTCAAACATATTCAGATGTCCTTCAAAGCTCTGAGGATTCAAGAATAGGTTCAGATTCTTTTCAAGTCTGTCTAAAAACATAACTTGCATGTCACTATGAGTATGTGTGTTTTGTCAATGCAGATGCTGGTGGAAAACTTCCATAGTTGTGCCATAAATACATTCTAAAGTTCAGCTAAAGCCAACATGAGGCCTCAGCAGTCTGGATTGGACAAAGCAAGCAGTTATCTTCCAAAGTTACAGTCTTTTTGTACAAAGTCCTGTTTTTTGTTACTATTCCTCAGCAAAGGAACATTTTTGTTGAAACCATTAAGTGGGATTTCAGACTGAAAATGCTGTTATTTGAGAACAAATCTCTTCAGTCAGTATGGACTGGAGGAACAGGGACCAAAGATACATGTCACCAAATTTGAAATTGGAATATGTTATAATATACATTTTGGGCTCCCTACTTGTGTGCCACCCTCCACCCAGGTGAGGTTCCTGTTGATACGGAGTTCCTGGCCCACCGGCAGTGATGCATCGTAGTGCCCCACTGCCACCATCTCAATGCTGCCACTCTCACTTTTTTGCCAGTTAACCAGCTCATATGTGGCCACAGGATCCCCGTTGGCATCAAATGACACATCATAACCATTTTGAGAAAACGTAACTTTTTTCAACTGAGTGAGAACCTGTGAGGATGAAGAAGTGGAAGACAGAGAGGAGGAGAAATGAAACAATGTATAATAAAATGTATATTTAAGTTAGGAAAATGTACAGTATAGCATATTTGGTTTTACTGACCTGTTTGGCCTCTATGCTGGAGACTTTTTCACACTGTGTGATAGAATATGTTTCCTGACACACTGCATTATGAATGGCATGTGCTATTGCATAAACAGCCTTGTACACCATGTTAGTGATCCGGAGCTGAGATGTGTCAGTGTACGGGCTCTGGATCGTCTCTATGTCTTCACTTCCATCACACGCATTCTTGTCTGTGACTGCTGCTAAAAACACACAAAGACACAGGAAGCTGTTTTTTTTAGCCTTGACAATTACCGTACTTTTCGGGTTATAAGCCGCTACTGCCTTCGGTCAGTGTCCCCGACAGCTCCCCGCTGTAGCCAGCTGGGGCTCCTGCTAGCGCTCCGTCACTTCCCCGCTAACTTCCGCTAGCTCCCTGAAAACCACCGAAGGTAGCGGGACCAGGCTCGACACCCGACTTGGGCAGAGGGGACGCGGGCAGTAGCAGCAGCAGCGGGCAGTAGCAGCAGCAGTGGCCGGTAGCAGCAGAAGCGCTAGCTAGCAGCGCTAGCTAGCTTGCTCCAGCGGGGACACTGATCAGCCGTAGGAGCGGCTTATAACCCGAAAAGTACGGTATATCATTATTTCTCATGAATAATGTTTCTTTTTTTTTCTTAGAGCCTCTTGTATATACAGTATATATATGTATATGGGCTGGGCAAAGTTGAAAAAAATTAACTGATTAATCGCGATTAATCACATTATGCTCCAAATTCAATAATGAAGTAAAAACTAGTGTATTGCGTGCTTTTATTTTAAAGTAATGTTATCAGAACAATATAACAGGCCCTCTGGAGCAACAGCAAGTTAACAACAGTATATAAATCAAAAATATATGCCAGGGAAGAAAAACAAGATGTATTTTATTTTTTTAATGCTTCTATATGACTGGTCATTCAATTAAATATTGTATTTATTTTCAGATGTTATAGACTATTTTATTTTAATGTGAAACAGCTTAATATCATGTTGAAGAAGAAACATTTGTCTTTTATCAGGGAACAACATAAACAGTCTGTTCAGTAGTAAGGGTCCCTGTGAGGGACAAGCCACTCCTTCTTTTGTCATGTTCAGTAGTAAGGGTCCCTTGTTCAGTTCTGTTTTTCTTACTCAGTGAGAAAAGTTCAGTCTGTGTTGGCTTGAACAAGTGCACTGAAGTCTGGTTGAATGAGGTGGAGATGTGAAAGACAGCTGTCTTTGGCTTTGCGCATGCGCGATTAATGCTCTGTGAGGCGGAGAGGCTTGCGGCAGCACCAGCTGCTCGCTGAGGACAGAAAATACATAACAAGACTAGCTTTCCCGTCAGTCTGTTGGCAATAAGCCGGTCTGTGAGGCTGTGGAAGCGCGCGCGCATACGTAAACCGCCTTCAGGGTACAAGCAGTGCCGTTGTATTGCATTTATGGCGTGCATCTTATTTATTTCTTTTTCTTTTTTGATTGACCTCACGTGGGCCGGACTGGGAGAGCCGTAAGATGCCCGGTCTGAACAACGCCGTCTGGGAGAGATTTAAAGTGCAGCACATGAAGCTCTAGCGTAAGTTCAGACAGGAAGACAACCCCCTCGCACCAGGCGGGCGCTCACTCATACCGTCCCTCACCAGCAGCATGCACGTCATACCGGATGTCCCTGTCAGGAGCGTCAGAAGTGTCAGACTCTACCAGCTGTTCAGCAGCCGGGTGCGCCCAGCCAATAGCGCAGAGTCACGCCCTCCTCGCTATCCTATCAGCTCGCTGCCATCTCCTTTAAATGTTCTCTTTCTCCGCCTCTAGAGTCCTGCTGCTGTTACGCACAATCCACGTTGCGTTCTCCACGTTCTCCATCAGCATCGTCTGCGCGCTTTCATTACGAACCGACGCGACGTGGCAAACGTCCACATTACCTTCCCCAGCCTCGCTTTGGAGCAAGCAACGTCCAGTTCACCAGCGGAGGAGAAAGCATCTTCTTCCACTCGTTCCACCGCGGGAAACTCACCAGGTACTCCGGGTTACTCCGTGCAGGTAACAACCCGATCGGCACTCGCAGTCTCCGGCTAAAATCCAGCAACCATTCATGCACGCCTATCCGGAAGCTTCCGCCGCAATGGCTTTCACCGCGGCCGACTCTCGTGCCAAGCGGCCTCGGCATTCATTCATTTCAAGCGCATATTAACCAAGGATATCATTAATCCGCACGTCGCACCAGGACCTCCTTCTCTGTTATATAAACAAGGTCAGACTGGCGTCAGTAGTTCTATGCGCCGTCTGAACCGTAACTTTGTTTCATCTCTGACATTTCCCTGTTCGACTAGGGAAACATTACCGTAAGTCCGTAAGAGAGGCAGGCCTCAATAACCTCTCTACTATAAGGCCATCTACAAGGCCAGCTTCAAGCAGGGATATTATAGTCACGCAGTCAGAACACATTTAATCCCTCTGGTCCTAAGGGCTTTAAATATTCCGCGTCTTTCAGCGTTTTAGACTCACAGAGCTTCATCACGGATTCTAAATAAAAAAAGAAATAAAATAAAATAAAAAATGCAACTCGCTCAAATAGCATTTCAATTTCTAGGCACAATTTATGCCCGGCTAGTACCAGTTCAGCGTTCAAGACTGGAGCACTCCGAAGTCTTATGTCCGAGGTAGAATTCTTAAATCACGCTAAAGAAGTACTCAACGACAAAGTTACGGTTTGCCATCAACCGGAAGTTATCCATACCAGGGCAGCCCCCGAACTTCTCAAGCAGGATCACGCGGCCTCATCCAAGCAAAGTGCTGGTCATCACTGACCTCACCACAAACCACATAAGCAGGCTCAGTCGGCACTCGGCAACTCTCTTCATCGTGCGCCGGCGTATTTTTAACAATGGAGTCGGGTCCATAATGGATGAATTAATCGCATCAATCTCCTGTAGAGAAAACTAAGGCATGTGAAACACTCAAATGCCTTTAAGCATTATTAAACAGGAACTCGGAATAATTCAAGTGATGGACAGAGCTTTCACCACAGATGGGTCGAAGGTCCAACCCAGGAAAATAGTTCAACATGAGTTTATATATCAACTCCCCCCCTCCTCCTCGCAGTGTCCTTCTTCCCACCAGACAAGCCTGATGCCCGTCTGGAGGGTGTTGCGTGGCTGCGGCCCTGAGAGTCAGGAGCCTGAGGGAAGAAGAAAACAACGAAAAGATCCCAAACCTACAGAGATCCACCCGTTACCGTTCCACCAGGACGGCGCAGTTCAGACCGTGTCAAGATCAGAATCAGAATCAGTGTCAAGATGAACTGAACTTTCCTCTCAGAGTTCAGCTACACATTTAAGAATTAAGCACTTTCCACCACAGGGCCCATTTCCGGTCATAGCGACTTTCGGCCACAATCATTCAGATCATCAAAGTTTTTAATATTATACCCTATCATATCGCGGCAAGTACCCATTCACAGTCACAATAGCGTGTGGCCATGGTTCTCATCGTGCAACATCATGGAGTCATGTTCCTGCAGGCTCTTCACCCAAATAGCCTGGCGCACGGGGTGCTCTCCCATGTGAGTGGGATTCTGACGGGTCATTAGCCCAGCTAACTATTACACACCGGCATTTAACTCCGTAGCAGGGCGATCCAATCTAGTCTATCATAAACTCAGACCTAGCATCATAGTGGTTCTATTCCGTCACGCGATATGACGTCAGTGGCAGCAGCATTACTCAATCGTTAGCAGATCGCATACGTTGCAGCAGCGCAGGGCATCCGTTTGCGGAAGTGCATACGCCGCAGCAGCATTGGCATCGTTCAGCGGAATCACATGCGTGCAACAGCGTTGGCATCCGTTGGCCCAGTATATTAGAGGTCGGCTGCCAGGAATCCAGCTTAACGCCAGGTACCCCAATCCTTCCTTTCCCAGCCGTTTGCTAACCGGCCACTACAACAAGTGGCGTGCCGGTCATCCTCAGCTCATGCCTCCTACGTGCGCCGATGCCTCAGCCATCATCGGAGCTCAAAGATCCCTAACAATAGGCTAACAAGGTCCCCGGAAGCAGCAGGTCTGCTGGGACCTTCAGCCGCTAAATCCAGATCAAAGACTTTTGCGTTTGCGGTTGCCTGTTAATTGCACCAGATTCAAGGACATTAACCAATTTCTGCATCCCACTACTGCATTCTAATTCCTAAACTGCAACTTGTATTATATTCCCGCTTTCGACCCCCTTATGTTTTAATGATGTTCTTAATCATGCGTAAATCTCGTCTCTCCTGCGTCATGTTTCGATGCCCTAACGATTTTACGTGAAGCACTTCGAATCGCCTCATTGTCGAAATGCGCAATACAATTAACCTGCCAAACCTTAACAGCCGTTAAGCTATTGCATATAACTGGTGGTCGGTGGTCGAGGGCCGACACTTTTCCCCTTCTTTCTCCAGCGGCACTTAATAATAAGGCTATCATCGACCCAAGCAAGTCCGTAGGATCATCACGGCCTCGTCTTCCATGCAGGGATGCGTGAGCAGGCGGTCACGTATGATATTAAATGGGAGTTCACGTCATTCATGGTACATCAGTCATCACAAGCGGGACACTCAGTCATCATTTATCCAAGCAGAAGAAAGAGATGAGGGAGAAGAGAAAGAAAGAAGCATTGCTGGCTACACCATTCATCCAAGCAGAAGAACGAGAAGAAGAGAAAGAAGGAAAGAAGCACTGCCGGCTACACCATTCACCCAAGCAGAAGAGAAGAGAAAGAAGTATCGCTGGCTACACCATTCATCCAAGCAGGGCACACAGCCCGTTAGCCGTTGCCGGCTTCATCATTCATACAAGCAGGGTGCGCAGCCCGCCAGCCGTGCTGGTCACATCATGCATACAGCAGGGCGCGCAGCCCACCAGCAGTTGGTCACAGCAGTTGATCACATCATGCATACAGCAGGGCTGTCACACCATGCACACAGAAGGGCTGTCACACCATACACACAGCAGGGCACACAGCCCGCCCGCAGTTGGTCACAGCAAGTTGATCACATCACGCATACAGCACGGCGCACAACCCGCCAGCAGTTGGTCACAGCAGTTGATCATATCATGCATACAGCAGGGCGCGCAGCCCGCCAGGCGTGCTGGTTACATCATCCCGCACAGCAGGGACGCACTAGTCACGGCGGGGCCATCAGCCATCACAGCAGGTAAGTATATCCGGTAAGTAGCGCCACATCCATCCTATCGCGCTCACATGGGTCAGATGCTCATCCTCATCCTCATCATAGCCATCCACTTAACATGTATCGCACCGGTAATTGCACAGCATCATATTCCAATTATGTCAAGTATCAAAGTAGCATTAGATCCATCACATCTCTAAATTCAGGTCACCGCGACCCTAGCCACTGACGGCACATCATTCATCACAGCAGGGCAGATCGCCGGCATCCACCTATCCCCTTCGCAGTATGTTATTCCATGCCTCATCCCCTAGCAGCTGCACCAACCGGCGGAACTCGCAGCCAATTCAAGTACAGCTTGGTGAGTAGTACTTCCTTCTGGGGGGGAACAGATCACTGTGTTACCCTTCTCACTTTTGGGGATCTACAGATTGCTGCCGCTCAGGGCAAACACAGTGCGATCTCAATCTCCTCGCGGAGTTCAAGCGCCAAATAAATTCTGTGTAACCATGGACTCATTATCTGGCATAATAAACATTAACTACTAATCACCGACTGTCTCTCCTGATTGTCTCTCCTTAAGAGTTAACGCATGGTCAGATAATTAACGGCGTTAATAGTTTGCTGCGTTAACGCATTTTTAACGCGTTAACGTGCCCAGCCCTAATATATATATATATATATATATATATATATATATATATATATACAGAGAGAGAGAGAGAGAAATATATATTATTCTAATTCACTTATACAACATGCTTATTTTCCATTACAATTCAAAACGCTTTTTTTCCCGACTTTGCTTTATCTGTTTGTTTGTTGTTTTTATATGGCCCTATGTTTTTAGCTTCTATTTTTTTTGCTTTTGTATATCAGCTCATGTTGTCAGGGAATTTTTTTTTTTTCCTTGAATTGGATACTGACTTGGCCTGTTTAAATGTCTTTCAAACGAATAAATGATCTATTAATCCACGTCAATATAACAGTATATTTAGACCAACGTACATATTTACAATATATACTGAAACTGATACATCCTAGTAAGTACATTTTGTTGTACTGTTTTTCACCTAAAGTGGCCTAAAGACTCTCTATATAGTGTCTGCTTGTGTTCAGGGCTTTAGTGTTGACATCTTCTCCAAGACAGCAGAGTGCCTCAACTTGACCTAGGAAAGATCCTATTTCAAGTTAGATTATTCACAGAGACCTTATTTACACTTTGTGTCTTTGCTCAATAACAACAGATTTCCCTTTAAATCACTCATGGATTGGGATGTTAAAGCAGCTGCTTCTCTAGTCAGACAGAATGAAAAACACAACACAGACAAGACACAACTGTGAGTGTCAGTTATGTTAAAGATCAGCCAATCTTTCTCACTTTTCCCCAGCCTGCAGTTGAATGCATCCTCCCAGAACTCAGTAAACACTGGAGAGGCAGCCACTTTAGAGGGAGAGAGATCCAGCAGGAAGTCTCTCAGACCTGGGATGACAGATTGCTCAATGCCAAATCCGACTGCTCCAGCACATAAACTGAACATCAGCATGTCTGGGTTAGTTACCCAGGACTCACTGCCTATCCACTGGCGAGGAGGAGAGGGCTTGAGCGACAGCTCTTCCAGCAGAATCTTCAAGTCTCCAGATATCATAAATGCCACAATCACCATAGCTGTCGACCTGGAGAGAAATAATAGTGGATTGTAGTATACCAATATTAACAAAATATATTACAAAATATTTTTGTGTATATATATATATATACATATATATATATATATATATATATATATATATATACATATATATAATGTAATATATATATATATATATATATATATATATATATATATATATTTGTATATATATATATATATATAATGTAATATATATATATATATATATATATATATTTGTATATATATTTGGAGATAGTTCAAACAGTTTTTGGTCTCACACAATGTGTCTTCTTCAAGGTGAAAAAATACTCTTCTATCATATAATTTACAGAACATTGTTGTGGATTTGTGTGCATACGATCAGTGTGAGCACAGGGAACAAAAGCACATAGTCAGTGAATGTAAAAACCTGCGGATAATGTCGGCTACTCTCTGGATCCTGCTTCGTGGGTGGTACTTATTGAAAGATTCGGAATATTCCACACAGATCCCCTCTTTGTGTGCCGCGTCCAGGAAAGACGCCATGCCATTATTTCCATAATCCGAATCTGATCGGATAGCACCTATCCAAGTCCAACCAAAGTGTTTTACCAGCTTTGCCAGCGCGTCAGCCTGGAACTGGTCACTCGGGATTGTTCTGAAGAAACTGGGGTACTGCTGCTTATCGGACAGGCATGCACAAGTGGCAAAGTAACTAACCTAAATGAACACAACAGTATAATTATTTAACAGGACGGACACAAAATAGCACTGGTCTGTTAAACACATTGTTTGCAGAAATTCAAAATATTTACTTGAGGAATGTTAAAGGGCCCGATGATGTGAGACATGCTGATGGCTGGCGTGGACCCAGACTCACCAACAATGGCCATCACCTTACCAGATTGTGAACAATTGTCGCCGGTGTAAAACACCGGGTCCATGCCACTTGACAGCTGGAATGCCACATGCACCGATACAGGCACAGAGGCACACGAGTCGTAGATCTGATAACCGAGTTTGATGCCCGGCAGCAGCTCCGTGCTGTTGTTAATCTCCTCGATGGCGAAGATCATTGCGCGTGAGTAACGCAGTTCACGGGTAACAATGCTGCACACAGACACTTGTGTCACTGTTTAAAATATGGTCTACATAATGATGAGGACATTCCACTAATTTTAAAAGAAATACATAATAGGTAAGAATTTACAACCAAAATTCACATCACAGATATCAGTACAACATGCACAATAATTGTAATGCATAGATTAACAATAGTTGGATATTTTAAACTCTAGTTTTAGTTTTCATGATGTTTTAAGTTAACAAATGAAAAATAACTACACGTCTCTACTATTTTGTGGATATAATACTTACTTATATATATATATATATATATATATATATATATATATTGATATATAATAATGTTTTTCATGACCAAATTCAAAGTATTCAAACTATATAGACATCCTCTTAGACCCCACATATTCTTCTTACTAACCTCCCTGAGCATCTTAGTTGATCAGGCATGGTGGTGTAGTTATGCTTCATAGCGTGCATGGAGTAATGTAGGGAAAAACTGCCACCAATAACGTAGTCACCATCCATTGAGAAAGCAGGTAGACGAGTGGTACCCTGGAGCTTACATTTCACAGATGAGGCCTCAGTGCTGTCCCCAACACCATTCCTATCCTCTGAGAGCTCAGCCCTTTGTTTCACATCATCCACAGAACCATTCAAGGCAAGAGCTGAGTTCAGCTCACACAAAACCAGAGACAGGGTCAGGCCAATAAAGAGAGCTGAGATCTCCATCCTCAACTGTCCTCGAGTGGGCATACTGTGTTTTTACTGGTCTATATAGATATTCAGACTGAAGCTTGCCTCCTACTGTACGTCAGCTTACTGTACGTCAGAGAGAGGATGCTCTTACCCAGTGTCTTTTTGTGAGCTGTGTGTACATTATAATCTCCACCAGGTGCCCATGTCTCTTTTCTCTTCTTTTAAAGCTACCATTGTAATCTGGAATATCTTCTTAATTAAGTAAAACCTGTATACCTTTTTTTCTGTGTTTAAACTAATATTACAGACGAACAAATGTACCCCACTAATAAGTTGTTTGTTTAGTTAAATTACATATTAAGAAATGCCAACACAGAAATATGAATAAAGAAGGACTGAGTTTATAAAAGAGAAATACATGTACTATATTGTCATTTTTTACTTTAATTATTCACTTTCTTTTATATTGTCAGGCCGTGATGACATAATATTTTTGAAATAAGACAAATCGTTTTAAAAGTACTTTTGAAAAATTACATTACAATTAATACAATATGGAATATTTAACATAAAATGTAAATATTTAGATAAATAAGATGAAGACTGAATGTGCATTTTAAGCCCATAAGACAAGCGAAAGGGCAGCAGTGTGTCATGACACTGTGCCCAAAAAGTTTCGTCAGACGAAATACTTCACCAGAACAAGGAAGAGGACTCCCGCGACCAAAAGAGAGATGCAGACAGAAGGGATCCATTTGAAGATGGGTAAGTGTATTTAGATACTAAACTTTGTGTTGCAATAGCGTATTTACGCTAGCAGAGTGAGCACATTTAGCTGGTCCCTTTCTGCTCGAGTCTGGCGTAACGCACGTAGGTTGTATACATTAGCAGTTAGCACACTTAGCTCAGGCTCTGAGCATAGTCCCTGCTGGATCTTACTGTTACTGTTTTGGTGTGCAATCATAACTTTCTTTCAGTGAACTTATTTACAGAGTGTTAACATCTGCAGCAGTGGACAACATGCAGCTTCGCTCCAGCCACCAGCACCTACGCTGTCGTGGAAGACTGACGACGACGCGGACACTGTTTACCAGGTAACGTAGGTACAGAGCTCAGCTGCACATGTACACCTGTGAACTGTTCAAACTGTGTGAAGTTAGTATTGACTAGTAGTCATTTATTTTACAGAGGATTTACCACAACAGCCCCTCTACCACAGCCATCCCCACCAGCCCGGGTCTGTTTTCTATTTCTGAACATGTATATTGTGTAAATATATATTTTTAATTTATAATACATATTTTTATTTAAAAATTGTTTTTGTGGTGGTGATTTTTCATTTGCACACACCCCATGAAGCTTTATCTGCAGTATGAAGTCATTTCTCAGTCCCATTTTTATCATTTTGGTGAAAGGTGTGAAAGACCATATTTCTACTAGAAAAACGCTAATAATAAAAAAAAAAAATATTTACATGTATCTACCATTTTATTAATATATTACACTGCTTTTGTGAACCTAAAACCTTTGGTAAACCAATTTCCATCACCTAAACCGAGTTATCACCTGAGTAAAGTTATGTTTTCACAAGTGATATGAATAATTTCCAAAAATCGATATTCCATTTTTCAGCTTTAGTGTCATATTGTATCGTTTTTCTCTTTACACTTTTGGCTTATGACAATGGTGCCTCATTATATACGTAGATAGCTGAGATTGTTCTGCAATTCATGATGTAAAACATGGGTATATATCCTATATGCAACCTTCTGTTTTGTACCACGTACAGAGTTCATACTAATCGAACAAATCTAACCTTATTTTCCCACTTATTTTCCACCTAGAACTCCCAGAAATTTAAAAAGAGTGAGTGTGTGGAGTATGTCCGGGCAATGGTACCCTCGGCTAACGGGACACCTTCATCCGTGATGTCATGGTTTTCTGTGGACAGCGAAATTGAAAAGGTATGTAGGACTTGTAGTTCTCTTGTTCGCCTGAGGTGGCGGAGCTGAAGATTGACTTTTGAGACTTTACCGGTCAGCAGAAGAAGAAGTGGACGGGCTCCGTCACTTTAGTTGCGGGCCAATAGCGAGTTAAGCGGCAACCAGAGGTGTGTATAATATTTTAATGGACATTATGAGTACCTGGTGATGCCCTTCGGTCTGACTAATGCCCCAGCCGTCTTCCAGGCCCTGGTGAACGATGTGCTGAGAGACATGCTAAACAAGCAGGTGTTTGTCTACTTAGACGACATCCTCATTTTCTCAAGGTCCCGAGAGGAGCCCATCCACCACGTTCAATCGGTCCTTCAACGCCTCCTGAAGAATTCCCTGTTTGTGAAGGCAGAGAAGTGCGAGTTCCACGCCTCTTCTGTCTCCTTTTTGGGCTACATCGTGGGACAGGGGATCGTACAGATGGACCCTGCCAAGGTGTCAGCAGTGACGTCCTGGCCCATCCCTGACTCACGTAAGCAGCTGCAACGATTCCTGGGGTTCGCCAATTTCTATCGGCGGTTTATCCGCAGCTATAGCACCGTGGCTGCCCCACTCACGGCCCTCACCTCATCTAGAGTGCAGTTTCGGTGGTCACCTTCGGCGGAGGAGGCCTTCCAGAACCTGAAGGCCCGGTTTACTTCTGCCCCCATCCTCCAAGTCCCCGACCCAGAGAGACAGTTTGTGGTGGAGGTGGACGCCTCCGATGTGGGGGTGGGGGCCATCCTGTCTCAGCGGTCTGCCAGTGACCAGAAGCTCCACCCATGCGCTTTCTTTTCCAGGCGGCTCTCACCGGCAGAGAGGAACTATGACGTGGGTAACCGAGAGCTGCTTGCCGTTAAGCTGGCCCTTGAGGAGTGGCGTCACTGGCTCGAGGGGACCAGTCTGCCATTTTTGTGTTGGACTGATCACAAGAACCTCGAGTACATTCAGTCCGCTAAGAGACTGAACTCTCGGCAAGCCAGATGGTCTCTGTTTTTTACCCGGTTTAACTTTTCCCTCTGTTACCGGCCCGGAACCCGTAACGTCAAGCCGGACGCCCTGTCACGCCAGTTTGTGGACAAGGGGATTTCACCCCTTGCAATGACAAGATCCTGTCTGCTCCCGTCCTGGTTGCCTCTATCACCTGGGAGGTAGAGGAGAGAGTCAAGGCTGCCCTGGAGGCCCAGCCCGGTGCGAGGTCCTGTCCCCCTGACCGCCTGTTCGTTCCCCAGACCTTGAGGTCCGAGGTCCTCCAGTGGGCCCATAGCTCCAAGCTCACTTGCCATCCTGGGAGCCAGCGTACTAAGGATGCCTTGCAGCAGAGGTTCTGGTGGGCTACTCTGGAGAAGGACATCCGGGAATTCGTCAACGCCTGTCCTGTCTGCAACCAGCACAAGCCCTCCCACCAGGCTCCCGCTGGCTCCCTGCAACCTCTGTCTGTGCCCCATCGGCCCTGGTCTCACATCTCCCTGGACTTTGTTACCGGTCTCCCGCTTTCCAACAAGCATACCACCATCCTAACGGTGGTAGATCGGTTCAGCAAGATGGCCCACTTTGTGCCCCTGCCCAAGCTTCCCTCGGCCAAGGAGACTGCTGAGCTGGTTCTGCTGCATGTCTTCCGGCTTCACGGTCTTCCCACGGATGTAGTCTCTGACCGGGGTCCTCAGTTCACGTCAGTCTTCTGGAGGGAGTTCTGCACACTCATCGGGGCCACAGCCAGCCTGTCATCTGGATTCCACCCACAGTCTAATGGCCAGACTGAGCGCAAGAACCAGGAGATGGAGACAGCTCTACGGTGTTTGGTCTCCGAGACTCCAGCATCCTGGTCCCAACAGCTCCTGTGGGTGGAGTATGCTCACAACACCCTGACCAGCTCTGCCACTGGAATGTCCCCGTTCCAGTTTGCCTATGGGTTTCAACCTCCATTGTTTTCGGCCCTGGAGAAGGAGGTTTCCTGCCCCTCGGTCCAGGCTTTCGTCCGCCGCTGCCACCGTACCTGGGCCAAGGCCAGAGTTGCGCTCCTCAGCTCAGCCAACCGTTACTCCGCAGCGGCCAACCGGCGCCACTCCAAGGCCCCCATCTACCAGGTTGGCCAGAAGGTGTGGCTGTCGACCAGGGACCTACCCTTGCGAGTGGAGGCGAAGAAGTTGGCACCCAGGTTCATCGGACCATTCGAGGTCCTGAAGGTCATCAATCCTGCAGCGGTGAGGCTCAAGCTGCCTCGGGCCATGCGGGTCCATTCGTCATTCCACGTCTCCAGAGTGAAGCCGGTTCGGGAGTGTCCATATATTTAGTGGAAAATAAGTTGTGTAGAACAGCTTTTTGACTACGTTACTTGTTGGAGTGAGAGCATGGCTGGCATGCTTAGATTCTGAATATTATTAATTGAAACTGAGATTTAATGTGGTGACTGTGGCTCAGTGGTTAGTATGCCTGTCTTTCAATCAGAGGATCGGTGGTTCCAGCTCCGCTAGTCCTAGTTGTTGCGTACTTGAGCAAGACACTTAACCCCAAATTGCTCCCCTTTGCTGTGTCTACGTTGTATAGAGCAAAAATGTAAGTTGCTTTGGTTAAAAGCGTCAGCTAAATGTAATATGGACAATGCTATTTACATTATGCCAGTGAGCATATGTCAAACTACCAACTAAACATTGGTTTATTTTTAGCCAAGAGCACACATGTGAAACAAGTTCTCCCTCTTTGTCCTCTGTGGCTTAACTTTTTGTATTAAAAGTCCCCTCAAGTGCCATCTTTGTTTTCTCCAAACTTTATGTTTTAATCCTTTAAAAAGTCTTGTGGGAGTCTAAATATAAAATATAAGCTTTACAGACCCCCTATTAGTACATGAAAAATCACAAAACGGGCAAAGTATTTTTTTCTAGTTTTTTTCTTCCTCCGTGTCACGTTTTCTCATCCTCAAGGCTTCCTGCTCAGCTCACGTTCCTTGAACCACGTCATACAGCATGTGCAGGAGGAGACGGCCATGTTAAATCCCAGCATGCTCCATTCAGACAATCTTTGGGCATAAACTAAGTAATATTTCCATTTTTGAACCTAAAAACACAGTTTTTTGACTGAAATTCCTTTGACCACCCCAATGCTGTGTTTTATTGTGATTTGTGTTGCATATTACAATTGTTTAGGTCCTAATCTTTCCAAAAAGGTGTCTTATTAGTATGTGGGCTGTTGTTAGGGTACCATAATTTACCTCATTTAAGAGTAGATTTAAGACTTTCCTCTTTGATAGCGCTTATAGTCAGGGCTGTTTCAGGTTTACAGTTAGGGTTGGCTCAGGTTTGCCCTGGTCCAGCCCCTAGAAATGCTGCTATAGGCCTAGACTGCTGGGGGACATCCTAGGATACACTGAGCTCCTCTTCTCTTCCTCTTTCACTCCTCTTCTCTTTCTCTTTTGCTTCTCCTCTTCTTTCTCTCCTTCTGGATAAATTATTGTCTCTTCAATGCACATTACTTACTCTACTTTCTTTTCCCGTGGATTCCTCGGCTGCCTGGAACAGGTCCTGCCCCCTGCCATGGATCGTGGCTGCCTGGAACCGGTCCTGCCTGCTGCCATGGCCCTGCTGATGGAACCGGCCTGGAACCGGACCTGCCTGCTGTCATGCCCCTGCTGATGGAACCGGCCTGGAACCGGTCCTGCCTGCTGCCATGGCCCTGCTGATGGAACCGGCCTGGAACCGGTCCTGCCTGCTGCCATGGCCCTGCTGATGCGCCCCCCCTCCTCTCTACCTCATTTTGCTTCATGGATTGTGGTTATCTGGATCATGGACCATGCCTACTACTCATTATATGAATAATTTCTGTCATATTCATTGAATGTGCTGTAACTCCGTTACGTTATTCATTCTGGCCACATGACATCTATTGCTTTTGTCCATCCGGGGAGAGGGATCCTCCTCTGATGCTCTCCCTCAGGTTTCTTCCCCTTTTTTTTCCCCTGTGAAAGGGTTTTTACTATCTTTATTGGGGGAGTTTTTCCTGATCCGATGTGAGGTCCCGGGACAGGGATGTTATGTGTACAGATTGTAAAGCCCTCCGAGGCAAACTTGTATTTGTGATGTTGGGCTATATAAACTGAATTGAATTGAATAATACAGTTTGGAAAAACTCGGTGACCGCTCGAGGAGGCATTTTGGCGAAATCTTGCTCATACTCATGCTGGATGTTCATAGTTATGATCAAAACATCTTTTAAAAGTGATTTTTTGCAGATGTAAATTTTTCTACATTTGTTTTACAAGACTTTAATGAACAAATACATACAATAAACACAAGTATTGGAATTAATTTGGGGTTCCTATGACGACTCAAACACAGGGAAAAAAGGGGAAAAAAGGTCTAGAGCCGAAACTGGTTCCACCGTGCTTAAAGGGTTTAAGATTGACTTTTGTTCATTACATTTTTCTTGGTGTTTTTCTCTGGCTTAAACAATATGATGAAACACTTTGGAGCAAATATACACAATATGAGTCCAAAACTGGAGGCAAGAATGGCAAATATCTCCACAGCCACAGTAAATTTACCAGGAGAACTGACATATGCTGGGATGAAGGTGACCCAGACTGCACAGAATATCAGCATGCTGAAGGTGATAAGCTTGGCTTCATTAAAATTATCAGGTAGTTTCCGGGCTAGGACCGCCAACACAAAGCAAAAGACAGCCAGCAGGCCGATGTACCCGAGCACAGCCCAGAACCCAATAGCTGAGCCTAATGCACACTCCAGGATGATTCTCTCCTTGTATGTGGTGAGGTTTTTCCTCGGAAAAGGAGGACTAAGAACCAACCAAAGAGTACATATTATAACTTGAATGAAAGTGAAAGACACTACAGTCATCCTTTGCTGTGGAGGACCAAACCATTTCATAACATTACGACCTGGGAGAGTGGCGTTGAATGCCATTAACACAACTATTGTTTTTCCAAGAACACAAGAGATGCAGAGGACGAAGGTGATCCCAAAGGCTGTGTGGCGCAGCATGCAGGACCACTCAGAGGGTTCTCCAATGAAAGTCAATGAGCATAAGAAACAGAGAGTCAGAGAGAAGAGCAGCAGGAAGCTCAGCTCAGAGTTGTTGGCTCTGACAATCGGGGATGTCCTGTGACGGTGGAACACAGCAGCTGTTATAATGGAAAGACAGGCACCACCAACTGAGAATGCAGACAGGATGATTCCTAGGGCCTCGTTGAAGGAAAGAAACTCTACAGGCTTGGGGAGACAAGTGTCTCTCTTTGCATTAGGCCAAAATTCCTTGGGGCAAGGGAAACAATCAGGGGAATCTGAAAAAATAAAAACAAAGGGGGCTCTTAGTAGTTGTAGTGTATATTTGATGTTGTAGATAATAAAAACAATAATAATAATGGTAATACATCTTATTTTTAGAGCCTTTTCATACTACTCAGAGAGATTTTACAAAAAAAAGAAATTTTCCACAAGTTCAAATTATATTATAAAACAACACAATAAAATATACAATACAGAACATTAATCACATTGAATACAGTTCTGAAAAAAGGTTTGGTTAGCACTTTATAATAACTACACACTATTTAGCATTAGTAAAGCATGACTAAACACTTAATTCATCATTTATAAAGCATTGTTCCAACATGAACACATTAGTAACTGCGATTCATAAACACAGTTCTAAATGTTTTTAACCCCCATCACCATCATATGGATGTTCTTTATCACTTTGTGTTGTGTCTATTTCCCTTTTCTGTTGAGAAGATAACTGAGAGTTATGTTAGCTTTGAGGCAGTGCTGGCCTTTCAATGTCATTTATAAATGCATTGTAAAGCATATATAGTACTCACTTTAGATGAGGTCACAGAACATACTTAACTAATACTTAACTAACGACTAGTAACTACCTGAGTTGATCATGAATTGCAGTATTAAAACACGTTTATAAAGCACATGTTAACATAGTCCCTAACCATTAGTGCATATTTAAATAATGATATGTATAAATACATGAATGAATAAATGACATTTAAATATTTTATTTATAATTTACTAACAATTTATAAATGATCTTATTAATCATCTATAAATCCTTAATACTTCATTTACAAATGGAGAATCCATCATTTATAAAGTATGAAAACCTAATCATGAAACACATAATAGTCTTTATAGCTTATTAATCAAGAATAAAACATTTATAACTATGTTTTTGAATTGCATACTAATGAGTTACTAATGTGTTCATGTTGGAACAATGCTTTATAAATTATGAATTAAGTGTTTACTCATGCTTTACTAATGCTAAATAGTGTGTAGTTATTATAAAGTCCTAACAAGGTTTGATTTCATATTTGAAAATGGACATTTGATGCAGTTTTTGGCATTGTTTGTGAATTGATCAGCTATGGAAAATACTCTTTTGCCCCATGTCTGGTGTTTAGTCCTGAGTGGTGGTGACAAGAGGTATGCATTAGAGAACCAAAGCTGCGGAAAGAAGTGTGGTGGTGAAGCAGTTCAGTGAGGTAAGAGAGGGCTTGGTTGGTTATGGAGGGCTTTGAATTGGCTCTGTTGTGGGACAGGGAGCCAGTGAAGATTTTAGGGGACAAGGGTGATGTGATCACAGCAGCGGTGGGTGAGCAGAGAAGCAGCAGGAAGATAATAGGTAGCATGGAACCTGCAGACTTGCAGGACAACTGTATATGCTCGGTTAAAGTGTTTAAACATTTAAACGGCAGAATGCTATAGGATCAGGAACGGAGCACCTCTAAAATGTGCCAGTTTCTGTATAATCTGCAGTAGGAAAAACAATACCTGTAGCATTGCTAATCTCTCCATCAGGACACGGTATACAATCAAAACAGCAGGTTGGTTTTCCTTTCTGCAGCACTTTACGAGTTCCTGCAGGACAGCTGTCAGTGCACACTGACACAGGCACCTGGCACATAGACACATAGACAAACAAAGTCAAACATATTCAGATGTGCTTCAAAGCTCTGAGGATTCAAGAATAGGTTCAGATTCTTTTCAAGTCTGTCTAAAAACTTAACTTGCATGTCACTATGAGTATGTGTGTTTTGTCAATGCAGATGCTGGTGGAAAACGTCCATAGTTGTGCCATAAATACATTCTAAAGTTCAGCGAAAGCCAACATGAGGCCTCAGCAGTCTGGATTGGACAAAGCAAGCAGTTATCTTCCAAAGTTACAGTCTTTTTGTACAAAGTCCTGTTTTTTGTTACTATTCCTCAGCAAAGGAACATTTTTGTTGAAACCATTAAGTGGGATTTCAGACTGAAAATGCTGTTACTTGAGAACAAATCTCTTCACAGCCAGTATGGACTGGAGGAACAGGGACCAAAGACACATGTCACCAAATTTGAAATTGAAATATGTTATAATTAGGGCTGGGCACGTTAACGCGTTCAAAATGTGTTAACACAGCAAACTAGCATTCCTGTAAAATTTGCTGAAAAACACCTATCCAGGTATACCCAAAGTAAATTGTAAGCTGTACTAGAACCATTTGGAGTAAATGCATGGTCTTGGTCTCTTTTGAAAGGTAACCCTCTGAAGCTTTTTCCCCTCAATAGTCAGAATCACTTTAAGTGCTGCTGACACTGAGTTATATACGTTTGAACACACTAAAGTATAAGGTTTTTATTTCCGCCTGAACATTTCTTTGCAAATAGATGCCTGTAGATGACTATAAATGGGACTTATGAACTGGAAAACACAATGGGACAATAGTCTGAAGCCTTATCTAGTCTAAGTAAAAAGCAGATAACAATATCACAGAAAATTAATATTTAATATTTTTTCTAATGAAATGTCTAGGGATTTTTCCATTTTGAGTCTGAAAATATTCATGATATATATACTATATACCTAAAAAGGCTTATAGTCTTGCAAACTTATAGAGGTACTATTCATATTTACACCAGTATTGCTGACACAGAGAAAATGAAGTATAAATGCATTTTCGTGCTAATTCAATGCCAAACTGAGTCTCAGTCAGCAGAGGTCTCTTCTCATCAAGCTGAAGGCTGTTGTGATTATCTCCACTCCCTCTTGTTTTTTAGGCAATTTCATTGGCTGTACGTTTCGTACAGCCAATGAAATTGCCTAAAAAAATCCGAGCCGTATGACATGACAGGCTTGATCCACGTAAGGAGAGAGAGGCTGACTCTGTTTTTCAACGTAACTTCTGGTTGGGTAATGTAGCCAGTCAGTCAGGACATGAAGCTCCTATTGGTTCAAGTGACGTTTCATTGGAAACATTGGATTTCGGCGCGCATTTTGATTCGCCGTTTTCCACTGTGCTCTCATGCAAACTTGCTTTGCTCCTAAAAACAAAAAGTTATTGTTTCATATCTTCGAGCTGATATGAAATGATGCAACGCCAGTTCGTGGATATTTATGGATGTAATCACGTGTTTTGGACTGACAAAAGTCTTGTTTGTAGCTGCTGTGGTGGTCTGATCTTGAAACGGATGGCGCAGCTGGAATCACAAGAATCGTAGGTTTCCAGAAACATGTGGCACTCGTACCGAACTCGTACCGAACTATAAATAGAGGCACACTGTACAATAGAATAGTACAGTAAAGGACGGCCGCGGGACGGCAGAACGTTAAGAGGCGTTAATTATTTGATCATGCGTTAACTCGTTTTATTTATTTATTTTGCTTTAGGAGGGTCTTATCACTGCCGCACACAGGTGCTGCACTTTAAATCTCTCCCAGACGGCGTAGTTCAGACCTGGGCATCTTACGGCTCTCCCAGTCCGGCCCGCGTGAGGTCAATCAAAAAAAGAAAAAGGAAGAAATACACGCCATAAATGCAATACAACGGCACTGCTTTACTTTGAAGGCAAATTTACGTATGTGCGTGCGATTAATCGCGATTAATCGTGATTAATCTCAGAAAAAGAATGGGATTAATCAGTTAAATTTTTTCAACTTTGCCCAGCCCTAGTTACAATATACATTTTGGGCTCCCTACTTGTGTGCTACCCTCCACCCAGGTGAGGTTCCTGTTGATACGGAGTTCCTGGCCCACCGGCAGTGATGCATCGTAGTGCCCTACTGCCACCAACTCAATGCTGCCACTCTCAGTTTTTTGCCAGTTAACCAGCTCATATGTGGCCACAGGATCCCCGTTGGCATCAAATGACACATCATAACCATTTTGGGAAAAATGAACTCTCTTCAACTGAGTGAGAACCTGTGAGGATGAAGAAGTGGGAGACGGAGAGGGGGAGAAATGAAACAATGTATAACACTATGTATAGTTAATTTAGGAAAAAGTACAGTATAGCAAAAAAAGGACATTGGGGTTTCGACATATTTGTTTTTACTGACCTGTTTGGCCGCTATGCTGGAGACTTTTTCACACTGGATTATAGAATGTGTTTCCTGACACACTGCATTATGAATGGCATGTGCTATTGCATAAACAGCCTTGTACACCATGTTAGTGATTCGGAGCTGAGATGTGTCAGTGTACGGGCTCTGGATCGTCTCTATGTCTTCACTTCCATCACACGCATTCTTGTCTGTGACTGCTGCTAAAAACACACAAAGACAAAAAGTTTTTTTTAGCCTTGACAATTATATCATTATTTCTCATGTATAATGTTCTTTTTTAGTTTTATTTTACCTGCAAAATCTTTCTTAGAGCCTCTTGTATATATATATATATATATATATATATATATATATATATATATATATATATAGAGAGAGAGAGAGAGAGAGAGAGAGAGAGAGAAATATATATATAATTATAATTCACTTATAAAACATGCTTATTTTGCATTACAATTCGAAACACTTTTTCCCCGATGTTTCTTTATCTGTTTTTTGTTGTTTTTATATGGCCCTATGTTTTTAGCTTTTTCTTTTTTTAGCTTTTGTATACCAGCTCATGTTGTCAGGAAAAAATGAATTGGATACTGACTTGACCTGTTTAAATGTCTTTCAAACGAATAAATGATCTATTAATCCACGTCAATATAACAGTATATTTAGATCAACGTACATATTTACAATATATACTGAAACTGATACATACTAGTAAGTACATTTTGTTGTACTTTTTTTCACCTAAAGTGGCCTAAAGACTCTCTATATAGTGTACTTGTGTTCGGGGCTTTAGTGTTGACATCTTCTCCAAGACAGCAGAGTGCCTCAACTTGACCTGAAAGATCCTATTTCAAGTTAGATTATTCACAGAGACCTTATTTACACTTCATGTCTTTGCTCAATAACAACAGATTTCCCTTTAAATCACTCATGGATTGGGATGTTAAAGCAGCTGCTTCTCTAGTCAGACAGAATAAAAAAACACAACACAGACAAGACACAACTGTGAGTGTCAGTTATGTTAAAGATCAGCCAATCTTTCTCACTTTTCCCCAGCCTGCAGTTGAATGCATCCTCCCAGAACTCAGTAAACACTGGAGACGCAGTCACTTTAGAGGGAGAGAGATCCAGCAGGAAGTCTCTCAGACCTGGGATGACAGATTGCTCAATGCCAAATCCGACTGCTCCAGCACATAAACTGAACCTCAGCATGTCTGGGTTAGTTACCCAGGACTCACTGCCTATCCACTGGCGAGGAGGAGAGGGCTTGAGCGACAGCTCTTCCAGCAGAATCTTCAAGTCTCCAGATATCATAAATGCCACAATCACCATAGCTGTCGACCTGGAGAGAAATAATAGTGCATTGTATGAGACCAATATTAACAAAATATATTACAACATATTTTTGTGTGTATATATATATATACACAGAAATATGTTGTAATATATATGGAGATAGTTCAAACAGTTTTTGGTCTCATGCAATGTGTCTTCAAGGTGAAAAAATACTCTTCTATCTTATAATTTACAGAACATTGTTGTGGATTTGTGTGCATACGATCAGTGTGAGCACAGGGAACAAAAGCACATAGTCAGTGAATGTAAAAACCTGCGGATAATGTCGGCTACTCTCTGGATCCTGCTTCGTGGGTGGTACTTATTGAAAGATTCAGAATATTCCACACAGATCCCCTCTTTGTGTGCTGCGTCCAGGAAAGACGCCATGCCATTGTTTCCATAATCCGAATCTGACCGGATAGCACCTATCCAAGTCCAACCAAAGTGTTTTACCAGCTTTGCCAGCGCGTCAGCCTGGAACTGGTCACTCGGGATTGTTCTGAAGAAACTGGGGTACTGCTGCTTATCGGACAGGCATGCACAAGTGGCAAAGTAACTAACCTAAATGAACACAACAGTATAATTATTTAACAGGACGGACACAAAATAGCACTGGTCTGTTAAACACATCGTTTGCAGAAATTCAAAATATTTACTTGAGGAATGTTAAAGGGCCCGATGATGTGAGACATGCTGATGGCTGGCGTGGACCCAGACTCACCAACAATGGCCATCACCTTACCAGATTGTGAACAATTGTCGCCGGTGTAAAACACCGGGTCCATGCCACTTGACAGCTGGAATGCCACATGCACCGATACAGGCACAGAGGCACACGAGTCGTAGATCTGATAACCGAGTTTGATGCCCGGCAGCAGCTCCGTGCTGTTGTTAATCTCCTCGATGGCGAAGATCATTGCACTTGAGTAGCGCAGTGCACGGGTAACAATGCTGCAGACAGACACTCGTGTCACTGTTTAAAATATGGTCTACATATGATTAGGACATTCCACTAATTTTAAAAGAAATACATAATAGGTAAGAATTTAAAACCAAAATTCACAACACAGATATCAGTACAACATGCACAATAATTGTAATGCATAGATTAACAATAGTTGGATATTTTAAACTCTAGTTTTAGTTTTCATGATGTTTTAAGTTAACAAATGAAAAATAACTACACGTCTCTACTATTTTGTGAATATAATACTTACATATATATATATTGATATATAATAATGTTTTTCATGACCAAATTCAAAGTATTCAAACTATATAAACATCCTCTTAGACCCCACATATTCCTCTTACTAACCTCCCTGAGCATCTTAGTTGATCAGGCATGGTGGTGTAGTTATGCTTCATAGCGTGCATGGAGTAATGTAGGGAAAAACTGCCACCAATAACGTAGTCACCATCCATTGAGAAAGCAGGTAGACGAGTGGTACCCTGGAGCTTACATTTCACAGATGAGGCCTCAGTGCTGTCCCCAACACCATTCCTATCCTCTGAGCGCTCAGCCCTTTGTTTCACATCATCCACAGAACCATTCAAGGCAAGAGCTGAGTTCAGCTCACACAAACCCAGCGACAGTATCAGGCCAATAAAGAGAGCTGAGATCTCCATCCTCAACTGTCCTCAAGTGGGCATACTGTGTTTTTACTGGTCTATATAGATATTCAGACTGAAGCTTCCCTCCTACTGTACGTCAGCTTACTGTACGTCAGAGAGAGGATGCTCTTACCCAGTGGTCTTTGATGAACTCTTGTACAAGTCTTTTTGTGAGCTTTGCGTACATTATAATCTGCACCAGGTGCCCATGTCTCTTTCCTCTTCTTTTAAAGCTACCATTGTAATCTGGAATATCTTCTTAATTAAGTAAAACCTGTATACCTTTTTTTCTGTGTTTAAACTAATATTACAGACGAACAAATGTACTCCACTAATAAATTGTTTGTTTGGTTAAATTGCATATTAAGAAATGCCAATACAAAAATATGAATAAAGAAGCACTGAGTTTATAAAAGAGAAATACATGTACTATATTGTCATTTTTTACTTTAATTATTCACTTTCTTTTATATTGTCAGGCCGTGATGACATCATATTTTTGAAATAAGACAAAGATCTTTTGAAAAGTACTTTCGGAAAATTACATTACAATTAATAAAATATGTAATATTTAACATAAGTTGTAAATATTTAGATAAACAAGATGAAAACTGAATGTGCAGATCATGAGCTTTATAGTAAACGTTGCTGTTGGAGCCATAATGTAGTTTCATTGTCTTTATTGTATCCTTACTGAAAACACAGAGTGTACATACATGCAGTTCTGACATTGAACACAGACTGGAGCATTAATTCATGAAGAGCACATAGGTAAGCTACAGGTGATGAGAATCAGGTGTGTAGAACAGCTCTTTGACTATGTTATGTGTTGGAGTGAGAGCATGGCTGGCGTGCTTAGATTCTGAATATTATTAATTGAAACAGAGATTTAATATGGACAATGCTGCTATTTACATTATGCCAGTGAGCATATATGTCAAACTACCAACTGAATGTTGGTTTATTTTTAGCCAAGAGCACACATGTGAAACAAGTTCTCTCTCTTTGCTCTCCGTGGCTTAGATGTTTTTATTAAAGATCCCTTCAATTGCCTCTTTAGTTTTCTACAAACTTTATGTTTTAGGATTGACTTTTGTTCATTACATTTTTCTTGGTGTTTTTCTCTGGCTTAAACAATATGATGAAGCACTTTGGAGCAAATATACACAATATGAGTCCAAAACTGGAGGCAAGAATGGCAAATATCTCCACAGCCACAGTAAATTTCCCAGGAGAACTGACATATGCTGGGATGAAGGTGACCCAGACTGCACAGAATATCAGCATGCTGAAGGTGATAAGCTTGGCTTCATTAAAATTATCAGGTAGTTTCCGGGCTAGGACCGCCAACACAAAGCAAAAGACAGCCAGCAGGCCGATGTACCCGAGCACAGCCCAGAACCCAATAGCTGAGCCTAATGCACACTCCAGGATGATTCTCTCCTTGTATGTGGTGAGGTTTTTCCTTGGAAAAGGAGGACTAAGAACCAACCAAAGAGTACATATTATAACTTGAATGAAAGTGAAAGACAATACAGTCATCCTTTGCTGTGGAGGACCAAACCATTTCATAACATTACGACCTGGGAGAGTGGCTTTGAATGCCATTAACACAACTATTGTTTTCCCAAGAACACAAGAGATGCAGAGGACGAAGGTGATCCCAAACGCTGTGTGGCGCAGCATGCAGGACCACTCAGAGGGTTCTCCAATGAAAGTCAATGAGCATAAGAAACAGAGAGTCAGAGAGAAGAGCAGCAGGAAGCTCAGCTCAGAGTTGTTGGCTCTGATAATCGGGGATGTCCTGTGACGGTGGAACACAGCCGCTGTTATAATGGCAAGACAGGCACCACCAACTGAGAATGCAGACAGGATGATTCCTAGGGCCTCGTTGAAGGAAAGAAACTCTACAGGCTTGGGGAGACAAGTGTCTCTCTTTGCATTAGGCCAAAATTCCTTGGGGCAAGGGAAACAATCAGGGGAATCTGAAAAAATAAAAACAAAGAGGGCTTTTAGTAGTCATAGTGTATATTTTATGTTGTCGATAATAAAAACAATAATAATAATGGTAATACATCTTATTTATAGACCCTTTTCATAGTACTCAGAGAGATTTTACAAAAAAAGAAATGTTCCACAAGTTCAAATTATATTATAAATAGGGCTGGGCACGTTAAAAACGCATTAACGCAGCAAACTATTAACGGCGTTAATTATCTGAATTATCGTTTTTATTTTTTGTGCATTGGAGGGGCTTATCACTGCCGCACACAGATGCTGCACTTTAAATCTCTCCCAGACGGCGTAGTTCAGACCTGGCATCTTACGGCTCTCCCATTCCGGCCCGCGTGAGGTCAATCAAAAAAGAAAATGAAATAAATAAGATGCACGCCATAAATGCAATACAACAGCACTACTTTTACTTTGAAGGCGATTTACGTATGCGCGTGCGCTTCCGCAGTCTCACAGACCGGTCAACAGACTGAAGCACGTATTGTTATGTAGTTTCTGTCCTCAGCGCGAAAGTACGTTTTGTTATGTAGTTTCTGTTCTCAACCAGCAGCAGGTGCAGCCGCGAGCCGCTCCGCCTTAATTGAACATTAATCGCCCATGCGCAAAGCCGACGCTGAGATACCTGTTAGCTGTCCTTCACACCTCATTCAACCAGACTTCATGCACTTGTTCAAGCCAACACAGACTGGACTTTTCTCACTGAGTAAGAACAACTGAACTGAACAAGATCAAAAGCACTTATTGTTTTTGTATAAAGTTAATCAATTGCTGGTCTTTCACATACATCTTAAGGTAAGCAACAAACTGAACATGACAAAAGAAGGAGTGGCTTGTCCCTCACAGGGACTACTGAGCAGACTGTTTATGTTGTTCCCTGATAAAAGACAAATGTTTCTTCTTCAGCATGATATTAAGCTGTTTTACATTAGAATAAAAGTCTATAACATCTGAAAATAAATACAATATTTAATTGAATGACCAGTTAAAATAAAATACATCTTTTTTTTCTTCCCTGGCATATATTTATATATATACTGTTGTTAACTTGCTGTTGCTCCAGAGTGCCTGTTATATTGTTCTGATAACATTACTTTAAAATAAAAGCGCGCAATACACTAGTTTTTACTTCATTATTGAATTTGGCGCATAATGCAATTAATCGCGATTAATCACGATTAATCTCAGAAAAATAATGTGATTAATCAGTTAAATTTTTTCAACTTTGCCCAGCCCTAATTATAAAACAACACAATAAATATATACAATACACAACATTAATCACATTAAATGCAGTTCTGAAAAAGGTTTGGTTAGCACTTTATAATAACTACACACTATTTAGCATTAGTAAAGCATGACTAAACACTTAATTCATCATTTATAAAGCATTGCTCCTCCGCGAATCGCCACCTTAACGTGGTGGAGGAGTTTGAGTGGCTCAGTGATCCTCGGAGCTGTGTTGTTCGGGGCATCAGCCCCTGGTAGGGTCTCCCAAGGCAAACAGGTCTCGGGGGAGAGCCCAGACTAAGAGCGGTTCAAAAAACCCTGATGATTTACGGCCCACGGAATGAAGCTACGTCGCCCGGACAAGGGAAACCGGGGCACCCTCCCGGAGCCGGACCCGGGAGGGGAGCTCGTCAGCAAGCATCTGGTGGCCGGGCTTTCGCCCATGGGGCCCAGTCGGGCTCAGCCCGAAAAAAGATCATCACCCGCAGGGGGAAGCATTGGAGTCGGGTGCTATGCAGACCGGGCGGCAGGCCATGCAGGAGACCTGGGCGAGCCGATCGCCGCCAGCATAGACTAGCTCTAGGGACGTGGAACGTCACCTCGCTAGCGGGGACAAAGCCGGAGCTGGTGCAGGAGGTGGAGCGGTATCAGCTAGATATAGTTGGGCTCACCTCCACGCACAGCACGGGCTCTGGAACCAAGCTCCTGGAGAAGGGTTGGACTTTGTCCTTTTCTGGAGTTGCCCAGGGTGAGAGGCGCTGGGCGGGAGTGGGGATACTCACGAGCCCCCGGCTGAGCGCCGCTGTGTTGGACTTTACCCCGGAGAACGAGAGGGTCGCCTCCCTGCGCCTACGGGTTGCGGGGAGTAAGGCTCTGACTGTTGTTTGTGCTTATTCACCAAACAGCATTTCAGAGTATCCGGCCTTCTTGGAGTCGGTGGGAGGGGTCCTGGAAAGGGCGCCGCCTGCCGACTCCATAGTTATCCTGGGGGACTTCAACGCTCACGTGGGCAATGATAGAGAAACCTGGCGGGGCGTGATTGGGAGGAACGGCCTGCCCGATCTGAACCCGAACGGTGTTTCGTTGTTTGACTTCTGTGCTAGACTTCAGGATATCTAGGCGCAGCCAAGGGGCGGAGAAGATCCGGTTCGGGAGTCTCGGGATCGCATCTCTGCTGTTCGCGGATGATGTGGCCCTGTTTGCCTCCTCGGACCGTGACCTCCAGCATTCACTGGGGCGTTTTGCAGCCGAATGTGAAGCGGCAGGGATGAGAGTTAGCACCTCCAAATCTGAGGCAAGGGTGCTCTGCCGGAAACCGGTGGATTGCTCCCTCCAGGTGGGGACAAACTGCCTACCCCAAGCGAAGGAGTTCAAGTATCTCGGGGTCTTGTTCACGAGTGAGGGTAAGGTGGAGCGGGAGATCGACAGGCGCATCGGTGCGGCTGCAGCAGTAAAACAGTCGCTGTACCGGTCCGTCTTGGTGAAGAGGGAGCTGAGCCGGAAGGCGAAGCTCTCCATTTACTGGTCGGTCTACGTTCCAACCCTCACCTAAGGTCACGAACTCTGGGTCGTGACCGAAAGAACGAGGTCTCGGATACAAGCGGCCGAAATGAGCTTCCTCCGTAGGGTGGCCGGGCTCAGCCTTAGAGATAGGGTAAGGAGCTCGGACATCAGGGGGGAGCTTGGAGTCGAGCCGCTGCTCCTTCGTGTCGAAAGGAGTCAGCTGAGGTGGTTCGGGCATCTAATCAGGATGCCTCCTGGACGCCTCCCATTAGAGGTTTTCCAGGCACGTCCAACTGGTAGGAGACCCCGGGGAAGACCGAGGACACACTGGAGGGATTATATCTCCCGGCTGGCCTTGGAACGCCTCGGGGTCCCCCAGGATGAGCTGGAAAGTGTTGCGGGTGAGAGGGAAGCCTGGGTCGGTCTGCTGAACCTGCTGCCACCGCGACCCGACCCCGGATAAGCGGCTGAAAATGGATGGATGGATGGATGTTCCAACATGAACACTCAATAAACACAGTTAGAAATGTTCTTTATCATTTTGTGTTGTGTCTATTTCCCTTTTCTGTTGAGAAGATAACAGAGTTATGTTAGCTTTGAGGCACTGGTGGCCTTTCAATGTCATTTATAAATGCATTGTAAAACATAGATAGTTCTCACTTTAGATGAGGTCACAGAACATACTTAACTAACGACTAGTAACTACCTGAGTTAATCATGAATTGCAGTATTAAAACACGTTTATAAAGCACATGTTAACATAGTCCCTAACCATCAGTGCATATTTAAATAATTATATGTATAAATAAATGAATGAATAAATGACATTTAAATATTGTATTTATAATTTACTTACACTTTATACATTATCTTATTAATCATCTATAAATCCTTAATACTTCATTTACAAATGGAGAATCCATCATGTATAAAGTATGAAAACCTAATCATGAAACACATAATAGTCAAGCTTATTAATCAAGAATAAATCATTCATAACTGTGTTTTTGAATTGTATACTAATGAGTTACTAATGTGTTCCTGTTGGAACAATGCTTTATAAATTATGAATTAATAATAATAATAATAATAATAATAATAATACATTTAATTTATATAGTGCTTTTCCAGATGCTCAAAGACGCTTGACAGAGACAAAACAGTACAAAACAAAACAAAAATATAGAAAGACAATGGAGCAAACAAAACAAACAATCCCAAAAAAAATAAAACAAGAAAAACTGGAGAAGCTGCAACGGAATTAGTCCTGCAGTGGAGGGTAGTGAGCAGGGGCCGGAGGTGAGCAATGTTCCTGAGGTGAAAGAAGGCAGTTTTGGTGATGTGGTTGGCGTGGGGTAGGAAAGAGAGGGTGGGGTCGAGAATGATGCCGAGGTTGCAGACCTGGGTGGAGGCGGTGACGATGGAGCCATCAATGTTCAGAGAGAAGGTCTGGGCTGAGCGGGTGAGGGAGTTAGGGCCAATGATGAGCATTTCAGATTTATTGCAGTTGAGTTTAAGAAAATTCTGCTGCATCCAGGATTTTATATCAGTGAGACAGGAGGTGAGAGTGGAGTGGGTGACTGAGGTGATGGTCTTAGAGGAGAAATAGAGTTGGGTGTCGTCAGCGTAGCAGTGGAAATCAAGACCATGACGACGGATGATTTGTCCAAGGGGGAGGATGTAAATGATGAAGAGGAGGGGACCAAGCACGGAACCTTGGGGGACACCGTGGGCCACTGGGGAGGTGGAGGATTTGCAGTTATTTATGGCAATGAATTGATGTCGGTCTGAGAGAATGAGGTGAACCAGGAGAGGGCAGTGCCAGTTATACCAAGGGAGTGCTGGAGACGTGAGAGGAGGATGGAGTGGTTGATGGTGTCGAAGGCGGCGCTGAGGTCAAGAAGGATGAGGATGGTGAGGAAGCCAGAGTCCGCAGAGAGAAGTATGTCGTTTGTGATTTTCAGTAGGGCAGTTTCTGTGCTGTGTTTTGAACGGAAGCTGGATTGGAAGGGTTCGTAGAGATTGTTGAGATTGAGGTGGGACTTGAGTTGTGATGCAACAGCTCTCTCAAGGACTTTGGACAGGTAGGGGAGGTTAGAGATGGGCCGGTAGTTATTGGGGATGTCAGGGTCAAGACCAGGTTTTTTCAGCACAGGGGTGACAGCAGCAAGCTTTAGTGGGGAGGGTACGAGACCAGAGGACAGTGAGGAGTTGATGATGTTTATGATGAGAGGGGAGAGTGAGGGGAGGCAGGCCTTGACTAAGGAAGAGGGGAGGGGGTCGAGGGTACAGGTGGAGGTCTTCATGCTGGAGACTATGGAAGAGAGGTCCATTTCAGTGATTGAACTGAAGGATGAGAGTGAGTGGCTTGGAACTAGGGGAGGGTCATGTTGAGGGCTGTGGGGTGAGGTAGTGGAGGGGGAGGAGGCAGCCAGTTGGTTGTGAATTGTAATGATTTTGTCATTAAAGAAGGATAGAAATGAGTTGCATTTGCTGGTGGTGAAGGAGGAGGAGATGGTGTCCATGGGCTTGAGGAGTTTGTTGATGGTGGAGAAAAGCATTTTGGGGTTGTTGGAGCCAGATTGGATGATGGAGGAGTAGTGAGAGGAGCGGGCGGCGTTGAGGGCACCTTTATATTGTTGTTGGTGGAGTTTGAAGGCATCAAGGTGAACCGTGAGTCCAGTTTTCTTTGCAAGACGCTCCAGTTGACGGCCCTGCACTTTGAGGTGGCGAAGTTGGTCAGTGTACCAGGGGGCGGAGTGAGTGAAGGAGACGAGTTTGGATTTTTTGGGGGCGATGAGGTCAAGACAGGAGGAGAGTGCATCATTATAGTGATCGACCAGGGCAGTGGGGGAGGCAGTCGAAATAGGAGCAGAGGCAGAGACGATGGCAGCCAAGGAGGAGGAGAGCGAGTGGAGGTTGATGGACTTGATGTTCCGGAATGTTATGGTGCGGCTCTGCTTAACATGGGGGGTGGGGATGTCTATGTCCAGGGTGATAGCCAGGTGGTCAGAGATGGTGAGGTCAATGCTGGTTAGATTACTGGTGGCAATGCCGGAGGTGCAGACCAGGTCAAGTGTGTGTCCTTTTTTGTGGGTGGGAAAGTCAACATGTTGGGTGATGTTGAAGTAGTTGAAGATGTCCAGGAGTTCTGTGGAGTTTGTGGAGTCAGGAGAGTCGACGTGTATATTAAAGTCACCGAGTAGCAGAATGAATGGAGAGATGGCGCAGAGTTGTGTGAGGAATTCAGACAGATCAGAGGGGAAAGCAGGGTTAGGTTTTGGGGGGCGGTAAATTACTGCAGTAACTAGGGGTTTGGGACCAGACAGTTTAAAAACAAGGTGTTCAAATGAGGAGGGAGCCGGGATGGTTATTAAACTTGTAGTGATGTTTTTGTGAAAAATTGTGGCTATTCCACCATGGTGGCGTGGCTTGTCCGTGTATGACGGAGGAGTCCAAATGTTTTGATGGCTGAGATCAACAGGAGCAGAGAAATTGTTGAGTTGGAGGAGCTGCGAGGTGGAATATTGCAGAACCATGGCAGCCGGGGATGAGATGACAAGCCTGAGGTCATTTGTCAATAGCCACAAACTTGACGACCAGAGTTGGAGAAGTGACAGGCACGTCAGGAGGCAGTTGATTAGAGCACGACAGTTGAAAGGCTGGCTCGTCGGTAGCCACCAGCTAGCGAGAGACCACCGGGGCCAGTCAGTTAGTTGTCCAGGGAGTAGACGGTAGCAGGAGAAGTGACAGGCACGGCACGTCAAGATAGTCCACAGCAGGCAGATGGTCAGAGCAGGACAGCTGTGAGGTTATCCAGGCAACCCGCCTCAGAACCGTAGTATGTACAGGGAGCCGGCTAGCTCGAACTCAGTAGCCACCAACTAGCGAGAAACTGTCAGTTAGTTGTCCAGGGAGTAGACGGTAGCAGTTGTCCAGGGAGTAGACGATAGCAGTTGTCCAGGGAGTAGACGGTAGCAGGTGCAACAGATAAGCGAACAAATTCAAAACAAAACGGCGCAGTAGAAAACAGAGAAAAATGGCTATGTACATTAAACAAACTTAACTACACTGATAAATAATTAAAAAGAACAAAAAAGTGTATTAAAAATTATGAATAAAGTAGAAAATCAACAAAAACTGTGCCAGACGGAGCGGCGTTAGACTCGCCAGTGTCCCCGTTCCCTCAGGACACGGTATACAATCAAAACAGCAGGTTGGTTTTCCTTTCTCTAGCACTTTACGAGTTCCTGCAGGACAGCTGTCAGTGCACACTGACACAGGCACCTGGCACATAGACACATAGACAAACAAAGTCAAACATATTCAGATGTCCTTCAAAGCTCTGAGGATTCAAGAATAGGTTCAGATTCTTTTCAAGTCTGTCTAAAAACTTAACTTGCATGTCACTATGAGTATGTGTGTTTTGTCAATGCAGATGCTGGTGGAAAACTTCCATAGTTGTGCCATAAATAAATTCTAAAGTTCAGCTAAAGCCAACATGAGGCCTCAGCAGTCTGGATTGGACAAAGCAAGCAGTTATCTTCCAAAGTTACAGTCTTTTTGTACAAAGTCCTGTTTTTTGTTACTATTCCTCAGCAAAGGAACATTTTTGTTGAAACCATTAAGTGGGATTTCAGACTGAAAATGCTGTTACTTGAGAAGAAATCTCTTCACAGTCAGTATGGACTGGAGGAACAGGGACCAAAGACGCATGTCACCAAATTTGAAATTGGAATATGTTATAATATACATTTTGGGCTCCCTACTTGTGTGCCACCCTCCACCCAGGTGAGGTTCCTGTTGATACGGAGTTCCTGGCCCACCGGCAGTGATGCATCGTAGTGCCCCACTGCCACCATCTCAATGCTGCCACTCTCAGTTTTTTGCCAGTTAACCAGCTCGTATGTGGCCACAGGATCCCCGTTGGCATCAAATGACACATCATAACCATTTTGAGAAAACTTAACTTTTTTCAGCTGAGTGAGAACCTGTGAGGATGAAATAGTGGAAGACGGAGAGGGGGAGAAATGAAACAATCTATAATAAAATGTATATTTAATTTAGGAAAATGTACAGTATAGCAAAAAAAGGACATTGGTGTTTTGACATATTTGTTTTACTGACCTGTTTGGACTCTATGCTGGAGACGTTTTCACACTGGGTTATAGAATATGTTTCCTGACACACTGCATTATGAATGGCATGTGCTATTGCATAAACAGCCTTGTACACCATGTTAGTGATCCGGAGCTGAGATGTGTCAGTGTACGGGCTCTGGATCGTCTCTATGTCTTCACTTCCATCACACACATTCTTGTCTGTGACTGCTGCTAAAAACACATAAAGACACAGGAAGCATTATTTCTCATGTAG